>NW_026847660.1:55463446-56056597 GCF_025583915.1 Anolis sagrei ordinatus | reverse complement strand
GAGTGATAAAAAATATTCGAATCAGTGTTGGAGAGGTTGTCAGGAAATAGGGACGTATCTACATATGTGGTGGTCATGTTATATTATACAAAAATTTTGGAAAAGCATATTTAAAGAAATAAGAGCAATAATAAAAATGGAGACTGAGATTACACCAAAATTAGCTTTATTACTTATACATGATAATATAATTCCCGTACAAGAAGAAAAGGAATTGGTTTCTAATTTGATAACAGCAGCTAAATTGTTAATAGCAAAAAATTGGAAGGAAAAAAAAGAAATTCAATTAGAAGAATGGTATAAGGAAATTTGGAATATAGCGATTAATGATAAGCTAACTTGCAATATTAAAATTAAAAGGGGTATATGTAAACAAACAGATTTTTGGAAAATATGGGGAAAATTTATTGAGTATGTGTTTAATGAGGGAAAGGGGTATAAGCCAGCAAGAGAAACAATGATATTCTGGAATTGTGAAACAACATGAGTTGGTTGGTCCTGGTGGAGGGGGCACAAACTAAGGGTAAGGGGAAGAGGGGGGGGGGAAGTATTAAAGAGAAATAACAGGAGTGGACCATGGTCAATATCCAAAGAGCGCTCATCATTATGTTTCCAAAACAAAATAAGATTGAATGATGGGACATGTCTAGGATGTGCATGTTGCATATATGTTACTATCATATTGTATTTGGAGAGTGAATGAGTGACTTGATTATAAGGATTGGTCAGATTCTAATTATTATTATTTTGTTTTGTAAATTGAGAGAAGTCTGAATTGACTTATAGTTAGTTAAGAATTTGTAGTAGTTATAGAGTATAGGAATAATTTAGTGATAAAGGTATGTTTACTTAATGTTTATGTTAAATTGAATAAATGCAATAAAAAAAATGAAAAAAAAAAAGAAACATGCCTAATTTGTCATAATTTGGAACCTTCCCTGTTTCTCCACTCATCCTCTGCTTTTTGAAATGCCTAGCCTAGTGGAGAGGAATACTAGATCATTTTATCTTAGAAGCTAAGAAGGATGAACCCTGCTGACTACTTGAATGGGGATTTGCTAAAGGATACTAGGTTCTATAGGCGATATTTCAGAAGAAGCCAAAGACAAGCCCCCTTTGAGTTTTCCTTGGCTATGGAAACCCTATGAATTTAATAGAGTCAACAGGCACCATAAGTCAACAGGCAACACATATTGATGTAGAGATCTGGAGAATATGCATAAGCTTTTGAGGGTTTTTGTTAGGGCTAATAAACACATTATTTTAGATACGGGGAGATTTTGTATCCTCCTTAGATTAGGATTTATTTTTCACTTGTGGAAAAGTGCAGCTATTGTTGATTTTTTTTTATCATTCTAAACATCTGGCAGTATTTGAATCTTCTTGACACAAAACACACCAAACTATTATTCTGACCTTTCAAGTGGAAAGGTTAATTACTGCAGACCCACAAATACTTAAGGTTTGTTTCACTCTGAGGAATAAGGAATACAGCACAACACAAGAAGTACCCAGTCACTATAATAAAGGAAGAGTGTTCCAAAATGCAGGGATTTCACTGTTGTTTCAGCTCATATTGGAATGGCTATTACCTTAGAATGGCATATTGATTGTGCTTGTCAATTGCATTACAAGGATCACGAGTCTTCACCTCTGAATTCCATCTTTGCAACTATTAATTTGACAAGATATTTATCTACTTGGGCTATTGAAAAGGCTGGCATATAAAAAAACTGCTGAAAGAATATTGTAATACTTTCTTATTAGGCACAAAAACAGTACCACCAGAATGCCTGAAGAAACCTGACATTATCTTACAAATATGGAGAGACTTCACTAGGTATCAGACTTTCATCCTGGGGAACATGGCACATGATTGCTTAAGAGAAAGATAGAAAAGGAGCAACCCATGTAGTAAACAAACAAAACAAAGGGAAATGCCCACAAAGAAACATGACTACATTCAACCCATTTACAGCTAACAGGGATTGAGAAATTTCTGAAATTATCATACCCAGTAAGCATAGCTCTGACTGAGTGAAAAGTGGAATGCCAACATGTTTTATTAATAGTTCTTGCTCCACTCTTACAGTGAAGACACTTAACCACAGTGGCAACTGGGGACTCCAGGGCAATAGAGTACTGAATCTTCTCAGAGTTTTAGTCAAAACATTAGAAGAATAACCCAAAATGATCAATCCCACCCCTAAAACAGTTTTAGCACCTTGGATACACCCTTTGAAGTTCAGACTTAAACACTGAATAAAATCACTGCCATATTGAGATGTAAATCACCAGCTAACACTGCCTACCCATTCTTCTGGAAACTGTTCAGTAAAATGCACACATGCAACTATTTGCATAAGCATAAAATGTGTCTCTAATTTTAACTGTGCTCAGAGCATTACACTTTTGGAACACTACTGAAGGGCAATCATAGTTCCCATAAAATCAAAATACTTCATTAACTTGTGAGTTGTATTAAATGTGGTTGAAATTATGAGTATAAAAGTATTCAGGGAAGTGTTGGGTCTAAAAAGTCAGTTTGAAATGATCAAGGAACAAAGAATGCAATGGTTTACACAGTCAGGGGGAGGGAACAGACATTAGGGACAATATTCAAAATAATGCTTTTGAGTTAATCTGATAAGCAACCAATCATATTTATTTCTGTTAAAAGATAATGTTTCCAATGTAGAACAGGTGGCAGAGGTTAAGTTGATGACTGTAGTAAAGAAAAGCCACATCCAGTAGGAATGATCAACAGCGTTCTCATTACGTTTTATTTGATGTATTACAAGTGGATGCTTACCACTTGTTACCTGTACTTCCTCTTAAAATAATGAACAGCTAACAAAAACATACACATAGACAGAATAATGGCTGAAAACGCAAGGGAATGGTTGAAACTCTGAAGCAGGTAAACTATTTATTTTCTTCAATTTGTTGCTGAATAGTGATTGGAGATACCATCTACTGAGTTCAAGACCTATACTGAAACAATCACTCATCTACAGATACCTGAACTATAAACAGACCCATAGATATTTCTATCCTACTATTTCCCATCTATACACATAATAAAAGTGAAAATCTGTATGTGTGTATGTGGCATAGGTGTCTGTTCACACATACAGCCTTTGGCCTCCACAAATAGGCTATTGCTCCCAGTTATTTTATTTATTTATCGTGTCATCAGCAACCATTGAATTACAATTCTAACAGAGCAAAACAAACACACAGATTAAAAAGAAAAAGGGGGAAAAAACACAGATTTTGCAAATTTGGTATTTGGTTAAATGTCCTTTGACCAGTATCTGGCCACTTGGAGTGCCTCTGGTGTTGCCGCAAGAAGGTCCTCCATTGTGCATGTGGCAGGGCTCAGGTTGCATTGCAGCAGGTGGTCAGTGGTTTGCTCTTCTCCACACTCGCATGCCGTGGATTCCACTTTGTAGCCCCATTTCTTAAGATTGGCTCTGCATCTCGTGGTGCCAGAGCGCAGTCTCTTCAGCGCCTTCCAAGTCGCCCAGTCTTCTGTGTGCCCAGGGGGGAGTCTCTCATCTGGTATCACCCATGATTGAGGTGCTGGGTTTGGGCCTGCCACTTTTGGACTCTCGCTTGCTGGGGTGTTCCAGCGAGTGTCTCTGTAGATCTAAGAAAACTATGTGTTGATTTAAGTCGTTGACGTGCTGGCTGATACCCAAACAGGGGATGAGCTGGAGATGTCTCTGCCTTGGTCCTTTCACTATTGGCTGCTACTTCCCGGCGGATGTCAGGTGGTGCAATACCGGCTAAGCAGTGTAATTTCTCCAGTGGTGTGGGGCGCAGACACCCTGTGATAATGCGGCATGTCTCATTAAGAGCCACATCTACTGTTTTAGTGTGGTGGGATGTGTTCCACACTGGGCATGCATACTCAGCAGCAGAGTAGCATAGCGCAAGGGCAGATGTCTTCACTGTGTCTGGTTGTGATCCCCAGGTTGTGCCAGTCAGCTTTCGTATGATGTTGTTTCTAGCGCCCACTTTTTGCTTGATGTTCAGGCAGTGCTTCTTGTAGGTCAGAGCACGGTCCAAAGTGACTCCCAGGTATTTGGGTGTGTTGCAATGCTCCAGTGGGATTCCTTCCCAGGTAATCCTCAGAGCTCGGGATGCTTGTCTGTTCTTAAGGTGAAAGGCGCATGTCTGTGTTTTAGATGGATTAGGGATCAATTGGTTTTCCCTGTAATAGGCAGTAAGAGCACCTAGAGCTTCGGAGAGCTTCTGTTCTACCATCTCAAAGCTCCCTGCTTGAGCAGTAATGGCACGATCATCAGCATAGATGAAACTCTCTGTCCCTTCTGGCAGTGGCTGGTCATTTGTGTAGATGTTGAACATGGATGGAGCAAGCACGCTCCCCTGCGGCAGGCCGTTCTTCTGTTTCCGCCATCTGCTTCTCTGGCCCTGGAACTCAACAAAAAAGCTCCTGTTTTGTAGCAGGTTTCCTATGAGGCGGGTGAGGTGGTAGTCCTTTGCTCCCAGTGCTGAGAAGACAGCAAGCCACTCTGTCGAAGGACATTGCAGGTTATAGCGAGCACATCCCAGTGTTCCTTTCTCTCTTCATTTGCATGACCCCACCCACTGCTTCTCCCTTATCTCTTTCCAACCCTTTCCTATGGCACACAGCAAACAGAGGCATTGATCTGCAACTGATCATACTGGAGACGTTTGGAGATAAATCACCATGATTTATAGTTGTAGGGACTGGGATGCATAGTTCACCTGCAATCTAAGAGCACTCTGAACTGCACCAACAATAGACCTGGAACTCACTTGGCACACAGACCCACCATGGGCAATTGTCCATACTTGCAGAGTTTAGGGGTGATTACCCTGGGAGTTGTAGTTCACCCTTATCCAAAGAACAGTGAACCCAGCCAACAATGGATCTGGGCCAAACTTGCCACACAGAACCAACATGGCCAATTGTGCATACTGGCTGGGCTTGGGGGTGATTGCCCTGGGGATCTGGGAGTTGTAGTTCACCCTTATCTAGATATCACTGAACCCAGCTGCTGTCAGATCTGGACTAAACTTGACACACAGACCCAACATGGCCAACTTTAAGTAATGGCAGGGTTTGGGAAGGACTGACCCACGATTCTGGAAATTGTAGTTCACCCACATCCTTATGCATTTTCTAATGGGACCATTCATTTTTTAAAAAACCCAAAAAAGCAAGACTGTTTTTCCCTAAGAAATAGCATTACACATTACCAAACTGATATTACCAAACTTCACAAAACAAACAATGCCTTTCTCAAATAACCCGGGCAGCGCCGGGTCCCCAAGCTAGTATGTTAATAAAAAGACATGAGGAAAAACTCCTCTTGCTGCATGCTTCAAGTCATTTCTGACTTATAGAGATCCTAAGGTAAAACTATAATGGGTTTTTACTGGCAAAATTTGCTCAGAGGGGGTTGTCTTTGCCTTACTCTGAGGGGGTGTGACTTGCCCTAGGTCACCCACTGGATGTCCATGGCTAAGCAGAGATGTTCCAGAGATGTAGTTCAACATTCCAACTGCCACACTATGTTGGCACCATGTGATGAATTCCCTACCTGTAAGGTTAGAGTAAGCTTGGAAAAGTAGGCCCAGGCTGGCTGACACAACTCTATCGGCTCAAGTGCCATAGTCATAAGCAGTGACATTTCTTGATCAATGTTGCACTTTAAAGAAATGAAAGTTCACATTACATTGTGAATCCCATGATCTAGTTATGCTCCTGACTAAAGATACTTCTTCAATAGCTAAAGGGCTCCCCCTTAGTGTGCCTCCCTCACCTTCTTGCCGGCAGTGGTGGTGGTGTTGGGGCTGCAGCCTCTTCAACTTGCAGCCAGGACTCTACCCTCCCCTGTTAGAGTTATGCCGTGGCGCCTGGGGCTATAGAGAAAGAGGCATGGACGTGACTTCTTTCCCCAGGGGATTGCTTCTTGCCCTCCTTTAGGGAAACTGGAACTCCCAAGGACCAGAACACAACAAGTAACTCAAAATGGTGTTTATTGTTGACAATTCGTTCTCTTTCTTAGGCACAAACGTGATGTTTCAACAGGGAAAAATACTTTGTAAACTCTAAAGTCCAGGGTCCTAGGAGTTATAAGCTGAGAAGCTTTTCCTGTTCCCTCTCTCTCAATGGTTGTGAATGCCGGAGCAAACCACAACCCCAGTTCAGTGGCCTATGGTGCCAAAGAACCAGAATGAAGGCGCCTGAGATCTTCACAACGTCGTTCAGGGGGTTTGAACATAAAGTATAAGACTCAGGGGTAAAAAACCTAAGAATTGATAGTAAAAAATGCCTTGACCAGGGGCTTTGGGCCAAGCTTTGCACACGTCCATCCAATGAGTCTTTTTCTGAGGTAAAAAAGGTGAGAGAGATACCTTTTCTTTCTCCCTTGGAAGGGGCAGAGCCTAAACAAATGAACTGGGGAAACAAGCCAATTGGTGCACAACAACAATAAATTGACAGCTATAATAACCAATGAAATTTAACTATACATATACAAGGTAGACAGGAATAAAATGACAGTTTAAATCCTGCAACTAACAGTACTACATATATGTGGTGCCACACGCGCTGTCACAAGAGTCGTGGCTGCGGCAGGGCCTCCTCGGAATAAACATGCTTCCTTCTCCTTTTCTTATCCTTTCTTATCCCCTTTTCTCACAAGCCCCGCAACTCCTCATCTCTGTTTCTCAGTCTCTTCTCCCAGGGCCCTTCCACATAGCCATATAACCCAGAATATCAAGGCAGATAATAGGGCTGGGCGGTTTCGTTTCGTTAATTTGTAATTCGTTAAAAATTCGTTTTTTTTTATAACGAAGCGATAACGAACCATTCTGGAGCAACTTAAAAACGAAACGAATTTTTAAATTCGTTTCGTAAATGCTTCGGATTCGTTATGTATTTGTTTCGTTATCGGTTTGAGGTTGTTTCGTTATTATTTCCGCATGTCTGGGGCAAGTTTTATAGTTGTTTTTTGTTTAATTAGTGAAAAAAAATTATAATATCACACCAACAGTCAACAACAGAGGGAGAGGGAAGCTTCAGAAGTTCCCCCTGTCTCATTTGGAGGTTTTTTAGCGTATTGCACAGTCGCGTCCGCCATTAACGAATCGATTCGTTAGTTTCGTATTTGTTTCGTTAATGTTTCGTAAATTTTTTTACATTTACGAAATTTTGTAAATATCGAACTTTTTAAAAGAAAAATTTCGGAATTCTTTTAAATATCGAAACGCAAAAACCCCCAAAAAACGAATCGATTTTAGAAACAAATTTTTCCGTTGTTACCCAGGCCTAGCAGATAACCCACAATATCTGCTTTGAATTTGAATATATGGCAGTGTGGACTCAGATAACCCAATTCAAAGCAGATATTGTGGGATTTTCTGCCTTGATATTCTGGATTATATGGCTGTGTGGAAGGGGCCTAGGTTATCTGAGTCCACACTGCCATATATTCCAATTCAAAGCAGAAAATGTGGGAATATCTTCCTTGGTATTCTGGGGTGTTTAGCAGTGTGGAAGGGCCCTCAGGCCTCTTCCACATAGCTGAATAAAATCCCACATTATCTGCTTTGAACTAGAATATATGGCAGCGTGGAGACAGATAGCTCAGGGCCCTTCCACACAGCTATATAATCCAGAAATCAAGGCAGTAAATTCCACAATATCTGCTTTGAACTGAGAGCCCTTCCACACAGCCATATATCTCAATATATTGTAGTAGTGAACAACCTTGCTTCAATTTAATGTTCTGCCATCAATTATTTATTGCCTATTTTACCATGGTGTTGATAGTTGTTTAGTTTGATTTCTAATTTGATGTGTGGCAGGGATATTCAAACTGGTATGTATACTACGGTTTTAAACTTTTAATCCTTTGCTATGTTTATTGCTTGTTGTATTTTGATTTTATGTTAAATTTGAATTGTTAAGTTTTTTTCTCTTATTTTCTTTTGGGATATATTTGTATTGTCCTGGTTTTTGTTATATCTTTTATGCTGCTCTTGTATGTATTTTTGCTGTCTTGTAAGTCACCCCACATCTCTCTGGGGAGATGGGGAGACATACAAATAAATATGTTATTATTACTATTATTGCCATTAGGGTGCAGTTTCTTGGGTCTTGCACCCTACTTTTTGTATTTGTTTTCAACCTCACTCCATCCCCTTCCTATTTGTTTACATGAGCATTGACAACATCCATGGATAAAAACACAACCCAACAAAAAAATTCTTGGTGTCTTCGTTTTTAGTCCTGTTCCTGGGGTTATTTGGGGGGCTGATTCAGAAAATGTCATTGGATAGATGACATCAGCTCTAGATTATTAAATTAAATATGGTTTTCTGTGGGCAAGCAGATGGCGACTACTGGATGGCAAATGTTCTATATCAGAAACTAGAGCTGATGTGGTCCATTCAAAGCAATTTTCTAAATCAGCATCCTAAATAACCAAACAGAATCTTAAGTAGACCAAAAACCGATTTGTACTAATGTTGGTCAAGTGGTCCTTGGTCAAGTGGTCCCTGATCAAAAAAAAAAGTTGTGAACCACTGGTCTTGATCCAGGGGAGTCATGCTACCGCTCTATTCTGCCTTGGTCAGACCACACCTGGAATATTGTGTCTAATTCTATGTACCCCCACCCTCTGAGTATACTATATTTCAACCAAAACTCCTATTTTGGGAGGAAGGTGGGATAGAAACTAACTAATTAACTGCATATGAGAAATATATGCCAAACTTCTATTTATTTATCTTAGATTTTTTTTTAAAAAAAAACTACTGAGAGACTCCAAATGAAGGTACATCTCTATCATGCCTAGGCATAAGCTAAATGACAGGTTTTCCCTCCCTCCCAACTGCCACAGATGTGGTCTCAGAGGAACAAAAGATGAAGGAGTATCTGCTGGATTTAATCCCCTCCCACACTGTCAGCCCCCTTTCCTTTTGTATAATGTCTTAATTAGATTGTAAGCCTGCTGCCAAATAACCATTTTGCTATTTTTTTATTTGCAAAATGCCATGCAGAGTGATATTGCTATATAAATAGATAAACAACTAAGATTTATGCAGATCCTTTAAAAAAGATATCTAAGGCAGCCATCCTCCCTATTACTTATGATAATTTATTTTATTTATCATGTCAGAAGCGAATAGAGGGTTCTGTTGTAATGTATTTAAAAACACAAAGTTAAAAACTTGGCATAATACTAAATTTGACCAGTAACTGGCCACTTGGAGTGCCTCTGGTATTGCTATAAGAAGGTCCTCCATTGTGCATGTGGCAGGGCTCAGACTGCATTGTAATAGGTGGTCTGTGGCTTGCTCTTCTCCACACTCACATGTCTTGGACTCCACTTTGTAGCCCCATTTCTTAAGGTTGACTCTGCATCTCATGTTGCCAGAGTGCACTCTGTTAAGTGCCTTCCAAGTCACTCAGTGTGCTTAAGAGGGAGTCTCTCATTGGGTATTAGAGATAGATTGAGGCTGTGGATTTTAGCCTGCTACTTTTGGAGTGTTGCTTGCTGAGGTGTTCCTGCGAGTATCTCTGTAGTTCTTAAAAAGCTATTTCTTGATTTAAGACGTTGATATGCTGACTGATATCCAAACAGGGGATGGGCCAGAGATATTACTGCCTTGGTCCTTTCATTATTGGCTGCTACTTCTCGGCAGATGAATTCATTGTAGAAGTTTAGAAAGATGGTTGGCAGTTTTCCTGATGCTTTGTTTTTTTTCTTCTTCCCATCGTTTTTTGTCTATTTTTATATTTATTACTCCATTAAAATCTCCCATTATTAATAATTCATCAAATTCTTGGCCAGTAATTAACTCTTTTAACTTTTTCACAAACTGTGTTTTAGGCCCATTGGGACCATAGATATTGCAGATCAATATTTTTTATTATCTGATAGGATTGTTACACCAACTATTCTACCATCTTCATATTTAAAGGCCAACTGTGCAGGGATCATTTTGTTGATATGCAGAACCAACCCCCCCCCCCTTTTTCCGGTGACGAAGCATAGAATTTGTTTCCTAATAATTTTTTGGGTACTAAGTGTGTCACATGTTTCCGTGAAATATGAGTTTCCTGAAGAGCCACCACATCATAATTTCTTTTTTTATTTGAGTAAATATTTTCTTTCTTTGATTCAGGGAGTTCAATCCATTAACATCATTCGAAAAACATTGAATCTCCTCCTCCTCCTTCTTGCTCCTCCTCCACTGTGTCCAGTTCCATCGCAGCTAGTCCAGTTGGCAAATTCTCTTTTTGGGGGGAGTCTATGCTTCGTCTTTTTTTCTTATCTGTTGATTCCCTTGGGTCTTTTGTTTGGGGGTAATCTATCTCATTCTTGAGATCCTTGTAAAAATCCTTTGCTTTTTGCTCTGTTGTTAACCAATATTTCTCATCATTGTATGATACCATAACTCCTCCAACTCTCTCCAATCCAAATCTTATTTGATTTTTCTTTAGTTCTTCTGTTAGAAACATATATTTTCTTCTTTTTATTAATGTTGGGGTTGGAAATTATTTGAGGATTGCATTTTCCCCCCTCATAGAATGCAGGATTTTAACTGTTGCATTTCAGAATTTCGTCTCTGAATATTTTTCTGCCAAATTGTACAATTACATCTCTGGCCACTTTATTTCTTCTCAAGAAGTTTATTTATTTATTTATTATTTATTTATTTACTCCATTTGTATACCGCATTTATCAGCCTGGAGCGGCGACTCAATGCGGTTTACAGTAAAAATAAACAGTGAACAATAAATAAGACGCACATCGACAAACAATACACATAATCATCAACGCCTACTTAGAATCAGATCCCGTTCTCATAGTCCTTAATTCAATCCTTGTTCAATGCCGTCATTATTGGGTGGTTGTTACTGCATAGCTAACCGAATGCCTGCTCATAGAGCCACGTCTTAACCCTCCTTCGAAACACCAGCAACGAAGGGGCCTGCCTGATGTCCACTGGTAACGCATTCCATAGCCGAGGGGCCACCACCGAGAAGGAAGAAAAATGAAGAAAATGAAGTTTGTCATTATTCTGTACAAGTAGTCGATATTCTGCGCTACTTCTCCCTCCAAGTACTGTAATATCTCTGAGGAAATTTTTATTATAATTTGTCTGATATCTTATTTACTTTCTTCTTGGATATTTCTGTATCTTAATTGGAATTCTAATTCTTTTTGTTCTAACAGTTCTTGTTTATTTTTCAATTTTGTACTTTTTGATTCTAAAATTTCCATCTTATTTTGGATTTTTTCTTGCGCTTTTTCTAGCTTCACTTTGTCCATCTTAATTTTTTTTCATTTCTAGTCTCAGGTGATCCACATCTTTCTTCGTTTTTTCAAACTCCGCTTTGATTTCCTTTTTCATGGAATTTAATTCTTTTGTTATTTCCTTTCTTAAATTTAACCTTTGATCATACAATATTTTTTTGATATGCATCTTGTTTTTCTGATATTTCCTGTATTTCCTTCTTTAAATCGTTCAGACTTATGTCCCCCGGAAGGGAATCTCTTCTTCCAAGTCCTATTTCCATTCCCTTCTTCTCTTCTTGTTTTGTTTCAAGAGTTGTCATTATTTATTTATTGGTGCTTGATATAGCTTTGTATTGTCACTGTTATACTGATTTGGCAGATCGTACCTTCCCTATTCTCTTCTCATTTGTTTTCTTCCCTAGTGCTTTCTCCTTGTTTATCCTTTCTTTCTTTCTATTCAGCCCTCTTTCAGCTCAACTATATTTCCAGTCTCTCTCTTCTCCACTGGCTTACCTTCTCTCCCTTCCACCCGGTCTTTTTGGTAACTTCTTCTGTCCTTTTCTCCTTCTTCCTGCCTCTCTTTTCTTTCAGAGGGTCTTGTCTGCTCTCTCTTCCTCTCATCCCAGAGCAGAGCCCTTCTTGTTGTTCCTTGTCTATTCTTCTGCTTTTTAGCTCTTCAATTTTGGGGCATTCTAGAACTTGTGGGTGAGTTCTATTACCAGAAGGTTGTTTAAAGAAGGAGCCTCATAGTCAAAACAATACCCCTTCCAAGGTCAGTTTGCTTTGAGTTGCTTAGAGTCTTTTAGTCAATGACATCTTACTTTCCAAATTACTTTTATTAATTTATTGGGGCTGTCTTCTCTGGCGCAGATAGTAATAAAATATGATAGTATTTTAATTTCTAGAATATCAATCTTTAACTTTCTGATGATTTCCAATCTATTCCAATCTCTTTTGATATCACGAGAGTGGATATTTCCTAGATGTAGAGATTTATTTCGTGGAACTTACAGTTTAAGCTGGTCTTTAGCTTTTCCTTTTTCAGTTTAAAATGAGTGAAGGATGGCTGTTATCCCAGGATCTGGGTCCCTGTTCTCGTTTTGGCTACTAGCACTGCCCTGCAGACACCTCGCCTGGGTCTTTGAGATATTTCCCTTGGGGGTAAATACCTCACTTTGACCATCAATTCAGTGTCCTATAGCCTTGGCTGTCCGTTGGATATCAATCAATCCAAAAGGAAGGAGCTATCACTCTTCTCAGTCACCTAAAATGACTGGCACTCTGAGAGCTCTCAAAGTACCCAGCCAGACACCATGCTTGCCACACCAGAGGTCCCCAGCTTTTGCCTTTCCTGAAACCAGCTTGCTGTGGAATCATACATGGGTCTATTTTTTCCATAATTATGTGCAAAATAAGTCTTTCCAGGACTTTGTAAAGATGGCACAACAAGGAGAGCTTTCTGGGCTAGAGCTTTTTTGAAACCAGGTCCTTGCCTGGTTTCAAAATGGGTATGATTCTTGCTTTCCTCCAGGTTTTAGGGCTCTGACAGGATGCAATGCAGTTGTTCATCAACTTCAGCAGCCAGCACCTTGCTTTTGGGGCAAAGTTCTTAATTTGTTCCATCTGTAGATCATCTAGGCCAGCTGCTTTGCCATTTTTACATTTATTGAGAGCAATTTCCAATTCCGTAGATGTAAAAGGTTCATGAAGGTTGTTGTTCTCATTATCTGGTTGTCTGACTATTTGTTTCCTTCCTACTTTGGTGGCAAGGTTGGGTTTCCCATTCTTCAGAAGTTGATCTGATCTGCCTTTTATGATAATGAAACTCATAAATGAGGCAATCAATGAAATAATACTTTTGTCTGCCTTCAAAGATCATCCATCAAGTTCATTGAAAATCTCAAGTGTTAGTGTTATGAAATAAAACAAATCTCACTTCACTTCTGTATGCTGGTACTGAAGATGTCTTTCACATAGTGATTACTTTTGTTTTCCTAAACAAAAAAGACTTCCTTGCTCCCATACCTGATGCAAAATATTTCAATCCTGTGAATCTTTAATTATTATTTCTCTTCTAAAATATCCTTTCTGACTGTACAAAGTATTCCAAATGCAGATGGATCATCAATTTTATCTTTATTTAAAATTCTTTCATTCATTATCTTAATCACATTTTGTTTCTGAGTTGTTGACTTTTCTAGTGAATCTTGGGTCATGAACCCAATGGTCTTTCTTTGAATGTCACTACCGGTTTAGTGTGAAACAATGAAAAATCTGCATTCCATTGATTCTTTCCAAAGTTGTTTAAAATGACAATACGGCTCAGAAATCACTTTCTCCTGTTTCCCTGTGACTTTTCTTGGTTTTATCATTCATGTGATCATTTCACATAAGGTACAAGCAAGCAGGAGGTTAATTGTAATTGCATGCTCACCTGAACTATTGTGTGATTGGAAGCAGAGACATTCTGCTGTGTCAGGTCTGACAGTATATTATTTCACGGCATTCATTCCAGGATGCTCGTTAAATCTGCCATGGAGCCGAAGAAGCAGTGATTTAAGTGCTCAATTTAGTGCGCTCTTCTTGCTGCTTGCTTCAGGCCACTTTAGTGGCAGTAGAAGAATGTGAACAGAATATCAAATATTACTGCTTGACAAAGCAACATAAAAGGGCACTGTGCAAGAACATAGTACCCCACTGCTTTAAAAAATACAAGAATTCAGTGTCAACAATTATGATATCCAAATCAATCATCAGCCCTCAAGGATATCCCAGATACAACCTTAAGTGTTAGACATAATATATGATCTCCAAAACCAATTCATCACAAGTAATTTTTATTGTACTTTTTAAAAAGTACATAATTACCTGCAGATTGTCTGCACCGGCGCTAACTTTAACTGGAAGGTATTGTGGTACAGGAAACGGATCAGAAACTATATATGAAATTGAATCCAGACAAGACAGAGGTCCTACTGGTCAGTCGGAAGGCCGAACAGGGTATAGGGTTACAGCCTGTGTTAGACGGGGTTACACTCCCCCTGAAGACGCAGGTTCGCAGCTTGGGAGTAATCCTGGACTCACCGCTGAGCCTGGATCCCCAGGTTTCAGCGGTGGCCGGGAGAGCTTTCGCACAATTAAAACTTGTGCGCCAGCTGCGCCCGTACCTTGGGAAGTCGGATCTGGCCACGGTGGTCCACGCTCTTGTCACATCCCGGCTGGATTACTGCAACGCACTCTACGTGGGGTTGCCTTTAAAGACTGCTCGGAAACTCCAACTAGTTCAGCGAGAAGCAGCCAGATTGCTCACCGGAGCGGCGTACAGGGAGCACACCACCCCCCTGTTGCGTCAGCTCCACTGGCTGCCGATCCAAGTCCGAGCACAATTTAAAGTGCTGGTTTTGACCTATAAAACCCTATACGGTTCCGGCCCAGTGTATTTGTCCGAACGGATCTCCCTCTACATCCCAACTCGAAGTTTAAGATCTTCTGGGGAGGCTCTGCTCTCGACCCCGCCACTCTCACAAGTGAGGTTGGCGGGGACGAGGAGCAGGGCCTTCTCAGTGGCGGCCCCCCGCCTGTGGAACGCCCTCCCCGGGGAGATTAGATCGGCGACCTCCCTCCTAGCATTTAGGAAAAAACTAAAGACCTGGATGTGGGACCAAGCCTTTGGTCACTCTGATAATTAAATCAAGGACCGGTGACAGACAAGGACAAATGGAATAGAACGGATGTATGGACTCTGACATATGGACTCTGACATGAGATTGTTTTTAGGATTATGTTTTATTATGTATTGTTGTTTTTAACTTAACTGCTGAATTTATATTTTTTGGATTACTTGTTGTGTGATTTGGGCATCTAATTGTGCCCTTTATGTAAGCCGCCCTGAGTCCCCCTAGGGGTGAGAAGGGCGGGGTATAAGTGAATGAAATAAATAAAATAAATAAATATATTTGTAATTCAAAAAACAACACTTTATTAACAGACAAATTTAAACTTCTTTTCCTCCTGGGCATTGCTACAAAGTCTCTGTGAGGAAAGGTAAGTTCTGGCTCTTTGATCCGTGCTCTTTTTTAATGACTGTTGCTTGTATACTATTACTATACATTAGGCTTGGGCGGTTTTGTTCGTTAATTTCGTAATTCGTTATTAATTCGTATTTAAATTAGCTTACGATCCGATATTGAGCCATGCAGGAGTAATAAAAAATCAAAACAATTTTTTCAATTTATTTCATAATTGTTTCGATATTGTTTCGAAATTGTTTCGAAATTGTTTCGTAATTATTTCCGTATGTCTGGTGCAAGTTTTAGGGTTGTTGTTTGTTTTATCAATGATAAAAAATAAATTATCACACCAACAGTCAACAACAGAGGGAGAGGGACGCTTCAGAAGTTCCCCCTGTCCCATTTGGAGGGTTTTTTAGCATATTGTGCAATCGCGTCCGCCATTAACGAATCGATTTGTAATTGTTTCGTAATTTTACAAAATTTCGTATATTTCGAACTTTTTTAAAGAAAAATTTCGGAATTCTTTTAAAAAACGAAACGCACAAACCCCCTAAAAACGAAACGAGTTTAGAACCAAATTTTTTCGTAGTTACCCAAGCCTACTATATATAGCTCTGATGTGACATATTATTTTGTACTTCTTCCAGTCCTTCTCTCTTTACCTTCCAGTACTACACTAATGGATACGCCAATTGTCACTTCATAAACCCAGAAAGGACAGGGCTAAGTCTGTACTCCTCAGAACAGGGGTCCTCAAACTTTTTAAACAGGGGGCCAGTTCACTGTCCCTCAGACCGTTGGAGGGCCAGACTGAATCCCACCAATGATGCATCTAGAGCAAACTTGTCTAACGTAACACATTTTATGTTCTGATGGTTTTTCGGGGTTAACCTGGCATGATGTGAGTTGTAGTTCACCCACAACCTTATGCATTTTGTAAAATTAAAATTTTGACTATTTCAAATAACCCAGGCAATGCTGGGTAGCCAAGCTTGTTTCAAAAATAAAATAAATGTGGATACCAATAAAATTACATCAATTGAAAAAACAATAGGCAGCAAGAGGTTAAATGTTTTTGAATATTTGCATAGAACTGTAATTTAAGATAAGACTGTCCAACTCTGATTAAATCATTATTGTGGTGGTTGAAAGAGTGTGGCTTGCAACTCTGGGGCAGAGTCCACCTCAAACCAATGGACCCTACAGAAATGCAGAATGAAACTGAAAGGATGCCAGTGAGAATGATTAATTATTAAATAATCATTGTTAATTATTGTTCATACTTTCTCCCAGTTTGGGACTCCAAGTTTACAGGAGATAAAATAGATACAGCTATTTTTTTTACATTACGCAAAAGTTGAAAATATAAGTAAAATAAAATAAAATACAGACCATTAGAAGGAAGAACAACAAATATAGAAAACAACAAATATAGAAAATATAGAGATACAGATAAATGAAAGAGAGTATGAGAAAATCAAGAGCGGTTACTATACCGCTCTTGATTTTCTCATACTCTCTTTCATTTATATGTATCTCAACAATTGATGACACTAGTAATCATTGCTTATAACATTTGGCACTGGCTCTGGCTCTATACAAAGATTTTTAAAAGCAATTGCTCCTTTTCTAAAAATAACTCACATTATTAACACTAAAAAAAGATAAGCAGCTTTAAGTATCATGGCAGACAGGGTAATACTGGTATTGTCTAAGCTATATGGAGTTGAGAAATAATGTATTTATAGAAGTACATTAAGACCAATTTAGAAAAGGTTGATTGGATAAAGAAATTTCTGTTCAAGCAAGCCTAAACCACTCTTCTATTTCATTGAATCAGCAACCATGTACTCATACAAATTGATTAAATGCATCATCCCATAAGCTTTCCCTTGAGCAAATTCTTTACTTATTTCTGAGGATTTGTGAGTAGCATGAGTAGTTTATAAGAATGCCCTCTTCTAATAATTGTTTCGTCCTGGTAACAAAAGGAAGGCTACAAGAAAAAACTTCTGCTTACTATTCAAGGCAAAACTAGAATTTAGTTTTGAGTTGGACAGTGGATGTTTTGTATTTGTCTAAGAAGTAAATTATACTTAGCATAAGTAACATCTGGTATCCTACGGTGAAAAGTCACTTATATAAATTACAACAGTATGGAAATACGGTTCTTGCCCAGCGTAGCTGTATGAACGTATCTCCTGTTATGTCCCACCTAGGAATTTAAGATCTTCTGGAGAGGTCCTGCTCTTGGCCCTGCCCCTGTCACAAATGTGGTTGGCAGGGATGAGGGACAGTGCCTTCTCGGTGGTGGCCCCCCACCTGTGGAATTCACTCCTCGAGGAACTTAGGTCATCTTCATCCCTCCTTTCCTTTAGAAGGAAATTAAAAATGTGGATGTGAGACCAGGCCTTTGGGTAATCTTGCAGACCTGATGAGGACAATGACGAAAATAGCTATGGAAAAGGATTATGGACAAGCTGAATGGAGTCTCTAATTACAGAATCCGTGTTTCTCAACCTGGAGGGACCCGGGGGGGGGGGAGGGGGTGTCAGAGGGGTCGCCAAATACCATCAGAAAACACAGTATTTTCTGTTGGTCATAGGGGTTCTGTGTGGGAAGTTTTGCCCAATTCTATCATTAGTGGGGTTCAGAATGCTCTTTGATTGTAGATAAACTATAAATCCCAGCAATTACAACTCCCAAATTTCAAGGCCTATTTTCCCCAAACTCCACCAGTGTTCACATTTGAGCATATTGAGTATTCATGCCAAATTTGGTCCAGATCTATCATTGTTTCAGTCCACAGTGCTCTCTGGAGCACTATAGGTGAACTACAATTCCAGAAATCAAGACCAATGCCCACGAAACCCTTCCAGTATTTTCGCTTCTCGGCCTTTTGGCTAAGATCAAGTGCAGTATTTTCTGTTCATCATGGGAGTTCTGTGTGCCAAGGTTGGTTCAACTCCAATGTTGGTGGAGTTCAGAATGCTCTTTGATTATAGGTGAACTATAAATCCCAGCAACTACACCTCCTAAATGACAAAATAAATCCCCCTCCCAACCCCACCAGTATTCAAATTTGCGTGTATCGGGTATTAGTGCCAAATTTGGTCCAGTGAATGAAAATACATCCTGCATATCAGATATTTACATTACACTTTATAACAGTAGCAAAGTTGCAGTTATGACGTAGCAGCAAAAATAATTTTATGGTTGGGGGTCACCACAATATGAGGAACTGTATTAAGGGGTTGCAGCATTAGCCTCAACGTTTTTGTCATTGGAGTACACATCCCCCCTCCCCCTATGGGAAAGTTTGATCCCACAATCCCCGCTATAATGAGTCCTCCTCCACAAACAATTCGTTTCTCCTTTATCTCACCCAAGTTGTTAACCAATTTTAATGAGTCATTCTTTTAATCATTACATGTAGCCCGCCCACTGTCATTGCGATTGTGTTATTGTAATTTATATTGTTATTTATTCATATGTTTTATGTAATTATGATGTTGTGCTTTGTTTGCGTTTTCGGTTGTATTTTATTGTTTGGGCTTGGCCTCATGTAAGCTGCTCCGAGTCCCCATCAGGCAGATGGTGGCGGGGTATAAATAAAGTTTATTATTATTAAGGCTGAGAAACACTGGTCTAACTGCTTTATTATGTTTCAATTGTTATTTTTTAATTATGTCTACTTTTTTTCATCCCAATGTACCTTGTATGTTTTAAACCTTGTTATTACCCGCTTTGAATCTCAATGGGGGAGAAAAGTGGGATAGAAATTTAATAACAACAGCAACAACAAATGTCAGAATGCCCTAAACCAGTGCTTCTTGGATTATCTGATATCAGCGACAAGCAATTTTTTTCAGTGTTGCCAAGGACCAGCACTATATTTATGCCTATTGCTTAAACTTGTTTTTTTCTGTCCTAGAAATACATCAGGGACCAGCACTAGTAGCCTCATACTAATCCAGGAACCATCACTTTGAGAAGCACTAAGCCTCTTAAAACTGACATTTTAGGATAGATACCTAATTCATTCTGTGGATGAAGAGGCTTTATACATTCAAAGAAAAGGGGGGAATTATATATTATTTTACAAACTAACAGTCATTCTTGTTATTATTTTTAAAATAAAAAATACATTGAGATGTGGTGGCTGAGCTAGTTCATAAGATATAATTATGCTAAATTTTACCTGCAGTCCACAGCAATTGATGAGCTCAGCAGGTAATTTTATGGAATGCTCATGCACCCTTGTGACAGAAGTGACATTTATAAAGAAATAATATCACAAAGCTATGCCAAACACACAGCATAAAACAAATTCATATTTATTTATATTTTGTGCAGTCATTCATCTGCTTGGGAGGCAAGGAAATAGTTCTTCATTTAGTCATCACTAGGCATGAAGTACTTTGGCCACATAATGAGAAGACAGAAAAGCTTGGAGAAGATTATGATGCTGGGGAAAATGGAAGGAAAAAGGGGGAGGAAATACTAAAGATAAAGATCCCATGGAAGGCAGAATTATTCCTATTAGGTATGCACGAATTAAAAATAGAGAAAAACTCCGACAAACTTATATTCTTAATAACAACGACAGCAAGGATATGTTATGCTAGAAGGTGGAAGCAAAGGAAAATTCCAGACAAAAACGAGAGATTAACAAAAATATTGGAGATTAAGAACATGGATAGACTCACCTTTCTCATATCGAGAAGTAAAGGAATGAATATGAAAGAAACGAACTGGGAAAAGGTGACAGAATATTTTAAACAAAGAAATAAGAAGATTCTGATCTCAACAAGGAAGAGAGGAGGAAAAGGAAAAGGAAGAGAAAGAATGTGAGAAGAGAGGTGAAAGATAGGAAAACGGGAAGGGAGGCAGAGGAAAGAAGGGAAGAAACTAAACCTCTGGTGGATTCCAGAAAGTCAAAACAATCTTCTTTTTATTTTTATTCTCATTTTTTCCTTCTTTTTTTCTTTTTCTTTTTTCTTTTCTTTTTCAATATCTTCTCTTCTCTTCTCTATCTATCTCTTCTCTTTACTGGCCTTTCTTTTCTTTTTAGTAGCTTTGGCTAGATATCTCTATTTTAAATGTAAATCAAAAACTCAATAAAGATTTTTTTAAAAAAAGAAAAAGGAGGAGGGGCTGACCAAGGGCAAAATGGATGGATGTTATCCTTGAAGTGACTGGCTTGAACTTGAAGGAGCTGGGGGTGGCTACGGCCAACAGGGACCTCTCACCTGGGCTGGTCCATGAGGTCACAAAGAGTCAGAAACGACTGAACGAATAAACAACAAAAGGTATACTTTTGGATATATGTTCAAATTAAGATGGATTTAATAGGCAGGAGCACACAAACTTTATGATCTTCCATTATGACACATGAAAACTCAATATCATATAATTGTTTTTGTTAAAAGTCCTAATGGAAATTTCCATCTCTGTGATATACGAGACATGAATCCCAAAGCTATTTATTAAAATAAATGTGAAACAAAGTACCATAACTGATTTTTTTTTGCATATGCACAACCCATTCTGTTTTATACTCTATGGACAGGGAGAAGGCATATGTCCTCTGGAGTCAATCTTCATTATTAATCTTGTTCATGTGGGACATGGCTGTCATTCAGGTTTCATGAAACTCAGTGTTATAGATTAGCACCAACACTTCTAAACTGCTCAGTAATTGACTAGTAGCCATTATAGTTGCTTTAAAATAGATGTAATATGTACCAATCCATGGATCCCATTGAACAAAGGCATAGGTAAGTAGGTAGGTAGGTAGGTAGGTGGGTGGGTGGGTGGGTGGGTGGATGGATAGATAGATAGATAGATAGATAGATAGATAGATAGATAGATAGATAGATAGATAGATGATAGATAGACAGATATAGATAGATTGAATCTTGGAAATTGCAACCTTCCAAACCTTCACTATTTGCTTGCTAATGTATATGTTTGCTAACCTGGGTTCTATGTATATACTGATTTGTCAGTTTGACTGACTTCTTTGGTGTGGAAGGGGCTGCAGACATGTGATAATACTGAGCCAATAGATGCCACAAAAACACAGAGAAAAATGATTTAAGCCTTCAAATTCTGTACAAATTAATAAGCAAAGCCTATGCAAACTGTATGAAGTCAATTTTGGTAGGAGAAGCATGTTAAACTCAAAGAGACAATTTTCTACTTAAGTGATACCCTGGTATACATGAAAAAATTGGGAATGGACTAGGAGAAACAAACTAAGAATGTTGACAGAATATATATGTGCTTAATGAGTACCTTAAAAACAAAAAAACCTACTGGGCCAAATGACCCCAAATTTGGCTACAAAACTCTTCACAATCCAAGGAGTGACCATCACTGAAAGAAAAAAACACCTTTAAATTAGAAATATTACTATATTAAATAGATTCATAGAATAGAGTATTACGGGAGAACAGACAGGAAGGAAGGAGAGAAGAAAGGAGGGAGGGAAAAGGGGAAGGAATGTAGGAGGGAAAGTGGGAAGGAAGGAAAGAGAGAAGGAGGGAGGGAAAGAAGGAAAGAGGGAAGGAAAGAGGGAAGGAAGGGAGAGAAGGAAGGAAAGAAAGAAAGAGATACCGAAGGAAGAATACAAAGTAGAAAGGAAAGAAAAGGGGGAGGAAAGGCAGGAAAGAGGTAAAGATGGAAGAAAGGGGAAAGGGAAATAAAAATGAAAGAAGGAGGGAAACAGGGAGGGAAGAAAGGAGACAAAGGAAGAAGTAGAGAAAGGGGGAGGGAAGGAAGGAAAGAGAGAAGGAAGTATGAAATCAAAGAACAAAAGAAGGAATGAAAAAAGAGGTAGAGAAGGAAGAAAGGAGATAAAGGGGATGGGGAAGAAAAAGTGGAGAAGGAATAGTAGGTACCTCTCTTTCATAATAGTCCAGATATCTACCTCTACTTCGAGAATTCTTACTTTAGGCCACAGCAATGCGTGGCAGGGCACAGTTAGTTAAAAATAAAAATTAAATTTATTTATTTATTTAACTTGTACTCCCAATTTGGCTCGGAGCGGTTTACAGAAGCAGATTAAAACAATACAATTAGCTTTAAAAATAACAATAACAAAACAATAGGTGGCGAGAAAAGGCATAGTCCGGGTTGCTCACCTGTCAAAAGCTTGCTGGAAAAGAAAAGTTTTACAAGCTTTCCGAAAAGCAAGTAGGTCTCGGATGGTTCGAATTTCATTTAGGAGGGTAGGTTGGTGAAATAAGAACACTGAGAATAAAGGGAGAAATACAATAAAAGGTTATGTATTTCCTCTGGAATGCGTCTAGGGGAGGGCAGATAAAATGATCAAGGGTCTGGAGAACAAGCCCTATGAGGAGCAGCTTAAATTGCTGGGCATGTTTAGCCTTCAGAAGAGAAGGCTGAGAGGAGATATGATGGCCATGTATAAATATGTGAGGGGAAATCATAGAGAGGAGGGGGCAATCTTGTATTCTGCTTTTTTTTTTTTTGTCGTGTCAGGAGCTACTTGAGAAACTGCAAGATAGAGGGAGCTCATCCGCCTCTCCGTGGATTCGAACAACATCAAGGGAGGGGAAGAAATAACATGAATACACTGTAATTTTAAAAGTAACCTCTCTTGTTTTGAAAACTCTGCTTCTTCTCTAATATAAAGACAACCAAGAAGGTGTTTTCTCTACAACTCCTTTGCACTTTCCTGGCAACACAATACACTTCTATTAGGAGGAGAAAGGAAAAGCATGCCTACTTCACAATGCTTTAGGCAAACAATTGCCCTGTCCTAACCCTAGTTGCAGCTAACATGGCAGGTAATTTATCATTATCATCTATCTTGACTCACTCCCTTGACTGAATGGCAGCTATCAAAAGGGTCAAGCCCATTACTGGGTGGTAACGCAGTCAGAGTATCTAACAAGGCATTCAAAAGAAAGGAAGTATATACATAGTACGAATAGTCCTACATCTAAATAGTAATTTTATTTTAACATACAAGCTTAATAGGACTTGACAGGAGAATATAGTGAGACACTAGAATGCAGCATATATGTTCTATAAATGGGAAATAGGACTTCATTGAATTAAGGCAATACTCCACCTCAGACATCAGAAAAACTGCAAGATCGAGAACATGCCACGAGAATAAAGACGAAGATCCACCCAGAGGAAAAGTGTTCTTGCCATACATCAAGGGAACCACTGACTGCATAGGGAAGCTGATGAGGAAACACAACATGCAGGCATGTAGCCGGGGAGGGGGGGGTGTTGAGGGGCTTTAGCCCCCCCCCCCCAAATTCTCAGGGTGGTCTGCGAGAAGGCCTTACTGGTACAATATTTAAATTGTTATGTTTATTCATATCAGGATCTGATCACTATGCTCAATATATCCCATATGCATGGGGCTATTGGGATAACGATACAAAAGGTTTGTTAGGGTAGATCCTCGGCCCCTCCCCTTGAATCAAACTCAGCTAATTGTTTTCGGCTTCCCTAGAGACTAGGGCGCGGAACAATGGCTTCAAACTACAAGAGAGGAGATTCCATCTGAACATGAGGAAGAACTTCCTGACTGTGAGAGCCGTTCAGCAGTGGAACTCTCTGCCCAGGAGTGTGGTGGAGACTCCTTCTTTGGAAGCTTTTAAACAGAGGCTGGATGGCTATCTGTCAGGGGTGATTTGAATGCAATATTCCTGCTTCTTGGCAGGGGGTTGGACTGGATGGCCCATGAGGTCTCTTCCAACTCTTTGATTCTATGATTCTATGATTCTATGACTTCCCCCTGGGCAAACAGAGGACTGGGTGACTTGGAAGGCGCTGAACAGACTGTGCTCTGGCACCACGAGATGCAGAGCCAATCTTAAAAAATGGGGCTACAAAGTGGAATCCACAACATGCGAGTGTGGAAAAGAGCAAACCACTGACCACCTGCTGCAATGCAACCTGAGCCCTGCCACATGCACAATGGAGGACCTCCTTGCGGCAACACCAGAGGCACTCCAAGTGGCCAGATACTGGTCAAAGGACATTTAATCAACTACCAAGTTTGCAAACTTTGTGGGTTTTTTATCTGTTTGTTTGTTTTGTTCTGTTAGAAATGTCTGGTTGCCCCTGACACGATAAATAAATAAATAAAACCAGAACTCAAACAACCTACAAAAAAAATTAACTAAAATTCTATACTGGGTTTCCAATCGTGTTTTTACAATGCCATAAAACTGTGTTACATGGAGTTAAGTTTTTCTTTATTTGTCTTACTTTGCTTTAAATTACGGTATTTCAATATTAATATCAAGTTAATGGTATGGTCTAGTATTAATTATGCCTATTTTTCATAGTGACTGGATTGACCTTGAAGGAGCTGGGGGTGTGGGCTGGTCCATGAGGTCACAAAGAATCAGAAACGACTGAACGAATGAACAACAAATTTTTCATAGTAACTTTAAAGCACCAGAAACTACCTTTACCAGGCATCTACCAATTCTTATGGGTGCATAGTCTACTGTGAAAATGAATTTATCTATCACTAAGTTTCAAAGATGCACAAAATGTCCACTAAGTGAGACCATGCTAAACACAAACAGACACACATTTAAATTGCCACGACTCCATTCTATGAAATGCAGATATTTGCAGTTCTGTGGAGATATTTAGAATTTTCAGCCAGAAAGCTCTAGTACTTCACCAGACTACAAACCCCAAAACTCCACAGGGTGCAAAAATGAGATTCCACCAAACATTATGAAGAACTTCCTGATGTTAACAGCAGTATGGTGAGGTCTCCTTCTCTGGAGGTTTTTAAGCAGAGGCTGCATGTCTATCTGTGGTGGTGGGTGCTTTATTTTCATTCCATGATAGGTAAAGGTAGTCCCCTGACATTAAGTCCAGTCATGTCTGACTCTGGGGTGTGGTGCTCATCTCCATTTCTAAGCCGAAGAGCCAGCGTTGTCTGTAGACACCTCCAAGGTCATGTGGCCGGCATGACTGCATGGAGCGCCGTTACCTTCCCGCCGGAGCAGTACCTATTGATCTACTCACATTTGCATGTTTTCGAACTGCTAGGTTGGCAGAAGCTAGGGCTGACAGCGGAAGCTCACGCCGCTCCCCGGAATCGAACCTGCGACCTTTCGATCAACAAGCTCAGCAGCTCAGTGCTTTAACCCACTGCACCACCGGATTCCATGATAATTGAAGTGAAATCATTGAGCTATAATGTACAGTGCAATGATCCCCTTACTTTGGCAGGCTAACTTAGGCCTAAAAGAGTGGGCCTGGCGAAGCCACGGCACCCAGGTTTGCCTTAAGGGGGCATGTTCTAACCTAGGAGGGAAAGATATCGGGCTGAGATTGGTCAGAGAGATGGGGACGGAGCCTAAGTGGACTGAAGGGGGGAAAAAAGTGACTTTAAAAAACTGAGGCTTGTGTTTTGCCAGGGAGCCAGTTGGTGTGAATTGGGAGTTTGGAAGGGTAGTTTGGGTTTTGTGAGGAAGAACTTTGGGACAGTCTGTGTAGTGGTATTCAGGAACAGCTATTGAAATAGATAGCTAGAATACTGAGTGGAACAGGACCCTACTGTGGTCGGTTCTGTTCCCTAAGGAAAACCTGGTTCAGGGATTCGGCCAGTTTCGTATAGAGGGGGATTTTTTGGGAGTTACTCTCAGAGATTCATTTCCTGAGGTAATCTTCTTTGTTGATCTTTTTAAAAGACTTGTACCCAGAAGTTTTAAGATCTTTACTCTGCATAACCACAAGCTTGTATGTGCCAGTATTTTAATGAAACCATCACGCTTTTGTACCTGAATATTTCAAGCCTGTTAAATAAACGTTCTGGTTATTTTTATTAACTTAAGCAAGCCTCTGTGTGACTATCTTTGTGGTAAAAGCATTATTCACGATAACACAACCTCTAAGAACACTATAGTAACACAGTGTGTGTTACTGAGCAACCTCTCACAAATACCACAGCCAGTTTACTCTTAAATTTGGTGGCAGCGAAGATCTACTAAGATCTACTACCTTTTTAAGCCTTTAAATTCAAGCAGGTCATAGTTCCTAGCTTCTAAATATTTAGTTGATCCAACAACTATTTATATTTTAGCAAGCTCTAAATTTTGGTGAGCTAGTCTGTAGTGGATGTGTGCCTTGTTATTATTTGGTTGGTACAGCGGTGGTGATCCTTATATTATTTGGTTGGTACAGTGGTGGTGATCCTTATATACATGGTCTAAACCAGGGGTCCTCAAACTTTTTAAACAGAGGGCCGGGTCACAGTCCCTCAAACTGTTGGAGGGCCAGATTATAATTTGAAAAATCTATATAAATAAAAATGTCATGTTCGTTTGTGGGATTAACATAACTCAAAAACCATGGACGAATTGATACCAAATTTGGACAAAATATATCTATCAGGCCAACAAGTGACCATCACTCATAAAAACACTGAAAAACACAGGAAGAGACTTAAAAAGCAACCCCCCCCCCCCCCCAAATACATTACAATGCATGCGCAAAACCACACACACACACACACACAAACACACACATCTATGTATATACACACACAAAACACATACACAGAAAGGGGGAAAGAAGGAAGGAAAGAGAGAAGGAGGGAGAGAAGGAGGCAAAGAAGGAGGGAAGGAGAGAAAGAAGGAAACAAAGAAGGGTAGAGAAGGAAGGAGAGAAGGGGGAGAGAAAGAGAAAGAAAGAAGGAAGGAAAGAAGGAGGGAAGAAGGAGGGAAGGAAAAAAGAAGGGTAGAGAATGAAGGAAGGAGAGAAGGAGGGAGAGAAAGAGAGAAAGAAAGAGGGAAAGAAGAGGGAAAGAAGGAGGGAAGGAGAGAAAGAAGGAAAGAAAGAAGGGTAGAGAAGGAAGGAAGGAAGGAAGGGGAAAGAAGGAGGGAAGGAGAGAAAGAAGGAAAGAAAGAAGGGTAGAGAAGGAAGGAAGGAAGGAGAGAAGGAGGGAGAGAAAGAGAGAAAGAAAGGGAAAGAAGAAGGGGGAAAAGGAGGGAAGGAGAGAAAGAAGGAAAGAAAGAAAGAAGGGTAGAGACGGAAGGAAGGAGAGAAGGAGGGAGAGAAAGAGGGAAAGAAGGAGGGGAGGAGAAAAGGAAAGAAAGAAAGGTAGAGAAGGAAGGAGAAAAGGAAATAAAAAAGTGAAAGGGAAAGAAGGAAAGCTGCTTTGCCCGCCGCCTCCCCCCCCCTTCTCCACACCCCGTGGGTCGGATAAATGCCCTCGGGGGCCGGATCCGGCCCCCGGGCCTTAGTTTGGGGACCCCTGGTCTAAACAATAGCAAAGCAAATTACTCCCAATAATAATGTTTTACTTTTTTGTTCTCTAATTTATTGTATTTTACAGGCCATGATAAAGCATGCCTTTAATCAAGCTAGTATACCATTAAATTTGTGAGATGTTGAAACAGGTCGACTTACTAAAAGTTGGTACCTATGCTTTTAATTCCCACATTTATATAAAATCAATATATAAATGACACAGTTCAAGTGTAAACCAAAAGTCTATTGATATATTTTCTGAAATTCCCTTGGCTAAAAGAAAGAACATGAGGTCAAAGCTAATTCATCTTGAAAGAGCTCAGACATTTCATGCCTGGACAAGATGAGTCCACTTTTGACCCAAGAAAGAATATATTTCCTCAGAACTGAATGCTGGATGACAGCTTTGACATCTCCCATAGGCATAAAAAAAGTCAGGTTAGGGATGAATGAGTTATTTCTAACTCACCTCAGATTAATTTGGGAATCCTCTCCTTCAACAACAAATGTGAAAGATCTTACATCAAGTCTATTAGTCAATCTGAAGGCTCAAGAAAAATGTCTCACAGCTACCCAAACAGTCCGAGCCTTACCAAAATACATCTTCCCCTCCCACATATCTACCAAGTAGCAGAGACAATAGAAAGGAGGAACAAGAAGAAGAGAAATGTATTTTGAGTTGCAAGCCCCTGGGGAAACTACCAACTGAATGGAATGTACCTTATTTTCAGATCGAAAGATCCGCAAAGGCTTGTGTTATGTTTCGGAGAATGGAAATCATACAGAACAGAGAATGGAAATGCACAAATTTAAATACATACATTTAAAAAGGCATACATTTAAAATACATACATTTAAAAATAGTCAATGTAAATGTACACAGGATTGCATCCATTGTGAAAAATGTGAATGAGAATACAAACTTCCATTATTTTTAAACGTCTAATAAATTTAATACAGATGTATCAAGAAAGCCAGTGGGAAAGTGCATTAGGACATTCCTAATGGGAAACACAGTGATAAATGGCCACGAAGAAGATATTTTTTCTCTCTCTTCCTCCCCTCACTTTTCTTGTTTACCTCTTTAATGTTCTGGGAATACAGAGAGTTAAGGTGCCATAGTCTAATAATGTTATACTATTATCTTTATTTTTTAAATAATTTTTATTGATTTTGCATTATAAAGTAGACAATAGACATACAAAGAACGTGTAAACAATTTCTGACAGACATTAGACTATTGTACATACAAACCATCCTAAAAGTAACCCTGTGACCCATCACCACCTCACATATGTGTCCTGGGCCCGGTCCTGTTCAACATCTTTATTAATGACTTAGATGAAGGGTTAGAAGGCAGGATCATCAAGTTTGCAGACGACACCAAATTGGGAGGGATAGCCAATACTCCAGAGGACAGGAGCAGGATTCAAAACGATCTTGACAGATTAGAGAGATGGGCCAAAACTAACAAAATGAAGTTCAACAGTGACAAATGCAAGATACTCACTTAGGCAGAAAAACAAAATGCAAAGATACAGAATGGGGGACGCCTGGCTCGAGAGCAGTATGTGTGAAAAAGATATTGGAGTTCTCGTGGACAACAAGTAAAACAATGTGATGTGGCGGAAAAAAGGGCCAATGGGATTTTGGCCTGCATCAATAGGAGCGTAGTGTCTAGATCTAGGGAAGTAATGCTACCCTTTGGTTAGACCACACCTGGAATATTGTGTCTCATTCTGGGCCCCACAATTCAAGAGAGATATTGACAAGCTGGAATGTGTCCAGAGGAGGGCGACTGAAATGATCAAGGGTCTGGAGAACAAGCCCTATGAGGAGCGGCTTAAGGAGCTGGGCATGTTTAGCCTGAAGAAGAGAAGGCTGAGAGGAGATATGATAGCCATGTATAAATATGTGAGAGGAAGCCACAGGGAGGAGGGAGCAAGCTTGTTTTCTGCTTCCCTGGAGACTAGGACGCGGAACAATGGCTTCAAACTACAAGAAAGGAGATTCCATCTGAACATGAGGAAGAACTTCCTGACTGTGAGAGCTGTTCAGCAGTGGAACTCTCTGCCCCGGAGTGTGGTGGAGGCTCCTTCTTTGGAAGCTTTTAAACAGAGGCTGGATGGCAATCTGTCAGGGGTGCTTTGAATGCAATTCCTGCTTCTTGGCAGGGGGTTGGACTGGATGGCCCATGAGGTCTCTTCCAACTCTTTGATTCTATGATTCTATGATTACCACCCACCCCTGTCCCTATGTCTAAAACCGACTTCCCCTCTTCTTCATTCACTTTCCAAATATTTCTAACATCAATATTTCCATTACTTTCCTTCTCTCCCCTTTTTCAGAAATTTTAGTTATTTCATCTCAATAAATTTCATTGTCTATATAGCTCTTAAGCATACTCCAATCCGTCTTGACAGTTCCTTTTCCATTATTTTGTCTAAGCCCGAAGGTCAGTTCATCCATTTCTTGAATATCTAATAGTTTTTCCAGCCACTGTGCTCTTGATGGCGTCGAGTCTTGTTTCCATATTCTAGCAAAGGTCATCCTAGCAGCTGTTACAAAGAAGGTAAACAACTTGTCCATGTTATTATCAGGAAAAAGAGTAGCATCATACATTCCTAACAAATATGCTTCTGGGCACATGGGGAAGTTTAGTTTCAATTTTTTTACATTTCTTATGAATCATCTTCCAATATTCCCTAGCCTTTGGACACAGCCACCAGAGATGGTAGAAAGAGCCCTCTTTGGATTTACACTTCCAACATCTGTTATCTGCATTTCTGTACATTTTTTCTATTTTTTGCGGTGTTAAGTACCAACAATGTATCATTTTAAGCCAATTTTCTCTTAGATCAGAGGCGTATGTGTATTTAAGTCATTTAGTCCAAATTATTTCCCATTCCCTTAGTTGGATGGTTCTGCCTATATTTTTTGCCCATTGGATCATTGAGTTTTTGATCACCTCCGTTTCTGTGGCCCAACCCAGTAAGTTTTTATATAAGACCATTATTGTCCTCCTTTTGCTCTTTTGAATCCTTTCCCACAGATCATTTTCCTCCCCAAAGCCAAGCTTTTTATCCTCTTTATAACTTTCCTTGATCTGTGCATATTGAAACCATGAGACATTACTAAAGTCTTTAGATATTATCTTTATTTAAAGTGTTTGCATTTGCTTCCTCTGTCCAAATCTAATTTCCTTTCCTTCTCCATACGTCAATTCCCTTTTCAAATATATCTTTTCTTTGCCCCTGATGGAATATTTTTCTGATGAAAAATGAGGTGTGTGTCTGATTTAGCCACAGTAGTCCATGCTCTGGTTACATCTCAAATAGACAACTGTAATGCTCTCTACATGGGGCTGCCTTTGAAAACCTCTCAGAAACTCCAATAGGCCTGGGCGGTTTCGTTCGTTAAGTTTGTAATTCGTTAATTATTCGTTATTTTTAGCATTTACAAAACGATAACAAAACACATTTTCAAACCCGGAAGGGTTTAAAAATAACGAAGCGGCATCCCCCATCCTTTTAACGAGCTTCCGCCCGTTTCGGAAATGGGATGGAGGATGCTGGTGCCCTGGGAGCCAATCCGGCGCTCCCAAGCACCCAAGCAGTGCACCGTGGCTGTGTCTGATTGGCCGGCAAGGCCTTTAAAAGCGGCTCCGCGTGGCCGCAGAGCTCATTTGTTGCGCGGAGGCGAGGGAGGAGAGAGGTCTGGGAGGGCTGCTTGCTTTGGGTTGGCTTGGTTGGTAGCAAAAAGACTTGCATTGGGTTGGCTTGGTTGGAAAAGACTCTTCTGTTGGTGTGTGCTTTCGGCTGTCTTTTGGCTGTGTTAGCTTTAGATTAATTTTCCATTTCTGAATATTTTCTAAAAATACCTGCCTTTTATTCTTAAAAAAATACAAAAAATATTCCAAAAAAAGAAAAGACTCGTTTGTTGGTGTGTGCTCTCATTTGCCCTGTCTCCTGCCTGTGTTAGCTCTACATCAGGGCCAGTTTTTAGTTAATTTTCCATTTCTGAATATTTTCTAAAAATACCTGCCTTTTATTCTTAAAAAAAAATACAAAAAATATTCCAAAAAAAAAAAGACTCTTTTGTTGGTGTGTGCTCTCATTTGCCCTGTCTCCTGCCTGTGTTAGCTCTACATCAGGGCCAGTTTTTGGTTAATTTTCCATTTCTGAAAATTTTCTAAAAATACCTGCCTTTTATTCTTAAAAAAAATACAAAAAATATTCTAAAAAAGAAAAGACTCTTCTGTTGGTGTGTGCTCTCGATTGCCCTGTCTCCTGCCTGTGTTAGCTCTACATCAGGGCCAGTTTTTGGTTAATTTTCCATTTCTGAATATTTTCTAAAAATACCTGCCTTTTATTCTTAAAAAAAATACAAAAAATATTCCAAAAAAAGAAAAGACTCTTCTCTTTTGAATATAATACAGTGCTCGCTCATTCTTTGTGTAGTTACAACCATTGTGATGAAACGCTTCCTTCCCGGCTTTTCAAGTCGCAAGGGCCAAGTGTTATCGCGAATACCAAAGAAAGGCAGGGGACTGCAGATGGACACATTGAGCAGAAGGGAACATTCAACCGACGAGATGGTTATTGAAACACCCACAGATGCTTCAACCAGCTGTGAGATGGCAGAACCTTCTTCTTCATCAGTTCGAAAGACTCTACGTTCAGATCCTGATGTCGTTCCAAGTACCTCTGATATTACTTGTTATGAAGAGGAGGGCGAGGAGGCGGACGTGTCAGAGGAATGGGAGGAAGACAAGATGGAATGTGCTTCCACCACAGGAATTAGTGATCAAGAGGACTGCATGCTGATGGAGGGCGAGCTACAGAAACAACCAACGATTATACTCCCTTCCACAAACACCGACAGTCCAAACACGAGCATGAGTACATCTGAAGTGCCTAGTAGGGGTAGGCCGAGATCGCTCCTATGGGATCATTACGACGTCCATAATGAGAGGGCCACTTTGGCAGTTTGCAGGCATTGCGGTGTGAGCGTCAGCAGAGGAAAAGATATGAGGCATCTTGCCACAACAGGTCTAAGGATGCACATTAAGATACACCACCCCAAATGTGAAGTTGGTCCTTCTTACTTAACTTGCAATACTGCTACAGAAATGCAATGCTATGCAATACTTCCCAGATAATTTTCAGAGTTTTTTCAAAGTGCAATTTCTGTTACTTTTTGTTACTTTTTCTTTATTTATTTCTTATATTTACTTTCTAAGTTTTTATAATAACATTATTTTTATATATTAATAATTTATAATTTAATTTTATATATTATTTTTATTATTATTTATAATTATATTTTATAAATATTTTATAAATTTAATTATATTTATTTAAATATTTATATTATTATTTATTTCATTTATATAATATATATAATAATATATTATTATATTATATATTTTATTTTATATTGTATATATTATATAATTTTATATAATTTTATATTATTTATTGTTATTTATTATTATTATTATTTATTTTATTTATTTAAATTTTATTATTATATTATTGTTTATTTCATTATATTATTAAATTGACTCAGTTTTGGATACTTTATCTTATTACTTTTTTATTTAATATCTTAATATCTTGTTCTATTTGATTATTTTATTTTATTTATTTTATGAAATGATTTTGTTTATAGAGCATTTAGCATTGCGCAATCGCGTCCGCCGTTTTAACGAATCGATTCGTTATTATTTTAATAGCGAATCGATTCGTATTTAATAACGACGTTTCAGAAGTCGCTTTCGCGCATGCGCAATCACGTCCGTCGTTTTAACGAATCGATTCGTTATATCCTTAACGAATCGACCCCGCGCCAGTAACGAAGCTTCGGAAGTGTTTTTGCGCATGCGCGGGGGTCCGCCATCTTAACGAATCAATTCGTTAATATTTACGAAAATTTCGTAAATATTAACGAATTGTAGGGGGGAAATTTTGTAATTATTTTAAATATCGAAACAAAAAAACACCCCAATTACAAATCGATTTTAGAACCAAATTTTTTCTTGATCAACCAGGCCTAAACTCCAACAGTCAGCAGTCAGGCTGTTAACCGGAGCGGCGTACAGGGAGCGTACTACTCCTTTGTTGCGCCAGCTCCACTGGCTACCTATTAGCTTCCGGCAAAAAAAGAGATTTTGGCCTGCATCAATAGAAGCATAGTGTCTAGATCTAGGGAAGTAATGCTACCCCTCTATTCCACTTTGATTACACCATACCTGGAATATTGTGTCCAATTCTGGGCACCATAATTCAAGAGATATTGACAAGCTGGAATGTGTCCAGAGGAGGACGACTAAAATGAACAAGGGTCTGGAGAACAAGCCCTATGAGGAGCAGCTTAAGGAGCTGGGCATGTTTAGCCTGAAGAAGAGAAGGCTGAGAGGAGATATGATAGCCATGTATAAATATGTGAGAGGAAGCCACAGGGAGGAGGGAGCAAGCTTGTTTTCTCCTTCCTTGAAGACTAGGACGCAATGGAACAATGGCTTCAAGCTACAAGAGAGGAGATTCCATCTGAACATGAGGAAGAACTTCCTGACTGTGAGAACCGTTCAGTAGTGGAACTCTCTGCCCCAGAGTGTGGTGGAGGCTCCTTCTTTGGAAGCTTTTAAACAGAGGCTGGATGGCCATCTGTCAGGGGTAGTTTGAATGCAATATTCCTGCTTCTTGGCAGGGGGTTGGACTGGATGGCCCATGAAGTCTCTTCCAACTCTTTGATTCTATGATTCTATGATTCCGAGCACAATTCAAAGTGCTGGTTTTAACCTTTAAAGCCCTGAATGGTTCTGGCCCAGATTACCTGTCTGAACGTATCTCCTGCTATGAACCATCAAGAAGATTAAGATCATCAGGAGAGGCCCTGCTCTCGATCCCACCACTCTCACAAATGAGGTTGGTGGGGACGAGAGACAGGGCCTTCTCGGCAGTACCCCCCCCCCCCCAGTGGAACTCTCTCCCTAAGGACATCAGGTTGGCCACCTCCCTGGCTTTGGGGCCAGATGTTTGACTAGAGGACAATGGCAATAGGAAAATAAATTTTGGATTTTAGCGACTGGATTTTCCCAGCTTGGTTTTGGTTTTACTGGCACGTTAATTTATTGTTAAATGAATTTATTGATGATTTTGTATAATGTTTTTCAACTGATTTTACTGTTTTAATTGTAATTCTTATGGTTTATATGTTGTTAGCATCATCTGATGCTTATGTGAGGCTGCCCTGAGTCCCCTTGTGGCTGGGGGGGGGGGGGGTAAAAATGTATGAAATAAATAAATAAATAAATAATTTTTAACATAAATAAGAAACATAGGGGGTTATGAGACATTTGGCCTTTCTTTTCATTTGTTACGCCTTCCAAGAAGGTTCTGTCCAGAAATGTTTATCCTAGATGACTACACTGCGTATCTATTCAGATTGTTTACTGAACCAACTGATAGAACCCAGCTCTTCATTCCTAGGTACAAAACTCGCAACTGCTGATGGGACACATGAGTGTATGATGAATGGAGAGAGGAGAAAGAATGAACCTAGCATTTTATGTTTTGACACTGGCTCTGAAGCAGACCTGTGAAAAGTGTCCCTGTTTCAGAAACAGGCAGAGTAATTACTTTTGAAAGCAAAGCCATTAGACTTGAGGCTGTGAGCATTCAAGGACAGGTGAGTGAGAATCCAAAAGAATAAGCAAATATGAATTTGAGACAGGATGTGGTTCTTGTAGGTGAGTCTGTAAGCCAGAGATGTCAACTACACTACTGTTGAATATGGAAAGATATTGGTATGCAGAGCTTTTAAGGCTAGAAAGTTTGGCTACCCTTTCATCAGCAGCTGTGGATAAACTCACATTTCTGTCACACTTTCTGTCAATTTGAGCATGCCTTGTTGAACTCTGTCATATAATGTAAGAGCCTGGCACTGCAACAGACATTCTGCCATCATCTGCCGTAGCAACCATACACACAAAGCAAAAGAAAAGACACAATTTATTTTGCCTTTTCCGTGTTGGATCAAGAGCTATAATGTGAGGTTATCTTTAAAGACTGTCCAAAATGTATATGCCGTACAGAACAGTCCAACCAATGGTCAACACGCCTTTCCCTTTTACTGAGGATTTCATTAACCTCTCAAAACCCAAGTGGTTTGGAGCATAATTCCTAAAGGAATGATACTCCATTCAAAAAGAATCACAGCAATCCAGACACTCTGAAAAGACTTACTCCAGCTACTTTCCTGTATGACAGCATATTCTGCAATAATAATAATAATAATAATAATAATAATAATAATAATCTATATATATAAAAATGCTCTGTGCATAATTAGTACCTTAAAAACAAAAGAAACAATGCACGAAATCACACCAAATTTGGCAACAAAACGTCTCACTACACAAGGAGTGACCATCACTCAAAAAATGATGATTTTGTCATTTGGGAGTAGTAGTTGCTGGGATTTATAGTTCACCTATAATCAAAGAGCATTCTGAAATACACCAATGATGGAATTGAACCAAACTTGGCACACAGGACTCTCCTGACCAACAAAAAACACTAGAAGGGTTTGGTGGGCATTGACCTTGGGTTTGGGAGTTGTAGTTCACCTACATCTAGAGAGCACTGTGGACTCAAACAACGATGGATCAAACAACTTGGCACGAATGGCATCAAACAACTTGGCTCAAACAACGATGGATCAAACAACTTGGCACAAATACTCAATATGCCCAAATATTAACACAGATGGAGTTTGGGGAAAATAGACATTGACATTTGGGAGTTGTAGTTACTGGGATCAAAGAGAATTCTGAACCCCACCAATGACAGAATTGGGGCAAACTTCCCACACAGAACCCTCATGACCAACAGAAAATATTGTGTTTTCTGGTGGTCTTTGGTGACTCGTCTGACAACCCCTCATGACCCCCCCCCCAGGGGTCCCAAACCCCAGGCTGAGAAATGCTGCCTTAAGGCCATCCAGTCCAACTCCCTTCACCAGGGCAAGAAAACATAATCAAAGCCCTCCTGACAAAGGGCCATCCAGCCATTCACACACACACATATATTTATATTACAGATGCAATATCAAAGATTTGAGAGGGAGCCCTAAAGAAGGGCAATGATATGTTATATGTTCCAGAGTAGGCAAACCAGACAACCTCCACATCAACACTGGCAAAGAAACAGCAAGAAATACTGTTGACTCACAAGCAGAAAGAAATTACATATATTAGAAACCATCACTTTCTCATTACTTTATTTTCCAGATCACCAGACTGGGCCACAGCAATGCATGGCAGGGGACTGCTAGCAATTAATAATAATAATAATTCAGCATATTCAACAACATAAGCTAAAGACTTTGAAACAGTTGAAATCCAACTTACTAATGCCTTGAAAGATCTCTCCAGCTACTGCAAAGATAACCACCTGAAGTCTAACCCTGCCAAGACACAAGTGTGTGCTTTCCACCTACTCAATTGCAAAGCCATCAGGAAACTGAAAGTTACCTGGGAAGGTCAAGAACTTGATCATTGTTTCCATCCTAAATATCTTGGTGTCACCTTAGATCAAACACTAACATACAGGGTGAGGCAGCATAACTTCCTTTTTTCAAAACTTAATAAAACTCATTGTATGAATCAGAAAATTTTATTTATTTGTTTATCATAATCATCATCATCTTTAATTACTTATTAAGCGCCCTCCATCCGAGAATTCTCTAGGCGATTTACAGCTAAATTGTAAAAGATAAAATACATACAGACAGAAATTAAAAATTAACAGAGATCGAATGCTCTAGTAAAAAGCCAGGTCCTAAGTGCTAGAGTAAAAGGCCCTAAGTCACGCATGGCTCTCATATAGGATGGCAAGGAATTCCATAACGCAGCGGCAGAAATAGAAAAAGCCCTGCGTCTGCTACTTTCCAAGTGCACTTCTCTAGGACCCGGTATATAGAGTAAGTTACGTTGGGCTGGTCGTTGTATAATGTAGGCGCATACCTAAAGTTTTGTTTTGCGTAGTTTTGAAGATCAAATTAGGTAGGTGGCGTCCCCCATTCTCCATACACTGAGTAAACCGATTTCTGGCGTTTGTCATGACTCTTGCCAGCGTAGCAGGCGTTATGTTGGCAATTTCTTCCTGGATGCTGGTCTTCAAATCTTGTAGGGTCCTTGGATGGTTCACATAAACACAGGATTTCAAAAAAACCCCATAGAAAAAAATCACAAGGGGCCAAATCTGGAGAGCAGGCCGGCCACTCCAAATCCGCTCAAAAAGTAAGCCTCAATGGCAAAAGCACGCTCCTCAGTGTTCCAATGCATGATAGCAACTTAACTATGTCAGGACAAAACTTTATACTCCCACCCTCGAACGAGACCACTAGCACTCCGCTACATCTTCAACTGACTGAATGGCGAGCATTTTAAAAAAGGAAGTTATGCTGCCTCACCCTGTATTAAACATTGCATGAACACCGAGCAGAAAGCAGCTGCATGCAATAACATCTTGTGGAAACTTATTGGCAGCACATGGAGTGCAGACCCAAAATTAATAAGAACATCAGCCCTAGCCTTGTCTAACTCAACTGCAGAGTATGCCTGCCCTGTTTGTCACAAGTCTGCCCACACAAATCAGGTGAACATAGCATTGAATAAGAGGAGAATCATCACAGGAGAATATCATGGAGAATAATCACAGAATGTCTTAAACCTACACCTGTTGATAAGCTCTACAAGCTAGCTGGCATTGCCCCCCACCCCAATGTGCAATGGGAAGTTGTTGCTAACTGTGAGAGAAATAAGGTTGAACTCTGTGAAAGCCATCCACTGTATGGCTATCAGCCTCCTCCTAGTAGACTCAAATCAAGGAAAAGCTTCATGAGAACCACCACTCCTCTTAATATCCCCCCAGCAACAGCAAGATTATCCCTCTGGCAGCTAAACCAGGAAATCCCAATTGGATGGCCCCCTACGAGGGTCTTCCTCCAGGGGCAAGTAAAAAATGGGTGACTTGGAAGTCCCTGAACAGATTCAGAAGTGGAGTGGGCAGATCAAAAGACAACCTGTCAAAATGGCACTACCTAAAAGGATCCCCCACCTTGTGTGACTGTGGAGCAGAACAGACAACTCCACATCTGTATGCTTTTCCACTATGCCCTGTCTCATGTACGTAGGAAGAATGGTTGGAGGCTACAGACAATGCCGTTGCTGTTGCCCGTTTTTTGGTCAAAAGACATTTAGCCATTTGTGCTCTTTCTATCTTTATCAGTTTTATATTAATTTATGCAATGCTTTTGATATGAAATAAATAAATAAACAATCTTAAATAGTAGATGAAAGCCATCAGTTTTGTACAGAAGTGATGAAATCTCTTGCAAATAAATGCTGAAACAAATACTCTATTTCACTTACAAATTATTCTCTGGAGGTAAAACAACAACTCATTGTACTAAATTTCTTAATTTATCATATTATTGACATACAAGTATTCTGATTTTTACCCTAACATTGAATTTGATTGTGGCCAATTCAGGATGTTAAACATTCATGTATATGCTAGCTTAATATTAAGACTGTTTTTCCCAGGGTGAAATCTTTTGCTGATTTTTTTAAAATATGGAGGTGCTTAACCAGAAATAGCTACAGAGGAATTGGAGACTGTAGAATAGACTCAAAGGTCAGGTGAATAGGTTTTGTTCCTGGACTTGAACAATGTTCCTGACAAAAATTAGGATTCCAAACTCAGGTCTGTAATGATTTATGAGATTCTCAGAGCATCAAATTAGTATGCAAATTACTTGCTGGACAGACAAGATTGCCATTCCATGATATGGAGCTCAAAACAACAGTCAGATGCAGAGAAAAAAATATTCAAGTGTCTGTAAGATTAACTCAGTTGAGTATCACAAACACACACAAAACAATGACAAAATACCACTAAGAGCAACTCAGTTGAGCATCACACTACAAAAGAAGTGAGCTTGGAAGCTGAGGCAACCAATCAATTATTAAAAAGAGAAAGTAAAAAATGCTGATGCTTCTGCACAGTTCTTCCAGAATGGACCAGGCTTTTGCCTTTTGCACTCTACTTAAAGCAGATAATGTTCCTTTTTTTGGTAAGAAATAAGATAGAATAGTCACATTGACTTGTGGATAAGCTAACCCTGGTTTTTGGGACTGATTTTTAAAATAAATGTTGAAGACTAATTAACATATGACTACAGAGTATAGGGTAGTTTTCTCCATTAGCCCAAGTTTCTCAGATTCTTCAGTACAGTGCTATGCACAGTGGTAGGACATGTAGGTAATTTAATAATCTCATAACAGCAAATTATTAAATTACCTACATGTCCTACCACTGTGCATAGTACTGTACTGAAGAATCTGAGAAACTTGGGCTAATGGAGAAAACTACCCTATACTTTATAGTGTATTTTTAATTTCTTTCCAAATGGGGTATGAATCAAGCCAAAGAAGAATCATCATCTCCTCTTCAAATCCTGTTGTCTACCAAATACAGGAATAACATCAGTGTCGCAGATGGACGATGAAAACGACAGCTCCCTTGGCGGCCAGAAAAAGTTAAATAGCCTCTGTCTATGTCTGTATATGTTGCATGTCAAAATTGGCATTGAATGTTTGCCATATATGTGTACATTGTAATCTGCCCTGAGTCCCCTGCGGGGTGAGAAGGGCGGAATATAAATGCTGCAAATAAATAAATAAATAAATAAATAAATATAAACACCAGGATTACCTTATTCCAACACCACTGAAGAGATAATATGGTATCAAGTAATTCAATTAGGGCTGGGCGGTTTCGTTTCGTTAATTCGTAATTCGTTAAAAATTTGTTATTTTTTTGTTAACGAAGCGATAATGAACCATTCTGGAGCAGCTTAAAAACAAAACGAATTTTTCAATTCATTTCGTAAATGCTTCGTATTTCGTTATGTATTCGTTTCGTTATTGGTTTGAGGTCGTTTCGTTATTATTTCCGCATGTCTGGGGCAAGTTTTATAGTTGTTTTTTGTTTAATTAGTGAAAAAAAATTATAATATCACACCAACAGTCAACAACAGAGGGAGAGGGAAGCTTCAGAAGTCCCCCCTGTCCCATTTGGAGGTTTTTTAGCGTATTGCGCGGTCGCGTCCGCCATTAACGAATCGATTCGTTATTGTTTAGTTATTGTTTTGTAATTTTTTTACCATTTACGAAATTTCGTAAATATTGAACTTTTTTTTAAAAAAATTCGGAATTCTTTTAAATATCGAAACGCAAAAAACCCCAAAAAACGAATCGATTTTAGAAACAAATTTTTCCGTTGTTACCCAGGCCTAAATTCAATTACTATTGACAGTAAAATAACAACAAAGCAAATTATTGTTTAATTATTTGTGTGTTTGTTTAATAATCTTCAGTTGATTTGCAAACTCAATTTCCCTCATTTTAAAGACGCAAATATTGAAGATAATACCCATTAAACTACCTGATGTTGATGTTAAAAATGGCAGAAATTAGTCAATGAATTTTGTTATGGAACTAGAAGATCTAGGCTATTGAGAGGTTTATGGTATATTCCTCAGAAATTAGGGAGATTAGGAATACCAGAACTAAAAACCTACTATCACGCACATATAATAAAGTGAGTGTTTAGGCTGCTCTCAGAACTTAAATTAATCTGGCAGAAACTGGAAGGTAAACGTTGGCAAAGAGATTATGGGAAAATGTTTTTAATGTCAAAAACAGGCAAAATAATTAAGGGGTGTAAAAATAATCTGGCTAAAGATGTTATGGAAACATGGGTTAAGTTAAAAAACAAGATATTTCCAGGAATTTCCCCCCTGACCCCAATAGTTTTACTAGACAATTTCCTAGAAGACCTGAGAATTCATCTTAAGAATAAAAATTAATGGAGGTGAAAACTGCTCTTTCTTAGAAGGAATGGATACAAAATTTGATGTGCAAGTTTAATAAGTTAGAACAACAAGGTGTCCTGAACCGGATTGAGAGGAAACAGCTATATAATTGGGAAAAGGATTAGTTAGTTAAAAAATCCAGATGTAAAGAGTTGAATAAATATAAAGAAAGGCTAAGTAAACTTTAAAAACAAGAAATATCAAGGAAAGGATTAACTGGGAAAATATACAATTGATTAATAGGCTAAGAAATATGCCTGAAGCTGTTAGAAAAGGTATGGAACGGAGACCTAGGGCCTCTCACGGATCTTAATCGGAAAGGGGTTCTAAAGTGGAGAGTGGTTAAGAATCTGTCAATAAGATTAAAAGAAAACATGTAGAAACTCTTATACCACACCGGTTAAACTAGATCAGATGGGTAGGAAGCAAAGTAACCTCTGTTGGAGATGTGGCATGTACAAAGGGACATATTTTAATTTATGGTGGGAATTGAAGAGTTTAAGAGTTTTTGGAACAATATATTTATGGAAATGGGTATCATTATAGAACTAAACTTCACCCGGGATGCTAGGCTAACATTACTAATGGACGCCACCAAGTTGAATATAGAAAATGGAAAGAAAAAAATTGTGATTATTTTACTCACAGTGGTGAGACTTATAATCACAAGGAATTGGAAAACAGTAACTAATCTCACGCTGGAAACATGATATGGAATGTAGCCTTAAATGATAAACTATCAATGGACATGAAGGTGTTCAGCGGAAAAACTAATAGATCAGATTTTGATACATACTGGTCGATTTTTAATAAATATGTTTTAGTGAGTGAAAAAGAAAAACAATACAACCTTGTTGGTCAGAATTTTGGATATGACATTTGTTTAATGGTTGACTGATAAATTTATGGCAAAGGAAATGATACTTTTTCTGGCCTTGGTGGTGGGGTTATGTGTTTGTAAAATATTCATGTTCTGTTTATGTATGTAATTTTTTAAAAAACTCCCTTCAATTGTGGTGCTCAGAATTGGACACAGTATTTTAGATGTGGTCTGACCAAGGCAGAGTAGAGGGGTAGCATGACTTCTCTGGATCTAGGCACTAGATTCCTTTCTATACAGGCTAAAATCCCATTGCCTTTTCTTTCTTTTTTTTGCCACCATATGACGTTGGCTCATGTTTAATTTGTTGTCCACAAGGACTCCAAGATCTTTTTCACATGTATTGATACTAAGCCAGTCATCCCCCATTCTGTATCTTTGCATTTCATTTTTCTGCCTAAGTGAAATATCTTGCATTTTGTTAATTTTGCCATATCTTTGTAATCCATTAAGATAGTTTTGAATTCTGCTCCTATCTTCTGGGGTGTTAGCTATCCCTTCCAATTTAGTGTTGTCTGCAAACTTGATGATAATGCATTCTAACCGTTCATCTAAGTCATTAATAAAGATCACCATCGGTTAGCTAACAGTACCGGGACCAGGACAGAGGCCTGTGGCAGTCCCCTCCAGGATGAAGAGGAAGCATTGGTGAGTACCCTTTGGTTCGCTTAACCAATTACAGATCTACCTAACCGTTTTGACTAGCCCACATTTGACCAGTTGGTTCTATAATCGGTTCTGGCTAAAACCTGGAACTTCAACCCTTGGCTAATACTCCTCCCTGAGCACACAGAAGACAGGGTGACTTGGGAGGTGCTGAACAGACTCTGGAACCATATGATGGCCACAAAATGAAGTGCTACTACATAGCAGTCTGAACCCTTGTTGTTGTTGTTCATTCGTTCAGTCGTCTCCACTCTTCGTGACCTCATGGACCAGCCCACGCCAGAGCTCCCTGTCGGCCGTTACCACCCCCAGCTCCCTCAAGGTCAGTCCAGTCACTTCAAGGATGCCATCCATCCATCTTGCCCTTGGTCGGCCCCTCTTCCTTTTGCCTTCCACTTTCCCCAGCATAATTGTCTTCTCTAGGCTTTCCTGTCTCCTCATGATGTGGCCAAAGTACTTCAACTTTGTCTATAGTATCTTTCCCTCCAGTGAGCAGTCGGGCTTTATTTCCTGGAGGATGGACTGGTTGGATCTTCTCGCAGTCCAAGGCATTCTCAGAACTTTCCTCCAACACCACAGTTCAAAAGCATCTATCTTCCTTCGCTCAGCCTTCCCTAAGGTCCAGCTCTCACATCCGTAGGTTACTACAGGGAATACCATGGCTTTGACTATGCGGATCTTTGTTGCCAGTCTGATGTCTCTACTCTTTACTATTTTATCGAGATTGGACATTGCTCTCCTCCCAAGAAGTAAGCGTCTTCTGATTTCCTGGCTACAGTCTGCATCTGCAGTAATCTTTGCACCTAGAAATACAAAGTCTGTCACGGCCTCCACGGTTTCTCCCTCTATTTTCCAGTTGTCAATCATTCTTGTTGCCATAATCTTGGTTTTTTTGACGTCTGAACCCTGCAACATGCCAAATGTGTAGAGAATGAATGTGTGAATGCATGAAGAAGACCAGAAGACAACAGGCCTTAAGAGTAAAAATGGAGTTTGTGCAAAGTATGGGATGGGTCGGACTTGGTAGATGAAGCGAGGAAGAAATTAAGGTGTATCTGAGTAACAATGGACAGATGTATTTGACTAGTTGTTGTGTGAAGAAGCTGAACATGCCACAGCTTGGACATGTGATGGGAAACTTTTGTGTTTGTTCAGTCTCTTGATGAGTGAGATTACCAAAGCAGGATCTTAAGGGGATGCACATACACGTTATGTGCAGACTGCTAACCACCTCCCCTTTGTGTGTTTGTTTTGTTCTTTTTTGTATGTACTGTAAAGAGGTGTGTTAGTGAAGATGTGACTTCACTGCTGGCTGACTACTTAGCCTCTCCTTCAAAACAAAACAATTACTCACACAGTTTTCTGGTGCCTCCTAGCAGAGTAGCCAGCCTTAAAATACAGGAGTCAAGCACACTCCAATAAATATTGGTTTATTTACTTTCTTCCTATGCCAAGTTTGACCCATCTCATACTTTGCACAAACTCCATTTTTACTCTTAAGGCCTGTTGTTCCTTCTTATACTGCCCCTAAATCAAATGTTATCTCGACGGTTCAAAAGATCAAGACAAAAAGTAAAAACACAAGAGTGGAGGGGCGGGGAGCAGTAAAATGTAACACAACATTAAAACAATAGCTAATAGAATTTAAATATCAAAGAAAACAAGTAAGAAATAATTTAAATTATTCTAAACAAAAACATCAAGAGTGTCATTGGTTTCCGTCATGCATAACAACAAAACAATTTCTTCTAAGAATTTATAATCTTGAGCCTTTGCTTTCAAAATAATACAAGCAAAAGTAACACCACATTCCTTCTGAATTCATGTATAATTATTTAAAACTTATTTCTGCTTCAATATCCCAGATGCTGTCACAGGGTTTCAGAGCTTACCACATTCACACAATATGTTCCTTCATTAACATTGTGTATGTAGGTATGAGCATGTGTTATGCGTGTTCATGAATACATATCTCCCCTTCTAGCAGCAGTTTCCAGGCCATGATGCAATGCTTCATTGAAGAGCCACAACCAATAGAGACAGAATGAATGCAGAAAATTGGGAAGCTCTCCTGGGCATGCAGTTAACCTCTCAGAAATTCTGGCTCCATTTCAAAATACTATTCTCTTGAACAGACACATGTACTTGTCTTCCGATTGTATGCTGCAGGCATTTTAAAGTTATTAATAAATGTATCACCATTTTTATTACATTCTGCAAACACTGCAACAAAGGATCAGCAGGGATGTCGGTACACCATTATTTGCGTAGCATTTGACAATACCAGTCTCAGAGCTGTTTTAATCTTTTGACATTTCCAAATAATATGTAGAAAATCAGCATAAGGCTCCCTGTATTGCCAGCAGTGATCATGATGTAGCTTGTGAAAGTGCTTTAATCTACAGGATGTCAAGTACCCACTGATATTTCAGAATGTTTTCCTCCTTTCCTTTTTTTTCCTCTTCATTTAGGCAGGTCATTACTCCATTAAATCCACAGGAATGATGTCATTTCCATTTGAATTCTTTTCTAGGCTGAAGTTGGACATAATATTATGGGCCCATCCTCGACCGGTTTACCCCGCTGGATGCAGAGGCTGTCAATAGGATCATGACTGCAGCTAGGCTGACCACCTGTTCCTTCGATCCGTGTCCCTCCTGGCTAGTAAAATCTTGCCTGGAGGGATTTCATGAACCTCTGTTGAATATAATAAATAGCTCCCTTGAGCAAGGAGTTTTTCCAGAGGGTTTAAAAGAGGCTATGGTTTTACCGCTGCTGAAGAAGCCAGACTTAGATCATTCGGTTCCTCTAGCTACTGCCCAGTTTCGAACCTTCCGTTTCTGGGCAAGGTGGTTGAGAGGGCAGCAGCGGTACAGCTGCAGCAGTTCCTAAATGACACAGCCGGACTCGATCCCTTCCAGTCCGGCTTCCGTAGTGGGCACGGGACAGAGACTGTGCTAGTTGCCATCACAGATCAGCTTCACTGCCAGATGGATCAAGGCGGATCAGCACTGCTTGTGTTATTGGACCTCACAGCAGCATTTCATACGGTTGATCACAATCTATTAACCCACCGCCTAGCCATGACTGGGGTTAGGGGGATACCCCTTAAGTGGGTGTCCTGCTTCCTCCAGAATCAGGAACAGCATGTGATGAGGAGAGGGATGGTTTCCGAGAGGTCTCCACTGGTATGCGGGGTCCCGCAGTGAGCCATTCTCTCTCCTCTGTTATTTAACATCTATATGTGACCACTTGCCTGACTGTTGCAAAGCTTTGGGCTTGAGTGCCACCAGTACGCTGACGACACTCAGCTCATTCTGGGGATGGAGGGCCGGTCGGACTGCATACCTGAAAATGTCCATCAGTGCCTTGAGGCCGTTACTGCATGGTTGCATGCCAGCAGGTTGAGGGTGAATCCAGCGAAGATGGAGATCCTTTGGCTGGGCCGTCCGGGTGGGAGGGAGATCCAACTGCCTACCCTGTATGGTGAAACACTACGTCCGTCATCTTCTGTAAAAAGTCTTGGTGTCTTATTGGACCCGCTGCTCACAATGGAGGCCCAGGTCTCTGCTGTGAGCAGATCTGCATTTTTCTATCTACGTCAGGCTAGGCGACTGGCTCCCTTCCTTTCCAGGAACGACCTGGCTACAGTGATCCAGGCGATGGTCATCTCGAGGCTTGACTACTGTAACGCCCTCTACATTGGCCTTTCTTTGTCAGTGATCGGGAAACTGAAGCTGTTGCAAAATGCAATGGCTTGTCTTCTCGTCAGGGTGGCGGCGAGTTGTCGTATTACCCCAATTCTCCAACAGCTGCACTGGCTACCGATTGAGTACAGGATCATTTTCAAGGTCTTGGTACTAACCTTTAAGACCTTATATGGTCTGGGGCCAGCGTACCTAAGGGCCTGCTTATCCCCCTAACAACCCCAGAGATTACTCTGGTCTGAAGACCAAAATCTGCTTGCAGTCCCTAACATTCATTTGTCATCTACTAGGCATCGAGCCTTCTCGATTGTGGCCCCTTATTTATGGAATGCCTTGACGATTGAAACCCGAACCATCCGAGACCTACTTGTTTTTCAGAAAGCCTGTAAAACTTTCTTTTCTGGCAAGCTTTTGATGGGTGAACAATCCGGGCCATGCCTGTTCTCGCTGCCTATTGTTATTGGCATTTTAAAGCTAATTGTATTGTTTTAATATGTTTCTGTAAACCGCTCCGAGCCAAATTGGGAGTAACGGTATACAAGTTGAATAAATGAAATAAATGAATGAAATGAATAATATTCAATAAAACATTTAAAGAGAAATTATTAGCTGTTGACTCTTCATTCACAGGAATGACTTCATTCAGATTTTGGAGTCCCTTGACAGACATGCTGTAGAATACAAGACCAACTTACAGTCTTGCTCCTCCTCAGGCTATAAAGTATGGTTGCTTGCCTGTAACCATGTTTCTTCAAGTGGTCATCTGTAAAATACACACATATGTAGTTTGATGCACATGCACAGTAGTTTTGGGATCCTCTAACAGCTGTTTGAGCTTTGGCTATAGCCCCACTCACCTTCCCCAGAAGGCATATAGGTGCTATGAGGGGCTGTAGCCTCAGTTCCCCACCACCACAGCAGCTAGAGGCATGACAATGAGTGGGTAGGATGGGCGGGGATGTGTGGATTTCACATAATACCACTTGAAGAAACACGGTTACAGGTTAGCAACCATACTTTCTCCTTCTCAGTCTCTGTAAAATCACACATAATAATAATAATTTAATAATAACTTTATTTTTATACCCTGCCTCCATCTCCCCAGAGGGACTTGGGGCAGCTTACATGGGGACATGCTTGAAACAAACATGGTTAAAATACAGCACACTAAAATATAAAAACAACAGCATAAAACAAAATAAAACAACAATATTATAACAGAATATAAGAGCAACCATCAAACCAACAACCAATGAACCTGCAATAATAAACAATTTCTAGGCACGGTGCAAAGTCAATTGTAATGATAGAGCTGATGGGTAAAGTGTGTAAGTCAAATGGCAACATTAGGGATAGAGGGCAGTATAAGACGGAACATTATGGCTTTAGGTTCAGAGCAGTAGTAAAGTGCAAAGATGAGGTTTTGGGTTCTGGTTGGGGCCAGATTATCTGGGGGATTGTCTAATCAAAGTCACAATGGAACATCCACATTTTTTAGATACACATGTAGACTACCAAACTAATTATTATTATTATTATTATTATTATTATTATTATTATTAACTTTATTTGTACCCTGCTAACATCTCCCGAAGGACTAGATGCGGCTTACACAGGCCAAGGCCTCAATAAAACAAGAGCATAACAAATACATAAAACAAACCAAAAACATTAAAGCAACAGTAAAAACAATAAGACAATACACCGTGACACATTTAAAAACTAGGGCCGGCCAAATGTAATGGGTACAGTTAAAAATGCTGGACATGACAGGTGAAATGTAAGGATTCTAGGGTAGGTGCAGTGTGCAGACTTACCAAAATGGTGGGTGTCATGCCACTGCCGAAAAAAGGACTGCTCTTCCAAAAGCTGCATGCTGCTTGGAGAGGGGGGTCTCTCTTACAATGGATCATAAATGTCATTAGAGTAGCCCATGTGGCTATTCAGTAGACATCCTCCAGTGGTGGTTCCTTGCCTGCCACCTCATAGGCAAGACAGATCATAGTAACAACCGATGGAGACAATCACTGAGGGGAAACCAGAAGCCCTTTAGAGTCTGCACAGTAGTTAAGAAAAAGCCTAGGGGATTTCTGAAACTGCTTAGTCCTATGTAAATAAAAAGCCAGTGCTCTTCGAACATCTAAAAGATGCAAAGAACACTTGGGTGGTATGTCCGGATTTTGAAAGAACCCCATAAGCAAGATGTCCTGCTGTAGACAAAAAAAGGTAGTGACCTTAGGTAAAAAGGTGATACATTTCCACCTTATCAGCATGGAAACATAAATATGCCTCATCTTCCCAAAGAGAGCAGAACTCCGGTGTTCTTCGTGCTGAAGTAATGGTAACTAAAAACACAGTTTTCTATGACAGATGGGAAATATCAGCCATAACCAAAGGCTCATAAGGAGGTTTGGTAAGTGGTAACAGAATGAACGGAAGGTGTAAAGCGGGTGGTAGTGGGGCAGAAGGTGGTCTGCTAATCTTATACCCTTGCAGAAAAAGCTGCACCATCCGATTTTGGAAGCAGGGTGGGTCATCCTGAGTCATTCACGCTGTTCTGCCTTTGCCTGGGCTGCAACTCCATCTCCATCAGCATCGAGAGAGAGAGGGCTATTCCAGGCTTGTCCATGGGGGGTGGGCTGCCTCCTGAAGCAGCAAGGCCACACCTCTACCCTGACCCAGTGTTCTAGCAATAAGCTGTGTTCAATTGATAAAAAAATCAAGAGAAGTTCCTACTAGCTGCTGCCAGGTGGCAGGAAAAAATGTAACTGAGGCTACTGCCCCTCCTAGCATCTTTTTACCTTCTGGGGAAGGAGGGTGAGACTATAGCCAAAGCTCAAACAACTGTTAGAAGATTATGAAACTGTTGCACATGCGCATCAAACTATATATGTGCGATTTCACAGAGACCATGAAGGAGAAACCTATATTTTCCCATTTTTATTTAATCTGCTCTATTTATACATTTCTCCTATATGCCATTTTAATACAATAATTCTTCAACTATTTAAAAAGGAACTCTAGGATTGCAGAAGACTATCCTGGAAATATCATAGCTGCCAAGAGTTGACAAACAATGAAGTATTTTTGTAAACTAACAAGAATGTTTTAAAACTTGAATCTGAATGTAGTGCAAGTGCTGCTGAGCCAGCTTTGCTGCTCTGTAAAAAAGTTATATTGCTCTTCAGCCTTTCACTGTTGTAATGCAGAAGTTTTCTTAAAATCATAGAATCATAGAATCATAGAATCAAAGAGTTGGAAGAGACCTCATGGGCCATCCAGTCCAACCCCCTGCCAAGAAGCAGGAATATTGCATTCAAATCACCCCTGACAGATGGCCATCCAGCCTCTGTTTAAAAGCTTCCAAAGAAGGAGCCTCCACCACACTCCGGGGCAGAGAGTTCCATTGTTGAGCGGCTCTCACAGTCAGGAAGTTCTCCCTAATGTTCAGATGGAATCTCCTCTCTTGTAGTTTGAAGCCATTGTTCCGCGTCCTAGTCTCCAGGGAAGCAGAAAACAAGCTTGCTCCCTCCTCCCTGTGGCTTCCTCTCACATATTTATACATGCAAATCAGTGAAAATACATACAACTATCTGGCAAACCTGGGAGTATGGCCTTGGTAAATTTAAAAATCTTAGAAGTGTTTGGCAAACAAGACAAGAGAAAGCCAGAGGGTCGTCAGAACACAATAGAATCTATTTCCACTCCACTGTTCCAAATAACAGCTGTTTTTGCAAATGACTGTGAATTGTAAGAGACATATTGTCAACACAATGACAAGGAAAATGTGTCTGGTCAGAAGGAATAAAAGAGTTGAGCTGTCACCCCACAGTTTATCAATCTGCTGTCTGATGAAAATCTGGCATGAGGACACGGGGATCATTCCTTTTCCTTCAGATAAAATAAAATAAAATGTTAAAGGTACTAATATGGAAATTCAGAGTCACTTTTTGCCAACATCGGAGCAGTCATTGCTGTTTCCCTCTTTTGGCAAACTTACATGCCTGCCAGAACTAATGTTGCTTCCAGAAGCTAATGATAGTGACAAGACTGCCTCAACAATATGATGGGCCTTGTTAATATCGGGACAGAAGATTATTCATTTAGATATGTGTTCATCCAGAAACAGAAATGGAAGTAGAACAGCTCTGTAAGGGATTGTATACCCTCTCTAAGGCACTTTTTGGCTTCTGACTGGTCCGATATAATAGCTGTGCCCCTGTTTGGAGAAAGCAAATATGAGCAAAGCTATATATGCCTTTTAAATACATCCAGTTCAGATTGTTATAACATGTTCCACATGAAGCTCCCCTTGAAAACTTCTCAGAAATCAGCTGTGGTGCAGAACATTGCAATCAAAGTAATTTCTAGTGTTCACTTTTCTGCTACATGTCAACCTTCTTGTTGAAACTCACTGCCTTCCTGTTTGCTTTCAGGCATGATTCAATATGACCATGTCTGTTAAGAATAATTTTGGGTTGCCTATGTTATACTCTGAGGCCAGAGAGATGTATTTCTTGGTAATGCATGGCAAGCACTTTTCAGTGGTGGCATCTCAACTGGGAAAGTTTTCCCCAAGAAAGCTTAGATTGTGCTTTTCTCTGCTTTTATGGATTGTAAATACCTTTTTACAATGCCATGTCTTTGCTTCCTCCCATATCTGCAGGGGATATGTCCCAAAACTGACTTTGGAAAAAGAAAACAATAAATAATTGTAGAACCTACTGACATGACCTTAGCTTCCATTGTCAGCAGCAAATCCAGGACGACACCTAAGCTCTTAACAGTGGTCGATGGAGATAGGGCGGCACCATCGAAGGTGGGCAACAGAGGAGTCAGACCTGCCAGGCGGACATGCCAGAGAATCTCAGTCTTTGCCGGGTTCACCTTCAATCTGCTAGCACGTAGCCAGTTCGACAGAGCTTCCAGACATAGGGTGAAATTGTCTGGTATTGACGTTGCTCCAGGTTCCAGGCGCAGAAGAAGTTGGGTATCATCCGCATATTGGTAGCAGTCCAGGCCGAAACTCCGAGCCAAACTAGCAAGGGGTCTAGCGTAGATGTTGAAGAGGAGAGGAGAGAGAATTGCACCTTGGGGGACCCCACATAGGAGGGGGGATCTATCAGAGACTTGATCCATGTACTCCACACATTGGCTCCGGTTCCGGAGAAATGAGTTGAACCAATTAAGGACCTGACCGCGAACTCCAGACATGGCAAGACGGTGAATCATTAGATCGTAATCGATGGTGTCAAATGCTGCGGTAAGGTCGAGAAGTACCAATAGCGCGGATCCACCATTGTCAGACTGGCGACAGAGTTCATCCGTAATGGCAACCAGGACTGTCTCCATCCCATGACCTGGGCGAAAACCTGACTGTAAAGGGTCCAGGCCAGCTGTGTCATCCAGGAATTGTTGCAGTTGTCCCGCTCTATCACCTTGCCTAAGAATGACAGATTAGAAACAGGACGGTAATTGGCAAGGGTCATAGGATCCAATCTAGGTTTCTTTAACAGGGGATGAACACTTGCCTCTTTTAGGTTGTCCGGAATAAAAACCCTGTTCCAGGTTGTCCTCATTGCCACAGAGTAGGCCTTAAGCGAGGCTCTAGCCCGTGTTCGATTGAATACATCCCGAGTCCTCTGCCAGTGGCAGTCTAGCCTCCGTCTCATCCGCTTCATCACTGCCAGCTCCCCAATGAACCAAGGAGCTGAGTTAGCTCAGCTGAACAAGAGGGGACATCCAGGGGCAATCGTGTCCACCGCCTCCGAGTTATAGAGACCGACCAGGGCATCAACAGGATTGTCTGCCACCATGACAGGAAAATTCTGCTCCTGTCCTCTGGAGTATTGGCTATCCCTTCCAATTTGGTGTCGTCTTACTTTCTTCTTTCCTTCTCTACCTTTCTTTCCTTCCTTCCTTCCTTCCTTCCTTCCTTCCTTCCTTCCTTCCTTCCTTCCTTCCTTCCTTCCTTCCCTCTTTCTCTCTTTCGTTCATTCTCTCCTTCCCTCCCTTTGTTACTTGTTTATTTCCTTCTCTCCTTCCTTCTCTTCCTTCCCTCCCTCCCTCCTTCTCTCTTTCGTTCCTTCTCTCCTTCCTTCCCTCTTTCACTTTTTTATTTCCTTCTCTCCTTTCTTCTCTTCCTTCCCTCCCTCCCTCCCTCCTTCTCCCTTTCGTTCCTTCTCTCCTTCCCTCCTCCTTTCCCTCTTTCTCTCTCTCCCTTCCCCCTTTCTGTGTATGTTTTGTGTGTGCATATATGTAGTTTTGTGCTTGTGTTGTAATTTTTGTTTTGTTTTTTGGCTTCTTAAGTCCCATCTGCTGCATTTTTCAGTGTTTTATGAGTGGTCACTCGTTGGCCTGATCGGTATATTGTGTCCAAATTTAGTGTCAATTCGCCCAGTGGTTTTTGAGTTATATTGATCCCACAAACGAACATTACATTTTTATTTATATAGATAGATAAATAAATAAATAAATAAATTGAAGGAGTCATTTAATATCATAGAGAGCCATACCAAGGGTGGGGGTTGGTGTTCTTCCTGTCTAGTTTTTGAGGGAATAGGGGGTGCTAATTTATGATCTGACTCCCGAATTTAGATATGTCAGATCATAAATTAGCATCCCCTATTCCCTCAAAAAAGGGTTTTTTATTTATTTCTGGGGACCTCTGGGATCTGTTTGGCCATTTCTCCTTTTGAGGGTGACACTGACACTGTTTTATGTCGTTCTAAAACAGTGACCAAGACAGTGACCAATGGACACTGCAAGTTTTAAAGTAAAACTAATTTTTCCATGCTCAACTACAACCTAATTAACAGTGATAGAAAACACAAAAGCTCACTCACTGTTTTTGGGTGTGGACTCAATGAATGTATTGACCTGTGTTTTTTCTCATTTATTTCTGTACCATTCGTTGGGAGGAGGGAAGCTATAAATTTTGATGAAGCTCCTCAGCTTTACATCAGAAAATCCAAGGCAGAAGTCAACTTCATCAGCAATTAACAGGTGCTAAAATAAAGAAACAATCCCTCATGAAACATCAGTTCCGGTTCTTTGAGTCAATCACCACAGATTTCACAGACTGCTCCCTACTACATTTTTTACACTTAGCAACATTGTAAAATTGTTAAGCAATATTTTTCTGGCCAGTTGTTCCATTATTAGTGCTTAGTTTGGCATGCCACTTTAGTTATGGGCTTTAAATGCCCCTTCAGCACTTCCCAGGGTAATCTTGGCCATGAAATCAGAAAATCTGATCATTTTCTGGTTTTCTTTCTTCTGTTGCTGTGGATGAGATTAGATTTTGCCTTGCCTGACTGACAGCCCTAATTTGGGATGCAAGAAAAGACCTGTTCTTTTAAAAGATTTGTTAAAGGAAAAAGGTGAAAAGTAAACTCCAACATGTCACATTGAAGGATTTGTTTGCAATGTCCCCTAAATCCAAATAAACTGTGATTGTGTTTCATTTTGGGTTTTGGAAAAAAAATCATCATTAATTTTGGGTACCCGGTGATGCCCAAGTTGTTTGAAAAAGGCATTGCTTGTTTTGGGGTGTTAGTTAATATCATTCAGTTAATTAGTAACACTATTTATTAGAAAACAGCTAGTCTTTGATGCCATTGTTTATGAATGCTCCCATTAGAAAATATATAACAACGTGGATGAACTACAATTCCCAAAATTGTGGGTTAATCCTCCCCAAACTAAGGCTGTATTTACAGTTGGCCATGTTGGGTCTGTGTGCTAAATGTGGTCCAGATCCGACGTTGGCTGGGTTCAGTGCTCTCTGGATGCAGGTGACTCCCAAATTCAACTCCCAAAATCAAGGTCAATTCCAACAAACCCATACAATATGTTCAGTTGGTCATGGGGCTTCTCTGTGCTAATTTTCATCCCAGTCCATTGTCGGTGGGGCTCACAGTTGGATGCAAGTGAACTATAACTCCCAGATTCCCAGGGCAATCATCCCTCAACTCTGCCTGTATTCACAGTTGGGCATGTTGGGTCTGTGTGTCAAGTTTGGTGTAGATCCATTATTGAGGGAGTTCAGAGTGCTCTGGATGCAGGGTGAACTACAGTGACCACATGGGTGGGCCGGTCCCCCAATAAACACCTTCAGTATGTTGTGTTGGTCATCAGGATTTTATTTATTTCTGTATGCCATGTTTGAGCCATATCCGTCATTGGTGGGGTTCAGAGTGCTCTGTGGGCAGGATAAACTACAACTCCCACATGGATATGTTGGGTCTGTGTGTCAAGTTTGGTGTAGATCCATTATTGAGGGAGTTCAGAGTGCTCTGGATGCAGGGTGAACTACAGTGACCACATGGGTGGGCCGGTCCCCCAATAAACACCTCCAGTATATTCTGTTGGTTACCAAGATTCTGTGTTCTAAGTTTAGTCCAGATCCATCATTGATGGGGTTCAGAGTGCTCTGGGTGCAGGGTGAACTACAACTCCCACGCAGGTGGATCAGTTCCCCAATCCCATCCAGTATGTTCTGTTGGTCATAGGGGTTTTGTGTCCCAAGTTTGGCCCAGGTCTATCATTCGTGAGGGTCGTAGTGGTCTGTGGGTAAAGGTACTGCAAATCCCATTGTCTGTGGTCCATACTCCCGAACTCTTACCAGGGCAGCAAGTGCATCATAGGAGTCTGTGTGTCAAAGCTGGTTCAGGGGCATAGTTTGTTGACAAGAGGTGGAAGAGTTGGAGGGATGGGCATTGGCGTTCAGCTGTAGAAGCTAAACCAGCTGAAGGAGATGATGACGGGTTGGAGAGCAGCTCATCATCGGATGATGAGTTGTAAGATAAAAGTAGGCACTGGAGTGATAGAACTTTGCAGTAGGCAAAGTGTTGGTTTCGTGCCTTGGGTCTTGTCGCTGCCGCTTTCCTGTTGGGCTTGGGTCCTGGATCTGCAGGTTGCCGTTTCCCTTTGTGTTACAACCCGGATTGGATTCTCGTGAGTGTGGATTTCCCCTTTCCTTGACTTTGGACTGCTTTGGACGCCGCCGCTGCTTGGTGGACTCTGGAACTTCGCAACTTTTGTCTTGGACTTCTTCGACTTTGGATTTCTTCTTGATGACAGCTCTTCTTCACGGCTCTTTTGCTTGTTTATCTCCATTTACTGTGTGATTTTGGGGAATTTTGGAAGTACTCCAGTTTAATCCAGATTTTTTACCTGGATAAGACATATTATTGCCTTAGTTTGTTTTTCCAGCTAATTATTGCTGCAACTGAGTTTTGACCAGAGGCAATGAAGCAAGTGTCTCTGAGTCTCTGTTACTTTGTATTAATAAACTATTATTTTGGACATACTCCTGAGTCTGGCTCTTTAAGGTGTCTGGGTTCCGACAACAGGTGGATTGACACCATCAATGAAGTCACAGCCCTGACTTTGCAAGACAATAGCAGGGCTGTAGATGACCAAATATCATGCAGGTCTCTCATTGATGGTGTCACCACAAATCAGTCACCCTGACAGCACATGACAGCATCATGGCAAATCACCTCTCTTAAGGAGACTGAAATCACCAGTGATTCTTTTTGGACAAAAACCTCGCCAAGTGTAGAGGAAGAATGATCCCAGGTTTGCAGAACAATAAATGTCTAGGTGCTGATATTTCAGAAGAAGTAGTTCCCCAAAGACAAGGTTTTCACTGGCAAAACTTAAGCTTAGGTTTACTCATTTTTGACACAGAGCAACTACACCTTACCATAAATGTGGTCACACTCAAAACATAAATGAAAGATTTATGACACTTACCTATCCCACCTTCTCCTGGCACTGATGAAGCTTGGGATGATGCCCCCACAATCTTTCCACTTTATAACATGGTCACTCCATGAACATTTTCCAATATGAGCAATTACTCCTAGAGGCATGTACGCAGAAATGTAATTGGAGCATACAGACAAGGAACAGCAATCGATTTGTTTACCATGCATCTTTATATTTAGGACAGAGAGTGACAAGCTAATGAAATAAACCCAATAAAATACTAAAATGAATTACAGCATGTCAAACACTCCAGGAAGAGAAATCTGTGGAAAACATCTAGTGGAATGTCATTCAAATCTTTCCCTAATACTGCCCTTAATTGCTGGTACTTCAAACTCAGTTGCTCTGAAGTGAAAGTATTTATATAAATGAAACCAACTTAGGAGAACTGTAGGGAATTCATGTGTCACAGAGAGTTACCTTTTTGAGAAAAAAAAATATGAAAACGAAAACTGTTAGGAACTAGTTTGGCAAAGCAGTACTATACAAAGTAGCGGGTGTCTAGTGTGTCCTGATAGGCCGTGCACATGTCGCAGGCCAGTCTAGGGACCGTTAATCAAGATGGCAGACAACAGTGTTGGCACATGCATAGAACAGCATGTGATGTTGAAGTTTCTTGTAAACAAAGGCATAAAACCTACAGATATCTACATAAGATGTCAAGCACAGTACACCGGGACTTCTACCATGTCAATCAAATATCAAAAATCAAATATATAAATCTTAAAGAAAGTGGAGGAAAGAAGAAGGTGTGATGCGGGTAGGAAAATCATCCAGGTAATTTCCAAACCAGCATTGCAAAGCTTGAGGGAAAACCAATGGTCTCAAACATTTAAATTATCCTAATGGAAGGTCAGGCTCAAGCATTAACCATGACATAGCATTAGAAATAACATCTACAGGCCTACACACGTGCACACACAGAGACAATCATATGGCAAAGTCAGATCCTTCATCCATGTATTATCTAAATTGATTAGTCAAAACTTCCCAGATGTCAAGCATTCACAAAGCCAGTAACAGAATCTGGGACTTTCCATATGCAAATGATTTCCTGAGTTGGTTTCTATCTGTCTCAAAGTGAACTAAAATTTGATGCTAAATTGAGCTAACTTAGCCAGGTATTTAAGAGAGGTTGCTTTAATTATTAGGCACTGGTTCTTTAAAAAAAAGCATAGCTTACACAACTACATTTCCCAAAAGTACATTCATTAGAACTATATTTATAAAAGCCATTGCTCATACCCCAAATCCCAATTCAACTTTGAACTCACAATATAGCATTTAGAAAGAGGAAAATACAAGAAGCTTCATATTGGTCCATGCTATGTAATTTCCTACAGTTACCAAGCTAAGAGTGATTTGATCAGCACAGCAAAAGATATTTACACATTTAAAGTCATGATCATCATCAACATAGCCTGTGGCAATGAATTTCATAAGCTAAATTATTATGTCAAGAAGGGCAGATTCTATCCAGAATTAGTAATGAGTCACAGGACATTAGAAAGGGGTTCTGATTTCCAGATGTTAAATAATAGCATCTACAACAGTGGTTCTCAACATGTGTGTCCCCAGGTGTTTTGGTCTACGACTCTCAGAAATCCCAGCCCTTAGAATTTCTGGGAGTTGAAGGCCAAAACATCTGGGGACTCACAGGTTGAGAACCACTTATCTACAAAAAGAATCCTCCTGCCCTTTCCGCAATCAGTTTAGATACCTGCCATCACTGATCTACAGGAAGCTAAAATCAGATTCAATCACTCATAAGTCAGCTCAATAAGGAAGGCAATGACAGGCTTCAGACTCACTCCCTGAAAAACAATTTTCCACACAACAACCCAATTTTCCATTTGCCTCTGCCCTCTAATTACCATGTTGCTCCAGGCAATAGCTGAAGGACTTCTATACTCCCATGAAAAACACTAAAGCTTCTGCAAGCCTGACAATCTCCATACATGATACCATAACTTGAAAATTCAAAGTGTACAAGTCCCATGTTAATTTTTGAATTAGTTATTTTGAATAATGTTTGTTCAGTTGCCTAAGTAGAAGGTTACTCATTTGGAATGGATTGATGAAGGGATGCAAACACTTAATTTTCATCTAGTATGGTCTAATTGTTTCCAAAAAAGAATTTCATTGCAAACTAAGCACACAAATGTCTGCACCACATCACGGCATATCAATAGTCTGAAACATTATTTTTTCATATTAGAAGGTAATACATCTTCTCCATATGGTCTGGACCTGATTTTCTCTTCACATCTAATGTTATGAGGGAAGGAATGGTTGCTTACCTGTAACCATGTTTCTTCAAGTGGTCACCTATGAAATCCACACATATGGTAGCAATTACCGCACATGCACAGCAGGTCAGAATCTTCTAACAAGCTCTCTAGCCCCAGGTGGTTATGGCCTCACCCATTCTCCCAGGAAGGACATAAGGAATGGGTAGGGCTGTAGCTTTAGCTCCTCTGTCATTGCAGCAATGACCAAACCCGAACTCTGGAGTAGGGACAGTGCGGTCTGTATGTCAGAGACAAGACGTTCTCAAGATTGGGCGACAAGAAGCTGATCATTGATATAAGGATACACCGTGGTGCCCAAAAGTTGGAGGTGTGCCACCACCAACTTCATGCACTTAGTAAAAACCCTCGGAGCCATAGAAATGATGAAGGGTAACACCTTGAAGGAAAATGCTTGATCTCCAATGATGAATGTAAAAAATCTATGATGGTGAGGCTGAATTGCCATATGGAAGTAGGCATCCTTGAGGTCAATAGTTGCAAACCACGCGTTCTGTGGGAGGAGGGAAAGGATAGTGAGAAGTGTAACCATACAAAAATGGCATGGCCGCTTGCATTAGTTGTCTGCCATCCTATTTAGGTATTAAGAAATAAGTGGAAAAGAAGGATCGAGAGTAAAGAGAGGGAGAAAGTGGAACAAGTGCTCCTTTACACAACAATGTGAGTACTTCCTCTAGGAACACTGGAGATACTGGAGTGATACGAATAAAACCAACCCATGGTGTATCTATAAATTCAGTGGAATAACCTCTGCGGACTATGTCCAGGACCCAGGCATTTGTAGTGATAGCGCTCCAAGCGGGAAAAAATGAGGTGAGCCTTGTACCAAATCTGATGTGACGAGTAGACCCTGCACCCACAGTGCTCAGAAGTGTGGGTGTGAAAAAGGATCCCAGGAGTCCATGGCACCATGTATAGGGCTTAGAGGGTTGAGCGCTAAAACCGATGCTTCAGTTTAGCCTGACCTCTCCCCTTACCAGGTTGACGTGACCTATCCTCCAACTGCCCCTGTCTAGCTATGGCATGAAATCTTGAGGCTGGGAAATAATGCTGCCCCAAGTAATATCTCCAGGTAGAGGTGTGCAGATGCTGCCATCTTGGTTTGGCTTGGGAAGACGACTGTGAAGAGAAGCCATAATTGTATGCCATTTGACAAACTTCCTGCTTGTTCTTAAGATGAGTATCGGTGTCTGTATTAAACAAGTCAACACAAAAAGGTAAATCTTCTGCCAGGGCTTTCCTCTCTTCCGAGAGGGAAGATGCCCTGAGACAGGCATGTCTCCAGATACTAGTTGCCATTGCAAAGAATCTGCCTGCTGCATCTGCAGTGTGTGCAGTCATATCCTTCTGTGCTTTTGCAAGGGCTAATGCCTCTTGATGAAAAGCTTTAGTTAAAGGATGGTGTTCAGGAGGGAGTGAAGTGATATAAGAGTTCATCTTACTCCACAGATACATGTGATAGGAAGCCATATAGGCTCCATAGTGGGCCAGGCGGGCAACAAAGCCACTGCCAAGATGCACCTTTTCCCCCATGGCTTCAATCTTCCTGTCTTCTTTATCAGTCGGTGTAGAGTGCATCCTGCGAGAGTGCTTGCCACGTGTAACATCAGTCACAACTGGGTCAGCCTTGGGTGTACGTGCCACCCACTAGACTGATGTCAAATCAACCCAATATCTAGCATCTACATGCTTGGAGACTGCTGCCACTGCCATGGGAGAAGTGTCTGGTGTTTTTGTCAACTGGAGACAGTAAGGCAGGAAAGGTAACACAGAAGCTTTGGGCAGATGTTGCTGCTGCTCCTCAGATGGATACAATGGGTCTTGAACAGTTTGTAGTGCAACAGGCGCTGGCAAATCCAAGGCCTTTATCATCCTTATCATTAAGGCAGAAAAGGTACCATCATCTGTAGGAGCAGGATCTGGAGGAGGAGCACTCTCTTTTGGGGCACTTGCAGCGGAATTTGACGTCTTGTCTGACTCAGCCTCTGAGATTTTTCCCTGGTGATGCAGGAACAGGCCCTGCAGGCAGTTGGGCAATTTCATTATAAGGATGTGAAGTCTTGTGCTGCACCGGCATGGCAAGACCATGAACAGGGATGGCATCAAGGGTAATCTTGAGGCCCAAAATAATACATTCTGCCACCTGGAGAGCCATGGCTATATGGATCCTCACGAGGATGCCTGGAGTGGTAGTAAAGATCATCTCAGTAATAGTACCTTGACTATGTATGTGAGCCACAAGAAGGCTGGTAACACAGCAGGCTCTAGGACCTCCAGGAGAGGTAGGCCGAGCACCTCCAGGAAGCACTCCAGGAGAGGTAGGTCGAGAAGCTCAAGCCTGCTCTGAAACCACAGAGCATGGTGAAAGGGAGCATGGAGGCAATGCCTGTTCAGGCTGGGGGGGGGGGGGCGTCGGTAAGGAGATAAGTTACCGACATAAACTGTGTTTCCTCTGTTGGGCACTGACTTTCTGCAGCCTCCAAAAGTGGTGTGGCAGGGGCAGAGCCTTCTGGCACCAGTACTGGGTAGGTTATATTCCCCTGGAGGGAGCTTGGCCATGCCCAAGCTCTCCCATCTCCACCCCTATCTCTGGGAAGCCTATCCAGCTTGAGAGGTAGAAGGTGGGGCTTCTGAGGAGGGCCCATGCAAGGACATGGAAGCCTCTTCCAGCCGCTGCTGAAGCTCCATGGCGGCAGCCAATGCTGGAGCCTTCGATTTCTTTCCTCTCCTGGACAGCTGTGCCCGAAGGTAAAGGTGCCCTAAGAGACTGAGTGGCAGCACTTATGTGCTTCCTCTGCCGGTGCCGAGGCAGGTGAATGGGAGGAGGGTGGCGGAAGGCTAGGCAGGGAGGGTGTAGGCTCCAAGGGCAGGAGAACTTTCTCACACAAAAGAATTTTGAGAACCATTTGGTGGCTTTTCCTTGTCTGAGGAGGGAAAGAACAGCAAACAGTACAGCTCTCTATAGAATGGGATTCCCCCAGACACAAAAGACACATTAAAAGCCCATCCGAGGCAGGGAGATTAGCACTGCAGGAAGTGGGAAAAAAGGAACTAAGGCTACAGCCCCACCCATGCTTTATATGCTTCCTGGGAGAACAGGCGGGGCATAGCCACCTGTGGTTAGAGAACTTGTTAGAAGATTCCAACCTGCCGTGCATGTGTGGTGATTACTACCATATGTATGCATTTCATAGGGACAAGGAAGCAAGAAACACACAAAGGAGCAGCAAAGGTAACAAAATATAAAAGGAATTCACATAACACATTTTTTTCAGAATTATAGAAAGAAGGAAGTTAGAAATGACTCTATGGGGTACATTTCTATTCAACAGGATATTACTTCAAATATATATTTTAGCCTTTGAAACAGTGTTTTATCACTTCCGATTAAAATAGCAAAGAAGTGAATAGATTATTGGATAAAACATTCAAATCTTTCATGGCGGAAGGGCCATATAAGCACATTAAGTGCTGAGATAAGCAAAGTCCAGCTTATTTTATTCATCCCTCTTCACAAAGCAGCTCAGTGCAATGATATAAAATTTCAACAGCTTTGATGCTTTAAAAGATCCCAATGATTTCAAAGGAGTTATATGATTATTAGAACTACATAGTGGAAGTGAATAGAAAATTCCTGCTTGGATAGTTCCACAACTTTCAGTTCAGAGTCCACAGCATTTCACAATCCAAAATGGCAGAACAATATCAATTGGTGCAAGTGATGAGACCAGACCATGCTGCTGACTCAGACTATATTAAACTCTACAAAAATACCAACTGTTTGTAGGGACAGATGCTGCTATACTGTTTTGCACTGCTAGCTTCCTTTTATCATAGCTAATATTTTAAGGCTTTTATTCAGAAAGGAAGAATATTGGCCAGTATATTTTAGGAAGATTTCTTTAGTAATCTTTATGTATTCTGCTTTGGTTAGACCACATCTGGAATATTGTGTCCAATTCTGGGCACCACAATTCAAGAGGAGATATTGACAAGCTGGAATGTGTCCAGAGGAGGGCGACTCAAATGATCAAGGGTCTATGAGGAGCGGCTTAGAAGAGCTGGGCATGTTTAGCCTGAAGAAGAGAAGGCTGAGAGGAGATATGATAGACATGTATAAATATGTGGAGAGGAAGCCACAGGGAGGAGGGAGCAAGCTTGTTTTCTGCTTCCTGGAGACTAGGACGCGGAACAATGGCTTCAAACTACAAGAGAGGAGATTCCATCTGAACATTAGGAAGAACTTCCTGACTGTGAGAGCCGTTCAGCAGTGGAACTCTCTGCCCCGGAGTGTGGTGGAGGCTCCTTCTTTGGAAGCTTTTAAACGAGAGGCTGGATGGCCATTTGTCAGGGGTGATTTGAATGCAATATTCCTGCTTCTTGGCAGGGGGTTGGACTGGATGGCCCATGAGGTCTCTTCCAACTTTTTGATTCTATGATTCTATGATCCTTGGCATGAGTGGAGAAAGTTAGTCATGGAGTCATACTACAGAACCTGGAGGTTTCTAGACATAACATTACTAATCAAATCCATGAAATCCTCAAAAATCAAAGCTGCAAATACGGAGGGATGATTTTAGCTTGAAATTCTATAGTTTTCTTTAACTGTTTTTCTGTAAGCAGGAACATGTACACTCTTAAGCTCTTGAAAGTGTCGGAGAGTTTTCTGATTTGGCATAAGCCCAGGCAATCAACATTCTGCAGGTCTAATTTTTTGTAAAGATTTTTAAGCGAAATGGAAAAAAAATTATCCTGAACTTCATGCAGCATGGAAGATTATGCATACAGTATATTCAAACAAGTGTGCTTTGGGTAATTAGGCTCATCACTAAAAGTATATCACTGTGCTCCCTAACATGCAAGTCTGGGGAGACTTTGCTAGAGTATTGTTTAAGAAAGGATGATGAATTAAAGTTTGCACAACACTATTCCTTTTACTGACATATTAATGGGTGCTACATTTCTTATTGCTGTTCCAAACAGCATCACAGGGATTCCTATGGTATCCCCAGGCTCTCAAACCGGCTCAATGAACCCGTTAAACATGCCTGCATAGCGCTGTCTTGCTATACAGTCCTGCTGAAATTAACACAGCTGACATTGTGTAGAAAATTTTAATATAATTGACAGCAGTTTAATTATTCTTAAACATTGTTGTCAAAAGGGGCTAATAAAAAAAAGAAATTACAGTGAATGTGGACATTAACAAGCCCTGTCTTTATCTGACTGTCAACTGCCCCTTCTGAGCCAAAGGCACAATTAAGAAAATGCAGACATGAAAGAATCAAAGTGATTCCTCCATCCCTAGGGTTGAATCTATTCAAATTTAAAGCTGCTAATAATTACAGCTAAGCTTGGTTGTTACATACAGAAACTGCTTCAGATTTGATGCAAGAATTGTAGATCATGGTGGGCAAAGTGTGGCCCTCCAAATATTGAATTAAATGCCCCAGTGTTTATTATCACTGGCTGTGTTAGCAAGGACTAATGAGAGCTGCAGTACAGCAATAACTAGAGGACCTTACTTTTGCCATATCTGTGCATCTTATTTAAACAAATTTCATTTGTTTCTATTTTTATTTTTTGTTACCAATGGAATTACAATAGTCTAAACTGTAAGGGCATCTGAAACTCTTTAGATTGCCAGTTTATGAACAATGAGAAAAAGAGTAATATCAACAGAAGAAACTATGAATATTAGCCAAAACCCTCCAAATAAAATAGAATAAAATACCATACATTGATAAAAGTGTGTGTGTGGGGGGGGGGGGGGGGGGGGGGGGGGTCCTCCACTATTTCTCCATAGTGTCAAGAGGATATAAGACATTTCCATAAAAATAACAGAGAAGGGGTCAGAAATCATTATCATACCCACTATTATCACAGGAATGATCTGATACAATGTATAGTCGTAAATAAAAGCATTTCTTTTACATTATATTTGGAAATAATCTTGAGATAAACATTTGAGCACCTTGTCTTAAATGTTTTACGGTTTGACGAAAATGACAACGAGATCCAACAGCTAATTGACAAGAAAAGGAAAGCCTTCCAAACATGGCAGAGAGACATCAACAGTGCTGCTAAGAAAAAGATCTACACCAGTGCAAAAGCTGAGGTCCAAAGAAGGACAAGAGAACTCAAGAACATCTGGTGGACAAAGAAGGCTGAAGAAACCCAACACCTGGCAGATACCCATGATGCTCAGGGATTTTTCAAAGCCACAAAGGTCATCTATGGACATACAGCCTCTCCGCTCATCAGATGGAACCAAACTCCTGAAGGACCAAAAATCAATTGCACTACACTGGAAAGAACACTACCAAAGCCTCCTGAACCGCAGCTCCAATGTGGCCGAAGAGGTTCTCTCACAAAACTCACAACAACAAACCAGGGATGAGCTTGCAGCACTGCTTAGTTTGGAAGAAGTCAGCAATGCCATCAGCCAACAAAAAATAACAAAGCCAGCAAACTTGATGAAAATCATCTATTGGACAGATGGCAAGCTGTTTAACCTCAGCAGACTGAAAGCCAAAACCAAGGTTACAATAACATCTGTTATAGAATTCCAGTATGCTGATGACGTCATCTGTGCGCATTCAGAAGAAGATCTACAAGTCACTCTAAACACCTTCGCAGGAGCATACGAGAAGCTCGGCCTGTCATTGAACATCGAGAAAACCAAGGTGCTGTTCCAGCAGACACCAGCCAACCCCTCTCCAATGCCAGCGATACAGCTTAATGGTGTAACATTAGAAAATGTTGGTCATTTCTGCTACCTTGGCAGCCACCTCTCCACCAAAGTCAACATCGACACCGAAATACAACACCGCCTGAGCTCTGTGAGTGCAGCATTTTTCCGAATGAAACGGAGAGTGTTTGAGGACCGGGACATCCATAGGGATACCAAGGTGCTTGTCTGTAAAGCTATTGTCCTCCCAACCCTGCTCTATGCCTGCAAAACGTGGACTGTCTACATGCGTCACATGCAACTCCTGGAACGATTCCATCAGCGCTGCCTCCGGAAAATCCTGCAAGTCTCTTGGGAAGACAGGAGGACAAACGTCAGCGTGCTGGAAGAAGCAAAGACCACCAGAATTGAAGCGATGGTCCTCCGCCATCAACTCTGCTAGACCGGCCATGTTGTCCGGATGCCCGACCACCATCTCCCAAAGCAGTTGCTCTACTCCGAACTCAAGAACGGAAAATGGAATGTTGGTGGACAGAAAAAGAGATTTAAAGATGGGCTCAAAGCCAACCTTAAAAACTCTGGCATAGATACTGAGTACTTGGAAGCCCTGGCCCTTGAGCGCTCCAGCTGGAGGTCAGCTGTGACCAGCAGTGCTGCAGAATTTGAAGAGGCACGAATGGAGGGTGAAAGAGAAACGTGCCAGGAGGAAGGCGCATCAAGCCAACCCCGACCAAGACCGCCTCCCACCTGGAAACCAATGCCCTCACTGTGGGAGAAGATGCAGGTCAAGAATAGGGCTCCACAGCTACCTAACGAACCCACTCCCAGGACACCGAACTTGGAAGACCATCATCCTCGGACTACAAGGGATCGCCTAAGTAAGTAAGTAAGTAGTAACAAAAATTGTGTGCCATTCTTCCAAATTGCCAGATACCTGTAGAAAGGTGATATCTCATGTAGGAAGTTTTTCATGAACGAGTGGCTTTTCATAAACCCTTCACAAGCTAATGTCAATTAGATAGGGAAGTGGGTAACTTTGACTCCATCCAAATAAGAATACTGTATGACTGACTAGAGAAATCCACAGTAGCCCAAGGTGATTGCCTGAAGGATGAAAATACTTCCAGCTATTGAGAATTATTCATAGCTTCATATAAAAGAGCTGAGAAGAGGAATTCTGAATGAACACATAGCAGGATTTACAAAGTAAGTGGTCTTGGAGGTAACTTTCTAATAATAGTTTGCTAGATGTCTTTGACAAGGTGACAGTGCAATTTCTCCCTGCATTTAATATTAATTGGAAATCTACCTCAGGTCAAGAAAGAGCTCTTGGCATCCCAAGACCCAATATTCCCACCACACTAACTTCAGGCAAAGTCTTGCAATGTGAAATTGATGTTAGCATTTCCCCAACAGAGCAGACTTCCCCAACCTGGTATCCTCAGGATATTTTGAACTACAGGGTTAGTCAAAATGAATAGGCCAATAAGAAAATTAATTTTAGACGAATGTATGTTTACTGTAACCAAACCACAGCTACGTAGCGACAGATAAACTATCAAAGTTTTTTTTGAGCAACACACATGTACGTTAATGCCGCTAGGCGTCGCTAGGGGTCGCTGTTTTCAAAATGGCGGAATCAAGCAAAGAGAAGGCGTTTTGTGTGATGACATTTGCTAAAACAATGTCAGTAATTACGGTCCAGCGAGAATTTCAAGGGTTAGGGTTAGGGTTAGGGTTAGGGTTAGGGTTAGGGTTAGGGTTAGGGTTAGGTGACCTCAACGAACACCTTCCCAGACGTTGCTGCATTCGATGCCATTACGTCGGATGTGCTGCAACGGATGTGGAATGAACTGGACTATCGCTTGGACATCTGCCATGTCACACGGGGCGCCCATATCGAACATCTCTGAAGGTGAGACAAAACTTTGATAGTTTATCTGTCGCTACGTAGCTGTAGTTTGGTTACAATAAACATACATTCGTCTAAAATTAATTTTCTTATTGGCCTATTCATTTTGACTAACCCTGTATTACTTTCAGCCCCTGGCAACAATGAGAGAGGGTGAGGATTCAAGTCCAAAACATCTGGACATGAAGTTGGAGCTGTTTGTCCTAGAGGTATGCTGGCTACAAACCAAAAACACTTGCCAGGCTGTAAGATGCAGTGGATTCAGGAAGACTGACTTCTGACAAAATGTTCATACAACTGCATGATCATTAATGAAATAAAAGGATGAAAGAAACAAAATATCATATGAGCAAAGTTGGCTCTAAGCCTTAAAAAGCAGTACAAGCCATGGCAAATCATTTGCATAATTATACTTTAGTTACAATTTGCTTACTCCTCCTCCAGCTATAATCAGCATTTAAGGAAGAGCCAATTTAGTATAATTGTTTCCCCTGTCCTCTGCGGCCTACATGCCACTTCCCCTATAATTACTACACCATTTTCAAATTCTGCCACAAATCCACCCAATCAAGAATCACAGTGAATGGGGTTACATCACCCTATACATACTACCCTATTTGATTACATCATCAAAAAAAAAAAAACCAAAGTGAAAATAAAGGCAAAGCTTCCTAGCAAAAATCTGACTGACAACTCTAGAATAATTAGCAAATGCCTTTGGGCCTTTTAATAGCAAGAGCAAATATACATGCTATGGGAAGCAGAACATGAAAATAACAAGTCACAGAATAATTACTTTGTTGTAGTCACAGTACAACCAGCTCTCTGTACCCATAGAATCTGTATTCATGGATTCAACAATCAACATATTGAGGTTAAAAACATGCCTCCAAATTGCAAACCTGGGCTTAGCCATTTTCGATAAGTGATACAATTTACTATGCCAGTGTATATCCATAGGGGTCTTGGAATCAAAGCCCAGTGGATATCAAAAGCCTTCTTCAGTTAGTAAACCTACAAATCAACTATGACTTAGAAAGCTACTATACATTTTTTTAGCATGGTTTATTCAAAGGAAGTTTGCCACCATCATACTGTGAGGCTGAGTAAGTGTGACTCACTAAAGGTCTATGAATACTATGCCAAGATGAAGCAAATCCTAATGCAACACTCCAACCACTGAACAATGCTGTCTTCAAATAATAGCTTATTGACAATTCATTTATTTCTGGCAATAACTAAAGCAGAACTAAAGGTCCTTTCAGACAGCCTCAAAATCTGGGATAAAGAAGTGAGACAAAACATTGCGGTACCTGAAAGCAAGTCCAAACACAAGTTGTCTCTGTCCTGGCAAATAGTCCTCTGGTGTCCTGAAAGGTTTGTTTGTAGTGAGTTTTAGAAATCCACAAAATGGACAGAGGAAATCAGCCAGAAGTTTTTTTTTTAATTAGCACTCTGGGATGCGCTGTACCTCATAAGTGCTGATGCGAATATATAGGGTGAGGCAGCATAACTTGTAGGGTCCTTGGACAGTTCACATAAACACGGGATTTCAAAAAACCCCATAGAAAAAAATCACAAGGGGCCAAATCTGGAGAGCAGGTCGGCCACTCCAAATCTGCTCGAAAAGTAGGCCTCAACGGCAAAAGAATGCTCCTCACTGTTCCAACACATGATGGCGACTGAACTGTGTCAGGACAAAATTTTATATTCCCGACTCTCGAACGAGACCACTAGCGCTCCGCTACGTCTTCAACCGACTGAATGGTGCGCATTTTTAAAAACGAAGTTATGCTGCCTCACCCTGTACAAATGTGCACATGAGCAGATTTCTTGTCATTATCTCTCCTCACACTTCTACTGCCTTTACATTTGCCTTCTTAAACCCCACTTGCCTGCCATGCTGGTACCCACTATGTAAATTCAAGCTCTGTTCAATTTCATAAATATGAGAACAAAGAAATGGTTTATAGAGTTCTCATGGGAATTGCTCTCTATATGGTAGGGCTTCTGTGTGGAGAAGGTGGTGAAATGCTAACAGGGGATAGGGAAAAGGCAAAGCCATTCAACACCTTCTTTACCTCAGTCTTCTCCAAAAAGCAGATTGGTGTTCAACCTGAGCAATACCTGAGGTAAAAGGGGAAATGCAACCCAAAATGGATAAGAAGTAGTCCAAGAATACCCGACTACTCTAAATTAATTCAAGACTCCAGGACCAGATGAACTATATCCAAGAGTAGAGAAGGAACTAGCAGAAGTCATTTCTGAAACACTGGCAATAATCTTTGAGAATTCTTGGAGAACAGGAGAAGTCCCAGCACATTGGAGGAGGACAAAAGTTATCCCTATCTTCAAGAGGGGAAAAAGAGGACCCAAACAATTGCCATTCTGTCAACCTGACATCAATACCAGGAAAGATTCTGGAGCAGATCATTAAGGAGGCAGCTTGCAATCACTTTGAAAGAAATGTCGTAACCACTAAAAGTCAGCATGGATTTTTCAAAAACAAGTAATGAAATCTAATCTTATCTCTGTTTTGATGAAGTTACAAGCTTGGTAGATGTGGGGAATGCTGTAGAAGTAACATATCTTCATTTTAGCAAGTCCTTCAACAAGGTCCCCCTGTGACCCTTCTTGCAAGCAAACTAGTCAAATTTGGACTAGGCAATGCTAATATTAGGTGTATCTGTAATTGGTTAAGTGACTGAATACAAATGATGCTCACCAATGGTTGCACTGCATCCTGGAATGAAGTGACTAGTGGAGTGCTGCAGGGTTCAGTCAACTTGGAATAATTGGTCTGCCAGTATTCCTTCATGTGACACTTTGGGCATATCCCGATGATTAAATAATGCTGATATTATGATATTATTATGATATTATGATTGAGCATGGTGTAAGAGTTTTGTTTCCATTCCCAGACATTTCCCTGCACTGCAATGCCACCCGCCAGCTACCATCTTTCCATTGCTGTTGGGAACCTGGAGTGGGGAGGCAGAAAAATGTTTGGCTACATCTCCATAGCTAGAGGTAGACCAAGAATATCTTCTGGCAAGGTCTGTTGGCATCATGCATAGATCAGGACATATTATATTCTTGGTTCATCTGACTATAAAGTGCTTCTCTGATTTGTATGACCACCATCAACTAAATGGCCATGGAGGACTATTGTGGGACAACAGTGAGTCCTGGGAGGGTTTTGGTTATTACAGGTCCCATGTACACTGATCATTTAATGCATTGTGGAGATAGCTCCAAACTATAGTGGCCAGACAACAAACTCCCACAAAAATACATTAAAAAAACTCTTAATGTGCATCGGTGTTCTGTATATAATCACCATCTGGGCCTCAAACTGGTTCCAGGAGTTCTTTATGTAATAATTTTCACATCAAAACCAATACTGGTTTAGAGCTACATTACATGGTCAGTTTAGTGGGGCTGCAGATAATAAAAGAGACCCAAAGATATATGCAAAGATAGACTTATACCTGTATGGGTCACCTTTGGATGCCAACCAATATATATTGACATACAACATAGCTATGAACCTTCTACATACCAAGATGTGGAGGTGTATCCCATTGTTCAATGGGGCAAAAAAGAAGAATCTTTTTTTTTTTTGACATCTGAGTTATACTAGTTGAAGTTAGGATGGAGCTGATCAGGAAGGGAGCCCGGACACTCGACATAGGAACTCTTAGGATCTGTAACTTCTCCGGTCTTCTGACTGCTTGAGCTATTGTGGCACTTCAAATTAACTATTTTGGCTGAACTGACAACATTTCAGTTATTTTTAATTTAGAGATGCAAATTATATACAGTTTCATCACAGGCAACAGTGCAGTAACTGAACAGGCTGGAGGAAACGGATAATTCTGTGAATTTCAAATGCTATGGAAAATGTCTAATTAGAGTTCATTACGAAATTTGTGTCATGATGTTTACAATTGCACATTGTCCTCCCAGTCATTTTTGTTTTGATTGGAAAAATACAACTAACATAAGAACAACTGATAATGTTCCATTCAGATTGCTCTTTCCATGCATACTGTTTTCCATGCAAAAGGTGTTCTTCCATGTTACCAACTCCCAGTAGAACAATTAATGCAGACTTTTTTATCTGTTAAACTTGACCCGTTTCTTTACACTATACCCCTGGGTGCAATCTTCCTCCCATTACTCACATGAATAGGCTGCGTGCTCTCCAGACTAGCAGAATTTTATCTCAAACATATACAGGGAGAGGAGAAAACCAGATACAAAGTTGCTCCCGAACTTGCCCACTCCGAATATTAAGCAACATTTTAAAAATACAAAAATAAAATTGTAATAAGTTCCCCAACCAAGTGTTTTCACCCGTTATATCCACCATCTCACATGTTAAGCAGCATCTCAGTTATAATGCTTTGAATATTTTAATAGCCTTATATATATATATATATATATATATATATATATATATATATATAAAAAACGATAATGAAAACCGAAATTTCGTATGTTATCCTGAAGTGTAATGCTTTGTCTCCCACAGGAGTGAATGATATCCACTCCCCTTAATGGGCCAGAGTATTAGCAGATACTTAGAAATGGATGGAATTAATTAGCCCCTCGGTGAATATGTTTTTTTTTAAATAACACTTGACTGTTTTAACCCAACTTTGGAAAAAAAACATATTTATTGTCATGTTTGTTACATAGACCACTGAATAGGATTCAGAACTGTACAGAAGTGACCTGATCATAGATCTCTCTAGTGGGCAACATAAGTGAGGGGAGATTCAAAGATTGGTTCATGGATGATCAAGGGGATGCAAGAATTATCTGAGGCAAGATGTGTGGAGAGTGTGTATATTGAAATAACTAGGACTGCTACTCTCTGCACTGAGACACCGGATTGGTTTGAAAAATGAAACCAACACATTTACACACTCCATGAGGAAATGGTGCATTACACAGCAAATCTTGCAAGTTTTTGTGCCATGAAAGAGATTTGGTCACTATCACTGCTTTCAGCAGATGCTACACATTCAATTACTCCCTTCTAGATTTCAGAAGACATTTCTGGGGACACATCATTGCTCAGGCACATAACAAATTAATTTTGGTTCAATTTCTGATGAGTACTAATTAACATATTGGAAAACCAGCCCAGTGCAGTAATCATCCTTTGCTCCATGCACACATCCCTCTGTCAAAACTATCCATTGCCTTCCAAGAGCCATAAAGGACTTGATATTACATTTCCAAAGATTTCTCACATCAGCCTACAAGTTCTTATGAGCTTGCAGGAGCATCCAGGTCTTAAGTAAGACCCATACAACATTTTCTCTTTGTAAGAGGAGACACAAAAAAGAGAGAAGTCAGAAAGGGGTTTTGCCACAGCATTAAGTGCTTCCTACATTGTTCTTGTTGGGATTGCAGCTAAACATAAAAAAAAAACCAAGATTATGGCAACAAGAATGATTGACAACTGGGAAACAGAGGGAGAAAACGTGGAGGTAGTGACAGACTTTGTATTTCTAGGTGCAAAGATTACTGCATACGCAGACTGCAGCCAGGAAGTCAGGAGACGCTTACTTCTTGGGAGGAGAGCAATGTCCAATCTCGATAAAATAGTGAAGAGATATCACACTGGCAACAAAGATCCGCATAGTAAAAGCAATGGTATTCCCTATAGTCACCTACAGATGTGAGAGCAGGACTATAGGGAAGGTTGAGCAAAGGAAGATAGATGCTTTTGAACTGTGGTGCTGGAGGAAAGTTCTGAGAGTGCCTTGGACCACCAGAAGATCCAACCAGTCCATACTTCAGGAAATAAAGCCCGACTGCTCATTGGAGGGAAGGATAGTAGAGGCAAAGATGAAGTACTTTGGACACATCATGAGAAGAAAGGAAAGCTTAGAGAAAACAATGCTTTTGAACTGTGGTGCTGGAGGAAAGTTCTGAGAGTGCCTTGGACTGCGAGAAGATCCAACCAGTCCATACTTCAGGAAATAAAGCTCGACTGCTCATTGGAGAGAAGGATAGTAGAGGCAAAGATGAAGTACTTTGGTCACATCATGAGAAGAAAGGAAAGCTTAGAGAAGGCAATTATGTTGGGGAAAATGGAAGGAAAAAAGGAAGAGCAGCTGACTGGATTGACATTGAAGGAGCTGGGGGTGGTGATGGCCGACAGGGAGCTCTGGCGTGGGCTGGTCCATGAGGTCACGAAGTGTCGGAAAAACTGAACGAATGAACAACAACATTGCTCTTGATTCAGAAAGGTGTCGGAGGAGGAAAGGCTGGGCTATAGCAAAGGAGGAGAGGGTTAGCAGTTCAATACCCCTCTCCCCGGTTTACTCATGAATTTTAACAGGTTAACCAAATACCCATGCTAAGTCTATGAGAAGCAACTGCAAGCACTATCTCAAGCAAAATTTGACAATTTACTCCCACAGTCATTACTTGCAGCAATAGCCAATATAGTGAAAGTAACCAAGTTGGCCCACCCATAACTGACAGGCAAAGCCTAAGGCATTGGAGGAAGGGGGGAGGGGGTTTGAAGGCATGCATAAAGTAGACCAGACTTGGTGGGGGCAGTTGACAGGGGAGGAACTGCAAGCTATTTAAGACTGTTTTGCCCCCTGCTTCAGCATGAGGTAGGAGGCAGGTTCCTAATGGGGAATTGGGCCTTTCCCTCCTTGCTCCCCCCCCCCCTCCTTCCAGATAGTAGGGTTCCCATTGCTATGCCAATATATAGATCATTTTCAACTCTTAAATGTTTGAAAACATACATAAGATGAACAATGGGGCAAGAAAGACTGACTAGACTTGCACTCTTCTGTGTCCACCAAAGTTTATCAGTGGAGCCTGATTTCTGTCAAAGTGTATTGACACAGTTTTCAAGTGTTTCAACAGACGTTGTGGTATTTTTTGTAACTATAAATTACCAATTAACAGTCATTTTCAGTTATTTTAAGACTTGAAACTTTGTAACTAAAATAGAAAATTGATTTAATTAAGTCTATATAAAATATAGAATTAATCATACTATTTAAATTATTTTCTGTTATGGAGCTACCCTTCATGGTTTGTTAAAAAAAGGTTCAACCCCCTCCCCCCCCCCAAGATCTCCCAAATGTTTATGCCACCACTAACCTGACACAGCCCATGGCACAGACACTATAATCTGGGATCCAGTAACTGAGCTATTGATTGTGAGCCCAATGTAGTCAACAGGACTGGTATTTTTAGCTTTTGTTATGAAGACCTGCAGCACTTTCACTTGTGTGATTAACTAAGAAGCCTCTGAAAATAGAAATCTCACTAACAGGTCCCTAAAGTAGCAGCAATTCATTGCCAGATATCACACAACGGAAAGTGAGAAGTCATGTTATAAAAAGACAAAAAATAACCCTGTTTGTTCAGTAAGCACAATGTAGTCACCTTCAAAATGTAAAAATTACTTGATTACATTTCTTTTGTTTTCTGAGCAGTGCCAGAATTTGCTGGGCCATGTTCCCGCACCTCCAAGTGCACTGTAGACAAAAGAATGCATTGAATATATCATTGCACTCAATGTTTTTAGGCAAGACAGACGGAAATTGCTGCCATAGGTTTATGAGGATGTGATATTTGCATTATTAAAAATAACCTCTATAAAAATGAAAAAGAAAAAGAATCCCTGACCTGGCAAGATGTGAGAACTCTACTTTATATCTTCCTTTCCAAGCAAATATTATTATAAATTTCCACTTGCACTGTGTGGCCAGCATGATTACTCTGTAAATTTTACAGAGAGTGATACACCATGCTTGCAAAACACCTTTGCTCAAGACTAAACTGAAGTTTGGGTTATATTCCAAGTGCTGGGGGTACAGCAAAGCATAGACCCTGAAATGTCTGGGCAGCCCTAAATTTTTGACACTGACCCAACAATATCATCTCTTGGGTTGTTATAGGTTATTTTTGAGCTATATGGCCATGGTCTAGAGGCATTCTCTCCTGACGTTTTGCCTGCATCTATGGCAAGCATCCTCAGAGGTAGTGAGGTCTGTTGGAACTAGGAAAATGGGTTTATATATCTGTGGAATGACCAGGGTGGGACAAAGGACTCTTGTCTGTGGAGCTAGGTGTGAATATTTCAACTGACCACCTTAATTATAATCAATCTGAAGAAACTGGGAACCTCACTACCTCTGAGGATGCTTGCCATAGATGCAGGCAAAACGTCAGGAGAAAATGCCTCTAGAACAGTGGTTCTCAACCTTTCTAATGCCGTGACCCCTAAATACAGTTCTCCATGTTGTGGTGACCCCCAACCATATTTTTGTTGCTACGTCATAACAGAAAATACTGGAGGGGGTTGGGAAAAATAGACCCTGACATATGGGAATTGCAGTTCACCAGGCACCAAAGAGCATTCTGAACTCCACAAACAATAGAGGCATGTACAAAAGATTAGATTTATCCTACCTTCAATCGCTTCACTTCCTGAAGAGGCTTCTTTGCTGCCCTGTGAGTGGTGCAGGCACAGCTGCCTGAGAGGCCAGAGGGTGCGAGAGGCGAGTGGCAAAGGCACCCTCCATGGCTTCAGCCATGCGGGGAGCCTGCCTCTCGCCCCTTGCGCCTTCCGAGGCTGGAGGGTGCAAGAGGCGAGTGGCAAAGGCACCGGAAGGCGCAAGGGGCGAGAGGCAGGCACTCGGAAGGCGCAAGGGGCGAGAGGCAGGCTCCCCTCATGGCTGCAGCCATGAGGGGAGCCTGCCACTCGCCCCTTGCGCCTTCCGAGGCTGGAGGGTGCAAGAGGCGAGTGGCAAAGGCACCCTCCATGGCTGCAGCCATGAGGGGAGCCTGCCACTCTCGCCCCTTGCGCCTTCCGAGGCTGGAGGGTGCAAGAGGCGAGTGGCAAAGGCACCCTCCATGGCTGCAGCCATGAGGGGAGCCTGCCACTCGCCCCTTGCGCCTTCCGAGGCTGGAAGGTGCAAGAGGCGAGTGGCAAAGGCACCCTCCATGGCTGCAGCCATGAGGGGAGCCTGCCACTCGCCCCTTGCGCCTTCCGAGGCTGGAGGGTGCAAGAGGCGAGTGGCAAAGGCACCCTCCATGGCTGCAGCCATGAGGGGAGCCTGCCACTCGCCCCTTGCGCCTTCCGAGGCTGGAGGGTGCAAGAGGCGAGTGGCAAAGGCACCCTCCATGGCTGCAGCCATGCGGGGAGCCTGCCACTCTCCCCTTGCGCCTTCCGAGGCTGGAGGGTGCAAGAGGCGAGTGGCAAAGGCACCCTCCATGGCTGCAGCCATGCGGGGAGCCTGCCTCTCGCCCCTTGCGCCTTCCGAGGCTGGAGGGTGCAAGAGGCGAGTGGCAAAGGCACCCTCCATGGCTGCAGCCATGAGGGGAGCCTGCCACTCGCCCCTTGCACCTTCCGAGGCTGGAGGGTGCAAGAGGCGAGTGGCAAAGGCACCCTCCATGGCTGCAGCCATGCGGGGAGCCTGCCTCTCGCCCCTTGCGCCTTCCGAGGCTGGAGGGTGCAAGAGGCGAGTGGCAAAGGCACCCTCCATGGCTGCAGCCATGCGGGGAGCCTGCCACTCTCCCCTTGCACCTTTCGAGGCTGGAGGGTGCAAGAGGCGAGTGGCAAAGGCACCCTCCATGGCTGCAGCCATGAGGGGAGCCTGCCACTCGCCCCTTGCGCCTTCCGAGGCTGGAGGGTGCAAGAGGCGAGGGGCAAAGGCACCCTCCATGGCTGCAGCCATGAGGGGAGCCTGCCACTCGCCCCTTGCGCCTTCCGAGGCTGGAGGGTGCAAGAGGCGAGTGGCAAAGGCACCCTCCATGGCTGCAGCCATGAGGGGAGCCTGCCTCTCACCCCTTGCGCCTTCCGAGGCTGGAGGGTGCAAGAGGCGAGTGGCAAAGGCACCCTCCATGGCTGCAACCATGAGGGGAGCCTGCCACTCGCCCCTTGCGCCTTCCGAGGCTGGAAGGTGCAAGAGGCGAGTGGCAAAGGCACCCTCCATGGCTGCAGCCATGAGGGGAGCCTGCCACTCGCCCCTTGCGCCTTCCGACGTGTGCTCTTCCGATCTGCAGCCATGAGGGGAGCCTGCCTCTCGCCTTGCCCCTTCCGAGGCTGGAGGGTGCAAGAGGCGAGTGGCAAAGGCACCCTCCATGGCTGCAGCCATGAGGGAAGCCTGCCACTCGCCCCTTGCACCTTCCGAGGCTGGAGGGTGCAAGAGGCGAGTGGCAAAGGCACCCTCCATGGCTGCAGCCATGAGGGGAGCCTGCCACTCGCCCCTTGCACCTTCCGAGGCTGGAGGGTGCAAGAGGCGAGGGGCAAAGGCACCCTCCATGGCTGCAGCCATGGGAGCCTGCCACTCGCCCCTTGCGCCTTCCGAGGCTGGAGGGTGCAAGAGGCGAGTGGCAAAGGCACCCTCCATGGCTGCAGCCATGAGGGGAGCCTGCCACTCGCCCCTTGCGCCTTCCGAGGCTGGAGGGTGCAAGAGGCGAGTGGCAAAGGCACCCTCCATGGCTGCAGCCATGAGGGGAGCCTGCCTCTCGCCCCTTGCGCCTTCCGAGGCTGGAGGGTGCAAGAGGCGAGTGGCAAAGGCACCCTCCATGGCTGCAGCCATGCGAGGGGAGCCTGCCTCTCGCCCCTTGCGCCTTCCGAGGCTGGAAGGTGCAAGAGGCGAGTGGCAAAGGCACCCTCCATGGCTGCAGCCATGAGGGGAGCCTGCCTCTCTCTGCCCCTTGCGCCTTCCGAGGCTGGAGGGTGCAAGAGGCGAGTGGCAAAGGCACCCTCCATGGCTGCAGCCATGAGGGGAGCCTGCCACTCGCCCCTTGCGCCTTCCGAGGCTGGAGGGTGCGAGAGGCGAGTGGCAAAGAGGCGAGTGGCAAAGGCACCCTCCATGGCTGCAGCCATGAGGGGAGCCTGCCACTCGCCCCTTGCACCTTCTGAGGCTGGAGGGTGCAAGAGGCGAGTGGCAAAGGCACCCTCCATGGCTGCAGCCATGAGGGGAGCCTGCCACTCGCCCCTTGCGCCTTCCGAGGCTGGAGGGTGCAAGAGGCGAGTGGCAAAGGCACCCTCCATGGCTGCAGCCATGAGGGGAGCCTGCCTCTCGCCCCTTGCGCCTTCCGAGGCTGGAGGGTGCAAGAGGCGAGTGGCAAAGGCACCCTCCATGGCCTGCAGCCATGGAGGGGAGCCTGCCACTCAGTCCACTTGACATTATGCAATGTGGAAGGTTGCAACGAGGGCAGAGTGGCACAAACAGGCACCCTCCACAATCCAAACAAATTTGCGACCTAGCTAGCCCATGCGGGGAGCCATGCCTCTGCCCTTTGCACTACGAGAGCGACCTGGAACGGTGCAAGTAGAGCGAACTGGCAAAGGCAACCTCCTATGGCGCCAGCATGCGGGGAGCCTGCCTCTCGCCCTTGCGCCTTCCGAGGCTGGAAGGGTGCAAGAGGCAAGTGGAAAAGGCCCCCCTCCATGGCTGCAGCCATGCGGGGAGCCTGCCTCTCGCCCTTTGCACCTTCCGAGGCTGGAAGGTGCAAGAGGCGAGTGGCAAAGGCACCCTCCATGGCTGCAGCCATGCGGGGAGCCTGCCTCTCGCCCTTTGCACCTTCCGAGGCTGGGGGGTGCAAGAGGCGAGTGGCAAAAGGCCCAACATCTAGTCCCCTAATGGCTGCACGCCAAATCGCGGCGAGGACATGCCACTCCGCACACACTTAGCGCCCCTTACTCGAGGCGAGGAGCGGTGCAAGAGACTGGAGTGGCTACAACTGGCACCCTCCAAACTATGTGGCAGCTCTGCAGCCATGCGGGCGGACGACTGCCTATCCCCCTTGCGCCTTCCGAATGCGGAGGGTGCAAGAGCGGAGATGGCAAAGGCACCCTCCCATGGACTGGCGTCAGCCAGGGGGAGCCGCCACTCGCCACTAATCTGCAAACTTCTGAGGCTGGAGGGTGCAAGAGGCAGATCGGAAAAGGCCCCCTCCATGGCTTCAGCCATGCGGGGAGCCTGCCTCTCGCCCCTTGCACCTTCCGAGGCTGGAAGGTGCAAGAGGCGAGTGGCAAAGGCACCCTCCATGGCTGCAGCCATGCGGGGAGCCTGCCTCTCGCCCCTTGCACCTTCCGAGGCTGGAAGGTGCAAGAGGCGAGTGGCAAAGGCACCCTCCATGGCTGCAGCCATGCGGGGAGCCTGCCTCTCGCCCTTTGCACCTTCCGAGGCTGGAAGGTGCAAGAGGCGAGTGGCAAAGGCACCCTCCATGGCTGCAGCCATGAGGGGAGCCTGCCACTCACCCCTTGCACCTTCTGAGGCTGGAGGGTGCAAGAGGCGAGTGGCAAAGGCACCCTCCATGGCTGCAGCCATGCGGGGAGCCTGCCTCCCCTTGCACCTTCCGAGGCTGGAGGGTGCAAGAGGCGAGTGGCAAAGGCACCCTCCATGGCTGCAGCCATGTGAAGGGGACCACTCCTGCCCCTGCCAACTCGCACACCCATTCGACTTACGACGGCCAGGAGGGGCAATAGGGCGAGTGGCAAAGGCACCCTCCATGGCTGCAGCCATGAGGGGAGCCTGCCACTCACCCCTTTCGCCTTCCGAGGCTGGAGGGTGCAAGAGGCGAGTGGCAAAGGCACCCTCCATGGCTGCAGCCATGAGGGGAGCCTGCCACTCGCCCCTTGCACCTTCTGAGGCTGGAGGGTGCAAGAGGCGAGTGGCAAAGGCACCCTCCATGGCTGCAGCCATCCGGGGAGCCTGCTTCTCGCCCTTTGCACCTTCCGAGGCTGGAGGGTGCAAGAGGCGAGTGGCAAAGGCACCCTCCATGGCTGCAGCCATGGGGGGAGCCTGCCACTCACCCCTTGCACCTTCCGAGGCTGGAGGGTGCAAGAGGCGAGTGGCAAAGGCACCCTCCATGGCTGCAGCCATGCGGGGAGCCTGCCACTCACCCCTTGCACCTGCCGAGGCTGGAGAGTGCAAGAGGCGAGTGGCAAAGGCACCCTCCATGGCTGCAGCCATGCGGGGAGCCTGCCACTCACCCCTTGCACCTGCCGAGGCTGGAGAGTGCAAGAGGCGAGTGGCAAAGGCACCCTCCATGGCTGCAGCCATGCGGGGAGCCTGCCACTCGCCCCTTGCACCTTCCGAGGCTGGAGGATGCAAGAGGCGAGTGGCAAAGGCTCCCTCCATGGCTGTAGCTCCCTCCATGGCTTGTACCTTCTGAGGCGATTGGGGGGGGGGCAAGAGGAGAGCATTGGGTGGCCTGCTCAATCCTCGCCCCTTCTCTGCTAGGCAAGAGGCAAGGGCCCCGCGCATGCCTTTGCCTACAAGCTCCTCCTCCTGACTCCCTGCAGTCCTGCGAGAAGAGGAGAGCCAACCAGGAGCGCCTGGCTGTTTGGCTCGCACAGGATCCTGCAGCCATTTTGGTGGGGGGCGGAGCTAACTTAGGTGTCTTCGCGACCCCCGGAAAATGGCCCAGTGACCCCCTGGGGGGTCGCGACCCAGGTTGAGAACCGCTGCTCTAGAACATGGCCATGTAGCCCAGAAAAACCTACAACAACCCAGTGATTCCAGCCATGAAAGCCTTTGACAATACAATATCATCTCTTCCCGGTGGAGACTGCTGACTCAAATGCCATAGGGGCAGTAAATCCATTCCATATTTTGTCTACATTTAAAGGAAACGTTTCTAGATTGTTTACCTGGTGCAGATTCATGGCTATTAGCAGACAATAGAGGATGCCTAAATCTGAAGATAGAGACTTTTTCTCTAAAGAAAGCATTACTAAAAATATTGGGTTGTTCAGAAACTTGTGTTGCTTCCATAACAACAGTAATTTTTTTTCTCCAAAAGAAGGGAAAGTTGCAGAATTAGTGCGCTTTGACAGATGGCTACAGAAAAAAAAATTGCACAATCCACCCCCCCCCCCCCAATGATTTTTTGCAAATAGCTGTAAAGATTCTTGCAATTATTTATTTATTTATTTATTATTCGTTAGAGATCGAATTATTTTGAACAATTTTGCCAGGCGTGAGCTTACTCGGTTGCTCAGTCTACCTGCCCTGATTGTCACAAGTCTGCCCATTCAAGATGGTGAATATAGCACTGAATGAAACATTAAGAATAATCACAGGATGTCTCAACCTACACCTGTTGATAGACTCTATAAGCTAGTTGGCATTACCCCCCCCCCCCCCCCGATGTCGATGGGAAGTTGCTGCCAACTATGAGAGAAATAAGGTTGAACACTGTGAAAACCATCCAGTGTCAGCTTCCTCCCAGTAGACTCAAATCAAGGAAAAGTTTCATAAGAACTACCACTCCTCCTAATATTCCCCCAGCAACAGCAAATGTATCCCTCTGGGCAGCTAAACCAGGAAATCCCAACTGGATGGCCTCTCTCTAGGGGCAAACCAAGAATGGGCAATTTGGAAGCCTGTGAACAGACTCAGAATTGGTGTTGGGAGATCAAAAGACAACCTGGCTAAATGGCACTACCTAGAAGAATCCTCCATCTTGTGCAATTGTGGAGCAAAACAAACAACTGCTTGCCCACAATGCCCTGCTTGAGGCACAGAGGAAGAACTGTTTAAAATTACAGACAATGCGGTAGCTGTTGCCGGTTTTTGCTATAAAATTATTTAGCTGCTTGTGTTCCCTCTATTTTATTAGTTTTATAGATGTTTATTTATGCAATGGGTTGTTGTAGGTTTTTTCGGGTTATATGTCCATGTTCTAGAGGCATTTTCTCCTGATGTTTCTCCTGCATCTATGGCAAGCATCCTCAGAGGATGCCTCTAGAACATGGCCATATAGCCCGAAAAAACCTACAACAACCCAGTGATTCCGGCCATAAAAGCCTTTGACACTACCTATTTATGCAATGCTTTTGATACAAAATAAAAAATCTCAATTTGGTGACAAGATGGCTATCCTTAAAGTGAGGAGGAATTAAGTAAGCAAGTAATGTCAGCAAGCCTTTGCATAGAGTTCTCCTTGTCAAACTGGGAATCAAGCACAGAAAATGGCTTAAGATGCACAAAGAGATGTGAAGCACCCAGTGCATTGCAGGAAAATATATTGCCAGCCATTTTATGGAATATTTCCACTTGCTGCTCCTTTTGATTACTAATGGAACATACATCAACATCACTAGGTCAGATCCACTTCATGAACAAAGCATCCAAATTGTCACCATGCTTAAAACCAAATTACTCCTCTGTGCTCAGAATGACAATCCACAATTTCTATTTTGTTCTCATGAAAAAAACTTCCTTGAATTTCTCAAATATACTTTTATAATACTTTCCCACCATATCTTCAAGGGAGTTTGCAAGAATGAAATAATAGAAATTTAAATACAAAAATATTGTTCCTTAAAGCAAAATAGCGAGAGGGCATACCATATGAGACATATCATTAAGTAGATATACTGCTTGTACACACTGCATAGAGGCTCACACAAAGCTCCTATTTGTGGAATGTCAACCACTGAGTTAACCACTTCAAAGAAAGCTGGAGGTATTAGCAACAGTAGTTCAGTTGTAGCCATAGAAGATTTCAGGCTATTTGTAAGCACACAGTCATCTTCTGTACATGTGACATTGATTTTTGTTTTATGATACTATGGTTGCCTTTACATCTAGAAGCTGCAATCCTGCCTTCAACCATCTAGAGGTCATCAGAACAGACAAGAGTGTACAAGGCATAGTTTGATCCCTGCATATAATACAGAAATTACCACTAAGCAGACGTCCTTTGGTTTCCTACATTTTTCCCTACATAAAAACTCTCTGTCAACAGACAATCTCCATTAACACCAAAGTGCTCACAAACTCAAGATCCGTATTCCAGTTCCAGCCAAAGATGTCTGCAAACAAGCTGTTACTGCCATATAAATGTTTAAGCCCCTTAAGAGATACAGTGGAAAACAAGTAATAACAAGAAATTAACGTCGAAGGGCAGAGTTGGAAAGTTCAGGACCATTCACACAGGTTTGTGCTATGCTTGGCTTCTTATTGGCATACAGTAAAATGTACATGCACACAGAAGCAACAGGTAGTTTGAAATGCTCAACCTGTATGTCTGTGTGTATGTACAGAATTGGCCAAAAGTCACAAAGGTGTCTGATGTTTTACTAACTTTTTGAAAAGATTTTATACATAACATAATATGCAGGGGCGGCTCAACCCATTACGCAAAGTAAGCATTTGCAGTATAGTTCATTTTGCCCAGGGGCGCTCTTGGGGGGAAATAGACCTTGACATATGCGAGCTGTACTTACTGGGATGTATAGTTCACCTACAATCAAAAAGCATTCTGAACTCCAATGATGGAATTGAACCAAATATAGCACACAGAACTCCCATGACGAACAGAAAATATATATCAATGATTGGGGGGGGGGGGGATACTGTTTGCTTACCATTGAAAATTACCTAGGGCTGCCTCAGATAATATGTAATGTACTGTAATGTTATTTCTCATATATGATGCTATGGTACAGTACTGGACTTAAAAACTAGGGCTGGGCGGTTTTGTTCGTTAATTTCGTAATTCGTTATTAATTCGTTATTTTTTTTGATAACGAAGCGATGTTGAACCATTCAGGAGCAACTAAAAATTGAAACGAATTGAAAAATTGTTTCATAATTGTTTCGTAATTGTTTCGAAATCGTTTCAAAATCGTTTCGAAATCGTTTCGTTATTATTTCCGCATGTCTGGTGCAAGTTTTATAGTTGTTGTTTGTTTTATCAGTGAAAAAAAAAATAATTATCACACCAACAGTCAACAACAGAGGGAGAGGGAAGCTTCAGAAGTTCCCCCTGTCCTATTTGGAGGTTTTTTTAGCATATTGTGCGGTCGCGTCCGCCATTAACGAATAGATTCGTAATTGTTTCGTAATTGTTTCGTAATTTCCGAAATTTCGTAAATTTCGAACTTTTTTAAAGAAAAATTTCGGAATTCTTTTAAAAATCGAAACGCAAAAACCCCCTAAAAACGAATCGAGTTTAGAAACAAATTTTTCCATGGTTGCCCAGCCCTATTAAAAACAACAAATAAAGGAGTTATTAAACACTGAAACCCCGTTGTGATTTTTGGACCTCCTGAATGTGTGGAAAAATGACAGCTGCACAGTGAGATGAAATGAATACCACTGTGCCATCAAGTTGTAAGACTAAATGTATAATTGGATCCTACTCTGTGTATGAATGAGCAATATGTATTAGACTTGGTTGATCCAAAAAACAAAAAGGTTCAAAACTCGTTTCGGATGTAGGGGGGTGCTGGTTCGATTCGGAATTGAATTCTGATTTTTTTTTGAAAAAAAATTGGAACTTTCCAGAATTTCTGAAACACTTTTGTTAATGGAGGACATGATTACGCAATAGTGTCTTTTTAGGCAACACAGAGCAAACAAAGAAAAAAACAAGCAGCCTTGAGAGTTTTAGGGGCCTTTTGAGCTGATTTCACCAGTTAGGGAAATATAGGCAGAAAAGTATGAGATTTCTAGTGTCTTCTTAGACAACTCACAGCAAACAAAGAAAATAACAAACAGCCCTGCCCTTTTTGCCTTGGAAGTTGATTTCACTACTTTGGGAAGGAGAACTTGTGTTCAAAGGGTGGCTTGAATTGATGGGAGATCTAGTTCTTTGGGGGCAATGTGCAACACAAACTAAAAATCACTGAGGCCAGAGAGACCAGCTACAACGTTGGCTTTTAAAAATGTTGGAGTGAGTGCTTTGCTCCTTCCACCCACACCACTCACCCACACACTACCCTCGCGGTGCCCACCCTACCCAAACCCCAATAGCAACAAGACACAAATGGCAAGGCAGGCTGCCCACTGCCCAGCCAGCCAGGCAGGCAGCCAAGCACGGCTGGTAATAGCCCTTTTCCCAGCCCTTCTTCCTTTCTGCTGACCTTGAAGGAGCTGGGGGTGGTGACGGTCGACAGGGAGCTCTGGCGTGGGCTGGTCCATGAGGTCACGAAGACTCGGAGACGACTGAACGAATGAACAACTTCCTTTCTGCTCGCTTGCTTGCCCGCCATGCTCTTCTTCCAACCTCCCTTCAACACAACCTCCCTTGCCTTAGTCTTTGTCTTTGTCTTTCCCTTCTCCCTTCCCGACTCTGAATGAGACTCTGAGGCATGTGCTCCCCTTTATATACAGCAATGGCTGCCAGTGCCGAAATTCCTCCCCTCCCCAAAACTTCTCCCCTGATTGTCTGGGAGGGGAGGAAAGAGCCTCCCAGCCTCCTATCAGGCTAGAGGGCTCAAAATATGCTAAATCATTTCCGACTCACTTAACAAAAATGGCGGAAAAAGCTTTGGAAGGGCAAAGGGACTTCCGGGTTTTTTAAATGCTTCGAAATCGCTTCAAAAAGGTAACTTAAATAAATTATTACAAATAATGAGTAATCCGATGCGGCTCTATCCATGCCTAATATTTATGTTTCAAGTACATAATACAAGTATGGGTAGAGTCCGATTCTTACCTTGACAGGTGTTGTTCTTCTCTTCATACCCTGGCTTACACATGCATTTTCCAATTGGCACCAGCCACTCCCCCTCAGCACTGCAGTGCATCCTGGGGGGTTCATCTGTCACTGAGTGATTCACACATGACCCTAAGACTTCCAGCAGCTGGGAAGAATCTGCTCCCGTAATGGTATCGGGAAAGATGGCCAGGTTCCGAACCACCACAGGGCACTTCTTGTAATACACCCGCACAGATACCAGTGCAATGCATGCCCCCACATCCTGGAAAGCAAGGTAAAATCCCTTTTTGGTCAGAGGCCCAACATCCCTCACTTCTGTGTTCAGCTTCATGACCCTGTCGCCGAGGTCTAGCTCTGTAAAACTCTCATCGGCTGCAATGGTATCAATCTTGATGTATTGGTTTTCTTTCACGTTCCTCCCATCTTTGTCATCTGTTTCAAAGTAGTACATATTAAATGTCTCTTTGCAAGTCCCAAGACCTCCAGGAAGGCTGTTACAGTCCCTAAGGGTAAATTTCAGTTCAATGAAGATCCGTGATGCTCCACTGTTGGAGATCCAATTGGTGAGGAGCCAGTTGTTCTGACTCTGTTCCATTACTCTACATACTTGATAGGTATGGATTGGAGCATAGTTTTCATCGACCTCGCCAATTTCTTCCCACTAGAAAATGGAGAAGGAGAGAAATAATAAAATAAGACCACAGCTTTTAAATAAACAACAGGTTGTGAATGCTAACAGTTATAGATTTAAAAAACTGGCAGACCTCATTAACAAAATATTCAACTAGGTAGGAGAAGCCAGCCCAGTACCCTTAGGCAGAAAAATCACTATGCTTGTATATTCTGATATCCCCCTCTTGTTCTATCAGTCCTGTTTATTACCATTGCCTCATACATTCCAGAGTTAAGCCTTAACACTGGAAGAGATTTAATATATCAATCAAAATGCCTTGTTACCTGGATTCTTCAATTTGAATAATTTTTTTGAAAAGCAAATGCATATAACAGCACACAGAGAAGCAGGAGAAATCTAATTTTGTCCTCTTCAGCAACCCACAGGTGGCTAATGTTTGAAGTTGCCTGTAGACACCAGGACTACTGCATTGCTACCATGAGAATCCCTTTATTTTTTACTACTTCAGTGATAAGTTCAAAACAAAATCCCTTATTTCTTCATTAAACAACAATAAATTATTACAATTTCACAGTTAGATATTCCCTGCATATTAAGGAATAAACTGCACAGTTATGCATTGTAGATAACTAAGGTAACAAAAACAGTCTCGTAGCATCGTAAAGTTTAACCGATTTATGCAGCAAAGCTTTTGCCTATGCAAGGTGCATCTATTTAGTAATTTTCTCTCATGCAAGTTGGTCACGTCAATTTCAATTTTGTTTTGTTTTAGTCTATTTAGCTGGAATGAATTCTTCCAATTCCATTCTGCCAATACCATTCCTTTCTATCAGTTCACATCATAAATAGTAACACAATACCCTAGTGATGAGAGATAAGCTTTCCAACAGGTAGAATGGGAATGCCTTTGGATGATCTTTGCAGCCAACAGTTCTCACAAACACTAAAGCCATATGAAGAGAGTTTCCTGCTAGCTATCATTCAGTATTCTTTTCACTTGCTCTGTTACCACCACCTCCTGCAAATTAGAATCATAGAATCATTGAATCAAAGAGTTCACCCCAAATCACCCCAGCATCTGTCAGGGGTGATTTGAATGCAATATTCCTGCTTCTTGGCAGGGGGTTGGACTGGACGGCCCATGAGGTCTCTTCCAACTCTTTGATTCATATAACTGCATCTAGAAACAGCAGCATACTGGTTGATATACACCAGGGGTCCTCAAACTAAGGCCCGGGGCCGGATATGGCCCTCCAAGGTCATTTACCAGGCCCTCGCTCAGAGCCAGCCTAAGTCTGAAACAACTTTAAAGCACATAACAACAACAATCCTATCTCATCAACAGGGGCGGCTCGTCCATTACGCGAAGTAAGCGGTCGCAGAACACTTTTTTTTGCCAGGGGCGCAGAGGCGCCTCTGTAAATACCCCTCGACTGCCACTTGAGGAGTGGCCCCTCAGCTCACAACAGCCTTAGCAGTCCGGGGGGAGCCTCGGCTTTCTTGCCTCGCTGCCGGGCGATCCTCTTCCCAAAGGGGCCGGGCCCTTGAGCCTCGCCTAGCCCCTCTCGTTCCTGCTCCACCCGGCCACCGGGTGCGCGAGCAGAGCCGGCGCTCAATCGTTCTCCGCGTTCGATCCCTTCCCCATGACCGGCTCCCTTTCCCGATCCCCCGGTGCTCCACCCGCCTCCTCTCCTCTCCCCAATCCGCAGGTGGGCCAAGGGGCGGAGCCGCCGCGCCTGGCCTGCTTCGGGTCCGGAGGCGTGTCTGAAGACCCCAGCGTGCGCACCAAAAGTCGCCTCTTCTCCTGACTTTCTCTTCAGCCATTGGGACCAAGAGAGAGAGAGAGAGAGCCCCTCCGGCTGGAGGTATCTCCCACCTCCGCTCCCTCCTTTGTTTTTGCGCCTACCTTCAGGAAAGGTGGGCATTTCCACCTCTCTCTCTCTCTCTCTTGTCCCAATGGCTGAGGAGAAAGTCAGGAGAAGAGGTGACTTTTGGTGCACACGCCGAGGTCTTCAGGCACGCCTCCGGACCCAAAGCAGGCCAGGCAAGGGAGCAAATTCGGCAAGTGTAGTTACTGGGATGTATAGTTCACCTACAATCAAAGAGCATTCTGAACTCCACCAATGATGGAATTGAACCAAATATGGCACACAGAACTCCCACAACAAACAGAAAATATATATCAATGATTGGGTGGGGGGGGGGTGCCAAAATACTGTTTGCTTACCGTTGAAAATTACCTAGGGCCGCCTCTGCTCATCAACTAAAAGCAGGCCCACACTTCTCATGGAAATACTAATAAGTTTATATTTGTTAAAATTGTTCTTCATTTTAATTATTGTACCGTTTTAAAGTGTTTTTTGCACTACAAATAAGATATGTACAGTGTGAACAGGAATTCATTCATTTTTTTTCCAAATTATAATCTGGCCTTCCAACAGTTTGAAGGACTGGGACCTGGCCCTCTGTTTAAAAAGTTTGAGGACCCCTGATATACACATATTGACCTATGATAGCATCATTTGGGTGATATTAAGGATGGCCATGCGGGAATGCTATATGCAGTCCAATTTGGATCAAGTTAATGATAGCAAATACCATGATCACTTTGCATTTGGGCAACATTTTATAATGTTCAAACTAATTCACTTCCTTTACCTTTTAACTCTTGCCTCTTACACAGGTCACTACAACTGGCTAAATATCACAGTTGTAGGGGGAGATGAGCTCAATGTGAAATTGGTTGTCTTAATCTCTATGTCTCGGGTGGAAAAGAACACCAGCCCATATACCCCTGTCCCATTTAAAGTCCTACCATGCTTTCTTTTATCAGAAAAAGGAAGAGCTACCATCCATTGGTGATGCCATTTATGAGATATCCCACTCCTTCCTGCAGAAGGGTGGAAGGAGGGGGCATATCCCAGTCAGGGTGGCCTGAAAGTGTTTTGCTTCTCTTTCCTCTTCACTGTGTAGGAAAGTGGGAAGAGGTGCAAAGTCTGGTATCCATCCAAATGCCAGATAGAAAAGCTCTACTGGGTGGACTAGATGGGGATCTGAGGACAGATAGCACAGGCAAGATGTCTGACCATCATCCCACAGAAGGCCACAGGTCAAAGCCACCAAGCCAAAATGGTTTCCCAATCATGCTTTAAAAGGGTTGAGTGGATCCATGACAGAAACTGGGGTTTAACTATGGGATTTCCTGATCAATTGTGACAAAACTGAAAAAGGAAAAAAAGGAGATGTTCATGCTTGCCAAGCTAGGCATGCAAGGACAGAATATGTTGTTGTTCATTCGTTCAGTCATTTCCAACTCTTCGTGACCTCATGGACCAGCCCATGCCAGAGCTCCCTGTCGGCCATCACCACCCCCAGCTCCCTCAATGTCAATCCAGTCACTTCAAGGATGCCATCCATCCACCTTGCCCTTGGTCAGCCCCTCTTCCTTTTTCCTTCCATTTTCCTCAACATAATTGTCTTCTCTAAGCTTTCCTTTCTTCTCATGATGTGACCAAAGTACTTCATTTTTGCCTCTACTATCCTTCTCTCCAATGAGCAGTTGGGCTTTATTTCCTGAAGTATGGACTGGTTGGATCTTCTCGCAGTCCAAGGCACTCTCAGAACTTTCCTCCAACACCACAGTTCAAAAGCATCTATCTTCCATCGCTCAGCCTTCCCTATGGTCCAGCTCTCACATCCGTAGGTGACTACGGGGAATACCATTGCTTTTACTATGCGGATCTTGGTTGCCAGTGTGATGAATATACAGCTGCTGAATTCTATCTGCTTGCATTTTAAAGAAAAGGGAACTGTTTCATAATTGAATTAGCAAATAGCCATTTGGAAGCTGCTCCCAATCAATTTAGTGTCATCGTTTCAAATGTTCCTGACATGAGGTGTTATTTTTTAAAAAGAGAGAGAGAATATGCAGGCAAACCAAATCATTTACCAAATTGTTAAAATAGACAATATAGAATGGTAAGAGATCATTCTGTTGCCGTCTTCTCTCCCTTCAATCCACCACCCAACTAGTCATTTATCTCGGTCCTTCTTTTCCTGCCCCCTATTAATTTCCTCTGAAGATTAACATTACTCCTGGTACATGCAGAGACAGCTATATTAATTTCCAATTACATTAACGAATTGCATCAGGAGAGGAAATTGAGAGGAGAGGAGAGAGAGAAAGGGGAAGTGTTTGGCTAGACTTCCAGTGGAATGGCAAGGCAAATCACTAATAGGTTGTGCAGCACAGAAGTATCTTTATGGGAGGCAGCCTCCACCCATCCCTACATGCTGCAAATTGGCTTATAACTTTACTATTTAATTGCTTATCATTACTCAATTTATCAGTTAAATGTGTTAAATGATATATTTTATTAATTTTTTAATCTAGTTAGTTTGGGTTATTTTATAATTATATTTAGATGTTATTCATTTACTGTTTATGATTTGATGTTTTGTTATGTCTTGTTGGCATTGAAAGTTTGCCATTTTTCCTGTTGTACACTGCCCTGTGTCCCCTCGGGAAGATAGGGTGGGATAAAAATAAAGTTTTATTTTTATTAGCCTTAATTTAATAATTGATGGGCTAAAATTAAGTATTATTATTAATACCACAGTTATTCATCCGCCGATGCCCACTACATCACTTCACCCATTTAGTCTAGGGGATTCAGTGATGATTAAAGATTGGAAGCTTGAACCGCTGGGCCCAAAATGGAAAGATCCGCTCACTGTTCTTCTCTCCACCCCTACAGCTGTGAAAGTGGAAGGAATACAGGTGTGGATCCATTGCATGAGAGTAAAGAGGGCTCCTCCTGAGATAAGAAAGATAATTCTTTCTTATCTAAAAGATAAGACCAGTATGGTCGTTGCTCAAGCAAGTCCAGGTCAGTGCTAGGGATATGAAGTTCCAGTAAGTTTCCATCTTAGCTGTTTGCATGCATAGAGAGCCAATAAGAATACAATGAACAAGACCAAGACAATGGAAAAGACAAAATGTTAACACCAATCAAAACTGTGCTGTTTGATCTTGTTGCAATCCAGAGCAGGGAATGAGGCCCTAAGATAACTATCCACCACACTTGGCTGTGAAAAACAATCCTTTTTTATTGAAGAAAAATGGTTACAAAATAAAGGAAAAATGCAAGTCAAAAGCCACAGCAAAATCAGCAAACATGAATTTAAATGGACAAAGCAAAACCAAAAGCCTCACTGGGAAATACTGGAATCTGTTAGCAATCCACTAACCGTACTTGATATCCTAGAAATCTTCCCAAACTATGGCCAGGGAACCGGGAGAACTGCCAAGGTCTTCATCAATTCTGAAACGATGCCTGAACTGAGACAATCAGCCCGGCGTATTGCAATTAAAACTCAAGAATTGGTTCCGTGAACCGCCCTTCTGTTTTGAAGCCAATGTTTTTAATTCTTGAATTCGGGAGGATCGACGCAAACTGAGTGATTTACTTCTGTCTTCCCAAATTTGGCCCCTTCTGTTGTCATTACAGTTAACAGGTGCAGAAGGGAGGGAAAGTTCAAGGTCTCCCTCTGAAACATTCTCATGAACACTGGTACTTTCATTTTCCAAATCTACAGAAGTTTCTTCCTCACTAATTTCAGGAACATTGGCATTTTCCAAACCTACAGCAGTTTCTTCCTCACTAATTTCAGGAGCATTGGCATCAAAAGGTACATTTCCACTAGCATCAGTAAATATACTTTCATTAGCATCAGGAGGAACAAACAGAGAATCAGGTTCAAGTTCAAACTCAGGCTGAACCCCAACAGATCTGCTGTAAAATGATAAAAGATCGCGGCCCCATTTTTGAGTGTGACAGTTCTGCTTCAAGCCAACTGTCCGCTATTTGCTGGCCGGCAAATAATGCCTTCTTCACTTGACTCAACTCGTATGTGTCGTCCATCCTCGCACTGCCCCCTTGAGAGCAGAAAAGGAAACCTCTGAGAGCGTGCAGAGTTCCCCTTCACCAGGATTCAAAAGGATATTGCTGTTGAGATCAAAACCAAAATCACAATGCTACAACTGTTTAATGTAAAAGGACCACATTTCTGCTCAACCTGAAATGTAGAACATCAAGGCTTTTGTCCACTCCAGTCATTTTGCTAGAAACAAACCTATTCCAACCTTTCAATGTTTTTAACCAATTAATGAATTTGTAGGTGATGACTGACACACCCATTTTAAGCTGACCTTTTTTTCTGTTCCTGATAGAAATGCGATTTCTGCTGCACACAAAACACTTTAGAAATGAAGGTCTGTAACGCAGTAGTGAGATGGAGCAATGCTGTGCCTGTTTAATGCAACAAAGGTAGGAAAGAAATTCATGATTTTATTTCATAGAGGAAAAATGTGTTTGCCACACCATCCAGTTCACAAACATCTTTTCATATTGCAATGCTCCACCAAAAGACTAAAGTTCTTTCTTGTTGCAACCCTACTGGAGAGCAAGAACATGTACAGAAAGACAGTACAGTTGTGCACAGCTACATTGTTTACCAAATTCGTAATAAGAACAAATGCAAACAACCACCATAAAACACTTAATGAACAGTACAAATAACTCTAACTGGGCCCCTTCCACACAGCTGAATAAAATACCACATTAGGTTCTTGTGGGGTTTTTCGGGCTATAGAGCCATGTTCTAGAGGCATTTCTCCTGACGTTTCGCCTGCATCTATGGCAAGCATCCTCAGAGGTAGTGAGGTCTGTTGGAATTAGGACACTACCTCTGAGGATGCTTGCCATAGATGCAGGCGAAACGTCAGGAGAAATGCCTCTAGAACATGGCTCTATAGCCCGAAAAAACCCACAAGAACCTAGTGATTCCAGCCATGAAAGCCTTTGAAAATACCACATTTTCTGCTTTGAATTGGAATATATGGCAGTGTGGACTCAGATACCCCAATTCAAAGCAGGTATTGTGATATTTTCTGCCTTGATGTTCTGGGTTATATGGATGTGTGGAAGGGCCCTGGTTTGCATCACCACCTCTCACTCCCTTTTCTTAGGAGCCTTCCTCCACACTACACAATTATAGAGCTAATATTACACTTTAATTGCCATTGCAACAACTAAAGTGTTGCCATCTGAGACCTACTTGCTTTTCGGAAAGCCTATAAAAACCTTTATCTTCCAACAAGCTTTCGATGGGTGAATAACTCGGGACTATGTCTGTTCTTGTTTTTATTGTATTTTAAAGTTAATTGTATTGTTTTAATCTACTGCTGTAAACCGCTCCGAGCCAAATTGGGAGTAGCGGTATACAAGTCAAATAAATAAATAAATATCCTGTTGTTGTTTATTCAGTCATTTCCGACTCTTTGTGACCTCATGGACCAGCCTACACCTGTCATCCTTCACCGCCCCCAGCTCCTTCAAGGTCAAGCCAGTCACTTCAGGAAAACTACCCATCCTTGCTCTTGATCGGCCCCTCTTCCTTTTCCCTTCCATTTCCCCCAGCATCATTATCTTCTCCAAGCTTTCCTGTCTTCTTATTATGTGGCCAAAGTACTTCATCTTTGCCTCTAATATCCTTCCCTTCAATGAGTAGCTGGGCATTATTTCTTGGAGTATGGACTGGTTGGATCTTCTTGTGGTCCAAGGCACTCTCAGAATTTTCCTCCAGCACCACAATTCAAAAGTGTGTAAAATAAGTGTCATTATGAAAGTTTGAGCATTCTTTAGCATTTCCTTTTTTTGTTATGGGGATATAAGTTGATCTCTCCCCCCCCCCAATCTGATGGCCAATCATGTGTTTTCCATATTTGCTGGCATATGGCATGCATCACCTTGACAGCATCATCTGAGTAATCCTAAAATCTGCAGTTGAGGGAAGGGCCTGAAAGCCCTCGGGATTAGCCAACACCAAACTCCAGAACTCCATAGGATGCAGTTACTGCAGCTAAAGTGGAATCATAGTATTATAACTATATATAACATTGGCTTTTGCTGCTTTCTTTGTCAAAGAAAAAGGTGTTTCCACTAACAATTTATTCTAACACCTTTCCGGGCTTTCAGAAGATTCAGGAAAAAACTGGTTGGTCTGCTCAGCATTTCAGAACTAGAATCTCTCCTCTGTGTACCTCCTCACAGCAACAAGGAAAGATCTTCAGCACTATATCAGCTTATTGGGAACCATAGATGGAAACCATCAATCTCTGTTTAAGTAGTTATTTAAAACATCAAAGACTAGTGCAGATAAGTGTTATTGATTGGCCTATTGGCCGTATCAAAACATTTAACACATAACACAATTAACACATAGTCATACATAGTCATACATACAACATACAACCCTCGGTATAAAAGAAGTTAAAATAAACAAGCTGTTAACAAGATCTCGTTCAGGTCAAATGTCTGCGTCACCTCCACAGTTTACCCCAATTGATTCTAAATGTGCAATTCTCAGCTGTGTTGCTTTGAATAGAAAAAGGGCTGTTTTGTGTGTTATTTTAGGGTTCTGGCCGGCCAACAAAAATGAGGTTTTAATATATGGGTCCCAGTGTGTTTTGTGAATAATGTATGGTCCAAGGCAATGGTCTCTCTCTTTCTTATACAGCTCACAGTTGAACAATACATGTGTGATATCCTCCACCTCTGGTGCTCCACAAATACAAAATCGTTCGTTGTATGGGACTTGATTAAACCTTCCGTGCTTGTCCATTGTATCCAGCTGTTCAAAACGAGCTCTGGTAAATACCCTCCTAAGGTGTTTAGGCATTTCTGTTTTTAGATATCGAGCTGTTTGGAAGGTATGTTTAAAGCGGCCTAACCATTTCAGTGAGCCAGCTTTACTGAGGGTAGCAATGTCTTTTTGGCCTTCTATATCCAATACTCGTTGAGCAACTATTTTTGGGTCTAACTCTTCTAAGAGATTCGGATACCGAGTCGGAAGTCCACAGCTCCTAATGTATTTTGTCAGGAGAACTAACCAAGAGGTCTGATGTTGATTTTCTATCTGCTCTAACAGGCACAGTTTTGGGAGTCTATCATTTTCCATGGCCATCAGTTTTGCCCAGTAGTTGTAGGCCCTGATTTTGGATAAGCCAGCGATCCACTAGGGAGTCCGCCCCGCCACACTCTGCCACCGTACTCCAAAGCTCGCTCACCCTGCGGCGGCGTCGCCGCCACGCTAGGACCCTTGCCGGTGGTGATTGTGCTGCTCTCCAAGGTACCGGTTTAGACCCCACCTGGCTTGCGCAGCCAGTTAGCGGTGCTGTGATTGTGCTTGCTCTAATAATGGTACCTGGTTTAGACCCCAAACTTCAGCTCCGTACAAGAGCATGGGAGTAACCTTTGCTTTATATACTTTGAGAAGTGGGTCTAAGGATCCTGGTTGGTTGTGATTTGTCAGTTTAAGTAGTTGATTTGCACGTACTCTTGCCCTTTAAAACATATTTTTGGTGCCTGTAGTCCAGAGTCTCTATACATTTGTCCTTTCCAGCAGTGGCCAGCCACATACTTCTGGAAAAACAAAATGCAGGGCCTTTCTCCTTTCATTTGTCCTTATCATCTATAATTTAGAGGCAGACTGCCTCTGAATGTGGAGATTCTAGTTAACCACTGTAGTCAATAGTCATTAAGGGGGACCTTCTCTTTAAAAATGTACGAAAAAAATGACTTTAAAATGAAAGCACAGTAAGGATAGAAAGATACAAATTACATCTGAAAAGCACTTACACACATTTTAATCTTACTCTGCAATGTTTAATTTTGAGATACTATAACTGAATTGTCTGTGGGATTAACACAAAAAATATGTGACATTAATTTGGTGTTAAATATTTTCCCAAGCCTCTAACAGCCTTAGAAAGAAAACATACATGCATTTCAATTACCTAGCATTAAATCATTTATAGACCTATTTTTGTACTGGATGTGTTCAGAGGCTAAGAGCTAGCGAGTTAAACAGAAGGAAAGCTTGCGGTTCTTGCCAACCAATGTAAAAGCACACAATTCACGTCAGATATAAATGTGGAGTGTAAAAGGCAAAATATCACACGTGCTACTAAATATACCAGGCACACAGCATGTGGGAGACCAGCCTCAGGTTCAAGTGCTAATTTTAAAAAGCTGCATGTACAAACAACTCTTTTCAAAGCAAGAGATTGGTTGAATGGCAAAAAAAGGGGGGGAAATCAGCAGTGCGTTATTTTAAAAGCAAGGTGAAGGGTATCTCAGCTACCCTAGCTAAAGTAGTTGTCAAGAGCCAAATCTAAAACCCAAAGCTCTAATCCTCCCCAATTTGGAACTGTGTGTGTTTTTAAAGACTAATTGCTTTATGATGGTGGTAAGCAAGCAGCCCAAACAAGAATACATTATCCTTTTCTGGAGCAGGCTAGTGATATGTTAAATATTAATGATTTTGGTATGGCTTGTCTTCCATCTCTATTTCTTTAACAATGACATCTAGTGACCCAGACTGGAGACATACACAGTGTACTTGAAGTAATGCTGGATTTCCCCTGACACTGAAAATGTAAATGTACAAATGTGACAATTTGCAAAGTGCACAGTGCCACACATTAGGAAGACAGCAGTAGCCAAAATAAGGCTACCACTTCCTCAGGGAAACATGTAAAATAGCCCTTTGATCAATGACTGAGGCTGGATGTACACTGTCCTATATCCCAGGATCTGATCCAGGATTATCTGCATTGAACTGGATTATATGATTTGAAAACCACGGTGAAACAATATTCTGAAATGTTATTTTTGTTTTCATAAAAGGTTATGTGTACACTATTATTATTATTATTATTATTCATTGCAAAAGAAAAAAAATTGATAAAAATACTATACCAAAACCTGCTAGAATGGAACACCGAGAAAGAACTTATAAAAGAAAGCATGATTAAGTGGGCCAGAGATGTAGGCCACACAATACTGTTAAAAGAATGGGAAGAAGTCTGGAAAATTAAGTTAAAATATACAAGAGCTAGTAGTATAATAGAAAATAGGCACAAAATCTTTTATCGATGGCACTTAACACCTGTGCAACTCTCCAAATTTAATAAGAATTGGGATGGAACTTGTTGGAAGTGCAGAAAAGAGACCGGAACCTACTATCACTTATTTTGGGAATGCAAAAAGACAAAAAAAAATTGGCAGCAGGTACATAAGCACACACAAAATATAATTAAGGTAAAATTTGACATGAAACCTGAATATTACTTATTGAATATAATGGACCTAGACTTAAAGAAAAATGAAGAAAAAATCTTCCTCTACCTCTCCACTGCGGCAAGAATACTAATCGCGCAAAAATGGAAAAGAAAGAAAGAAATTCCAACCAACGAAGAATGGATCAAAAAAATAATGGAATTTAGAGACTTAGATAAACTTTCGTACATGTTAGAGGAACAGAATAAAGAAAAACAGATAAACTGGAAACCCCTAGGAGATTACCTCAGAGAAAGAATTAAGTTGGATATTTAAAGTGCTATGAATTAACTAGTAATGATGGATACAATGAACAAAAGAAAAATTATATAATCAGGTGACCATCTCTCTGTGGACTGAACGGAAGATCAAATACCCACTCCCATTCCCCGCTTCCTCCCCTGACCCTCCATAACTTCCTAATTCCCCCACCCCCCATCTTCACTCCCGACCCACTCTCCTTCCCCCTCCATACCATATGATCTATTTACCTCTATCTTTTCTAACCTTTCTATCTGGACGATTGTTCTCCCTCTTTCACTGTTAAAGGAAAATTCAAAAATAATCAATAAAAAAAACTATTATTATTCATTGCATCTTCTCAGTGATGTTGACGGGCTATATCTGCCTAGAAGATCCGGTGGCAGAGGACTTTTACAAGAAGAAAAACATGCACTGGCAGAATATGTAAAGGAAAGCAGAAAACATGCTTTGATTGAAGTCAATAATCAGAATTTTCTCAAAGCACAGCAGACAAAGAATCAGTACAAGAAAACCGCGCTATAAACCTGAGCTGACAGCTGGCACAACAAAGCATTTAATGAGCAGTTTCTTGACAAAATTGAACGAAAAGTTGATAAGGGGAAGACCTGGTTATGGCTCATGAATGGAACCCTGAAGAAAGAGACAGAAGGCCTGATTCTTGCAGCCCAGGAGCAAGCCATCAGAACAAATGCCATTAAGGCCAGGATCGAAAAATCAGCTGATGACCCAAAATGCAGACTGTGCAAGGAAGTTGATTGATCATATCCTCAGCCGCTGCAAGAAAATCACACATACGGACTACAAGCAGAGGCACAACTATATGGCCCAAATGATTCATTGGAACTTATGTCACAAGTACCACATGCCAATAGTAAAGAACTGATGGGATCATAAACTTACAAAGGTAGTGGAAATTTAATACGCAACAAATACTGTGGGAATTTCGAATCCAGACTGACAAAGTTTTGGAACACAATACACAAGGTATCATGATTGTGGAAAAGAAAAAAGTTTGGATTATTGATGTTGCCATACCAGGTGACTGTTGCATTGAGGAAAAACAACAGGAAAAATCAGCCATTATCAGGACCTCAAAATCAAACAGCAAAGGCTCTGGCATAAGCCAGCACAGGTGGTCCCAGTGGTAATCGGCACACTAGGTGCCGTGCCAAAAGATCTCAGTTGGCATTTGAATCATAGAATCATAGAGTTGGAAGAGACCTTGGCGGGCCATCCAGTCCAACCCCCTGCCAAGAAGCAGGGAAATTGCATTCAAAGCACCCCCGACAGATGGCCATCCAGCCTCTGTTTAAAAGCTTCCAAAGAAGGAGCATTGTTGGAAACAATAAACATTGGCAAAATCATGATCTGTCAATTGCAAAAGGCCACCTTCCTTGGATCTGCGCGCATAATTTGAAAATACACCACACAGTCCTAAAGGCTTGGGAAGTGTTGAACTTTTGATTTTGTGATACAAAATCCAGCATATAGATCTCATTTGCTGTGTCATACTGTGTCAGTATAATATTCATACTAAATAATAATATCTGGGCATACTACAGTTGGACAATATCAAGCATGGGCATGTGAAAAATGTGGTAGGCAAAGAATATGTCCAAAGAGTCAGAATGGTTTTGAAGAACGAATTAAAAGGCGGAAATACAATCAAGGCTATCAACACCTGGGCCATCCCCTGTCATCAGATACACTGCTAGAATTGTGAACCGGACACAAGCAGAGCTGGATGATATGGACAGAAAAACAAAAAATTGATGACAATCCACTACTTATTACACCCATGAAGTGATGTCGATAGACTTTACCTGCCCAAAAAATCAGGAGGCAGAGGGCTTCTGCAAGTGAAACAAATGGTAGAAGCCTTTGACAATACATTATCCTATCCTGGCTTTATCAATAGCGAATAAACAGCCCAGTTTGAAAAGCAGCCTGCACCAACTCTGATCCAGACATAGTTAACTGAATAATGCAATCCAAACTGAATACTCATTTTCCTCGGAAATCAATTCTGTGGAACCAGAAATTAGGGCCAGGCACACTCCACTGGAAAAGTATTAATAACATACATTATTAAACAAAAATAGCAGGTGGAATATAGGACTTTTAAAAATGGAGATATAACAGCTGAAACCTATAAATATTTAAAATATGGATTACATTTTCCCACTTTAAAAATCTAATAAGACCTGAACACACAGCTGATAGAACTTGCTCATTTCGACTATAGAATGCCAACTGCATACTGAATATCAAGAGGCCAACTCTAGCATTAAAGTTGCAACCTGATGTTCAGATTCTTATTCGTAGACACCAAAATGCATTTCTCAGTTGTAATGCTCTAAAATAAACATGCTGCTTTATTTTTAAAAAATAAATTCCATACTACTGATGGAACATACAGCCCCATGAAAACAAATATCCTCAGATATTCTCAAATATTATCAAAGTCAGATGCTAAGATAATTGGGATGTATTCCTCACATGTATTTCAAGGAATGGGATGGATGATTCTCAATTTTCAGTTTTCAGATAGTTTGACAGAAGGAAAGTTAGAGCTACCAAAGGAAGCAACTGTAGGTACTGTCCATAGGGCCCTTCCACACAGACCCATAACCTGTGACAGGTCACAGGTTTACCTGAGGTGTCCAAAAGACATGTAAAGCTGAATTAATCCAGAGGAAACTGGGGTTAGACACTTGAAAATTCTGGACATTAATATTTTCACGTGTGGTCCTGTGGAAATTGACTCCCAGGACCACGTTCTGCAATCCTCATTACCATCCCAGTTCTTTGGGCTCTCGGAGTCTAAAGGAGTGTGATGGTACTCCTCCTTTCCCAAACCCCGATTTTATCCCAAATTTTACTAGAGGGGCCTGGCTGCTTGCACAGGCCCCCCGAGGACTGCTTCTGATGCGTCAAAATTATCTGTCGATATGATTTTCTACCCCCTCTGGTTGTCCCGGAAGGACATGTAGCCACCACCCCAGCAAAAGTGTGGGCTTTGGGCTTGTGTGCAGGCAAAATTCCGGAAGAAACTGGGAATAAATGTCCCAGTTCCTCCTGAAATTTAGCCCTGTCTGGAAGGGCTTTGAGACTGCACTGGGTTTCAACCTTCCTTCCTGTTTATCTTCCTAAGAACAAATATCTATATTAAGCTGGTAAATAAACATCCTTCCTGACACCATCACTTGTGTTCCCTCATTAACAGTCTCAGCTACAGCATCTTTGATTTTGAGGAAAAAGGAGATGAAAAGAACAACTTTAACTGGTTCAACTAGAAAGTCTTCTGAAAGTGGCAAGAAAGGCCATAACCAACATAAATAATAGAATCATAGAATCAAAGAGTTGGAAGAGACCTCATGGGCCATCCAGTCCAACCCCCTGCCAAGAAGCAGGAATATTGCATTCAAATCACCCCTGACAGATGGCCATCCAGCCTCTGTTTAAAAGCTTCTAAAGAAGGAGCCTCCACCACACTCCGGAGCAGAGAATTCCACTGCTGAACGGCTCTCACAGTCAGGAAGTTCTTCCTAATGTTCAGATGGAATCTCCTCTCTTGTAGTTTGAAGCCATTGTTCCGCATCCTAGTCTCCAGGGAAGCAGAAAACAAGCTTGCTCCCTCCTCCCTGTGGCTTCCTCTCACATATTTAGAAATGTGAGAGAAATGGGTAGAAAAGTAGATGCCAGCAAAATGAGCTTTTAAGAGGCTGTTTCATTTCAGAATTCATGGACACAAACCATACACACACTACATGCTAATAAAAACATGAACAGCTCCCACCCTAAACCCCCAACAAATTAATTCTGCAGTAGGGAGCAAGAAAAAGCTATTATTTGCATTCAGAAGCAAGGTTAGGGTCGGTATGTCGAATAAGACAGATTCTAGTTCAAAAACAACCTATCATTCCACCAAAAATGTACATTGCCCTCAAGCCAAGTGAATTTCTCTTCTTCTAATGGCAGGTGGTGATTTTCAGATCAGTAGAGCAATTAATCTGCTTCTGGCTTTAACCTGAACTTTAAAGGTACTGTTCCTTAAACACTGCGCACCTCAGTGTAGCTCTAGTGTCATATTCTGACATTCTGAACAGAACTAAACAAGCAATAGTATGAGTATTTTACGTTGTCTGTGTGTTCCTCTGAGGAACACTACACAATTTGTATTCAGTGAAACAGGTATTTCATCATTCTGTGTGTGTATTTTGGAGGGGACATGTAATTTGGCATTTAGGATTATCAGAGTATTAATCTTGAGTTTCTTAAGTTTCTTTCTACAAGAACCATGTTAGGGCCCTTCAACATAGGTCCTGAAACCAGTACTGGGTAACAGGTTTACCTGAGGAGTCCACACAACACCTCAGGTAAACCCGGATAAATCCAGAATAAACTGGGATTTCCCAGTTTACTCTAGATTAATTTGACACCTCAATGGATCCCAGACCTTACTTAACTTTGCAAAATTCAGCCATGGTTCTTTTTATCCAGAAATATTATTTCCTGCACAGAAAAAAATGCTGTTTCCAATGCAAAAAATGCTGCAGTTAGGGACTTATTGTACATGAGGATTTTCTGTGTAGAAACAATACTCTATTTCTTGGATTCTAAGATGGCATCAATTGTAAGATGCTCACTAATTTCAGTACCACCAACAAAAAGGTTTGATTCTAAAATAAAAAATATTTTATAATTTCTTAGATGAACACTTACTTCACTTATTTCCATGTTCTTCTCTATATGCAATAACTATTCATTTCAATACGGCTTCATAGTGGAATATTTTTAACAACATTTTGGTGTGCAATAAGGAAGCAAAGTAAAACTACAGTAACTGAACTTCTTAGTTGTCGCTGAGTGATTTCCACTACAATGAAACAACGGTGGCTCCACACTTTCAAAGTGTGCCAATTTATTCAACAATAGAACAGTGAAAGGCAGGTGGCGCAATAATGGTAAAACCTGGAGGCAGGGTTTCTGCATAAAAACAAAAAGATGTGGTGCTGTCTGCAAAGCACATAAAATAAAATAAAAACACAAATCTATGATACAACTGCAATTCTAAAGCACAACTCAGTTTTAGAAAAGTTTATATGGAGAAAAGTGCATCTCAGAAACAAAAAAAAAATGTGGTACTTAAGGACAGAAATAATTTATGTGTAGAAAATGCTGCTTCATGAATAGAATATAATGTTCTAGGTGTAAAACAACCACATACAAATTTGTTCAGATTAATACCCAAATTTTGAACAGGCTTTTAAAAATCACTCATTACTTCCTTTACTTTTAAAATCCCTAATTACTTCCTTCAACAACAAAAAACCTAAGGAAGAATTGCCCTCCGCCCCTTACTGAAAAGCTACACAGAGAGCAAGGCACCAGTAGTCATTTCTGTTCTCAGCCCTTATAGAGTCTGGTGTTCTGTATATTTATTTGTCCGTGGGATGTCCATTTTCTTCATTTATTACACTGGATTCCTATGATGCTCCAGAAGACAAAACTAAGATAAGCTGAATTGGATGGTTGGTGAGCCAACATGGAACCCAGGGAGTAATGAATACAATCTGTCTAAAAATAATGGCATGGCAGAAGACCAATGCAACATGCTTGATCTCAACTGGGATGAGAGAGAGAATATGGTTGGGCTAATGCTACAATTTGGCTTTTCCGACTCAAATATTGATTATTTTCCTTGACAACAAAGGCTGCATCTACACTGTTGAATTAATGCAGATTGACACCACCTTAATGCTGTGGAATCCTGAAATCTGTAGTTTGGCAGAGAAGGGTACAGAATTTGTAAAATTGAAACTCCGATAGCGGTTTAAAATGGTGCCAAATTGAATTAGTTCCACAGTGTAAATGCACTCATAGTTTTACTAGTCAAGCCAGCACAATGATTTTTTTTAGATTGATTCAATTAAATGACTAATTGGTTAGTCAACAAATGATTAATCACAGCAATCAGTAGCCTAACATCCTGTCTAGAAAATCCAAGGTCTTTTCAAACTTCTTCCAACTGTATCGACTACCATTGAGTCTTCTATTTCCTGCAGTCTTCTTCATTTAAAAAAACCCACCTGACACAACAGCTCTAATAGTTCCACGGCTATGTTTAATCCACAATAAGAGAAAATCTTTCGGATAATTGAAGCTTATGTCTGGGAAACCTCTTCTCCTAATCCCTTAGAACAGTGAGCTGAGATTCATTCAGCAAATATTAAATTTCACAATCTGATAATTACACCTGCAATCGGTAAAGTCACTACCATAATCTGGATCCAGATGAGAAGAATGTGAGCTGTGAGTTGTAAAACTAAGGCAGCACATGAGCTTTTACATTCAGGGCAAGTATTTGAGGAATGTAAGGCAGTCAAATGAAAGAAAGAAAAATATGGCTCAGATCACCTTAATCTCATCAATCATTTGGTGTAACAGGTTCTCAAATGTGCATAAGTCTTTGCAGAGTGACCTAACACAAGAGGGACATGTTCTCTACCCCATAGAACTTACAATCATGATTTCGTCATGAGGGAAAATAAAAGCAGAGAGAAGAACTTAGGTTGGCAAGGGAGGACCATACACACAGATGAGCTTTAGATGCACACAAGGAGTAAAAGGCAAAGACAAAATCTTCACAGAACTCGTGGAAGGATTTTGACAAAGGAAGAAAGATGTGGCACCAAACAAATGCTCTGAAACTGGGTTGCTGTGAGTTTTTCGGGCTGTATGACCATGTTCCAGCAGCATTTTCTTCTGACGTTTTTCCTGCATCTGTGGCTGGCATCTTCAGAGGTTCAATGCCAACAGAACCCCTGAAGATACTAGACACAGATGCAGGCCAATTGTCAGGGAAGAATGATGCTGGAACATGGCCATGCAGCCCAAAAAACTTACAGCAACCCAGTGATTCCAGCCATGAAAGCCTTAGACAACAGAATGTTCTGAAACTTTTAGACAAAAGGACACTGCTGAGAAGCTGAATAATATGACTGAAACACTGAGGGAACAGAAGACTTTTGCATGCATGATGCAATCGAAAAAATCAAGAAGCAAAGACCACAAGTAAGGAAACTAATACAAAGGAAACACAGAACTAAGAGAGGCCAAGAGGGCTGCACTGAATATGAACGGATAGGAAAAACCAATGAATAGATTTCTGGAGCAAGGTCCAGAACTTGATGCGAGAGGGGTGGATGATGAGGACAGAAGGGATCTTAGAGACCACACAATTTTAAATATCACAATGGAAGACCCAAAAGAAACAACACGAAGAAACCAAGTTGGAAAATGAAACAAACTTTTCCCAGGACTGGCTTTCCATATTTGTTTCCAAGGACTAAGTACTAGATGCCACGTCAAATACCAAAGACCTTATTTAATCATCAGTTGAATTTTTAAAAAAAAAAAAACTTTAAAGTGAGCACAATGCAAAAGGCTAATTTTCAACACTAAATTCACTCCCATCGTGAGACAGTTCAAAAACTGGCAAGAGCCCCCATGGGCACCAATCCAAAGGAGGCATGGACATGTTCAACCACTATGGCAGACCAGCATTTGGAAAGCTTTTTAACTTGGAAATGAACCAAATCTCTGCAGTCCCACTCTGGCTATGTTTGGTGCAATGAAGTGTAGGCCATTTTCTGAAAAATATGTATATATTTCAGGCTGAGAGAGAGAGAGAGAGAGAGAGAGAGAGAGAGAGAAAGAGAGAGAGATTTTCTCCTAACCTCATACTGCACATTTTCAAGACAAAGCACAAGATCCCTAATGTCTAGAACAGGGGTCCTCAAACTTTTTAAACAGAGGGCCAGGTCCCAGTCCCTCAAATTGTTGGAGGGCTGGATTATAATTTGAAAAAAACATGAATGAATTCCTATGCACACTGCACATATCTTATTTGTAGTGCAAAAAACACTTTAAAACAATACAATAATTAAAATGAAGAACAATACCAACAAATATAAAATTATTAGTATTTCAGTAGGAAGTGTGGGCCTAGTTTTGGTTGATGAGATAGGATTGTTGTTATTGTTGTGTGCTTTCAAGTCGTTTCAGACTTAGGTTGACCCTGAGCGAGGGCCGGGTAAATGACCTTTGAGGACCCCTGGTCTAGAAGGTCTAGTCAATGACATATTTTTGAATGGCCTGCACAATGGCACCTCAAGGCTAAATATATGCACAGATATATTTAATAAAAACTACCAATATTTTTCAACATTTTCTAACAAGACACCATCCAACCAAAACAGTCAGTTGAGTCCTACTATTACCTTGCATATGCAATTAAAGAACTCATTTATTAATCCGTAATAATATTCAGCTTTCCCATTATTTCAGTAAAAGGAAAACTTTCTGGTTTAACTGTTATCATAAATCCCCCACCTAGATTAAGACTATTAAATCAACAGGTTTTACATCTGTATTGACCCACCATTGAATCATTGATTCAAGCAGTCTACACTAGTTAGAATTAACCAATCTGATCCAGACCTTTGTGTTCAGCAGTTCCCTGACACCCCAAAACAAAAGGCTCCAGTGATGAGGCTTTCAGCAGCAGAAACTCACAGTGCAGTAGACTTTTACTTAGTGCCTACTGTTTCACCCCATCTCCTTCATCTCTAATTTGCCAAGGGCTTTTCACACAGATAAAATTACAATCATAGCTAAGGCCTTGACAACCACAGCCATAAATCAAGTTCAAAATCTTTCATTAATCATCTTTCTGTAATCAGTGGCTATTCAGCGCAAATTTACATCTCATTTTTGTTGGCCAAACACCCATATTAGAGCTTTGAAGCTTAGTCAGGCTTAAATGATCATATAACCCTAATAAACACTGAAGTCTCTTCTGTCTGGATACCGTGAGCTGCATTAATAATGCACTGCAGGAACACAGTCAGTGTTACATGCTGTACAGAAGGCAAGAGCTTCCTCATGCCCTATCCTGCAGGCAGTTTTGCCCAATATCTGTCACATCCAAAGAATCTACCTAAAGAACTAAAAAAGAGCTGTGTTATGTTTATTGGTAAGCTGATCAAAGCTAACATACTATGGGAAGATTTCAAGCATAGCTACTATATGCATGTATAAGTCTAGACAACTTAGTCAAAAGATCAACCCAACAACCCTGGTTTGACTTACCTGGGGGGTCAGTGTAAGAAGTGTATTTTAACTTTTTTTTAGAAACAATTATCTGGTCAGCATAGTGATGACAAACAAGAATATAGTCTGTCCCAGGAGAACCTAAAAGAAGTACTGAGGGTGGATCTAGACAGCCCCTTTATTGCAGAAACTTCCGCAATAAAAAGGGGGCTGTCCAGATGACATTCTGGACAATTCCGAATTAATTTGCCACAAATCAGGAAAAACAAATTGACTAGATAGTGGGTTTACTACTTCCAGTGTCTGGAGTGCAGTGCAGACATCATTCCCACAGTTTTCTGGATTAGATTATTCTGGAAAACTGTGGAAATCCCATCCCCTCCCCCAAAGCCCCCAAACCCCTTATAAAAATAATGAAAATTTACCCGGCCTCCATTACAGTCTTAAAGGAGCTCTCCTGGCACATAGTAATGATGCACCAGGAGAGTGAGAGGGGAGCTATTTTCAACCACACAGAGTTGTTGCTTAGGCAACCAATGAGCAGCTAGAATGGATAGGCTTTCCAAGGAAAGTGCAGACAGACATTCACTCAACACCCGCTCGCATAGAGATAAACACCCTACTGAAAAGGTCCTTCAAATGTTGATGGAACAGCAAAGCCACCCGATTGTAAAGGCTGAAGAAACACCTGCAATATATCATGCACATATCGCCAACCTCCAGTAGCCCTGAAGATATAGCAGCACATAAAGCAGAGCTCCAAGATAGTTTTTTTTACAATGGAGAACCCTAATAGAAAGATGACAACAAGTCCTTAAAAACATCAACCATGATGAAGCTTGTGCAAGGCTGCAAGCACTATTGCTTGATGCTCAGAGCAAAAAAAAAAGAGAGACTTTAACACTGTTCATAAAGCCACACACTCTAGGCTTCAAGAATTCCAGCTGAGTGAGCTAGCACTTCATCTCCTTCTAGAAGCCTCAAATCCAAGGAAGGATTCTATCCTTTGCAACCTCAAAGTGCCAAGAGCTCTACCACACACTGTTCACCTGTGTCATCTTCCCATAGACACCATTCATATTCCAGTTGTGTTCGCAATAGTTGTTCATCTAAACACAGTTGGACCTCAAGGTGGCCCAACAGTTCAACAAAGTGGAGAGAATGAAACTCAAGGCACAGATTCTCCATGCGGAAGCTGAATCAGCTATAGCAACCAAGCAGCTTGATTTCTCCCAGATGGAGGCTTAGCAAGCCAAGCAGGAAACTGAAATGAAAGCTCAGCAAGCCCAAATGGAAGTTCAGATAAAAGCTCTGCAAAGTGAAATATGGTGCAAAAGGCTAAGGAAGCAGTTAAGCTTGCTGTCAAGGCAATGATTCTAGCTAGAACCTTTCAGGATGAATTAATTCAAGAAAATGCTAGGTTGCTGCCTCAAGAAGACATCAACACCAAGATGTCACTTCTTCTCCTTGCTGATAAAGATGTCACCTCCAAAGAACAGTCCTATTAAAAGCAATTCAATTAAAGTTCTGCGTAACACTGATGGTGAAAGACCGGCACCTCAGCTCAATCACTTGCTACCAGTAAGGACAACCTACAAAGAGGATGAGAACCCCTTCAAAGCGCAGAAGTTCACAGCAGGGAGCCAGTCTTACATGCTCTTTAGCTGTCCTCCTGCACCAGCCATGTGGTCCCTTCCTGACCCTAGGTCTGAAAAAGGAATCAAGATAGACGCTCCAGAGAATGTGCCTACAGTCCAGAATTCCTTCCACAATGAAAACATAGCTTTAAGTTATCCTCCCATGGGACAAGACAAAGGCATGGAAAGGAAAAGACCAGTCTTTTCGACACCTTGCCAGATGTTTCCCACATCAACTGATACCTGAAACTGTTCCATCTTCAAAAGTCCTAAAAGAGATTTAAAAGACAAGAGAGTTCAGAAGTTTTCTGACCTGGCTGAAGATTTCCTCCTTTGGAAGGCAACCTTCAAAAGAGCTATAAGGGACTTAAAGCTATCAGCTGAGGAGGAGTTCACACTGCTTATTGTCTGGCTGGGCTTTACCTCTTCGCAGCAAGTACAGAAAGTAGGGCTGGGCAACAATGGAAAAATTTGTTTCTAAACTCGATTCGTTTTTAGGGGTTTTTTGCATTTCGTTATTTAAAAGAATTCCGAAATTTTTCTTAAAAAAGTTCGATATTTACGAAATTTCAACAATTACGAAACAATTACGAATCGATTACGAATCGATTCGTTAATGGCGGCCGCGATCGCGCAATACGCTAAAAAAACTTCTGAAGCTTCCCTCTCCCTCTGTTGTTGACTGTTGGTGTGATAATTATATTTTTTTTCACTGAGAAAACAAACAGCAACCCTAAAACTTGCACCAGACATGCGGAAATAATAACGAATCAATAACGAATCAATAACGAATCAATTCCGAAACAATTACGAAACGAATTGGAAAAATTCGTTTCATTTTTTAGTTGCTCCTGAATGGTTCAATATCGCTTCGTTATTAAAAAAAATAACGAATTTTTAACGAATTACGAAATTACGAAACGAAACCGCCCAGCCCTAACAGAAAGTCTATACGCATATGTGTCAGACCCTGAAAGAGCCCCGGAGACAGCATGGACACACCTGTATGACAGATATGGAGCCTCCACAGTCATTGAGGCTTCTCTGTTAAATAGACTGTATAATTTTCCAATTCTCAAACTCAAAGATTATAAGCAAAATGGGACTTGAGTGACCTGCTGATAGAGTTCGAATCAGCTATGGCCAACCCACAGCTCCCTGGATGGCATGCCTAGACCAATACATAACTCATAGACAAATTCTGCAAAAATTCCCCTTCCAGTTCCAAGAAGCTTGGGGAAAAGAAGTTTTCACCTACAAAGAATAGAACATGCAAAAATATCCGTTTACTCACCTTGTAGTGTTCATCACCAGAACTGCAAAAGAGAGAAATGATCCTCAAATTGGATTTCCCACTCTCTATCAAGGAAAGATCTCCCAAAGCACAAAAGAAACTGTTAAGTGATACTAAAAGGACTACCTTTGCTGTTAAGTCCACAGAAGTTATACAGCACAGACCTAAGAAATTCTGTGCCCATTACACAAAAGGCCCCATAGTCTTGCAGACTGCACCAAATCATTTAAGAAACCTTATGAAGAAAAAGTTGCAGTAGTAGAGAAAGCCAAAGTTTGCTTCAAGTGTTGTAAATCCCAAAGTCATTTTGCAAAGAACTGCAAATCAATGGTGAAATGTACAGAGGGCATTAGCACCAAACACTGCACAGCCATGCACAATTTCATTGCCAAAAACAACGTAACTAACTTTGAGAATTCAGATTCAGCAGCCAAGCCTGTTCCTGATCACAGAGAATAAAAGAAGCCTGTCATAGCCTGCAGCAAGCTATGTCAGGACTCTGCCCAGCCACGGATTTGCCATCCAATATGTTTGGCTGAGGTTTTCCCGCAAGGTAAGCCTCAGCTTAAGAAGAGAGTTTATGTAGTCCTTGACTCGCAAAGTGATGCTTCCCTGGCAACCCCTAATTTGTTTGACATGTTCAAAGTTAAAGCAAAAAAACTTTAGAGCATGTAATGTTTACCTGCACTGGCCAACAGCAACTGCAGGGAAGAGTTGCATCAGATTTCACAATTTCTCAGTGTGGCAGCAAGACCAGCTTGAAGTTGCCTGCATTGTTTGAGTGTTCCACCATTCCAAGGAACAAGAGCCAAATAGCTACCAAGTCTATAGCCAAGAGTCATTATCACTTAAAGAGACTTGAAAAGAAGATCCCTGACCTGGACTTAGAGGCAGACATAGTTCTCCTCCTTGATTCTGACTGCCCTGAGTTATTTCAAATCTTCTCGGAGCACCCATAGCACAAAGGCTTCCATTAGGATGGATTGTTATAGGACCAGTCTGCATTAACAAAATGTGCCCTCCAGCCACTTTCAATCCAATTCATGCCCTACACAAATTCAAAGTTGAAGTCACATAAAAGTATGCTGCAAAGTCACCCACCCCCACTGGAGCCCCCGGTGGCACAGTGGGTTAAAGCCCTGTGCTGGCAGGACTGAAGACCGACAGGTTGCAGGTTCAAATCCGGGGAGAGGCGGTTGAGCTCCCTCTATCAGCTCCAGCTCCTCATGCGGGGACATGAGAGAAGCCTCCCACAAGGATGATAAAACATCAAAAATCATCTGGGCGTCCCCTGGGCAACGTCCTTGCAGACGGCCAATTCTCTCACAACAGGATGCTCCTGACATGACAAAAAAAAAAAAAACCACCCCCAAAAGCCTGACGAGGTGAGAATAGTCTGACTCAAGTGCAAAGATGCAGGATGTTTCATTGAATGATGTCCTACTAAAAGGTCCTGATCTTCTCAACAGTCTTTTGGGTGTTATTCTCAGGTTTAGAGAATGAAAAGTTGCAGTTACTGCAGACATTCAAAAAATGTTTTCCACCTTTCTTGTAAATCCATACCACTGTTGCTATTTGAAGTCTCTTTGGTTTCAAGACACGTAATCTCTAAATCTAAATACATGTATTTGGCAACACTCCTTCACCAGCAGTAACCAACTACTGCTTAAAGAGAACTGCAGTAAGGTTCAGATACAGTCAAGAGGTCCACAAAACAGTTAATTCAAAATTTTATGTCAATGATCTATTAATTTCTTTTGACACCGAACAAGAAGCCGGTCAAACTGTTAGAGACATGCAAGGTATGTCAAAGCTTGCCAACATAAAGTTGCACAAAGTTATGTTCTACAGAATAGAAGTCTTAAGTGAATTTTCTGCAGAAGACTTAATAGAAATGGGCTCAAAGCTACTGTTTAAAGATTTGCAAACCCAAAGCAGCTTGGGAATTCTCTGAAAAGTCAAAACTGACCAACTTTCCTTGAGAGCTCCTAAATTTGACACATAAGACTGTAAAGCTGTGGTTCCCAACCTGTGGGTCCTCAGGTGTTTTGGCCTACAACTCCCAGAAATCCTAGCCAGTTTACCAGCTGTTAGGCTTTCTGGGAGTTGAAGGCCAAAACATCTCGGGACCCACAGGTTGAGAACTTCTGCTCTAAAGTAAGGTTTTGTCTTCAATAAACAGCATATATGATCACTTGGGCATTGCAGCCCCAGTGTTCATTGTAGCTAAAGACATCTTCAGAAAGGTAACACTACAAGTAAAAGGTTGTGATCTAGAGTTACTCCCACCTTTAGAGGCTGCTTGGAAAGCTTGGATGTCACAAGCAAAAGACACCGAGAAACTTAAGAGTATCCAGGCAATATGTTCCTGCAGAGTTCACACCCAGAGCCATCTATGAGCTTCATATATTTTGTGGTGCATCCAAAACAGCTATAGCAGCCATAGCTTACCTCAGAGTCAGATATAAACAAGAAGTGCATGTAGGTTTTATGATGGCCAAATCTAAAGTGGCCCCAGAGCAAACCATACCAAGACTAGAATTATGTGCAGCCCTACTAGCTAAACAACTTCTCCAAATCATTAACAAAGGGACTGAATTTACCTTTCAAAGAGTATGTCTATACACAGATAGCTTGGTAGTCTTAGGCTATCTCAAAAGCTCTACCAAAAGATTCAAAATACAAGTAGTGAACAGAATAAATAAGATCCGGTCTTGTCCCCAGCCATATCAGTGGACGCACGTTGAACAAAAGAGAATCCTGCAGATATTGCTTCCAGAGGTGGGTCTGCTCAGAAGTTGCTACATACAAGCTGGCTGTCAGGTCCCAAGTGCCTCGTAGACCCAGACTTTCCCAAAGACAACACATCATTGGTGTTCCCAGAGCTACCTGAAGCTTTACCAGAAGGAAACAGTTGCAAAGTTGAAGTGAGTCCTACCTGGATTCTTCAAAGTTTGAATGGTTTTCTAAGTGGTTGTCCCTGTGAAGAGCCATTGCCAAACTCATTCACAAAGCTGCCTTCAAAAAGTCAGAACTGCCATTGAAGGAAAGACTGGTATCTATCAAAGATCCCTAACAGGCTTGATAATTTTATTGAAAGTTTAGAAATTTATTTACCTTTCATTGTATAAAAATAATTTATTTAGTAAAGTCTGAGCAAATTCAGTTCAAATTCGAGCAGGGAGTGTGAAGCCTTGGCTCTGCCTTTTCCTCTCCTCTGCTCCATTTCTCCCTTTTTATAGGTTTCCCAGTAGTGTAGATACCTTCCTTTCTATTAGTTTTTGGATGGAGCATAAAAATCTCCCTAGAGGCCAGCCTTAGTTGGTCTATTCCATTTGCCTGTATAGAGCTCTTTTGCTGGACGCCCCCCCCCCCCTTTTTCAGCAGCAGAGCTACAGAGAACAGAGGCTTGGGCATTGTCTAGTAATCCTAGGCCCAAGGAATCCTAAAAACATACTTAGCACCTGCATTCAGCAGTATTCTTATATCACCAGTCCAAGAGACAACAGAAGCTTTTGACCAATTTAAGCTTCACAAGAAAGAAGATTGAGGCAGCTTATAAACAACAGCTTGTAAACCATTGCTTTGCACCAGAGACAGAAGACTCCAGAGAGATTATTGCAGCCTGCAAATCTGTTTGCAATGTATTGTTTTATGTTGCTTTATAATATTACTAGGAGGAGTTAACCCTTTCTTCATCTTGTTTTCAGTAAACTCATTTGGTTATCTTTTCACCTTGCTTAAAGTGCCTCTGTATGTTAAGGCTCTGAATTTTAACAGAAGGTATACAGATAGTCCCTGAGTAAAGCCAGACACTATAATTTTCCCAAAGGCTCGGGTGTGCCATCACATATACCTGTACTACACATCTTTTATCTACTTATGCATTATTATTATTATTATTATTATTATTATTATTATTATTATTATTATTATTATATATTTTCTGTAATGCTAAAATAGAAACCTGGGAGCTTCTAGCCATGATGAGTAGATCTCACAGATCTCACCATATGTGCATGTAAAATGAGTTGGCTACCAAAATAAGTATGGAAAAGAGAAAGAAAAGTCCATTCGCTCAACCATTCTCCTTCAGTCTTTTTAAACATTACATCTTGTGCCTTGAGAAATACCCATTAGGAACAGAGGCCCACCTGAATGAGACATGAGAAAAGGCTTTCTCCTGCGCTGATCCAGAATGTAGAATGTACTCCCTGCAGAGCTGCAATCAGTTCCAATTTCCTACTGTTTTTAGAAAGGGTGCAAACACACATCTCTTCAAACTGAGTTTCTAAACTGTTCTAATATCTATTGCTTATTGCAATGCTGAGCAACTTCAAATAGTCTTTGTCCAAATACCCATCATGGGCCTCACCAGGCCTAGAAATTTCAGGGTGAGGGTGGGCAATAATAATTGTGACCACATAATTACTTTCCATCTTTGGTTTGTTTTTCATTTCATTGGGGATGTGAGTAAAAGCTCCCAGACTCTTTTCTAACATTTTTCTTCATTGGGTTGTTGTAGGTTTTTGGGCTGTATGGCCATGTTCTAGAAGCATTCTCTCCTGATGTTTTCATTGCCTTCTTTGGAGGCTTTTAAACAGAAGCTGGGTGGCCATCTGTCAGGGGTGCTTTAAATACGGTATTCCTGCTTCTTGGCAGGGGGTTAGACTGGATGGACCACAAGGTCTCTTTCAAGGATTCTATGATGCTATGATGATCCCCAGGATTAGGGGAGAGATCAGTATGGTACTTGCTGGACATTCATTACATGCTGGAGATGCAGATCTGGCCAGCTGGGTACACTTTGTCAATCTCGTCTTCATTACAATGATCTCAACAACTGTATTGTAGTCAGCCCTCCATATTAACAGATTCTGCACCCATAGATTCAGTTAGCCATGGCTTGAAAAAAAACCCTCCTTAAAATAAATCCAAAAAGCAAGTCTTAATTTTGCCATTTTGTATAAGAGATACTATTTTACTATGCCACTGTATACAATGGGACTTGAAAATCCACAGATGTTTGTATACATGTTTGTATACATGTTTGTATACATGTTTGTATACATGCTGGATGGGGTTACACTCCCCCTGAAGACGCAGGTTCGCAGCTTGGGAGTGATCCTGGACTCATTGCTGAGCCTGGAACCCCAGGTCTCAGTGGTGGCCGGGAGAGCTTTTGCGCAATTAAAACTTGTGCACCAGTTGCGCCCGTACCTCGGGAAGTCTGATCTGGCCACGGTGGTCCACGCTCTTACATCCCGAATAGACTACTGCAACGCGCTCTATGTGGGGTTGCCCTTGAAGACTGTTCGGAAACTTCAACTAGTCCAGCGAGCGGCAGCCAGACTGCTCACCGGAGCGACATACAGGGAGCATACCACCCCCCTGCTGTGCCAGCTCCACTGGCTGCCGATTCAGTTCCGAGCACAATTCAAGGTGCTGGTTTTGACCTACAAAACCCTGTACGGTTCTGGTCCAGTGTATCTGTCCGAACGTATCTCCCTCTACGTCCCACCTCGGAGTCTGAGATCATCTGGGGACAAGTGAGGCTGGCGGGGACGAGAAGCAGGGCCTTCTCAGTGGTGGCCCCTCACCTGTGGAACTCACTCCCGGGGGAAATCAGGGCATCATCATCCCTCCTCGCCTTCAGGAGGAGGGTGAAGACGTGGTTATGGGACCAGGCCTTTGGGCACTCTGGCAATTAAATCAGACAATCAGGCGAGTAAGACCAACAGGATTGATGAAGTGGAACGTAAAACTAGATCTATGAGTTAGCAAACGCTGACCATGTAAGAGGAGAAATTGGGTTTGTATTGGTTTTATTGATTTTATTGATTTTATGGTTATAATGCATGAATTGTTGTTAACTGTGAATTGATGTAATTTTGTGTATGATTGTTTTATGATGCAGGCATCGAATTGTGCCTTTGCTTTTGTAAGCCGCCCTGAGTCCCCTTCGGGGTGAGAAGGGCGGGGTAAAAGAACCCCAAATAAATAATAAATAATAAATGGGGAGGTCCTGGAACCAAATGCCAGCAGAAAGCAAGGACCCAATGTAACTACTGATGTTTGCTAGCCATCATGAACTCCATTTGTTCTCCAGGAAAGGCCTTGAGAAATACCCATTTGGAACAGAGGCCCACCTAACAAAACTGTAAAAAATAAATTCATAGATGATACGTTAACCATTTTTTGGGTTGCATCTCTACATATCCTGGCTTACGGAATAACATTTCTGAGGACCATCAGACTTTTTCACTTACAGGCTTCCACTGTCTGGGCACCATGAACAACAATTAGTCATTGTCAACAGGCAGGAAAAAAGTGATATCAGGGGAGGGACACCAATAAATCTGAGCTGAATTTCTGCTTGTGAAAAGCAAGGGCAATTTAGTGTGCATCTTAATAGTACATAATCTTATTAATTAAAAGATCATTTATGGCCATTATTTATTTATATTATTACAAAAGTTTCACGTTATTCATATTTAGAAAAAAAGTTTCCATCATATGAAACAAGAAATTTAAAAAGCTTGACCATTGCTACAGTAAATATCAATAAAACACATAGAGAAAAGCAGGGGTGACAAGGTGTAATGTGGCAAAGCTCTTTAAAAATACACCAACAGCAATATTTTAACAACAAAAAAAGTTTCTTGGTTATTACAAAAGCCTTAAATTCAGCATGGTATAGTTTCTCTGACTTTATGGCAGAAATCCACAATTCTGGCCAGAAACTTCTTGAACATTCAAAGCCTTCTAAGGGTGCTTCCACACACCCCAAAAATTTGCTCTGCTGCGGATTTTTGTCCCCACTACCACCAAAAAACTCAGGCTTTCTCGGGGAGGGTGGCTACATGCCATCCCAACAGCAATGCAGCCACCCAGAAGCCCCCCAAATTTACCCGTAAAAAATTACCAGGTCACCATCATGTTTCGGGAAGGGGGGGGCTGAGGAGGAAAATCCCTTGCTCCCCTCCCCAGTGTCCTAGTGTATTAGTTCCTCATGCCAAGAGAGTGTGAGGAGGAACACATAATGACAGTCATATAAGTTTTCTTGTTCTCCAGCCCCTTGATCATTTTAGGCACTCTCCTCTGGACACATTCCAGCTTGTCAACATCTCCATGCTACTGCGGTGCCCAGAATTGCACACAGTATTCAGGTATGGTCTAACCAAGGCAGAATAGAGGGGTAGCAAGACTTCCTTGGATCTAGACACTAAACTCCTATTTATGCAGTCCAAAATGCCATTGGCTTTTTAAGCCACCTGATGACATTGTTGCTCATGTTTAACTTGTTGTCCATGAAGAGTCCAATATCTTTTTCACATGTACTGCTCTTGAGCCAGGTGTCCCCCATTCTGTATCTTTGCATTTTTTTTATTTTTATTTTTGCCTAAATGGAGTATCTTGCATATCTCCCTGTTAAACTTCATTTTGTTACTTTTGTTCCATCTCTCTAAACTGTTAAAATCATTTTGAATTATGCTTCTATCTTCTGGGATATTAACTATCCCTCTCAATTTGGTGTTGTCTGCAAACTTGATGATCATGCCTTCTAAACCTTCCTCTAACTCATTAGAGACAGAACCCTGCGGCACTCCACTCATCACTTCTTTCCAGGCTGAAGAGGAAGCATTGATGAGTATGCTTTGGGTTTGTTTGCTTAACTAATTAAAGATTCACTTAACCGTAGTTTTGCTTAGCCCACATTTGACTACTTTGTAAGCCAGAAGGTCTTGAGGGACCTTGTCGAAGGCCTTACTGAAATCTAGATATGCTACATTCATGGCATTCCCTGCAGATGCATGACCACCAAGTTTGCAGTTGACACCAAATTGAAAGGGATCGCTAATACCCCAGAAGAGAGAAGCAGAATTCAAAATGATCTTAACAGATTAGACTCAAAGTGGTTCTCAACCTGGGGTCCCCAGATGTTTTTGGCCTTCAACTCCCAGAAATCCTAACAACTGGTAAACTGGCTGGGATTTCTGGGAGTTGTAGGCCAAAAACATCTGGGGACCCCAGGTTGAGAAACACTGGATTAGAGAGATGGGCCAAATGTAGCGATATTAAGTTCAACAGGAAGAAATGCAAGATACTCCACTTAGGCAGAAAAAATGAAATGCAAAGATAAAGAATGGAGGATCCAGCTTGTAACTCTATCAAAAAAAGAGATCATATTAGTCTGGCATGACTTGTTTTTGATAAATCCGTGTTGACTATTAGCAATGACCGTATTCGTTTCTAAGTGTTTGCAGACCACTTCTTTAACAATCTTTTCCAGAATCTTGCTTTGTATCGACATGAGGCTGACTGGAAAATAATGTTTGAGTCATCCTTTTTTCTCTTCTTGAAGATAGGGAACACATTTGCCCTCCTCCAATCTGCTGGGACTTCTCCCATTCTCCAAGAACTCTCAAAGATGATTGCCAGTGATTCTGAAATAACTTCTGCTAATTCCTTCAATACTCTTGGATGTAGTTGATCTGTCCCTGGGGACTTGAATTCATTTTCAATCATGGCAATGGGCATTTGCACGCTACTCAGTATAACTTAATATGTTAACATATACACAATGGTTTTGTACACGTAACTTTGCTTTCACAATCATCAGCTTGAAACAACTGTTGCATATATTCCACAAAACCGATTTGCCGCATGTAGCGTGACCTATTCCTGTATGTTTCACCTACAGGTTTCTGTAAGAGGATTCTGTAACAGTTTCTGACAGCAATTTGAAGGTTGAAAGAGGAATGAGAGAGACGGTTGTATAGTTTGAGCTAAGATTCCCAGACTCAGAATTCAATCAGATCTCTTAAGAATGTCATCATAACATTGAATGGATTTTAAATGCTTCATAATTACCAAAGGAGATAAAAAGCAGATAAGCCACTAGTAAAATTACATTAAAAGACTTCATAATTTAATCTGGCATCAAAACGAAAATATACTGTAAACAAGAAAGAGCAAGAGAAAAACTGATCTCACAGAGTTATATTTATAGTTACAACTTTAGGAGCACTGCCTAAGAAGATATATGGCATAATAAAGTACTGTGATTTTTGTAGTAATCTGTTACTACGCCAATGCCTGAAATTACTAATTCATTTACTGGCAAATCTTCCAGAACTATTACAAACCTGCACAACTACAAGCAAATTTGGATAGTTCAAACCACTTGGAAAAATTGGAAATGGAGTTCATACTTCTTTCCTCAAGAAATTCTACATCCCTATGAATATTGTTGCACCTAGTTAATCTTGGACAGAATTTGCTATTGATCAATCTGAGTTTTTAATACAAGCTGGGCAATTCTTCAGCACATGTTAAAAAGTAATGCAAAAGAATATATATATATATATATATATATATATATATATATATATAATAAAGCCTTGGCAATCCATGGTTCTAAATGGTTCTAAAGTACTTACAAAACTAAAGTTCTGGTGGTGAAAATTTCAGAACTCTAACAAAACTTTCAAAATTTAATTATTATTTCATTATTGGTGATTTTTATGATAGAACCAATTAGGAACTGCCATTTATAATGAAATTTTGAGAGTTTTGTTAGAGTTCTGAAATTTTCACCACCAGAACTTTAGTTTTGTAAGTACTTTAGAACCATTTAGAACCGTGGATTGACCAGGCCTAATATATACACACAATATATATATACACACACACACACACACACACACACACACACACACACACACACATATACATACACACACACACACATACAGAGAGAGAGAGAGAGAGAGAGAGAGAGACCCTGTAATTTTTCATCTACACACAAACTTTTCAGATGCTTGCTCATAGGAATGGCTACTGTCTCTTTGAAAATGCCTATACCTTTAATTATTCTAAAAGTCAGACTAACTGATTAAGCATAAAACTAAAAAATTTAAAAATGGAGTGAACGAGGTAGAATCCTTGTATTTCTGTTATCCCAATATCATCTTAAATTCAAATCCAAAGAGACAGCCACATAAATCCAGTTTAAATATTTAACTTATTTTAAAAAGAACTTTATAGATTATTCTCTATAGGGGAGGATCCTTCCTGGATAAGCAATAATAATACTTTCCTATTTCCTAGAGTAATCCTTCTGACAGTGAGTTTTCTTATAGGACAGAGCAAAAAGCAACGGTGAGTATAGCCCTGCAGCAGATGTTAAATCTTTTATATGCACAGTGCAGCCTTTGGGACATTTACAGTAAATCTGGCCAGCATCTCAACATTTGATTTTGCAGAATTACAGTAAGTATAATATAACTGACGGGAAGAGTCAAAAGTCTGCTTGCTACTATTTAACATGAAATATAGCTGTGCAAAAAGGATGGGATGTCAAGGCACTTTCTGAAAATAAATGCAAATTGGGCAAAAGGTTATATAAAATTATTACAATACCATTAACTCTTTCTCTTATTTTCCACATTAGTTGAAAAGCAGTTACAAGAGACCAGTTAAAAGTCAAATTTGTGTAACTAGACTCTGAAAAAAAATCCTACAGAATTACCTTTCCAGATTGGTCAGCACTGATGGATATAGTCAGCTCTCTGCCTCAATGAATTCTGCATCCAGGGATTCAACCATCCACTATTTGCGCATATATATATATATATATATATATATATATATATATATAAAATTCCAAAAAACATACCTTGTTTTTCCCATTTCATACAAGGGCCACCATTTTAGTATACCTTGGTATATAATGGGACTTGAGCATTTAAAGGATTTGGTATCCATGGGGAGATGCTGAAACCAAATCCCAGCGGATGGGAAATTTGGTTTGCATCTATGTGACAAACATAGATGCTGTTGTTGTTGTTGTTCATTCGTTCAGTCGTCTCCGACTCTTCGTGACCTCATGGACCAGCCCACGCCAGAGCTCCCTGTCGGCCGTTACCACCCCCAGCTCCCTCAAGGTCAGTCCAGTCACTTCAAGGATGCCATCCATACATCTTGCCCTTGGTCGGCCCCTCTTCCTTTTGCCTTCCACTTTCCCCAGCATAATTGTCTTCTCTAGGCTTTGCTGTCTCCTCATGATGTGGCCAAAGTACTTCAACTTTGTCTCTAGTATCCTTCCCTCCAGTGAGCAGTCTGGGCTTTATTTCCTGGAGGATGGACTGGTTGGATCTTCTCGCAGTCCAAGGCACTCTCAGAACTTTCCTCCAACACCTCAGCTCAAAAGCATCGATCTTCCTTCGCTCAGCCTTCCCTAAGGTCCAGCTCTCACATCCGTAGGTTACTACAGGGAATACCATGGCTTTGACTAGGCGGATCTTTGTTGCCAGTCTGATGTCTCTACTCTTTACTATTTTATCGAGACTTTTATCGAAATTAAAGTGTAGTATTTTCTTAATACGCTTACTTCTTGGGAGGAGAGCAATGTCCAGTCTCGATAAAATAGTAAAGAGTAGAGACATCAGACTGGCAACAAAGATCCGCCTAGTCAAAGATGCATACGAGTACCCAAAAGCAATTTTTACTCTGATTTTATGTAAAAGGCCCACATACCACATCATCACGTGATCCATATCTAACCTGGGCTTCATTCTTGTTTACTGTTTTAGTCACCTGAGTCCCTAATTTAGTACAGTCTAGTACAATCTAGTAGGCATGTCTTTATCAACATTGTGTTGATAATGAGATGCCTAATAGAGATGCCCGATTATCTTAAATTCAGGAATTTCCAGATATTTTACAATGTAAGACTAAACAGGAAACTTCTTTGTTATTTCTTAAACAAACAAAATTATATATACATAGCCTTCCCTTAGAGAGACTCATTATTTCACATAGACATCTCACTGTCCCGAAAAAGTCTAATAGAGATTTTGCAGCACTGAAACACATTCTTCTATAGATGCTTCAGTGCCATGGTTGAAACAGATTCCCACATAGATTACACTTTTCTATCTAAACCATTTTTTAAAATGCAACAATTTTGTCACTAGAGACAATTTATACACTCCAAAGGAGGTTCCACAAATCAGATAAGCTTTAACATTAATTAATTATACAGCTCATAATCATATCACACGACCAATTCCTACATTAACATACCAATAATCTATTTTTCATGAAATAAGATTACTCATAGAATCATAGAATCAAAGAGTTGGAAGAGACCTCATGGGCCATCCAGTCCAACCCCTGCCAAGAAGCAGGAATATTGCATTCAAAGCACCCCTGACAGATGGCCATCCAGCCTCTGTTTAAAAGCTTGCAAAGAAGGAGCCTCCACCACACTCCGGGCAGAGAGTTCCACTGCTGAACGGCTCTCACAGTCAGGAAGTTCTTCCTCATGTTCAGATGGAATCTCCTTTCTTGTAGTTTGAAGCCATTGTTCCGCATCCTAGTCTCCAGGAAGCAGAAAACAAGCTTGCTCCCTCCTCCCTGTGGCTTCCTCTCACATATTTATACATAGCTATCATATCTCAGACTTCTCTTCTTCAGGCTAAACATGCCCAGCTCCTTAAGCCGCTCCTCATAGGGCTTGTTCTCCAGACCCTTGATCATTTTAGTCCCTCCTCTGGACACATTCCAGCTTGTCAATATCTCTCTTGAATTGTGGTGCCCAGAATTGGACACAATATTCCAGGTGTGGTCTAACCAAAGCAGAATAGAGGGGTAGCATTACTTCCCTAGATCTAGACACTATGCTCCTATTGATGCAGGCCAAAATCCCATTGGCTTTTTTTGCCGCCACATCACATTGTTGGCTCATGTTTAACTTGTTGTCCAGGAGGACTCCAAGATCTTTTTCACACGTACTGCTCTCGAGCCAGGCATTGTCCCCCATTCTGTATCTTTGCATTTCGTTTTTCCTGTCAAAGTGGAGTATCTTGCATTTGTCACTGTTGAACTTCATTTTGTTACTTTTGGCCCTTAGTTTTACTCCTTGTTGACCAGTACTCTACGCTATGCTGCGCAGAGACACACCATCTCCTTGGTTCACTGTGAGTTGGCTGTGATGAAGCGCATGAGAAGGAGGCTAGAGTGCAAATGAAATCTCAGGATGTCTCCGACCGAACACGGGCTAGAGCCTCACTTAAGGCCTATACCGTGGCTATACGGGTAGCCAGGGAGACCTTTACGATTGCCCGCATAGCGTCTGCATCTAATAGATCTTCGGAGTTGTTTCGGGTCGTTGGGGAACTCTTTCACCCCCCTAAGGTGGAGGAGGCCCTCGACAACTCGACAACTCGGTGCTGCGAGTTTGCACACCATTTTGCAGACAAAGTCGCTCGGATATGCCTTGAGTTGGACTCTAGTTTAAACACTGTGTCAGGGGAGGTGACCGAGGAATCTGCTTGTCCGGTTTTGTGGGATTCTTTCCGGCTTGTTCATCCTGAGGATGTGGGGGAGGTACTTGGGGCCGTGAGGGCAACCATGTCAGCTCTAGACCCCTGCCCATCTTGGCTAATTAAATCGGCGAAAGGTAGTTTGATTGATTGGTTTATGTTGATCATTAATGTATCATTGGAGCAAGGAATTTTCCCATCTGGGTTAAAACAGGCTGTGGTCAGACCAGGGCCGTAGCCAGAAAAAAATTTCGGGAGGGGTTGAAAATCTTTTTGGGGGGGTTGAAAAATTTTTTTGGGGGGGTGGGGGTTGAAACCTGCCCCCTATTTATTTTATTTATTTATTTACAGCTTTTATATTCCGCCCTTCTCACCCCACAGGGGACTCAGGGCGGATTACAGTGTACACATAGATAGCAAACATTCAACGCCAATTTTTGACATACAAACATATACAGACATACACAGAGGCTATTTAACTTTTTTGGCTGCCAGGGGAGCTGTCGCTTTCATCGTCCATCTGCGACGCTGATGAAGCACCTCCGCATTCCCCGCATGCTCCTTGCTGGAGTGCTTTGCTGGGGTCTTCTTTATGGCCTCATAAATCAGTTAATTTAGCCTCCCCACAGTTTAAGGTGGTACCTTATTTTCCTACTTGACAGATGCAACTGTCTCTCGGGTTGCAAACGTCGACAACAGGCTACACACAATTGGTTGGAAACCCACTCCAACCCGGGCTGGCTTCGAACTCATGGCCTTTTGGTCAGAGTGATCTTAATGCACAATCCCCGCAAAGAGCACAGCAGGGGGCAGAGCAGCCTTCCATAGCCTGCAGCTCCGCCCCTGTCAACCACCTCCACTAAGTTTGGCCTCCTTAATGGGAGCATTCAACACACACACACCCAACTTGGTTGCTTCACTACATCGGCTATTGCTGCAAGTAATGACAGTGTGAATAAATTGTCAATATTTGCTTGAGATAGTGCTTGCAGTTCTGGAGGGACTCTTAATTTTTTGCATCTCATAGACTTAGCATGAGGATTTGGTTAACCAGTAAAAATTCATGAGTAAACCAGCTTTTTTAAAAAAATCTGAAACATTTCGGGGGGGGGGGGGGGTGAACTCCTAAAAAAAACCCTCGCTACAGGCCTGGGTCAGACCACTCCTGAAAAAGACCTCCAATTAAAGTATGGAAGAGTAAGGACCTCATCACATTGAGGCTGAGAAGAATCTTATGCTCGCTTCTCTGTGCTACTGGCATGGAGTCCCCCGGAGCCCATCATTTGATGCAAGGCTCAGTGCTGGCACAATTTGCCCCACAATTTTCCCCGCTGTCCCCTGCTTTACTCCTGCCCCTGTGATAAGGCCCTTAATGCAGAGAAAATGACATATTTTATCTATTTATTTACCATATTTATATCCCATCTATCTCACCCCGCAGGGGACCCAAGGTGATTTACATATATAGGCAACAATTCAATGACATACAAACATACATAGTAAAATAAACATATACATTAAACAATCATTAAAACATATCAAAAGTTTAAAACCACTTTTTAAAAATCAAGTAATCCAGTATCATAGTCCATGGACGTTCCAAATTGTCATTGCACTGTTCCATTAGGATCACTTTCAAAGATGGTAATGGGAAGACAAAGTCATAATAAATCCAGAACCAATTTCTGTGCATGTGTTTAGGAAAACTGAAGTACGGAACCCCTGTTGCATCAAAATCACTGCAGCATAGAAATAATCAATTTTCCAAAAGTGAATGTAATATGAGCAATGAATATAAACAAAAAACTGTATTGGCAATGACTGCCAGTGATTATATGAAGCCAGTCTATAGCTGTCTGCTCTTCACCAACATTCTGCAAGGAATGTATATCAAATACTATCTCTCTTTGGAATTCACCAGACCAAAGATTCCCATATTTCATATCAAGGTTTCTGTGCAACTTTCAAACATTTGAAAAGTGAATCTAAAGGAGTTTTCTCAAGGTACCCCCAATGGTAGAAAGTAGGGGTTCTCAAACTAAGGCCCGAGGGCCGGATACAGCCCTCCAAGGTCATTTACCCGGCACTCACTCAGGGTCAAGCTAAGTCTGAAATTACTTGAAAGCAGACAGCAAAATCAATCCTATCTCATCAGCCAAAAGCAGGACCACACTTCCCTGTTGAAGTACTAATAAGTTTATATTTGTTAACATTGTTCTTCATTTTAATTATTCTATGTTTTAAGTGTTTTTGCGCTACAAATAATATATGTGTAGTGTGCAAAGGAATTCATTCATGTTTTTTTCCTCCAAATTATAATCCATCCCTCCAACAGTTTGAGGGACTGTGACCTGTTTGAGGACCCCTGGTAGAAAGTTTGGGAATCCTTGGTAAAAAGCAGAAGTTATGACGTTGTAGATCTCTGGGTATAGCTGTCTTCATAGACCTGTCAGCAGCCTATGATACTGTGAACCACCGCCTCCTCCTGAGAAAAATATATAATATCACAAAGGACTACCACCTCACCCGCCTCATAGGAAACATGTTACAAAACAGGAGCTTTTTTGTTGAGTTCCAGGGCCAGAGAAGCAGATGGCGGAAACAGAAGAACGGCCTGCCTCAGGGGAGCGTGCTTGCTCCATCCATGTTCAACATCTACACAAATGACCAGCCACTGCCAGAAGGGACAGAGAGTTTCATCTATGCTGATGATCGTGCCATTACTGCTCAAGCAGGGAGCTTTGAGATGGTAGAACAGAAGCTTTCCGAAGCTCTAGGTGCTCTTACTGCCTATCACAGGGAAAACCAGCTGATCCCCAACCCATCTAAAACACAGACATGTGCCTTTCACCTCAAGAACAGACAAGCATCCCGAGCTCTGAGGATCACCTGGGAAGGAATCCCACAGGAGCACCCAAATACCTGGGAGCGACTCTGGACCGTGCTCTGACCTACAAGAAGCACTGCCTGAACATCAAGCAAAAAGTGGGTGCTAGAAACAATATCATACGAAAGCTGACTGGCACAACCTGGGGATCACAACCAGATACAGTGAAGACATCTGCCCTTGCGCTGTGCTACGCTGCTGCTGAGTATGCATGCCCAGTGTGGAACACATCTCACCACACTAAAACAGTGGATGTGGCTCTTAATGAGACATGCCGCATTATCACGGGGTGTCTGCGCCCTACACCACTGGAGAAATTACACTGTCTTAGCCGGTATTGCACCACCTGACATCCGCCGGGAAGTGGCAGCCAATAGTGAAAGGACCAAGGCAGAGACATCTCCAGCTCATCCCGTGTTTGGGTATCAGCCAGCACGTCAACGACTTAAATCCAGACATAGTTTTCTAAGATCTACAGAGACACTCGCTGGAACACCTCAGCAAGCGAGAGTCCAAAAGTGGCAGGCTCAAACCCAGAACCTCAACCAATGGCTGATACTAAATGAGAAACTCCCACCTGGGCACACAGAGGACTGGGTGACTTGGAAGGTGCTGAATAGACTGCGCTCTGGCACCACAAGATGCAGAGCCAACCTTCAGAAATGGGGCTACAAAGTGGAATCCTCGACATGCGAGTGCGGAGAGGAGCAAACCACTGACCACCTGCTGCAATGCAACCTGAGCCCTGCCATATGCACAATGGAGGACCTTCTTGCAGCAACACCAGAAGCATTCCAAGTGGCCAGATACTGGTCAAAGGACATTTAATCAACTACCAAACTCACACATTTTGTAGTTTCTCTGTTTGTTTGCTTTGTTCTGATGGAAATGTAATATAACTGACTGGCTGCCCTGACACGAGAAATAATAAAATAAAGCTGGATGACAACTCTTAGTTTTCCACTAGGGCAGCCAATAATATCCTTCATTCCAATAATATCCAGAAGACCAGAGGATTCCCACCCCTGATTTAAAGTGTACTTGTTCTCCAAAAAGGCAACAAAACGGTACTTACCTGAAACAAAGCAAAACCCTATTGGTGCTTTGAAAAATGACACACACGAGAAAATGGCACCTAATAGGAAATGCATATTGAACCACAATATAAAATAATGCATAGAAAAATAAAAAGGATTCTTGAAGGATGCTGCAAGAATTTCAGAGATATTAACTGTTTTTTATTTGTATTAATATAACGATTTACATATTCTATGGCTTTAAACTTTGTAATATGCTTCAACTGCACCTTGTTAAAACTTCTATTTTAAGCTGCCTTGACTCCTAGATTGTGCGAAAGGTGGATCATACATAAAACAAATAAGTCACTGAGGAAAAGATGCAACTGTTTTCACAGACAGGAGTATCGTATCTTAATTTGGATGAACAAAACAAACTAGTAAAATTGGAGAAAAATCTCACAAGGGCATACAAAGTGTGTCACCAACATGAAATGTTTAGAAGGCTCTAGTATAGTGGTTTCAATCTTGGTCTAGGACTCTGAGATGTGGGAAGGGGGATTGCCTGCCAACCCCCCCCAAATTTTCATGCAACAATTATAGGTTTAAAACTGGGCACCTTTATTAATTGTTACCTAATTAAATCAATAACTGAATCTCCTAATTAGACTAGCATGAACGTGTATAAAGCCGAGGTGGTGTCCCTTCCCGGCCTACCCCTCGGCTCAATAGGGCGAAGCACCCAGTTCCCGGGTGACATAAACCTGGGTCACCTTTTAGCTAATGTGTTGGAGGAATCTTCCCCAAGGATGTTGAGTAAGACCCTCCCCATTTCAAAGACATTTATTCTGTAGTCACCCCGGTTCGAGTGACAACCGCTGATGTTTTATGTTAATGGCTTTTGTCCCAAAAGGGGATGCTTTGGGTGCACACTAAATGTATTTCTTATTATAGCTGCTTTCCAGCTAAACCTATTTATAACCACCAAAACCCAATCTGCCCCCTAGTAACAGTATAAGATAGGCGAAAAAACCCTCCTAGAAACATAGAAGGGGAAAAAATTCCTATCTGGCTCCCTAAGGCAACCAATAATTATACTGTTAATGGGTGGGGGTTTTTTTGTGTTGTGTCAGGAGCAACTTGAAAGACTGCAAGTTGCTTCTGGTGTGAGAGAATTGGCCGTCTGCAAGGACGTTGCCCAGGGGACACCCGGATGTTTGGATGTGTTACCATACTTGTGGGAGGCTTCTCTCATGTCCCCGCATGAAGAGCTGGAGCTGACAGAGGGAGCTCATCCTCACTCTCCCCAGATTCGAACCTGTGACCTGTCGGTCTTCAGTCCTGCTGGCACAGGGGTTTAACCCACTGTGCCACTGGAGAGGTGAGGTGGGTCGACGTCAAGAAAAGACTGAGCCGGAGGAAGGCTATTTCCCTCTCGGCTCCGCCCCCAAAGTAGTTCCATCGGGAACTACTTTGGGTTGGTTTTCATCCTTGGGGGGAGGAGGCAAAGCTCTCTCCCTTTCACCAGCTGTGCCGGTGGGGGGGAAAGGTGATTATCTGCAAACATCCCTATCACCATTTTTTTATAGGGAGAATGCATGGGACCCAATCACACTACAGAATTGTAACACTATTATTCCACTTTAGCTGTCATGGTTCCATTCTATGAAACTGAAGAGAACATAGAGACTACAGTGGCATTTTTGAGACTTATAAATTCTCTTATCTAAATTGCCAATTGCTGATTCCCCAGGACAAATCCATGGCAGATTGCGCAACAATCGTGCTACATTACTGTAATGTGAATGGGCCCCGGGGTAAAGGGTGAAAGCAGACAAAATGCGATATATATTTTTCTTCATCTTATCTTAGTTAATTAGCATGTGTTGCTTTATCTTGCTACCACATTGTTCTGATTTTCTTATCATCAAAACTCCATCCGCTCCTCCTATTGCACCCTAGCAGTGCTTTTTCTAATTTTAGAACTGAGCAGATTCTCTTCCATCACCCACTTTAGCTCCGAGTCCTTTGCCATATTTATTTGTCTTTGCAAGCTTCACTGCCATGAGTGATGCTGCCATGAGTGCATGAAAAAAGGGGAAACAGAATCGCTGTGCTCTTTCACTGCATTGTGATAAAGTATTCCTCTATCAAGCAAGTCAACCAAGATTCTCTATATTGTGTGTGTAATAACATATTTCTGGAGGCAGACAAAATATGTAAATTTCGTATCATTTTTAATTTTTTACATTAGGACTCTGGGAGAGGAGAGTTTGAATTTCAGGACAACTATAGAAACCCACTGGGTGATTTTGTGAAACCCATACTCTCTCTATCCTAGGCCCCGTCTACACTGCCCTGTATCCCAGGATCTGATCTCAGGTTATCTGCTTTGAAATGGATTATATGAGTCTCCACTGCCAGAAAACAAGGAATAAGCAGATAATCTTGGATCAGATCCTAGGATATAGGGACAGTGTATAAAGGGCTTTAGAAGAAAATAATGGAATACCGTCTCTGAACAAATCTTTGTTAGGGTTACCTATGTCAGAGGGTCCTTCAACACACCACAGTGAGGAGGAAGTGGATAGGCAACTAGAGAACAGCTTCTGCAGCCTTGTCCCTCACAATCTCATGGCTGTTGTCCATATTCAAGGAAATTCCATCCAATGCCTTTCAGATCTCAAGTATAAACTATATATGGAAGTAGTCACCGATATTATCTTGCATGACCATGGTTCTTCTGACTCCCTTCCTTTTTGCTTCATCTAGTTCAGGTGGGAATCATGGAGCCTTCTATATGTGGCTTGATTGGAAACACTGTTATTCTTATCTAGCACAGTTAATCCTGAAGTGCATCTATATTGTAGGCATAATGCTGCTTGACACCACTTTAACTGCTATAGCTTAACACTATGATATCATGGGAGCTGTAGTTTTACAAGGCCTTTAGTCTTCTCTGCCAAAGGGTGCTGGTGTCTCACTAAACTACAACCCCTATGCTTTCACAGCATTGAGCCATGGCATTTAAATTGGTGTCAAACTGCATTAATTCTACAGAATAGATGCACCCTTTCTCTAAAACTCAAAATGCTGCACAACATTGTCTCATTTCGCTCTAATATTTATGACTTATGCAATAAAAATGGAGCCTTCTATATGTGGCTTGAACATATAAATATAATAAACAAAATAAATAAGACATAATACATCTTCAATAGTCCCATATATCAAAAGAGGAGAAATACTTTAGCATGAACTCATTGCCACTCAGAAATGACGAGCACATAATACTAGGATGGCTGTCGGAACCCAGATGCCTTAAAGAGGCAGGCACAGGAGTATATCCAAAACAATAGTTTATTAAAGCAAAGCAAACAGGACTCAGAGACACTTGCTTCAGTGCCTCTGGTCAAAACTCAAAGATTGTAGCAAATTCAAGATTGTAAAACAAACTCAGACAATAATCTGGATTAAACTGGCAAAAAAACCCGGATTAAACAAGAGCCAAAGCACTCCAAAATCACACAGTTCAAAGGAAACGAACAAACAAAGAGAAGCCATCGTCCAAATGCAGTCCAAAGTCGAAGAAATCCCAGTTGAAGGTTTCAAAGTCCACAAGGCAGCGTCATCGTCAAAAGCAGTCCAAAGTCAAGGAGAGGAGAAATCCGCACTTATGAGAATCCAAGCTGGTCAGTACACAGAGCAAAACAGCAACCTGCAGATCCAGCACCCAAGCCCAACAGAAAAACGGCAGCAACAAGACCCAAGGCACGAAACCAACATTCTGCCTACTGCAAAGTTCTATCATTCCAGTGCATACATTTATCTTACAGCTCATCATCCGATGATGAGCTGCCCTCCACCCCATCCTCATCACTCTCAGCTGGCTTAGCTTCCACAGCTGAACGCCAACGCCCATCCCTCCAACTGTTCCACCTCTTGTCAAGGTCTCCCCATGATTCCACAGTATCACCTGATTGCCAATCCCCGCCACCAGAAAACCCCGCAAAAGTGTCACTAGACATTGGTTGAGTACACACATTCTGAACGTCCTGTACCTTGGTCCAATCCAGTGGCTCCTCTTCATCCCCATCACTCCCAGACCCATCATTTCCAGAAAAACCCATGAAATCCTCTTCCTCCGTGGGAGCAGTAAGTATGTCCTCGATCTCCTTTCTCTCTCCTCATCTGATTCCTGCTCTCGAATAAACCTCTTAGTCCCTCTATTCCCATCTGTATCTCCTTCCTCCTCCTCACTCATTTCACTCTCGGAGAAACCCTCAAAGGACGCTTCATCAGTGGGTGACATAAGTATCTCCCGGATCCTCTTCCTTTGCTGTTCCTCATCTAACACCTGGGCGCCTCGTTTCCCTCCTCTACCACTCCTACTACCAGTTGCAGCGTTGCCAACAGACTCTACTACAACGATGGCTTTTCACAGAGTGCTAAAATTTCCTCTAGTTCATACTACTGGCAACTGACCCTCAAGTTACAAAAGGAGAACAATGAAAAAAGAGAACCATGAGCACAACAAATGACACTTCAGAGACTTACCCCATTCTTTGGATATGCGATCCATCCAAGATCCCCCATTACTGATCGTGAGTCCAATAAATTCACTGGGGAAAACAAACAACAGAAAGATTATTTCATTGAATGTAAAACAAGAGGATACTAAATGAATGTGAAGTATCAGAAGCAACAAATGACTGTAACATCATTCTACATCCATTGCCAATAACCAATGCACAACAAAATGCAAGAAACTCTAGGTAAGTGTCAACATCACTTCATCCCACAGGCTATATGCAGCCACTAATTTCCTTTTTTCTGTGTCTCCCAGTATTTGCAATATTTCCAAGATGTATATATATATATATATATTAAAAGCAATCATGGAAGTGGGTTGCTGTGCGTTTTCCGAGCTGTATGGCCATGTTTCAGAAGCCTTCTTTCTTGACATTTCACCCAAATCTATGGCAGGCATCCTCAGAGGTTGTGAGGTCTGGTGAAAACCAGGCAAGTGAGATTTATATATCTGTGGAATGTCTAGGGTGGGAGAAAGACCTCTTGTCTATTTGAGGCAGGCGTGAATGTTGCAATTGGCCACATTTATTAGAATCTAATGACCTTGCAGTTTCAAAGCCTGGCTGGTTGCTACCTGGGGGATTCTTTGTTGGTAGGAGTTAGCTGGCCCTGATTGATTATTGTCTGGAATTCCCCGGCTTTTTTCAACATGGTCATACGGCCCAGAATAGTCAGAGCGACCCAGTGATTTTGGCCATGAATGCCTTCAACCAGACATGGAAGTTTTCTGTCAAAGTTCAGCAGAAAACAGCTAAATGCATTATAGTCACTGGGGAAAGAAATTGTGCTATAGTCAAAGAAATAGATCAACGTCAAATGACAATATTTATTTTTGGTTCAAATTAAATTATCAATATCAGTATAATAGTAATTCATTTCAAATTAAGTACAATTGAAATCATTTTATATAGAACGCATGTATTAATAAATAAGTATGAGTAGAGAGTTGTAATTTGTTAATAAAGAGTAGGGGAATCTTTATGATTTTAATAATATTTAATGAAGAACTGTAATTCGTTTCAGGTCATTTTTATTCTGTTTACATGGTTAATTTTTCCACATATATGTGCATACATCATCTCTCTCCCTCCTTCTATCTCTCTCTCGATATATAGATATAAATAAAAATGTAATGTTCGTTTGTGGAATTAACAGAACTCAAAAAACCACTGGATGAATTGACACCAAATTTGGACACAAGACACTTATCAGGCCAATGAGTGACAATCACTCATAAAAACACTGAAAAACACAGCAGAAGAGACTTAAAAAGCCAAAAAAATTACATTAAACACATGTGCAAAACCGTACACTCACACACATATATGCATTTTAAGAGACTTAAAATGCCAAATAATACTAAATACATTACAACGCATGTGCAAAACCATATATATAAATGCAAACACACATATGTAAATGCAAACACACATATATAACATATACACAAATATATACACACACAAAACACATATTTACAGACTGGGCCATAGCAATGCGTGGCAGGGGACAGCTAATCTATATAAATAAAAATTTAATGTTCGTTTGTGGGATTAACAGAACTCAAAAACCACTGGACGAATTGACACCAAATTTGGGCACAATGCACCTAACAACCCAATCTATGTCCTTCACTCAAAAAATTGATTTTTGTCATTTGGGAGTTGTAGTTGCTGGAATTTATAGTTCACCTACAATCAAAGAGCATTCTGAACCCCACCAATGATGGAATTGAGCCAGTCTTGGCACACAGAATTCCCATGACCATCAGAAAACACTAGAAGGGTTTGGTGGGCATTGATCTTGAGTTTGGGAGTTGTAGTTCACCTACACCCAGAGAGCACTGTGGCCTCAAACAATGATGGATCTGGACCAAACTTGGCACGAATATTCCATATGCCCAAATTTGAACACAGATGGAGTTTGGGGGGGGGGGGAATAGACATCGGCATTTGGGAGTTGTAGTTACTGGGATTTATAGTTCACATACAATCAAAGAGCATTCTGAACCCTGCGAATGACAGAATTGGGGCAAACTTCCCACAAAGAACTCCCATGACCAACAGAAAATACTTAAGGCCACCCAGTTCAACTCTCTTCACCAGGGCAAATGTAATCAAAGCCCTCCTGACAAAGAGCCATCCAGTCATAAATATAGATAGATAGATAGATAGATAGATAGATAGATAGATAGATATGATTCACATACAGAAAGAGATAATATCCTAGATTTGAAAGGGATCCCTAAAGAAGGACAATTATATGTTGCATATTCCAGAACAGGCAAACCAGACACTCTCCACATCAATACTGGCAAAGAAACACCAAGAAATACTACTTACCCATAAGCATAAAGAAATTACATATATTAGAAACCAACACTTTCTCATTATTTTATCTTCCAGATCACCAGACTGGGCCACAGCAATGCGTGGCAGGGGACAGCTAGTCTATAAATAAAAATGTAATGTTAGTTTGTGGGATTAACAGAGCTCAAAAACCAGTGGGCCAATTGACATCAAATTTGGACAGCATACACCTAACAACCCAATGTATGTCCTTCACTCAAAAAAATGATTTTGTCATTTGGGAGTTGTAGTTGCTGGGATTTATAGTTCACCTACAATCAGAGAGCATTCTGAATCCCACAAACGAAAGAATTGGGGCAAATTTCCCACACAGAACCCCCATGACCAACAGAAAATACTTAAGGCCATTCAGTCCAACTCTCTTCACCAGGGCAAGAAAATGTAATCAGAGCCCTCCTGACAAAGAGCCATCCAGTCATAAATATAGATAGATATAATTCACACACAGAGAGAGAGAGACAGTATCATAGATTTGAAAGGGACCCCTAAAGAAGGACTATGATATGTTGCATATTCCAGAGTAGGCAAACCAAACACTCTCCACATCAACACTGGCAAAGAAACAACAAGAAATAATGTTTACCCACAAGCATAAAGATTTTACATATATTAGAAACCAACACTTTCTCATTACTTTATTTTCCAGATCATTAGACTGGGCCACAACAATGTGTGGCAGGGAACGGTTAGTTTGTGTTTTGTGTGCCTTCAAATTGTTTCTGACTTATGGTAATCATGAGGTGAATCTTGCTTCTATTGGAAAGATTTGTTTATAAGAGGTTTTCCCTTGCTTTTTTCTGAGACTGAGAGGACCACAATTCAAGAGAGATATTGACAAGCTGGAATGTGTCCAGAGGAGGGCGACTAAAATGATCAAGGGTCTGGAGAACAAGCCCTATGAGGAGCGGCTTAAGGAGGTGGGCATGTTTAGCCTGAAGAAGAGAAGGCTGAGAGGAGATATGATAGCCATGTATAAATATGTGAGAGGAAGCCACAGGGAGGAGGGAGCAAGCTTGTTTTCTGCTTCCTTGGAGACTAGGACGCGGAACAATGGCTTCAAACTACAAGAGAGGAGATTCCATCTGAACATGAGGAAGAACTTCCTGACTGTGAGAGCCGTTCAGCAGTGGAACTCTCTGCCCCGGAGTGTGGTGGAGGCTCCTTCTTTGGAAGCTTTTAAGCAGAGGCTGGATGGCCATTTGTCAGGGGTGATTTGAATGCAATATTCCTGCTTCTTGGCAGGGGGTTGGACTGGATGGCCCATGAGGTCTCTTCCAACTCTTTGATTCTATTATTCTATGATATAATTTGCCCACAGTTATGCAGTAGATTTAAATGGCTGAGAATGAATTTGAACCATGGTCTATGGTAGAGGTTCTCAAACTGTGCTCCACAGAGCCCCAAAGGCTCTGCAAGTGATAGTGATTTGCTCTGTGGCACCATGCTGCTTCCCGCCTCCTCCTCCTCTTTCCTCCTCCTCCTCCTCAGCCTCACCCTCCTGAGAAATGCAAGGAAATTAAAGTTTAGAGCTGCCGAAATAGCAGCATCCTGCTGGAGCACCAACCCTTTCCCTCTCCTTACTCTCTCCTAAGACCAGCTCCTGTGTTAGTACTGTAGGCAATATTTTTTAAAAATGATTAAAATCTGAAATTAAATCAGGTCAGGAGAGGTTTACTGGGCATGGAATGAAAACCTGTTGTATGCAATAGCCTTAACAAAAGCAGCATGTCTACATTTCCCAAAACATGTTGCAAGAAAATGCAGTCCTTGCCTACAGAGCATCTTTGAGTTTTCAAAGCTTATGAGTTGTTTCATAGTGGCCTCATCTTGGGGAAAATACAAGGCACAAATAAAATCAATGAAATAGAGACAGAAAGAAGGGTGTGCAGTAGGGCTGGGTGGTTTCGTTCGTTAATTTTGTAATTCGTTATTAATTCGTTATTTTTTTATAACGAAGCGATATTGAACCATTCAGGAGCAACTAAAAAACGAAACGAATTTTTCCAATTCGTTTCGTTATTGTTTCGAAATTGTTTCGTAATTGTTTCGAAATTGTTTCGTTATTATTTCGTTATTATTTCCGTATGTCTGGTGCAAGTTTTATAGTCGTTGTTTGTTTTATCAGTGATAAAAAATAAATTATCACACCAACAGTCAACAACAGAGGGAGAGGGAAGCTTCAGAAGTTCCCCCTGTCCCATTTGGAGGGTTTTTTAGCGTATTGCGCAATCGTGTCTGCCATTAACGAATCGATTCGTTATTGTTTCAAAATTGTTTCGTACTTTCCGAAATTTCGTAAATATCGAACTTTTTAAAAGAAAAAATTCGGAATTCTTTTAAATAACGAAACGCAAAAAAACCCCTAAAAACGAATCGAGTTTAGAAACAAATTTTTCCGTGGTTGGACAGCCCTACTACAGAGCATCTTTGAGTTTCCAAAGCTTATGAGTTGTTTCATAGTGGCCTCATCTTGGGGAAAATACAAGGCACAAATAAAATCAATGAAATAGAGACAGAAAGAAGGGTGTGCAGAACAATGCATATATTTTTCAAAACGTGCAACTGATAGGCACAAAATTGGGCGGGAGTGTTTACACTTACCACATTTCAGTAAATGGGAAAATTCTGTAAATTAGGTGCACAAAGAAATGTGCCTATTAAGGACAATGTATAAAAAAAAAGGTTCCATAAATTCCAAGGCAGGATGACAAAGCCTCCCAACACAATAGAAAACAAGGGCAGAAAGAAAATGCAAGTGGTGTTCATAGAAACTCAGTGAAATTGAGAAGGAAACATTTCACATCCCTAAGGATTACTTCTCATATGCATCAGGCTGTTGGCACTGGGCTATGCACATATGTACAGTTTATGCAATACAACCAATGCGCTAAGGCTAAGCAAGAGGGAAGAATGGGTGGAGTACTGGGGTGTGCTGACTGCAGCGACAATTCTGCTCCCAGAAAGACTCTGTTTGCAAAGGGATTTCAAGCTTAGTCTATCACACTGTACAATCGAAATGAGAGGCAGTGCTTCAGTGGAGGAGGGAAGGGGGCCAATCATACATTTTAAGATTCCAGGCATTTCCGAAGAGGTTGTGGAGCAGCAGTCCTTGGCAGATTGTGCCTTCTGCTCTAGATAGAATTGCAGCCCTGCCTGTGCTTAAATCCACAGCATTTTACCCTGCCAAGCTATACAGCCAATTAACAGACAGTTTTACATAAAATAGCAATAAACTATTCCCAAGCTCACAACATTTTTCTTGCATTACCTAAAATCCGTAGTCCAAATAGAGAGTGTAATTAAAAAATAAATCTACACACACTTAAGCAAGCTGAGGAAAATTATAACAGCTTCCTTTTTTGGCTTATCGTTAAGAGTATGTTGAGCCCTTTTATTCCCCCCTCCCCCTCAAACAAAATACAGTGCTAAACTAACACTGAACTTGAAATTTTCACAATTTTGGGGGTGGGTTAATTAGATTGCTTCCTGCTTCCTGCTGTATTAACCGATGACATTTATTCATAAACCCAGCTTTCCAAATTAATTATTTCAGTTATTTCAGTCTATTGCATTTTTACTTTTCTAATTCAGTTAATTGTAATAAAGAAAGTAAGAGTATATGCCACAATCCCTTGCACCAGCAGGACAGGTACCTGCAAATTTCAGCCTGTCCATCAAACAAAAATGTCCTGTCTAGGAAGTTTCTAGGCTACCCAGGTGATTCTGTAACAAACTCATGGTCCACGGGCCAAATCCAGTAACCACCATGTCATTTTATGTGGCCCTTCAGAGACTGGACTATAACTCCTATATTCCTCATCATGACTAGAGACATCATGACTAGAGCTCATAGAATCATAGAATCAAAGAGTTGGAAGAGACCTCATGGGCCATCCAGTCCAACCCCCTGCCAAGAAGCAGGAATATTACATTCAAATCACCCCTGACAGATGGCCATCCAGTCTCTGTTTAAAAGCTTCCAAAGAAGGAGCCTCCACCACACTCCGTGGCAGAGAGTTCCACTGCTGAACGGCTCTCACAGTCAGGAAGTTCTTCCTGATGTTCAGATGGAATCTCCTCTCTTGTAGTTTGAAGCCCTTGTTCTGTGTCCTAGTCTCCAAGGAAGCAGAAAACAAGCCATTGAAGCCATTGTTCCGTGTCCTAGTCTCCAAGGAATCTCCCTCCTCCCTGTGGCTTCCTCTCACATTTTTATACATGGCTATCATATCTCCTCTCAGCCTTCTCTTCTTCAGGCTAAACATGCCCAGCTCCTTAAGCCGCTCCTCATAGGGCTTGTTCTCCAGACCCTTTCTCATTTTAGTCGCCTCCTCTGGACACATTCCAGCTTGTCAATATCTCTCTTGAATTGTGGTGCCCAGAATTGGACACAATATTCCAGGTGTGGTCTAACCAAAGCAGAATAGAGGGGTAGCATGACTTCCCTGGATCTAGACACTATGCTCCTATTGATGAAGGCCAAAATCCCATTGGCTTTTTTTGTCGCCACATCACATTGTTGGCTCATGTTTAACTTGTTGTCCACGAGGACTCCAAGATCTTTTTCACACGTACTGCTCTCGAGCCAGGCATTGTCCCCCATTCTGTATCTTTGCATTTCGTTTTTCCTGCCAAAGTGGAGTATCTTGCATTTGTCCCTGTTGAACTTCATTTTGTTAGTTTTGGCCCATCTCTCTAATCTGTCAAGATAGTTTTGAATCCTGCTCCTGTCCTCTGGAGTATTGGCTATCCCTCCCAATTTGGTGTCATCTGCAAACTTGATGGCCTTGCCTTCTAACCCTTCATTTAAGTCGTTAATAAAGATGTTGAACAGGACCGGGCCCAGGACGGGACCCTGCGGCACTCCGCTCGTCACTTCTTTCCAGGATGAAGAGGAAGCATTAGTGAGTACCCTCTGGTACTATACCACTATACCAATAGTAACATCTCGAAAGGTGCAGATTTGAATTTAGATACAAAGCTTATGGATATCATATCTGACTTCAAAATGTCCTTTAACCTTTCTTCAGCCTCAGAGTGCTGTTGGTTGCAATTGCCATTATGCTACATTTCAGATAATCAAAAATGATGGGAGTTGTTGTTAGGAGCCCAAAAATGAGTAGAAGGTAAGGAGTACAAACCACTATGTAAAAAAAACAAAACTCTAGCCCTTTGTATCCATGGATTCTCCGCCCATGGATACCATGGCCATTTGTAAGCAATCATAAGGCTGATGTCGACCTCAATAAAAATGGGTTTGACACTTCTGCCATAGAGTGACTCTGGAGGAAAAAGCACTTTATGTGCAGAAAATACTCTTTCTGTGCTCACATCTTCTATGAAAAAGTGTGATTTTCTCACAGACCAAATCCCAAACTACAAATAGTCCCTGAGAACTTCATAGTTTATGAAGGTTTTGCCAAAACTGGAAGAAATTAACTAAAATTAATCATTGGTTCCATCCTTAAGACAGCCTTTTAAAAAATCATGAATCTGAAAATGAAATTCCCATAAAAAATGTTTCAGTAGCTGTGTCCAAACTGTTACTGATTTATGATGACACTAAGGTGAACTATCATGGAGGGGGGTTTTTTGTTGCAAGATTTATTGCCTTTGAATAGAAAGATAAATTCAATTGTCATTCCCAACAAGAAAGGTGGAATGTTCCTAAGCACTGACTTTGCAAACCCCTACCAATTCAATGGATTTTCTCTAGTAAGAATGAAAAACTGAATTTCTATGCCAGAGAAGAAAATAAGAGTAATCGTGTAGGAACAATAAACTAGTACAGACTTGTGCGTTTCAGCTGAACCTTGAGTCGTTGCTGCTGTCCCATTTCCAGGAGGCCATTTCCACATGCCTCTTGAAAATGGGTGGGCAGCCAAATAGCTATTTTTGGTCCACAGTCAAAAAATGTGGCTCAGTCCGGCCCATAGGCAACGGGGGGGCTTCACAGGCTCCCCTTTCCATCATTATTAGGGCTATCAGGATGAAAATTGCCACATTTGGAGGACACATCTACCACTGTTGGGTCATCAAGTTTCATAACATTTGGATCATCACCTGATTTTTAATAATTTATTTTCTTCCTAGAAATAAAGTTATTTTAAACAATCCCCAAATCCCAAAGCCCTGCCCTGTAATTTCTCCAGGAGCAGCAGCAAGGCACCATACCTTCCTGCCAAATGTCAAAGATGCACTTCCACATCACACAACCTACTATTACACTTTATTTACTAAAAAAAACAACAGAAACTTCTTCCAAAACTTTTCCATTTATTGTTCTCACAACATACTGGAGGAGAGAGCAGCCCACCATCCATAAGCAAGCGAGCAGCATGCCCCCTTATTAGAAAAGTACTCCTGTATGATCCAGAAATTATTAGGTATTAGTGGTAAGTTTAGGTAGGTAGGTAGGTAGGTAGTTTATCTGAAAATAAAACTGTGCTGTTTGCTGGAATTCCTATAATTGTTAATAACAATAATCTTTTAGAAGTACTGTTTTGATGAAAGACAGGAGGGAGGAGAGATAAGAAAAACTAAAGGCTTTAGTAGAGGTTAAAGGGTAACTCAAAGCTCAGAGCCACCCTAAAAGAAAAGCATGCCCACAAACACTGCACACCCACCCACCTGCACTTTCCAACTCCCAGTCCCACTAAATAAAGAATCCAGAAAATAAAGGAAAATAAAAAAAGATTCAATGCTAGAGATCATAGAATCATAGAATCAAAGAGTTGGAAGAGACCTCATGGGCCATCCAGTCCAACCCCCTGCCAAGAAGCAGGAATATTGCATTCAAATCACCCCTGACAGATGGCCATCCAGCCTCTGTTTAAAAGCTTCCAAAGAAGGAGCCTCCACCACACTCCGGGGCAGAGAGTTCCACTGCTGAACGGCTCTCACAGTCAGGAAGGAAGATAGGCCAATCCATGCCAAAAGCTAAAGATAAGAGTGAGCAAGGGCAAGGCAATCAGATTGAAGCCCCTCTCTTTGGAGCCAGGATACAATTGAGAAATTGTGGTGCTCACCCCATTAAACAGATACAGCTTGTGCAAGACACATCATGACTGTTTCGTCTGTTCTGATTGGCCCAACAGGCAGGGCTCACAGGGAAACCCCATGCAAGCATGCGGCTGCTTTTCTGCACACCGCATGATCCTGAATAAAGCAGAGAGAACTGCGACTGGCAGCCATGTGGTCTGGCTCTGTCGAAAAAACATGGTGGAACCTAAGCCATTACAGGCGTCCGAAGAAGCCAGAAGCAAAATGGCCAAAACGAATCCATGCACAAGTCTTCTACAGGCCACCCAGCGAGATGGAAGACATGAAAAACATTTCCTTGGAACAAAAATTAAACTTTCACAGAAGCAAAGAATAATAGCAATGGGGGATTTCAACTATGTAGTAGGTATGTGAATACCTTAAAACACTCACCAGTTCATATGCTGCGTTGTGTCAAAATTTCATAGTAATCGGCAAAGTAGTTTGGGAGATATGATGTCTGTCACAAACGGACATTTACATTATTACTCATATAGATTGGGAATTATTGATATAGAATTGGAAAAAAATGAAGACAGACTGCTGAATTATTTGTTGACAGTGGCTAGAATAAATTATGCTCGTCATTGGAGAACAAAATAATTCCTTCCAAAGAACAATGGATGTCTAAAATATTAGACATAATGTCCATGGACAATTTAACACAATTACTGAACGCACACACAAAAAGACACAAAAAAACATCAGATTGGACATTAGTAAGAGACCAAATGAGAAAAGAAAAAATAAAACTGATAATACAACTAAACTGAAGAAAACAAGAGAAATTGCCCCCAGGAAAAGGAATGAAGAAGGGGGGCGGTGAAATAAAATAAAGAACTATGTACAAATTAGAAAATACCACGGTGAAGAAGACTGGAAGTTCTTTTGTTGTTGTTTTTCGGGGTTTTTTTTCTTCCTTACTTTTCAGAGACCTACCCCAGATCCCTAGTATTCTTGCTGGCGTTTTTTTTTATTGAATTTTTGACACACTTAGATCCCTGCGTATTAGATACACTTGACTATTCCCAATTCTAACTATATTTTTAACTATATTGTATATAAGAAAACTAATAAAAACAATTTATTAAAAAAAGAAAGCCAATTGCCCAAAATCAGCTGGAGTTATAAGAGATGCTGAAAAAATAAGAATGATTTCTTGCACTCTGAAAACAGCAATAAGATATTGCATAGGGAAGCTGATGAGGAAACACAACATACAAACTACCAACTACCTACAGACCCACCAAGAAAATCCAACAAATGCTATGTTCAGCAAATGACAAGAGGGATCCTCTCACCTCTGCAGGAGTCTACCGTATTCCATGCAGCTGTGGACAAGTTTACATAGGGACCACCAAACGCAGCATTGCTCAAACATGAATCAAGGAACATGAAAGCACTGCAGACTACTCCAACCAGAGAAGTCAGCCATAGCAGAGCACCTGACGAACCAACCTGGACACAGCATATTATTTGAGAACACAGAAATGCTGGACCACTCTCACAACCACCATGTCAGACTACACAGAGATGCCATTGAAATCCACAAGCATGTGGACAATTTCAACAGAAAGGAAGAAACAATGAAAATGAACAAAATCTGGCTACCAGTATTAAAAAACTCAAAAATTACAACATCAAAACAACAGAGAGTAAACAATCAGGCATATCAAATCACCTCTCAAAAAAGATTCCCCCAGGCACTTCCAGGCCATTAAATGCTAATCAAGGTGGTCAGTTGAAACATTCCCACCTAGCTCCAGCAGACAAAAGTCCTTTGTCCCACCCTGGTCTTTCCACAGATATATAAACCCTAGGCCTGGGCGGTTTCGTTTCATTAATTCGTAATTCATTAATAATTCGTTAATTGTTCCATTTACAAAACGATAACGAACCATTCTGGAGCAATTATTTTAAAAAAACGAATTTTTAAATACGTTTTGTAAATGCTTCGTATTTCGTTATTGTATTCGTTTCGTTATTGTTCCGAGATCGTTTCATTATTATTTCCGCATGTCTGGGCCAGTTTTATGGTTTAATTAGTGAAAAAAAATTATAATATCACACCAACAGTCAAGAACAGAGGGAGAGGGAAGCTTCAGAAGTTTTTGGAGGTTTTTTAGCGTATTTCGCGGTCGCGTCCGCCATTAACGAATCGATTCGTTATTGTTTCGGAAATCGATTCGTTAATTTTTTACCATTTACGAAATTTCGTAAATATCGAACTTTTTAAAAGGAAAATTTTGTAATTATTTTAAATATCGAAACAAAAAAAACCCCCAAATACAAATCGATTTTAGAAACAAATTTTTGCGTTGTTACCCAGGCCTAATAAACCCATTTTCCTACTTCCAACAGACCTCACTACCTCTGAGGATGCTTGCCATAGATGCAGGCGAAACGTCAGGAGAAAATGCCTCTAGAACATGGCCATATAGCCCAGAAAACCTACAACAACCCAGCAATAAGATAATCAAGAAAGAAGTCATGTCACTGTTTAAACGAATTGTGACATTTTGTTTCTATCTTCTCTGTGTTAAACCTAAGACAAGCAATACAGATTAGGAGGGACTTGCAGCCCACATAATATAAGGAGATAACTTGAGAACACCACAGTATTTAGATGAATTGCATTTACCATTTCTCACAAAGTATTTATAGTACTATAATTTAACCACTGTGGCTCTGTTCTAAGGAATCCAATTTAAGGACAGACTGAGAGCTCCAGCACCTCCCCAAACAATAAACCCCAGGATTCCATGAAATAAATCCATAGCAGTTAAAGTGGAAACACATTGCTATAATTGTGTATTGTAAAGACTTTAAGTCTCCAAGCCAAATGAAATATGATCTGCAAGATCCTATTGAAAAATCTTGAAGATATAATTTCAGCATTATTGTATGTGTTCTCTAAGAATTCTTGGAGACACATTCTCACACATACAGTGTACACAATTTTAGGGTGCCAGGTCCATGTTTGTACTTATATCTGAAACATACAATTACAGACTGTAGCTCACATCATTGAATATTCTTCTTCACTAAATAAATCCCCTACATATTGATACTGGCAGAACACTTAAGTAGGTGTGGGTAACTTATGGTGCTCCAGATACTGTTGGACTATACCTCCCCATCAAACCTCATCACTGGCTATGGTAGCTAGGGCGTCGGGGATTGCAGTGTAACAACATCAAGAGAGAGAAATGGAAGAACAGGAAGAGACCATGGATATATCTTTAAGTGGACAAGAATCCTCTTGGTGGCATTCACATGTCACATGAGATCAAACCAAAACAATTAATGGTCTGCAAGCCATGTTCTAAGAGAAGATTAAAAAGTGTCATGACCTCTTCGAAAGTTTGTCAAACATGTCTTGGGGTGTTGTGGAATCTCCTTCTTTCAGGTTTTAAAATAGAGACTGGATGGCCATCAGCTGAGAGTGCTTTGATTATGTATCCTTACATTGCAGGGAGTTGGCCTTAGTGGTCTCTTCCAACTCTTTGACTCTATGATCTGAGTCACTAGCCTCTAATACTTGCACCCTTCTCCCTAAAGCTTCACATAAAGAAAGGAAAAAGATATTAGGGCTCCCTTCCTGCTACTTTTCACTGATAGTTGCAAAATAAAAAGATGCTTTTCCAATGTAAAAGATGAGAGAAAATATGAAACTCCTTGGAACATGTATGCAGCCTATATGTAAGCAACCCATAAGTCCAAGAATCCAAAAGTGAAGAACTATCATACATTTGGATACAGTGTTTGTTTATTTATTTATTTACAGTTCTTATATTCCGCCCTTCTCACCCCGCAGGGGACTCAGGGCGGATTACAGTAAACACATATATGGCAAACATTCAATGCCAGTTTGACAAACAACATTTAACAGACAAATACACCGAGGCTATTTAACTTTTTTCTGGCCGCCAGGGGAGCTGCTGCTTTTCATCGTCCATCAACGACACCGATGAAGTTCTTCCGCATCCCACATTCCCCGGAGTCTTTTTTCTTTATGGCCTCATAAATTAGTTAAATTTAGCCTCCCACACAAGGTGGTACCTTATTTTCCTACTTGACAGATGCAACTGTCTTTCGGGTTGCAACGAGCTACACAATGGCTGGACACCCACTCCAGCCCCGGCTGGCTTCGAACTCATGACCTTTTGGTCAGAGTGATCTTAATGCAGCTGACACTCAGCCAGCTGCACCACAATCCCGGTGCTGTAGTCACTAAGAGGTGATTCCACCAAGAATATACCTGAAAATATTCATTCTTATAAAGACAATCTGTTTTTAAAAAAGAAAACTTGGGCAAAAAGAGACTTCCTTCTACAGTTATATGATCTGAAGGGAACTCAGAGTATAACAATTAAGCTATTCAAAGTGTGCATACTTTCTGTAAACTGCAATGGCATATGATGAGTATTGATCTACATTGTTGTATGACTAATTAAAACCTGTCCAGGAGAAGCAAGTAATGAATATAATTAGATGGAATGTTTGATAGCATGGTTACTTTGCATACATTAATTAAAACATCAAAAATGTAAACCCACTAGGTTCAGTTTTGCAACACAGCTAAATGTTTCTGGAATACTAGTGAACAAAATGGAATTAGTATTGCACTCATATAATGATACTGATGCTTGTTTCTTTCACATATAGCCAAGATTATCAGTGCTTAAGGCAATCTGCTAATAATAAAGAACTACTCTTCACCCCAAAGCTAGTTTTACGCCATCCCAATTTGTTGTTTGAAGCAAATGTGGGACATAAAACAGATGCATTCAGGCAATCATTCTGCTAAAATACAAAATGGTCACTCACAACTCTGTGAAAGAAAAGCATAGAAAACTAGACCCTAAGGAAAATCTGAAGCATTGAAAAATATGATCTGTACTAAGAAGCTTTCATATCCTTTACATAATCATATTCTATGCACGATGAAAAACATTATGAAATGCTGGCTGGATATATTTTCTTTCAGCTTCAAAACTATCGAACAATTTAGCTTGTACATCCAGCAAGCAGGTTTAGTTCTGATGATTAGCATTGTACCGCATTCAGCTTGCCCAATATCAAATGCCATTTTGCTTTTCATGAGAAAAATATCAGGTCATATCTTCCAGATTTTTTGAACCTCAAAATCAGAATAATCCACTGGCTGCCGTTTATTTTCCGAGCCGAATTCAAGGTGCAGGTTTTGACCTACAAAGCCTTGAATGGTTTGGGACCTGCCTACCTGCACGACCACATTTCTATCTATGAACCCACACGACTTTTTTGAGCTTCTGGAGAGGCCCTTCTCTCACTCCTGCCTGCATCGCAAGTGCGACTTGTGGGGAAGAGAGAGAGGGTCTTCTCTGTGGTGACCCCCCGACTCTGGAATTCACTCCCCAGAGACATTAGGCAAGCCCCCACACTGGCAATCTTCAAGAAGAACCTGAAAACCTGGTTATTCCAATGTGCCTTCAGTGATTGAATGTAAGATACTCCCAGACCAAACCTTGCATAAAATGACCTCAGAAGAACTTTATTTTATGGTTCGTGCAATTAAATCCTTCCTTATCCCCGGATCCTCCTCCCGATAACTTATACCAGTGTTTCTCAACCTGGGGGTCGGGACCCCTGGGGGGGTCAAGAGGGGGTGTCAGAGGGGTTGCCAAAGACCATCAGAAAACACAGTACTTTCTCTTGGTCATGGGGGTTCTGTGCGGGAAGCATGGCTGAATTGTATCATTGGTGGGCTTCAGAATGCTCTTTGATTGCAGGTGAACTATAAATTCCAGCAACTACAACTCCCAAATGTCAAGGTCTATTTTCCCCAAACTCTACCAGTGATCACATTTGGGCATATTGAGTATTTGTGCCAAATTTGGTCCAGATACATCATTTTTTGAGTTCACAGTGCTCTCTGGATGTAGGTGAACTACAGCTCCCAAACTCAAGGTCAATGCCCACCAAACCCTTCCAGTATTTTCTGTTGGTCATGAGAGTTATGTATGCCAAGTCTGGTTCAATTGTATCATTGGTGGAGTTCAGAATGCTCTTTTAATTTAACTGAACCATAAATCCCAGCAACCACAACTCCCAAATGACAAAATCAATCCCCTCCCCAATCCCACCAGTATTCAAATTTAGGCATATTGAGTATTTGTGCCAAATTTGGTCCAGTGAATGAAAATACATTCTACATATCAGATATTTACATTATGATTCATAACATTAGCAAAATTACAGTTATGAAGTCGCAACAAAAATAATGTTGTGGTTGTGGGGGGGGGGGGGTCACCACAACATGAGGAACTGCATTAAGGCGTCACAGCATTAGGAAGGTTGAGAACCACTGACTTATACTGTCCTATCTCCCAGTGTTTTAAAATTTTTAAAATTTTATCATTGAGTTTTGGCCCTGTCCAGCCTAATCCTCTGTGTTTTAATATTTGATTTTCTTTTGCTGTTCGCTTATTATATTGGTTTGCATTTTATGTAGTTTATTTTCTGGTCTTATTATGCTTTTCTGTTATATTGTGTTACTGTATTGTTGGGTGTGGCCTCATGTAAGCCGCACCGAGTCCCCTGAGGGAGATGGAGCAGGGTATAAATGAAGTATTATTATTATTATTAGTAGTAGTAGTAGTAGTAGTAGTAGTGTAAGGGATCACGGGTTTAGAGTGTGGGGTCCCTTTTCGAAGAAATCCACAGAGTCCAACTGGTTCATGTAAAACACAATTTAATCAAGCTGATCAACATGAGACGGACATGTTTGTGCTTTCAAAGACTGCCCGCCCCCTCCTATGTTTCTGCTGACATTTATACTCAAGTAATAGGTCACGGACTCTCTTTCCAGCCTCCTCTTCCTTGACCTTTTGATGGAAAGTACCTTCTTCTACATACAGACTCTGCACTTAAATCAACAACCTTTGAAGTTAACCACAATACAACATCCTGTGTAAGAAAGTACCTTCTTGTTTCTTAATTTTTTTTCTTCCGTATTGCTCTCTTTCTACAGAGAAAGAGTAACAAAAGAAAACATTTTTTTTCATGGCCTCTTGCTTAATTTCACTCAAAGACCCTTGAAGCCTCCTTCAGTAGTCGTATAGCATCTACCCATGGAGCCTTTTACTGAGGTTCCAGAACTCTTGAAAAACAAGATTCTTAGCATGTTGCTCTTCACATATAAGGAATGATGAGAATGGAAAGAGAAACAGGGGTGATGTTCCAGGAGTCTCCTTGATCTTCTTTTCTAGTAGTTGGGAATATATGGCTTGACATTCCCCTTCATCCCCAGACAGTATTATGGCTTCAACAGGACCCAAAATATTCAGAACTATGTGTGAGATAAATCTTTATTTGCTCCAGCACACATAAAACTGTTGGACTTGTCTGTTCCAACAACACTCAGATTCTACTGCTCAGAGTAACACTTTATGGCCTCCTATGATTCCATTTCACAGAGTTGTGCCTCCTATTGAAGAACCACAGGGGACATGTTCTCACTGAAGTGGCTGCTGATAGGTTCCATGGCATTGGGATTTATAGAAGCTGGCCAAGATCCTGAACCCAGCTAGAAATAAGATTCAGCTGTTCGTAGAGCTACTTTAAACCCTAGTGTAGATTCATCCTACTGCTCAGTTTGTTTTTTCCCTCTCTAATCTGACTTTTCTTTTCACCATCAATATGAATCACAATCATTTCTTTAAAATAGAGGAAAAAGAAAAAGATTGCATTGCAGATGGGACTAAATTTGTTCCCTGAGCCAAATGATTCCAGTCATCACAAATCAAGCCCATCCTTGCTACAAAGTCCAGTTCTACATTCTGCTTTTTAATCACACTAGAATATGACCTATATGTATAAATACTTTTCACCATCACAGCATCAGAGAAGTTTAAAAGCTATGATGCTAAAAATAACTGAAACTATAAAAGGAGCAATGCATATGGTGTTTTTCAACATCATTTCTAATCTAGCAGCAAAAGAGCACATCACCATAAATGTGAGGCTGTCACCAATACGTGTTCTGTCATGCTAACAGTGCTTAACAATGGCATGTGGTATGATGTCACTGTAATAATCATGTCCCCGCCACTTGGATTGGGCAAACAATGAGGTCAAATGGGAGAAGGGGAAACAAAGGATCAGAAAAACAACACATGCAGTAAATGTCATCTTGCAGGCCATCTGTCACCAGAGAGAAGCAAGGGAAGACAGGGGAGGGTCAGTGACATATTAAGAAAGAGGGCCAAGCAACTTTATTCCAAGATAAATTCAAATTGTAATGTGTTAACCAATTCTAATATGAATTTTTTTCATGGAAATACTGTAGGAATCTGCTTATGTTAATGGCATGCAATTAGAGTATCACCGGTAGCTGTTATGACTCTGATGATCCAATATGTAATTGCCCACCCTTGACCTAGAATATAGTCCCATACTACCTTGAAAAAGCAACATCCACATTTGTTTTACAAAACCTAATTATCACTAACACATAGTCAATACAAATGTACAGAGCTATACTGTATTGGATCTACATAACCATCAACTTTCATGACCTGAGGGTAAAATAAATGGAGAGCAAGTACAAATGCAAGCTAAGTATTTAACTTTTGAATAACGCTATGTAACATGATTTTTGTTCCTGAGTTATAAATGTAATTTCCTAATTGGTTCTATCATAAAAACACAGAAAAAATTAAACTGCAAAAACTTTGTTTCAGTGGTCTACACAAAAGGTTTAAAATGGTAGCCACAAAAGCAAAGTTTCTGGGGTATAACAAGAGGTAAGTACCACACAATTAAACAGGAAATAACACTTTTAAACCAGGAACAGAAAAACTGTCACATTTTGTTACATAGTGTAATAGAAAATATACATTCATACTAACAGCCAGCCTAGAGTAGCAAAGTGCAAGGGCAGATGTCTTCACTGTATCTGGTTGTGATCCCCAGGTTGTGCCAGTCAGCTTTTGTATGATATTGTTTCTTGGGCCCACTTTTTGCTTGATATTCAGGCAGTGCTTCTCATAGGTCAGAAAACGGTCCAGGGTAATTCCCAGGTATTTTGGTGTGCTGCAATGCTCCAGTGGGATTCCTTCCCAGGTGATCCTAAGAGCTCGAGATGCTTGTCTGTTCTTAAGATGAAAAGCACACATGTGTGTTTTAGATGGATTAGGAATCAGCTGGTTTCCCCTGTAATAGACAGTAAGAGCGCCTAGAGCTTCAGAGAGCTTCTGTTCAACCATCTCAAAGCTCCCTGCTTGAGCGGTGATTGCACGATCGTCAGCATAGATAAAACTCTCTGTCTTTCTGGCAGTGGCTGGTCATTAGTGTTAATGTTGAGCACTGATGGAACAAGCACGCTCCCGAGGCAGGCCGTCCTTCTGTTTTCGCCATCTGCTTCTTTGGCTCTGGAACACAACAAAGAAGCTTCTGTTTTGTAGCAGATTTTCTATGAGGCGGGTGAGGTGGTAGTCCTTTGTGATATTATAATTTTTTCTCAGGAGAAGGCAATGATGTACAATGTCATAAGCTGCTGACAGGTCTATGAAGACAGTTCCTGTAATCTGCTGCCTTTCAAAGCCATCCTCTATGTGCTGAGTCAGGATCAACACTTGTGATGTGCAGCTTTTGTCTTTCCTGAAGCCAGCTTGCTGTGGAATCAGACATGGATCTATTTTTTCCATAATTCTATGCAAAATAAGTCTCTCCAGTACTTTTTAAAGGTGGTCTATAGCCTTTTGGATCATTGCGGTCTTTGCCTGGTTTCAAGATGGCTATGACTCTTGCTTTCCTCCAGATTTTGGGCATCTGACAGGATGCAGTGCAGTTGTTCATCCGCTTTGGCAGCCAGCACCTTGGTTTTGGACCAAAGTTCTTAATTTGACTGGTGAACTGTTATATATAAGGAGATGTACAGTTCATCTCCACCTAGCCTGAAGTGGGATTTTGGAAAAGCCCAGAACTCATATTTCCCAGGTGCTTCTTTGAGGTCAAAATGTGACTGATTTCTCATTACAACAATGAATGAATCTAGATAGGAGGTTTCTCTCCTCTCAAAGCTCAATAATAATCTCTGAGCATTGTGTTTTTGTATTTTGCAGATTTCTCTCATTGTGAACAATAATTTATGCTGCACATGTAGTTTTGGACATCAGTAATTTAGGTAGGCTTGTCCCAAATAAGTTTCTTCTATGAATGGATATTTTCTAACATTGCCTTTATCATAACACTAAGCAACTTTCCATGATTTGCCAGCAAAAGAGTCCCAACACTGTTAATTAATTCCCTGTGTCTTAGAAATCTTTGGAAAGAAAAGTAGAGTCTGTGGGGAGTAATCTGCTTTCGGAGAAAAAGGAGAAATGTGTACACCTGATCAGGATCTTGATTTCTAGAGGAACATGTCATTTGTAGGAATCCCCTGTTTGAGAGCCTTGCTATGGGTCTTGGAGCCTGCCTTTTTTCTTCAATCCTTAGGGAGAGTAAGAGGAATTACCAGTTTAATATTCTGCCTAATAAATGCATAATAAGCAGCTACCTAACAAGGTATTCCATTATGCTGTAAGTGAAATGTAATTGAATGTAAGAAATATATAATAACTCACAGTTGCACTTTGGACTTCATAAAATATTTGTCCACTCTCAAGGAGTGGATAGACAGTTGATCAGCATACACTCAAATTGCTACAAGTACATCCGCAACCCATGTGAGAAACTGCTAAACTCATAATCTTCCATCTAGATCTGGCCTCTGTGTCAGGAAAACAATGAATCTGTTCTAGATATTAGGCTGACTTTTGAAGTAACTTCCCAAAGCACTGAATATATATTTTGGGGTTGAGCTTTAGCACTTTGGCTAGATCCTTTAAAGTTTGGACAAAAACCCAGCCAAGATTCACCATCTCACAGGCATGAAATTTGTCTGCTGTCCCTGGCTAGAGTTATATACTGAGCAACAGTGAAGCAGTGTCAGTTACTCCCCAACCCTTCCACAGTTTCTCCCCATTGTGCATGCACACAAACATACTGCTGATTATTTCCATTAAACAGCTAGTTTTTCAATTGGAAGAACATAGAATCATAGAATCAAGGAGCTGGAAGAGACCTCATGGGCCATCCAGTCCAACCCCCTGCCAAGAAGCAGGAATATTGCATTCAAATCACCCCTGACAGATGGCCATCCAGCCTCTGTTTAAAAGCTTCCAAAGAAGGAGCCTTCACCACACTCCGGGGCAGAGAGTTCCACTGCTGAACGGCTCTCACAGTCAGGAAGTTCTTCCTCATGTTCAGATGGAATCTCCTTTCTTGTAGTTTGAAGCCATTGTTCCATTGTATCCTAGTCTCCAGGGAAGCAGAAAACAAGCTTGCTCCCTCCTCCCTGTGGCTTCCTCTCACATATTTATACATGGCTATCATATCCCCTCTCAGCCTTCTCTTCTTCAGGCTAAACATGCCCAGCTCCTTAAGCCGCTCCTCATAGGGCTTGTTCTCCAGACCTTTTATCATTTTAGTCGCTCTCCTCTGGACACATTCCAGCTTGTCAATATCTCTCTTGAATTGTGGTGCCCAGAATTGGACACAATATTCCAGGTGTCGTCTAACCAAAGCAGAATAGAGGGGTAGCATTACTTCCCTTGATCTAGACACTATGCTCCTATTGATGCAGGCCAAAATCCCATTGGCTTTTTTTGCCGCCACATCACATTGTTGGCTCATGTTTAACTTGTTGTTCTTTTTCACACGTACTGCTCTCGAGCCAGGTGTCCCCCATTCTGTATCTTTGCATTTCATTTTTTTCTGCCTAAGTGGAGTATCTTGCATTTGTCACTGTTGAACTTCATTTTGTTAGTTTTGGCCCATCTCTCTAATCTGTCAAGATCGTTTTGAATCCTGCTCCTGTCTTCTGGAGTATTGGCTATCCCTCCCAATTTGGTGTCGTCTGCAAACTTGATGATCCTGCCTTCTAACCCTTCATCTAAGTCATTAATAAAGATGTTGAACAGGACCGGGCCCAGGACGAACCCTGCGGCACTCCGCTCGTCACTTCTTTCCAGGATGAAGAGGAAGCATTGGTGAGCACCCTCTGGGTTCGTCCATTAACCAATTACAGATCCACCTCACCGTAGTTTTGCCTAGCCCACATTGGACTAGTTTCCTTGCCAGAAGGTCATGGGGGACCTTGTCGAAGGCCTTACTGAAATCCAGGTACGCTACATCCACGGCATTCCCCGCATCTACCCAGCTTGTAACTCTATCGAAAAAAGAGATCAGATTAGTCTGGCATGACTTGTTTTTGATAAATCCATGTTGACTATTAGCAATGACCGCATTTGTTTATAAGTGTTTGCAGACCACTTCCTTAACAATCTTTTCCAAAATCTTGCCTGGTATCGACGTGAGGCTGACCGGACGGTAGTTGTTTGGGTCGTCCTTTTTTCCCTTCTTGAAGATTGGGACCACATTGGCCCTCCTCCAATCTGCTGGAACTTCTCCCGTTCTCCAAGAACTCTCAAAGATGATTGCCAATGGTTCCGAAATGACTTCCGCTAGTTCATTCAATACTCTTGGGTGTAGTTGATCTGGCCCTGGGGACTTGAACTCATTTAGAGCGGCCAGGTATTCCTGTACGACTTGTTTCCCAATTTGGAGTTGGATGTCCTCAAATCCATCATCCACTCCATCTTGCTAAGGTTGAATATGACTTTCTTTTTGTGAAAGACAGCCTGAAATGTTAAAGTCTTCCATTTCAGGCTGTCTTTTAGTTAAAATACTTCCTATAGCTGAAAAAAAAAATCCTCCCTGCACCTGCCGAGTTGACATGTCAAAAAGAGTTGGGGGAAGGAGGGGGATTGAGGAAATGAAGCTTTATTCAAATCAGCAATTCTGCACCTGCCACCTGAAGTGGTGCAGCTCAGGAAAAGCTTTACCAGTTGACCCTTTTCAAGGTATAATTGAGCAGGGTCAATGTTCCAGACAGGTGGGATCAGAATTGTCATGCTCTCAGTCACAAAACATATCTTAAATCAAAGCCAGATAGCATTTGATGTAATGCAGAACAGAAATATTTATAAAGAGAGGTTACTTCTTTTTGAAAGTACTGTTCTTGACCCTTCAAACTGCCAAGGGCAACAAAATGGAGAAACTAGTTGAGAATTACCGAACCTAGGAAATAACACCTTTACCCTGACAGCACTTTGGCTCACCTGCTTTCCTGCTGCATTTCTGGCACTATCACACCATTGGTCATCAGAGGATATGTTAGGTAAATGGGTACATAAAAATACCCAGCATGCCAATTGCTCCAACAACACAGATTACTGAGATCTGTGTTGATTTGAATGAGCCTGGTCTGATACCTCTGTTGAATGGGCTGTTCAACAGTGGAGCTCTCTGCCGTAGAGTGTGGTGGAAGCTCGTTCCTTGGAAGCTTTTAAGCAGAAGATGGCAATCTGTCAGGGATAATTTGTGCTTTTCCTGCAGGGGGTTGGACTAGATAGCACATGCAATCTCTTCCAATTTTATTATTCTTATGATTCTATGACAGAGACTGGATGGTCATCTGTCAGGGATACTTTGATTGTGCTTCCCCTGCATTGCAGGAGGATTGTCGACATGGTCTCTTCCAACTCTATTATTTTATGATTCTATGAAATCTACACTGACCAAAGCATCCTAAGTCTAGAACTATCTACACCAACCAAAGTCTAGAAATGTTAGTCAAAAGAACAACAACCAAAAGCCAGGTTGATTCATCCATGGATTAGTGTAAGTACTAGGCAAGTGTGGTCCATATTAAAAATGGTTCTAAACCCTTTCCAAAAACAGATGGTGCTGGCGCTTCATTTCTAAAGTCTTTTCGAATTTTTTGTCATCAAAATTTCAGAACTCTAATTAAACTTATGAATCTTTGTAAGTACCTCATTAATGGCAGTCGCGATTGTACAATAGGGAAAGCATCACTGTGAGTGGGGAAAATTGAGGGGCTTCTCTCTCCCTCATTTTTTGAACTATCCTGATAAAATTTGCTTCAGTGGTAGAGCACATTTACCATAGTTAGCTCACCAAATTTCAGAACATTTGACTTATTCATGGAATTTTGGCAAATTTTCAAAGTCTTCGTAAACATTTCTTTAAAAAATACTACAAGAGCTATCTATTTGAATTTTGTATACAATGCACAAGACAACAAGGGCATCAATCTCCAGAAGTTTCTGAAAGATTCACACATCTATAGATTTCTGGGGATTTTTAAAAGTTTAGACCAAAACAATTTATCCTGCCAAAAAGCGACAACAGCAATCCTCTTGAATGTCCGTCTGTCCTTATGACGCATAACCACATCATTTAAACTTAGCACAGATACTGTTTCCTTCTTACTTTGATCCTTTTTGCAGATATTTATTTTATTTAGACAACTCTAAATGGTGACTGTGCGACAAGACCTCATTTGGGTCACTCAGCCTCATTTAAGTCATAAGCAGCAGACGACACCAAATTGGGAGGGATAGCCAATACTCCAGAGGACAGGAGCAGGATTCAAAACGATCTTGACAGATTAGAGAGATGGGCCAAAACTAACAAAATGAAGTTCAACAGTGACAAATGCAAGATACTCCACTTTGGCAGGAAAAAAGAAATGCAAAGATACAGAATGGGGGACGCCTGGCTTGAGAGCAGTACGTGTGAAAAAGATCTTGGAGACCTCGTGGACAACAAGTTAAACATGAGCCAACAATGTGATGTGGCGGCAAAAAAAGCCAATGGGATTTTGGCCTGCATCAATAGGAGCATAGTGTCTAGATCTAGGGAAGTAATGCTACCCCTCTATTCTGCTGGAATGTATCCAGAGGAGGGTGACTAAAATGATCAAGGGTCTGGAGAACAAACCCTATGAGGAGCGGCTTGAGGAGCTGGGCATGTTTAGCCTGAAGAAGAGAAGGCTGAGAGGAGATATGATAGCCATGTATAAATATGTGAGAGGAAGCCACAGGGAGGAGGGAGCAGGCTTGTTTTCTGCTTCATTGGAGACTAGGACGCGGAACAATGGCTTCAAACTACAAGAAAGGAGATTCCATCTGAACATTAGGAAGAACTTCCTGACTGTGAGAGCCGTTCAGCAGTGGAACTCTCTGCCCCGGAGTGTGGTGGAGGCTCCTTCTTTGGAAGCTTTTAAACAGAGGCTGGATGGCCATCTGTCAGGGGTGATTTGAATGCAATGTTCCTGCTTCTTGGCAGGGGGTTGGACTGGATGGCCCATGAGGTCTCTTCCAACCCTTTGATTCTATGATTCTATGATTCTGGGAAATGTAGTTTACAACGGGGTCTTTTGTGATTCTCTATCATTGGGGACCAGGCCTTTCTAAATTACAGTTAAGATGGCTGTGATTAGTCACACCCACAACTCCCTTTCTGATGGCGGCATTGGTGGGGAATGAGCTTTAAAAAGCACTTTGTATTATCTTGGCTTTGCCAATGTTGCTTAATGCTTGCTTACTTTAGTCTTGTTTGCAGATATTTATTTTATTTAGGTGAACTCTAAATGTTGACTGCAAGACCAGCCCTCACTTGCATCCTTCAGCCTCATCTGAGTCCTAAGCAGCTTTGCATTCTGGGAAATGTAGTTTACGGCTGGGCCTTTTGTAATGTTCTGCCATTGAGGGCCTGGCCTTTCCAAACTACAGTTAAGATGGCTGTGATTAGTCAGGCCCACAGCTCCCTTCCTTATGGCTGTGCTAGCAAGGGATGAGATTTAAAAAGTACTTTATGTTATATTGGCTTTACCAAAGTTGCTTAATGGTTATAGTGAAAATTAGACTGACCTTGGGAGACATCTGAATATTACAGAATTATTATTATTATTTCGAGGTTTTATATACCGACCCTCTCACCTTCAAAGAGGGATTCGGACTGGTTCACAACATGTGTTAACATACAAAAAATATACAATAACAACACAATGCCACTTCATAACACGATTAAAATATCAGCACCATACACATTAAAACATTATCATCCCAGTTAAAAGAGCCAAATAGTCTGACACCATCACAATCCCATTCATCATCCTCCTTTCATGTGGGCAAAGAATTAAATCAGTTGTCAAATGCCGCGTTCCACAACCAGGTCTTTGTTAGTTTCCTGAACGTCATGGGGGGGGGGGGGGGCAGTTCTGATCTCTAATGGCAGGGAGTTCCAAAGTCGAGGGGCCACCATCGAGAAGGCCCTGTCCCTCGTCCCCACAAGCCGTGCTTGTGCAGGCAGAGGGACCGAGAGCAGGGCCCCTCCAGACGATCTTAGTGGTCAGAACATTTATGGGGGGGAAAGGGTAAGTGATTCAAATTCTAAATTCACCACCACCATCTTTCTTGCATGCCTTGGAAATAGCTTCGCATGCACAAATTTAACAAATCAGATACAAGTTCTGATTTTTATTCCGAATTATGCACCAGCCTAGTAAATACTGTACCTTAAATATTATCAAAAAAGGAGCAATTCCCTTCTCTGAGTAGCGTGGCAAAAGATGACGGTTTAACCCAGGGGTCCTCAAACTATGGCCTGAGGGCCAGATATGGCCCTCCAAGGTCATTTACCCGGCCCTCGCTCAGGGTCAACTTAAGTCCGAAACGGCTTGAAAGCACACAACAACAACAACAATCCTATCTCATCAGCCAAAAGTAGGCCCACAGTTCCCATTGAAATACTAATAAGTTTATATTTGTTAAAATTGGTCTTCATTTTAATTGATGTATTGTTTTTAAGTGGTTTGTTTTTTTTACACTACAAATACAATATGTGCAGTGTGCATAGGAATTCATTCATGCTTTTTTCAAATTATAATCCAGCTCTCCAACAGTTTGAGGGACTGTGACTTGGCCCTCTGTTTAAAAAGTTTTCCTGGACAGGCTAAAAATGGTTTAGAAAGAAACCCCAATCCCTTCCACTCTCTCTCCTGCAACACTGATTCTGGCCTTTTTGATGCCTGGGTGGGAAAATGAGAGTGGAGTCTGCTCACTGGCACTTCCATCAAAGAAGCACTGGGAGACTATAGTGAGTCAATGCTTCCTTTAAGTTTCCTCATGACAGACTAAGCTCTCACCTTTTGCCATTCTGCATAAAGAAGGGAATCGTTCCTTTCTTACGAGAGTTAATACTGTTACCATTTATGCTAACTTTTCTTTTGATACTGAACCTTAACTTTTTAACTTAAAGTTATTTAACTTAAACTGTGCACTCGACCTTATCTAAGTAGAGTGGCAAAGGGCCTTTTTGGATCTTTTTTGTGGTAAAATGACAGCAGCAATGGCAAGAGGTAGCTGGCTCCCTGAGACAACACTCACAGTTTAACCTTTCTGCAGATTGACCCCCAGTTTATTGTAGGTCATACCAAAATCCATAATTTTGGATTCCAAACCGATCCTTGACTTACACATGACGTCAACATATACACATGTCTATATCGTAATTTTAAAAACAACTGAACAGCTACAGTAATTAGAATTTTTAAAAATATTAAAACAATATTGTTGAAAGCAACATAGCACCATCCCTCTTTTTAAAAATGGTTTTCAAAACTTTTAGTAATCCTTCCCCCCACCCGCACCCCCAAGTGCCAGCCTATGGAAGGGCATCAAGAAGATGGCCATTCTATCCTTCCTAAGAAGGAAGTTCCAGATCCTAGTGATAGCCACCAAGAAGTAGCCATTTTAGCGAAGGAGAAATCCTGAACTAGACCAGAAGCTCTTATTGCCCACACCAGGTCTCACAGCACTGCCATGTTTTCCAAATCCCTTCATCATTAGGAGAGAAACTTTTCTTCCTTCATAAATCTTTATCGATTTCATTGCTCCTTGACTGTTACTCGTTTCCCTGCTGTTCTCCCTGTTGTGTTAAGTAATTCTGCAAAGCTATAAATCCAAACCACTCCTGAAACCAAGAAGCAAGCCCAGTGATCTACGAAACCAACACTCAAAAGACAGAATAAGTTCTGTAAGAAATCAAAACACTGCTGCAGAAAGCCAACACTTTAATAATTATTTGGTTGAAGTAGGGAACATGATGAATATATGAGATGCTATTAAAATAAAGAAATGAAAAGGATAGTTATGAATAGCTTTTATACATGATGACTCATTAGAGGACCAAAAAGTATCCAGCAGGATTAGACCACTATATACATATGTTGTTGTTCATTCGTTCAGTTGTCTCCGACTCTTCGTGACCTCATGGACCAGCCCACGCCAGAGCTCCCTGTCGGCTGTCACCACCCCCAGCTCCTTCAAGGTCAAGCCAGTCACTTCAAGGATGCCATCCATCCATCTTGCCCTTGGTCGGCCCCTCTTCCCTTTGCCTTCCACTTTCCCCAGCATAACTGTCTTCTCTAGGCTTCCCTGTCTCCTCATGATGTGGCCAAAGTACTTCAACTTTGTCTCTAGTATCCTTCCCTCCAATGAGCAGTCGGGCTTTATTTCCTGGAGGATGGACTGGTTGGATCTTCTCACAGTCCAAGGCACTCTCAGCACCTTCCTCCAGCACCACAGCTCAAAAGCATCTATCTTCCTTCGCTCAGCCTTCCCCAAGGTCCAGCTCTCACATCCGTAGGTTACTACAGGGAATACCATGGCTTTGACCAGGCGGATCCCCGTTGCCAGTCTGATGTCTCCACTCTTCACCATTCTATCGAGACTGGACATTGCTCTCCCCCCAAGAAGCAAGCGTCTTCCGATTCCCTGGCCACAATCTGCATCTGCAGTAATCCCTGCGCCTAGAAATACAAAGTCTGCCACGGCCTCCACGTTTTCTCCCTCCATTTCCCAGTTGTCAATCATTCTTGTTGCCATAATCTTGGTTTTTTTGATGTTTAGCTGCAACCCAGCTTCTGCGCCTTCTTCTTCCACCTTGATTAGAAGGCCCCTCAGCTCCTCCTCACCCTCGGCCATCAGAGTGGTGTCATCTGCATATCCGAGGCCGTCAATGTTTCTTCCAGCAATTTTCACCTCGGCTTTGCATTCATCAAGCCCCGCACATCGCATGATGTGCTCTGCACACAAGCCAAAAAGGTCGGGTGAGAGCATGCAGCCCCGCCGTACGCCCTTCCCAATCCCGAACCAGTCTGTTGTTCCGTGGCCAGCTCCGACTGTTGCTACTTGGTCCTTGTACAGATTCCTCAGGAGAGAGACAAGGTGGCTTGGTATGCCCATCCCACCAAGAACTTGCCACAATCCATCATGATCCACACAGCCAAAGGCTCTAGAGTAGTCAATGAAGCAGAAATAGATGTTTTTCTGAAACTCCCTGCCTTTCTCCATTATCCAGCGGATATTGGCAATCTGGTCTCTCGTTCCTCTGCCTTTTCTAAACCCAGCTTGAACATCTGGCAGCTCTCGCTCCATGTATTGCTGGAGTCTTCCTTGCAGGATCTTGAGCATTACCTTACTGGCATGAGAAATAAGGGCCACTGTACGGAAGTTGAAGCATATACCCACCACAAACTACTCTTAGATGAGGATGATGGCTAGGTGTTTGTTTTCACTAGTTCCCTCCCCACTTAAGGGAAATACCAGGAGGCAGAAAATTTATTGTGAATTGGGGGAGGGGATAGAACATGAAACAAAAGATGTTCCTGCACAAAGTTACTAGTGTACCAGCTGTCATGATTAGGTTATCTAGATGTGAAGGAAAACATCTAGATCTCTATGAAATCTATAAACTTCTCAGTGTGAATATAGACTTTCTTGCTGATCTGGCCCTGCAATATAGCACAGGAGGAGTTGGAGGAGAAGGGAGGCAGCAATTGATGAGCTCTCTCTAGTTTCATGCTCAGGAGAGTACCAATTTCCCAAAGGCAGCCATGACTTGGTAGTATACATCTGATATAATCACATACATGCCAAGACCTAGAGGGCTTAATCATGAACTATGCCAAGATTGATTTTCCAGCCATCCAGGAGGATGTCTTATTACCATATTTACTCATAAAATGCTCATCTTTTATGGCTCAGTATTGTCCCCCATGTTGTTTAACATCTACATGAAGCCGCTGGGTGAGATTATCCGGAGTTTTGGAGTTCAATGCCATCTGTACACAGATGATGTCCAACTCTATCACTCATTTCCACCTGATGCTAAGGAGGCTGTCCAAGTCCTTAACCGGTGCCTGGCCACTGTGACGGTCTGGATGAGGGCGAGCAAATTGAATCCAGACAAGATAGAGGTCCTCCTAGTCAGTCGCAAGACGAACAGGATATAGGGTCGCAACCTGTGCTGGACGGGGTCACACTCCCCTTGAAGGCACAGGTTCGCAGCTTGGGAGTTCTCCTGGATTCATCACTGAGCCTGGAATCCCAGGTTGCAGCGGTGGCCAGGGGAGCGTTCGCACAATTAAAACTTGTGCGCCAGCTGCGCCCGTACCTTGGGAAGTCAGACTTGGCCACGGTGGTCCACGCTCTCGTTACATCTAGAATAGACTACTGCAACGGACTCTACGTGGGGTTGCCTCTGAAGACTGCTCGGAAGCTTCGAATAGTCCAACGAGAGGCAGCCAGGTTAATAACTGGGGTTGTATACAGGGAGCATACAACTCACATGTTACGCCAGCTCCACTGGCTGCCAGTTTGCTACCGGGCACAAGTCAAAGTGCTGGCTTTGGCCTATAAAGCCCTAAACGGCCCCGGCCCAAATTACCTGGCCAAACGCATCTCCCTCTATGTACCATTGCGGAGATTAAGATCCTCCGGGGAGGCCCTGCTTTCCGTTCCGCCATTGTCACAGGCGCGATTGGTGGGGACGAGGGACAGGGCCTTCTCGGTGATTGCTCCCCGGCTATGGAACTCCCTTCCTTGTGAGATCAGGTCGCCCGCCTCCCTCCTGTCCTTTAGAAGGATGGTAAAAACTTGGCTGTGGGACCAAGCTTTCGGGACAGGACAATGAAGCGACAATGGGAAAGATGACAGGGCCAATTGGATTTGATGCGGATGGCTAGGACGGTTTTAAATTGTGTTATTTTAATTGGTGTATTTTATTATTTAGATAAATGTTTTTTTAATGTTTATGTACTGTACCCAGGCATTGAATGTTTGCCATGTATATGTTGTGCTCCGCTCTGAGTCCCCTTCGGGGTGAGAAGGGTGGAATATAAGTGTTTTAAATAAATAAATAAATAATAAAATAAAATAAATTACATTGCCTAAATTGAGTTGCACATTAGATTCAATAGTGCATTAAAATCACACACAGAAACCCACCTGTATGAAATGGCATGGAAGTATTCTAAACCCCAGAGGCCAAACAGAGGTGGTGGTGGTGGGGTGGGTTGAAGAGGCTGTTCTTGGTGGTGTCAGAAGCCTCAGATCTCCATGGTGTCCAGAGAAAGAGGAGGAGGAGCCAGCTGGTGATCCAGTTGTTCCTGCCATTTAGCTGCAGATTCTGGCTCCCAAGTAATCCTTGGAGTCTTGCCCGCCACTCCTAGACTCAATGAGTCCCATGTGATTCACAACTAGAATCATTCACAAGGCCAGTTGGGAACCCCTCAGTTTTGAAGGCTTCATGAATAAGGTCATTTAGGAATCATATGAGGCTGACAAGCTCATCAGCCTTGGCCTGATGGAGGAATGTGGCTTCCCAAATAGCCTCATTCATGCTGCCTGCCTCCTTGATGTGTTGGGTCTGCACTGTTGGGCATTAGATTCGAGAAAAAATACAATTTTTGTAATGTTCACTACTGAAATTGAGGGCTGCATTACATTTGATGGTACATTATATTCAAGTAAATATAGTAATTTATCCAATTTACAGATCTGTGGAATCTTCCTTCATTGAACAACAGTGTCCATCGCTTTTTAACATGTGGTTATAACAAACCACATGGTGAATTGTGTCCTAAAGACTAGAAAGTTCAGTAAATGCAAGCGAACTCCACTATGTGCTCATGTTAGAGTCTACTTGACAGCAATGAAAGCAACAAAGGGGTTCTACTTCTCTGTCTTCAAAGCACTGTTTTCAATACTTCATTACAAGGTTTTCTTTAGCAATTCAAAGCCTATTATCTGCTGGCCTAAAAGTAGATTGTGGAGCCATCTGCTGCCAGTTTGAGAATAAAATTTGCTCTATCTGCCAAGATTTGATCTCCAACACTGTGGCAAGCAAAGTGAATTTTTTTCATGTCAGGAGCAACTTGAGAAACTGCAAGTTGCTTCTGGTGTGAGAGAATTGGCCATCTGCAAAGACGTTGCCCAGGGGACACCCGGATGTTTGATGCTTTTACCATCCTTGTAGGAGGCTTCTTTCGTGTCCCGTGTGGGGAGCTGGAGCTGACAGAGGGAGCTCAACACGCTTTCCCTGGATTCAAACCATTTAACCCATTGCACCACTGGGGGCTCCTAGTAAAGTGAATGAGATATGAAGAGTGCTGTGTTCCAGTGTGTGAGTCTGAGCTGGTGAGACCCAAGCACTAGAGATCTGGTATCTCAATCACCTTAGAGGGAGCATGACCTCATTTGTTCTTCTTGATATATTTGCAATTTTCATGACAATATCCTTTCAGTGGGATTGCCTGAGTTGGGCGCAGAGAGCTCTTGCGTTCTGCTCTAAAATGGTTAACCCCAAAAGGTGATACTTGTGAGGAATCTGCTCAGCTGAACTTTCCATTTAGAGATTCCATTAGGTTGTTATTAACATGTGTATAAAAGTATTCAGTGGGGTCATTTGGAGTTGTGGATACCACATTGTAATCAGTATGTTGCAGTTCTAGTTCTCATTTTCATTGTCAGCAGGAGATATGGTATTCTCTAGCAACATCCCTACCTGGACAGGAATAAAAGTGTCCAGGATTAACCCCATATCCATGGGATCAATATGCAGTTTCATTTATCCATGTCCAACAAAATATGTCATCTCTAGGAACTTTCTAAGTCCTCCAGCATGTCGCTATGGTATTCTTGGACGAAAGGTCCTTTACTTATATAGGTTCAGTATTATTCACATTTTCATATAACCACATGAAATATGAAAATGTGGATATGTGATGATACTAAAGTTCTCTATACTCTGTCTCAAAATAATCACAGTGAACTGGATTAGGGAAAAGTACTTAGAAAATGAGTCAGAAATGCATCAAGTTCAGAATGCATCTGATCACAAGAATTCTCAAGGATGATCATGCAATATGTATCCCAACACAGCTGCATTGGCTGCAACTATGTTTCCAAATTCAATTCCAAAAGATGGTTTAACCAATGAAGCCTTACATAGTCCAAGACCCAATTTTTAAGCTAAATACTAGGCTGGGCGGTTTCGTTCGTTAATTTCGTAATTCGTTATTAATTCGTTATTTTTTTATAACGAAGCGATATTGAACCATTTAGGAGCAACTAAAAATCGAAACGAATTTTTAAAATTTATTTCGTAATTGTTTCGTAATTGTTTCGTTATTATTTCGTTATTATTTCCGTATGTCTGGTGCAAGTTTTATAGTTGTTGTTTGTTTTATCAGTGATAAAAAAATAAATTAACACACCAACAGTCAACAACAGAGGGAGAGGGAAGCTTCAGAAGTTCCCCCTGTCCCATTTGGAGGGTTTTTTAGCGTATTGCGCAATTGCGTCCGCCATTAACGAATCGATTCGTTAATTGTTTCGAAATTGTTTCGTAATTTCCGAAATTTCGTAAATATCGAACTTTTTTAAAGAAAAATTTCGGAATTCTTTTAAAAAACAAAACGCAAAAACCCCCTAAAAACGAATCGAGTTTAGAAACAAATTTTTCCGTGGTTGCCCAGCCCTACTAAATACCTCTCCTATCATTAATCTAACTATACCTTAAAGAATGGTACTTCAGATGCCTTTCTCTGAAAGTATAATCAAGAAGAGGTTCAGAGCATTTTTCAGTTGGAATAAAAATTTATTTATTTATTTATTTATTTATTTAAAACATTTATATTCCGCCCTTCTCACACCGCAGGGGACTCAGGGCGGAGCACAACATATATACGACAAACATTCCATGCTGGGACATAAAATCATAAATATATACAAACATTAAAATCACTTGTATCCACATTGAAAGTTGCTTAAAATGTTTCCTTGAAAAATCTTGACCTATTTTGGTTCTGTGCTACATCTGTTTTAAGGAATTATTACACCTTTAATTAATTGATTGATTAACTGTATTTATATATCACCTTTCTCACTCCTAGGGGGACTCAAGGAGTTTACAACATACTAAGGTAGATGCAAAAAAAAAAAAGCCATGCAGTCTGTAGCATAACAGCTTAACTTTGCCATTTGAGAGACCATCAGAACAAAGTCAAGGGCATACAGAACAGTGACCAACTACAAATAAATTTTGTGACATGCCTGGCTACATGAACATCTCGCCTTCAGTAGCATGAAGAATCAAAGGCTTAACACTTGGTTGGGCAGAGCAGGAGGAGGAGAAAAAAAGGAATATATCTCCATTTCAAAACTGAGGCAATCCCAGTGGAATAATACTTTGCCAGACATTCAGGTAATCAAATACTCCCAATGCACTTTTTTTTCTTCAAACAGAGATATCAAATTATGTCATGCATACTATTAAAGTAGATAGAAGATAGGAAAGTAACACGGAAAAGGCTCAGCAGCTGGGTAAAGAGTGTTCTCTATCCTTCCCAACTAGCAGCACTACACATGTGCTGATGGGATGATGGGACCTGTAATGCAACACACTTTGAACAGGGCAGTTGGTTTGAAGAACTTTAAATTAAGATATTTGAACTACACTCTACCATTCAAAGGAGAACTTCAAAAGAAACAAGTAGGATCTCATAGCATAAAGACTATTCTTGTTCAGTGTTCTAGCTAGTTTCTCAGATTTCATTTTTAATCAATCTTTCTAACCTCCACTGGGAAAATCCTCACAAGAATCCTTGCAAACTGCCTTCTACCCCTCTCTGAAGACACCCTTCCCAGAATCCCATAACGGCTCCCCCCCCCCCCCCCCCCCCCCGAGGAACAGTGGACATAATTTTCACTGCACGACAGTTCCAAGAAAAATGAATGGAACAAAATTAACTTCTGTACATGGCATTCATTGACCTTGCAAAGACATTTGACACAGAAAATCGCAGTGCTCTCTGGACCATCCTCCAAAAAATCAGGTGCCCTGACAAATTTGTGAACATCCTGTGGCTCCTCCATGATGCCAACACTCTTAGATAGCAATGGCTCCTAAAGTGACCCATTTAAGGTGGAATTCGGTGTCAAAAAGGGATGTGCAATTGCCCCAAACTTATTTTCCATCTTCGTTGCTATGATACTTCATCTTGTTGGTGGGAAGCTTCCCACCAGAGTAGAAATCATCTATTGGACAGATGGCAAGCTATTTAACCTCAGCAGACTGAAAGCCAAAACCAAGGTCACAACAACTGTTATAGAACTCCAGTAGGATGATGATAACGTAGCCTATGTGCATTCAGAAGAAGAGCTAGAAGAAACTCTAAACACCTTTGCAGAAGCCTTTTCCAGAATGGCTTTCCTGTCAAAGTAATAAAGTAAAGCCCAACCAACTTTACTGTTTGCAAACCTAGAAAAGTTGCCATTGCTTTGAAATACAGACTTTGAAACCAAATAATGTCTGGTTGAAGATGAACAAGCTGAAGATAAATCCCGACAAGACAGAGGTCCTCCTGGTCGATCGTAAACCGGATCGGGGTATAGGGTGGCAACCTGTGTTGGACGGGGTTACACTCCCCCTGAAGCCACAGGTCCGCAGTTTGGGTGTCCTCTTGGACTCATCACTTACGCTTGAGGCTCAGGCATCGGCGGTGGCCGGGAGGGCTTTTGCACAATTGAGACTCGTGTGCCAACTGCGACCATACCTCGTAAAGGCTGATCTGGCCGGGGTGGTCCATGCCTTGGTCACCTCTAGCTTGGACTACTCTAATGCGCTCTACGTGGGGCAGCCCTTGAAAACGGCTCAGAAATTCCAACTGGTCCAACGGGTGGCGGCCAGGTTGTTAACTGGTGCTCCTTACAGAGAGAAGTCAACCCTCCTGTTTAAGGAGCTCCATTGGCTGCCGTTCATTTTCGGGTCCCAATTCAAGGTGCAGGTGCTCACCTACAAAGCCCTAAACGGTTTGGGACCCGCCTACCTGCGTGACCGCATCTCGGTATATGAACCCACACGATCCCTCCGTTCATCTGGAGAGGCCCTGCTCACGATCCCACCTGCGTCGCAAGCGTGTTTGGTGGGGACGAGGGACAGGGCCTTCTCTGTGGTAGCCCCCCGACTCTGGAACTCTCTCTCCAAGGACATCAGACAACCCCCAACATTGGCAGTCTTTAGGAAGAGCTTGAAGACCTGGCTGTTCCAGTGTGCCTTTCCAGAATAGGAATCTCCCAGCATCATGTCCCAAACATACTTTACTAGAGATTTAAGATTGTCTGCACATTGCACCTACCCTAAAATCCTTACATTTCACCTGTCATATCCAGCACTTTTAATTTTATTCATTACATTTGGCCCGGCCCTTAGTTTTAAATGTGTCATGATGTTATTGTTTTAATGTTTTACTGTTTATTGGTTTGCTTTATGAGTTTTATTGTTGTATTTGTTATGCTGTTGTTTTATTGAGGCCTTGGCCTTTGTAAGCCGCACCAAGTCCTTCGGGAGATGTTAGCGGAGTAAAAATAAAATTAATATTAATAATAATAATAATAGTAATAATAATAATAAAGATTGTTAGACTAGCTGACACATTTCAAAGCCATATCACAGGAATGGAAATAAACTAAAACGCTCTCTCACTTTTAGCGAAATCTGTTCTTTGATCCAATCAGACTGGGCACACATGTGCAAAAATACACCTATTCTTGTGCGCCTACAAGTGTAATAGCTCCGTTCATTCTGTTAAAAATTAACACAGGGAATTTCTGGAGAAGATGTTTTCATGCCTGCAATAGACCAGCCTTTCATGTACAATTGAGTAAAACTCCACAAGAGGTTTTGGGCCCAGGAGACAGACTGTAGTACATGTGGAAAATCTGAAAATTCCATCCATGTCATGGAAACAATTACTCATTTCTCAAAGCTCACTATTTCCTTAATTTTTCCCTAGAGGATTCCCAGGTTACACTTTGTCACATGGGAAAACCAAGAAATGCACTTTTTTTTTTCAAGACTGTGAACCTTCAAAACATTATTTGCTCTACAAAACAGCTAATATGGAAATTTTAGAAATCTGTTTATCCTTTTTAATGATAGAAAGGTCCTTATATTCCCAATCAACTATCGGAGGTGATGTTTCGGAATACATTATTTGTCAATGATTTTTTTTTTTAAGGTTGAGTTAGCAGCAACTTTTAGCCTGTCTTTGGTCAAACCTCGGCTGAAAGTTTGAAAGTTTTAAATCTTCATAAATTTTGTTCTCTTGGACAAGAACAACTGATGCATCATTTTTTTTTCTCCCCACTGAGAGATTTTCTATGCCAAAATCGTGTTTTCAGAAAACTTGCTTTAGGTATACAAAACAATATTTCTGTGCAGGATTTTGCAGCCAAAAAGCCCCTCCCTCCTCACATAATCTTTTCAAATCTATAGTTACAAATTATGAAAAGTCTCATCCACCCAGTACTGCCTTCAACAGAATTTCCCAACAGTAAGAAAATCCCCTTTTTCCTGGGATTCAAATACAAATTCTTTGTATCAAGGTCACAAAGACTCATATGTCTTAGTTTTGATATCTTTCCATTGTAAATATTTTCTTTTCCATTGTTCCCTATGATCAACCTTAAGAAATTAAAAATAAATTTTAATCCAATGGTGTTGGGTGTGGTACAGGAGAAAGCCTAGAGCAGGGGTCCTCAAACTAAGGCCCGGGGGCCGGATGCGGCCCTCCAAGGTCATTTACCCGGCCCTCGCTCAGGGTCAACCTAAGTCTGAAACGACTTGAAAGCACATAACAACAACAACAATCCTATCTCATCAGCCAAAAGAAGGTCCACATTTACCATTGAAATACTGATAGATTTATATTTGTTAACATTGTTCCTCATTTTAATTATTGTATTGTTTTTATGTGTCTTTTACACTACGAATAAGATATGTGCAGCGTGCATAGGAATTCAGTCATGTTTTTTTTCAAATTATAATCCGGCCCTCCAACAGTTTGAGGGACTGTGACCTGGCCCTCTGTTTAAAAAGTTTGTGGACCCCTGGCCTAGAGGATAAGGACGTGATTTGCAACAGTCCTTGAAGCAAGCAGTGGTTTGTGTGCTGGACTCCACTCTGGAGACTAGGGTTTAAATCCCTGCTCAACTATGAATAGCTGCTGGGTAACCCTGGACAAACTACACACTCTCAGTCCCAGAAAACCTTGTTTGGTCACCATTGATCAAAAAGGACTTGAAGGCATTTGTCAATAGTTATTTATGGAATGTGGGGTTTCCTAAAGTTAAGACATGATAAAGAACAGTCTGATGCAAACTTATAATTATTTTAAATTGGGGTCGGTTGCACATCGGCAGCCAGTGGAGCTGATGTAACAGAGGAGTAATAAACTTCCTGTGTGCCACTCCAGTAGGAAGTCTGGCCATGACCTGTTGAACTAATTGAAGCTTTTGGGCCGCCTTCAAAGGCAACCCCACAGAGAGTGCATTGCAGAAATTTAAGTGGGATGTAACAAGAGCATGGACCACCGTGACCAAATCTGACTTCCCAAAGTACGGGCACAACTGGCACACAAATGTTAATTGTGCAAATGCTTCCCTGGTCATCTCTGAAACCTGAGGTTCCAGCCTCAGCGATGAATCCAGGAGAACATCCAAGCTGCAAACCTGTAATTCTAAATGGAATTACAACCCAAGACATGATAACCATGTTTAAATATCTGAAAGGCTGTCCTAAGGAAGGAGGAGGAAGAGGGAGCAGGCTTTTTTTTCTATAGCCCTAGAGACTAGGACTCGGAGCAATGGGATCACATTGCAGGAGATTCCACCTGAACATTAGGAAGAACTTCCTGACCATGAGAGTTGTTCAACAGCAGGCATGTAGCCGCGGGGGGGGGGGGGGGGGCTTGAGGGGCTTCAGCCCCCCCCCGAAATTCTCATGGTGGTTCGCGAAAAGGCCTTACTGGTGCATTATTTAAACTGTTATGTTTATTCATATCGTGATCTGATCACCATACTCAATATATCCCATATGCATGGGGGTATTGGGGTAATGATACAAAAGGTTTGCTAGGCTAGACCCTCTTTCACTCAGACTCAGCCCCCCCCCGAAACTCAGCCCCCCGAAACCCCCCCTGAAAAAAATCTCCCCCCCCCCCGAAACGAAATCCTGGCTACGGGCCTGTTCAACAGTGGAACTCACTGCCTCGGAGTGTAGAGGAGGCTCCTTATTTGCAGACTTTTAAACAGAGGCTGGTTGGCCATCTGTCAGGAGAACTTTTGATTGTGCTTCTCCTGCATGGCAGGGGGCTGGACTAGATGGCCCATGTAGTCTCTTCAAACTCTGCAATTCTATGATTCTAATTTTTAATCCCTCTAAATACAACAGGATTTATTTCTCAGTAAACATGGATAGGATAATACTAGTAGCTTGACTTCCACTTTGAGAAGGGGAAATGCAAAGTATAAATAAAGGAGGAGAAATGGTTCAGTTTCACCTCTCACAGCAACAAAAAAGATCACCAATAATCAATATTGCTCTTTGTTTTAAATAGATTGAAGAAAATGAACTGCTTCTAAAGTGAGATTTGCACTTGGAGATGGTCACACAATAGATCTCCTAACCCAGCAATACAAACAGCCACAGATCTGTATTGAGAAAGGTTTCAGCTCAATAACCCCCTAGACCTTATGTCACACAAGTTTTTAAAGCAGGGGTCCTCAAACTAAGGCCCAGGGGCCAGATATGGCCCTCCAAGGTCATTTACCTGGCCCTCACTCAGGGTCAACCTAAGTGTGAAACGACTTGAAAGCATACAACAACAATAATCCTATCTCATCAGTCAAAAGCAGGCCCACATTTCCCATTGAAATACTAATAGTTTATATTTGTTAAAATTGTTCTTCATTTTATTGTATTGTTTTAAAGTGTTTTTTGCACTACAAATAAGATATGTGCAGTGTGCATAGGAATTCATTCATGCTTTTTTCAAATTATAATCCGGCCCTCCAACAGTTTGAGGGACTGTGACCTGGCCCTCTGTTTAAAATGTTTGAGGACTCTTGGTTTAAAGCATACGTCAAAGAAGGCAACAGGCACATGTTGGAAGTGCATTAATCAAAAAGGGGCACTTATCAGGGAATTGGTTTCAATTATATTTCCTGCTAGATGAACCTTCAGGAGTAAAACCAGATTTGCCACATGTAACATATGAAAAGCCCCTTCTCAAATGCAGAGACAAAGTTCAACATATTTGATGGAACAAGATTATATCATAGGGACAGTATCAAAAATCTCTGTACTGTCTGAATTTCACCACCTTTTTCAGTCTTGATGCCCTCCTAGTGTATTTTAAATATTACACACAATATAAGAGCCAAATAAATACGCATTTTAAGAAAGGGGCATGAAATTTAGGCATTCAAGTTTTTGTTTCCCTCATTTCATTGACACAATTAAGCTACCAACAGGGTATCTACCTTAGATCTCCAAGTTTCCATTGTGGCATTATAGCTGCAAACACTTTCATCTCTTGCTACCACCTCCTCTCCCCTATTTTTCATTTATTAGTTTTCAAGAGGACAGCATTGTCAGCAGTTATTTCTATATCCAGCCATCTGACTGAAATATATGTTAATTCAAGTTCTTTTTTTCTTTTTCTTTTCTTTCTTTTTCTTTTCTTTCTTTTTCTTTTCTTTCTTTGAAAAAAGGCTGAGACTAAACACATTTAGAGAGAGGTAAATCCTAAGGAATTACATGGTGCTTACTTCTTACTTTTGAAAACAATCAGCAAAATAGTTTGTGGTATGATAGCCAAATCCACAGGAGAAACATTCCAGGACTTTGCATGGATATACAAAAGGACTATAATATTTGTTGTTCATTCGTTCAGTCGTCTCCGACTCTTCGTGACCTCATGGACCAGCCCACGCCAGAGCTCCCTGTCGGCTGTCACCACCCCCAGCTCCTTCAAGGTCAGTCCAGTCACTTCAAGGATGCCATCCATCCATCTTGCCCTTGGTCGGCCCCTCTTCCTTTTACCTTCCACTTTCCCCAGCATAATTGTCTTCTCCAGGCTTTGCTGTCTCCTCATGATGTGGCCAAAGTACTTCAACTTTGTCTCTAGTATCCTTCCCTCCAGTGAGCAGTCGGGCTTTATTTCCTGGAGGATGGACTGGTTGGATCTTCTCGCAGTCCAAGGCACTCTCAGAACTTTCCTCCAACACCACAGCTCAAAAGCATCGATCTTCCTTCGCTCAGCCTTCCCTAAGGCCCAGCTCTCACATCCGTAGGTTACTACAGGGAATACCATGGCTTTGACTAGGTGGACTATAATATACCCTATTCAGGCCCGTAGCCAGGATTTCGTTTCGGGGGGGGGGGGGGCTAAAAAAAATTCAGGGGGGGGGTTTCGGGGGGGCTGAGTTTCGGGGGGGGGCTGAGTCTGAGTGAAAGAGGGCCTAGCCTAGCAAACCTTTTGTATCATTACCCCAATACCCCCATGCATATGGGATATATTGAGTATGGTGATCAGATCATGATATGAATAAACATAATAGTTTAAATAATGCACCAGTAAGGCCTTTTCGCGAACCACCATGAGAATTTGGGGGGGGGGGGCTGAAGCCCCTCAAGCCCCCCCCCCCGCTACAGGATACCATAGAGTTATATATATAGATCAAAAAATTATAGAGGCCAAACTTTCTTGGAGGTGGATAAATGAAACTGTGGGTACTGATCCCAGCAGATAAGTGGCCATACTGTGCATATAAAAGTAAACCACTCACATTCCAGACGATTAAAACAGTATAAATTACAACATCAATTTCATATTTTCTCAACTTTCTGGCTTTCTAACTTCTTAAGCTTCCAGGAAAACACAGTAGTCTGAACATAAATGAATAAAATCTTTTTAAAAATGTAGGAGGTAGATACAGTGTCCTAATGCTCGCTCCTTTGTCAGCACCAGACTAAAAAGCAGCGTCAATGAAAAAAGTGCATTGAAACTATGCAAGCATTATATTTACTTTGTCCATTGTCATAGTTTTCTGTTTTTAGAAAGGAAGGGAAGGGGGTGGGAAAAGAAGACATACGATTGTGACTTTTCAACTAAAGACGAATGTAACCAGGATATTATTGGAATTAAAACAATTAACTTGTGAGGATTTGCAAGACAAGAAGAGTGAAGCAGATACCACAATAGCTATTATGGACCAGCCCATGTCAGAGCTCCCTGTCGGCCGTCACCACCCCCAGCTTCTTCAGAATCAAGCCAATCACTTCAAGGATGCCATCCATCCATCTTTCCCTTGGTCGGTTGCCCTTGCCCTCTTCCTTTTTCCTTCCATTTTCCTAAGCATCATTGTCTTCTCTAAGCTTTCCTGCCTTCTCATGTGACCAAAGTACTTCATCTTTGCCTCTACTATCCTTCCCTCCAATGACAAGTCGGGCTTTATTTCCTGAAGTATGGACTGGTTGGATCTTCTTGCAGTCCAAGGCACTCTCAGAATTTTCCTCCAACACCACAGTTCAAAAGCATCTATCTTCCTTCACTCAGCCTTCCTTATGGTCCAGCTCTCACATCTGTAGGTTACTATGGGGAATACCACTGCTTAAACTATGCGGATCTTTGTTGCCAGTGTGATGTCTCTACTCTTCACTATTTTATTGAGATTGGACATTGCTCTCTTCCCAAGAAGTAAGCATCTCCTGATTTTCTGGCCGCAGTCCACGTCTGCAGTAATCTTTGCACCTAGAAATACAAAGTTTGTCATGGCCTCCTCATTTTCTCCTTCTATTTGCCAGTTATCAGTCCAGTTGCCATAATCTTGATTTTTTTAATGTTTAACTGCAACTCAGCTTTTGCACTTTCTTCTTTCACCTTGATTAGAAGGCTCCTAATTTCCTTCCTGCTTTTCGTCATCAAAGTAGTGTCATCTGCATATCTAAGGTTGTTAATGTTTCTTCCACCAATTTTAACCCCAGTCTTGCATTAATCAAGCCCCGCACATTGCATGATGTGTTCTGCATACAAGTTGAATAGGTTGGGTGAGTGTATACAACCCTGCCATATGCCTTTCCCAATCTTGAACCAGTCTGTTGTTCCATGGTCAGTTCTTACTGTTGCTACTTGGTTATTATACAGATTCCTCAGGAGAGACAAGGTGATTTGGTGTGCCCATACCAAGAACTTGCCAGAATTTATTAAGATCCACACAGTCAAAGGCTTTAGAATAGTCAATGAAACAGAAATAGATTTTTTTTCCTGAAAAATATCCAGCAGATATTGGCAATTTGGTCTCTTGTTCCTCTGCCTTTTCTAAACCCAGCTTGTACATTTGGCAACTCTCTCTCTATGTATTGCTGAAGTCTTCCTTGCAGGATCTTGAGCATTACCTCACTGGCATGTGAAATAAGTGCCACTGTACATCATCATCATTATTATTATTATTATTATTATTATTATTATTATTATTGTTAACAATTAACCACAAGCTTAACCACTTCCAATCCTGTTGTAACTCAAATCCAGTCTCCAAACTATATCCTTCTCCTACACTGCCCTAACCCCTACTGACATAAAATGGCTTCTGTCTTCTTGCCTCAGCTCTGGCTCCGTCCACCTTTCTTCACTGAGCAGTTTCCCTTGAATTTTGACAGATGGACCTCTAGTTCTAGAGACTGCCAGATTGCTCCGCCACCTCAGCTACGTTCTAAAAAAATGGCTGGGGGCTCGCTTCTGACTTTTTTTAAAAAAAAAATCTTTCTACAACCACCCTGTCACAACAACCCTGCAGAGTAGGCCAATCTGTTACAAAGATCATGAGGAACAATGAAACTTTGTGGGTAGGATGCTCCGCCCCCCCCCCCCAGTTGCTATTTGCACTTTGAGAGACATAGTTGCTGTAAATGCAGGTAGGTTTACATAGTAGATTTCTTCCCAACAAGGCTGTGGCAGGAAAAGGGAATAAAATATCCCAAGCCAATCCCCATGATGAGTGCCTCGAGCTTCTTTATCGCAACTCTTTAACATAACAAAAACACTGGTGTGCTAATTGCATTCATTCAATTCATATCCCACCCGCTTTGGCCCTCCATATAATTACTGCAGCTGTCCTTTGCTGTGGGGACGCAGAAGTCCCAGTCTAAGTTTGCCCAGATAAATGAAGATGACAGCCAGTGATGATGCATTCAGGGACAGCCACATTTTCCAGCTGTATCCTGTAAAACCAAGTGTTAACATTTCTAATTAGAGCTGAGAAGGTGAAGACAATGGAAACTGGGAAGTTTGCAAAAATTACTATTTAGAGCATTTTAGAAATTGGGAACAAGGTAGAGGTTTTAAGATTATGAGTGGTATATATCAAGATAAATTCTTCTCATGTGATTCTAGAACAGGTGGAAAACCATTTACACTGCTCTTGGAAGTGTACATTCACATGCAACAATAACACACATTTTTTAAAGGCAGCTTAAAATTGAAGACAATCGGACACTGGAATAATCATTTGGCCAAAGATTTTAAAATCCTGAACATACTTCATTTTTTTTCAAACAAAACTGGAAGGCAATCTGATCCACAAAGTTAAGAACATACTGTCACGTTGCCAGGGCTCTGCCTTATTCAGGTAGAGATGAACCAAACAAATACCCAGTTTGTATCAAGCAGTTTGATTAAAACAGCACTTACTTTCTGGCTGTTTTAATTACAAAATATAAAACATAAAGATAGCACTCAGCCACAGAATATAAAACAAAAAATGATAGCAAACGCTACACCATAGTCAAAGGGTCCAGTCCAGTGGTCAAATGCCAAGAGTTTAATAAACAAAGTCCAGGGATCAAGACTCTATACCACAGTCAAAAGCCAGTCCAAGATTCAAGGTTCCAGGAGTAAAAAGGTTCAGAAGACAAGACAGGACACTGAAAATCCACAAACCTGGGGGGAAACCAGCAGCATCGACCACCAAAATAAAACAAATACCTTCCTCCCAAAGATCTGTCCCAAGGATAGCTCCCTATATCCAGAAATACCCAGCTGCAACCCATCTCTTGCATACCTCCACCCTTAATTGCTTTCACTCATGAACTCTTATTTACAGATTACTCAACCCTTTAGAACTAAGACTTACATTAATTCTTTCATCACCAACTGCTAGGCCTACTACCACCAACCACCATCAACTGCAGAACATGATACATAACACATATAGCAAGTCAGATCACCAGTTTATCGGCAGGAATTATGAGGCCAGCAAGGGAACACACTCCAACCACACCCATCTATCTTAATAAACTAAAAAGACAGCAAAATATGGAAGATTGGAGATGGAACTACTCAAACCTGTCACTCACAATTTGTTCATGCTGGCCTACACCGATTCCTTCTTGGGTTTGCAGGCAAGAATCTCACCCAGCCTCACCAAACTGATGCTGTTAACCTGAGAACCCCTTTGCATGCAAAGCATGTACTTTACCATTCACTTTCAGCCTGCACCCCAAGGGCTTTTGTGTCCCTTTTATAGACATGACAGCCAAAAGGCTCATTAAAGCTCTTGCATCAATCATTTAGGCATTTACTAGCATGGTACTCAGAAGCAGGTTGTATGGATTTCAGCAGTAAGTGAATTTGGGATTGCTGGGTCAATTCCTGTAAACATATCCTATTCAACTCTATTCATATAAACTTCTATGTAAATATGATTAGGTGAGAATACAGACTGGAGAAGGTCAGATCCTTGTAGGTCACCCTTTGGATTAGAAGTAAGTAAAACCACTCTAAATGGAACAAAGCTAAACTTATTTCCCACACAATCTTGATTAGGTCACCTACCTAGACAGTTCCAGAGGTGTCGTTTCTAGCCAGAGACCCGAGGTTTGCAAGATACATCTCTCATAGTAAACAACAGCTCCTCCACTGGGGAGCTGCCATCTGGGACATGGAAGAATATGTGACTCCTAGCAACTTATGATTTTAGGATGAAAAATAGCAGCTTGCCACTGTGAAGCATCCCCTCTATAGTGCCTCTCCAGGCCAGTGGGGAACTGGCTGCCCTTTGCAGACAGATTTCTTTTCTTCTGCTTGGGTTGATAAGCCAAGTTAGAAGTAATACCAGAATTTCTAGTATTTTCCTAAACTGGCATTTACTAACTCCCCCCAAGCCTGTATGAGCTGAAACCTAGCACAGTTTGTCAAATTCAAACAAAGATTTTTTGCAAATGTCACCAAAACCCATTGACTGTTTTAACCAGAAACTTGAGGCAAATAGACTAAATGAATAGACTAATGACCTCACTACCTCTGAGGATGCTAGGCGAAACGTCAGGAGAAAATGCCTCTAGACCCATGATGGCGAACCTATGACACGTGTGTCAGCAATGACACGCGTAGCCATTTTCGATGACACACAGCCGCATGCGGCTGCATACAGAGAAGATGGGGCCGCATCCCAAGAAGGACATTTCATCCTCGGCTCCTACACCAGCATTTTTCTATAATGCTGAGATATATGGCATTATAGAAAAAGCAGGTAAGTTAAATAATTAGGTTTTGGTTTATTAAATACAGTTATATATTACAATAATATATTTTTGTTATTAAACTATAAATATCATGAAATTATGGGTTTTTTTTCTCAAAATGACACCCCACCCGAGTTATGCTGGGGTTTTTATTTTTGGCGAGTATTGACACACCAAGCTCGAAAGGTTGCCCATCACTACTCTAGACCATGGCCATATAGCCCGAAAAAACCTACAACAACCCAGAATAAATGAAGCAAAGCTTTCAGTTTACTGGTTTATGCTTTACTTCATGTGCAATACAATAATACCACTGAGCATCAAGATATTAGAGTGAAATGTATACACATGATCAGGTTGCCATCTTACATTTTATTTTCAAATATCTCTGGCAATGTGCTGTCTGCTTCAGAGATGGATATCAGAAATCTGTGTGCTTGAACAGGGCACAACTCTACCTTTCAAGCTCAACTCATAGCTGGATTTTCACAAATGCAGGCTCAGCTCCTCACTTCCCCCTCCATTTTATTTGTGTGCAGTGGGGTGTGGATTGGAAAATCATGCCAATAAAACATCTGAGACAGATAAGTCTACCACCAAAGATTTTCAGTGCTATTTGACACAGTGGGTCACAGAAAAATCACAACAGTCACCATTTGATAATATTCCAAAAAATTAAGTCCAATGAAGCGAAATGAGGCTCATTCCTGAATATGGATGCCATGGGGGATACATTCCTGAACTTACTGCAGAAACAGGAAAGAACGGATAATAACAAACCCTATTGAAATTAACAACTTTTGATGGAAGTTACCACACAGTCAACCTGGGGATATAGAAAACTCCTAGAAGATACATACTTTGTCAGATATGGGTAGGTGAAAAAGTGGGTACTGGCCTGTGGGTATAGGGATCATTCTATGTAACATTTCGATTTGAAAGTAACAACACAAACAATAAAATTGATATCAATGAGTCAAAAACCACCCGAAACATAACATCTTTGGTAGCACAATTGAGCAGCTAACCATTTATACCCCAATCAAGTATTGATTGGTATATACAATTTGATTTTAAAGTGGATATTTATAGTTTGTTTTTATTTCGGCACTGAATGTTTGCCGTATTTATGGTATGTCCACTTCAGGTTGAGAAGGGTGGAATATAAATGCTTTAAAGCTCTCCGAGACTTACTATCTTTTCGTAGAGCTTGTAAAACCTCACTACCTCTGAGGATGCTTGCCATACATGCAAGCGAAACATCAGGAGAAAAATTGCCTCCAGAACATGGCCATATAGCCCAGAAAAACCTATAACAACCCAGTGATCCCGGCCATGAAAGCCTTCGACAATACATTAATACTAGTCTATTTCTAATCTCATTCAAATGACCAGCCCTTCTGAAAAGAATAGATACAGCAGAAAAAAATCAGTCCAGCAGACAAAATGCAACCACTCTGACTCTGGTTGTCTAATTCATCAAGTATTTCGAACCTTCCTCTGCCCTCTTCCAAATTTCACTATGCCATGTCAAGCCAATAATCTGCTTGGTTCTGCAAAGTCAGTCATTCCTGTGCTGTGTGTGTTGACTTTGTAGGATGTGACCAGGATTAATGTCATTTTGTCCCCCTGGTTAAATACAAATATGGCATAACTGAAAAGGCTAACAAAACCCACAAGCTTAAGCACAACAGGCTCCAGTGAATGATTCAGCTCCCTGAGGGATGGAACCTTCAATATTCTGCTCAACACAGAAATTTCAGTTCACAGCACACTGCTTTCCTCATCCTCTGCATTTCCAGAGCCTTCCCTCGTTCCTACTTTTGTTTTATTTGTGTGTTTGGTTCCACCCTGCCTTATGAACAAGCATGAAGAACTCAAAACCTTGTACATCGTTTGTGGCTGTTTGGTACTTAATAAATGCACATCAGAAAAAAATAAGATGTTTCATTCAGGGCTACTTAAACAGTTAAATTGCATACTAATAAAATCAGGGACAAAACTGATTCTTAACCACTGAGGAAGGCAAGCCGAGCACATTTGCTCAGGAGGAAAGTGTAATTATGTGTTGTGTGCTGATAGGACTGTGGCCAAAACTTGACCACTGAGAAGCACAGAAGCCATCTCAGAAAGGGCACAGGAGCTTGTGGTATACATAAGTACAATATTGGAAATTTTTAAGAATGTCTGAATAGTCCAGGGCTGCACATCTCATTAGCCACGGAAGCTGGAGAGACAGAAAAAAAAGAGGATTTGGAAGTGAAATCCCTACAGGAAGAAATGGCTGGCCAAACACTTGAAAAAATGACCACTAATTTTGGAAAAAAAGAATCCACTGTGCATGAGAGACATAATAATAAAAATTGGATGCATTTATTCACTTGAATATTTCTTAACAAAACCCCTTTTGTTCCTCAAGGCAAAAGCCTTGAAGCCTTTGTCTTCATTTTCTTCCTGCTCCCACAGCTAATATAAATCACCAATAAGACTACAGCAATCCCAAAATTGGAAAACTTGTCAACTAATGAAAACTTCACTGTCTGTGTTTCCATATTGGCTTTAACAATAATAAAATAATGATTCAATGATGATCAGCAATGAAAATTCAGTTTTCATGTTGCAAAATATTTCAGTCTGATCTTCTCCATCAGTTTGAAAGTAACGTGTTACAAGTAATGGTTGTTGCCTCAGGGGATAAAGAGTGAGAAATTATGTTATATAACCATTATTAACAATTTTTTTTTACTTTTTCTACATTATGTGTGCTTGATTACAGTTTTCTTTCACTTTTGAAGATGAATGGTTGAGGTGGGTATATTGAAGCCATTTCCAAATATAGATCATTTTATTGCAGTTTCTAATCAAGGTTAAAGAAGAAAGTGCAAAAGCTGGGTTGCAGCTAAACAATAAAAAAACCAAGATTATGGCAACAAGAATGATTGACAACTGGGAAATAGAGGGAGAAAACATGGAGGCAGTGACAGACTTTGTATTTCTAGGTGCAAAGATGACTACACACTATGCTTGATCTTAGCCAAAAGGCTGAGAAGCAATTGCAAAGATTACTGCAGACGCAGACTGTGGCCAGGAAATCGGGAGACGCTTACTTCTTGGGAGGAGAGCAATGTCCAATCTCGATAAAATAGTGAAGAGTAGAGACATCACACTGGCAATGAAGATACGCATAGTTTAAGCAATGGTATTCCCTGTAGTCACCTATGGATGTGAGAGCTGGACCATAGGGAAGGCTGAGCAACAGAAGATAGACACTTTTGAACTGTGGTGTTGGAGGAAAGTTCTGAGAGTGCCTTGGACTGCGAGAAGATCCAACCAGTCCATACTTCAGGAAATAAAGCCTGACTGGTCATTGGAGGGAAGGATATTAGAGGCAAAGATGAAGTTCTTTGGCCACATCATGAGAAGAAAGGAAGGCTTAGAGAAGACAATTATGCTGGGGAAAATAGAAGGAAAAAGAGGGCGGCCAAGGAAAAGATGGGTGAATGTCATCCTTGAAGTGACTGGATTGACCATGAAGGAGATGTGGGTGGTGACGGCTGACAGGGAGCTCTGGCCTGGGCTGGTTCATGAGGTCACAAAAAGTCAGAAACAACTGAATGAATGAACAACAACAACATTGCATTTTCATATGTACTTTTCCTCATTCCCAAAGAACGCATAATGACTATAATTTATTATTATTATTATTATTATTGAAGCCCTATAGCAAGTTAATAGTGACAAACGATTTTAACAACTTTTTTCCATGAGCTGGTTCTCCTTATATTTATATTTAAAGATGAAAATGAAATCAGACAAGTCAGAAAGCTGAACACAAAGCTTTGTAACGTACTTCTTCCACAAAGATAGCATATGGGAACCACGTGTTACTGGTTCAGTTCCTTTCAGTCTCTCTATGCCAAAACTGGGAAAAGGGATGCCTTGAGAAAAAAGAGAGAGCAAAATTGCAAGCACTTCTTCAGTTCTGGTGCATTGTTGCTCAAAGAGAATACGGTCACTTTCTCATGCAAACACTGACCAAGGAAGCAATGGACCACTGCATGCTCTTCAAGCCACTCCCATATCCTTCGTCAAAATTAAAAACAAGAATTATAAGGACATTTTCAAATGGATATTTTCTCCTTTTTTGTCTCTTTGAGGAGATGACGAGTCAGTGGGCTGATCAAAGTTGGGAATGTGGTCTGCTGTTCTCAGGACAGAACTTGCAGCATCCAGTTTCAGTAAAACACACAGCAGTAAGAACTACTGACACGGAGATATATGTAGTACTCAAGAGAACAGTAAGTGGACAGGCAGGCAACCTCTATCTGCATGCAAGACTCTCTGCCCCAGAGTGTGGTGGAGGCTCTTTCTTTGGAGATTTTTATAGAGGCTAGATGGCCATCTGTCTGGGGTGCTTTGAATGCAATATTCCTGCTTCTTGGCAGGGGGTTGGACTGGATGGCCCAGGAGATCTCTCCCAACTCTATGATTCTATTAATCTATTCCATGCAGGCCTGTAGTGAGGGGGTGGTTTTAGGGGTTCACCCCCCCCCGAAATGTTTCAGATTTTTTTAAAAAAAAAACCTGGTTTACTCATGAATTTTAACTGGTTAACCAAATCCCCATGCTAAGTCTATGAGATGCAAAAAATTAAGAGTCCCTCCAGAACTGCAAGCACTATCTCAAGCAAATATTGACAATTTATTCACACTGTCATTACTTGCAGCAATAGCCGATGTAGCGAAGCAACCAAGTTGGGGGGGGGAGTGTTGAATGCTCTCATTAAGGAGGCCAGACTTGGTGGAGGTGGTTGACAGGGGAGGAGCTGCAGGCTATTGAAGGCTGCTCTGCCCCCTGCTGTGCTCTTTGCTTCAGCGTGAGCTAGGAGGCAGGTTTCAACCCCACCCCCCAAAATTTCCAAACCCCCCCCCCCCCCCCCCCGAAATTGTCAACCCTCCCCGAATTTTTTTTCTGGCTACGGCCCTGATTCCATGTGATCCTTATCACACATCATCTTACAGAAGACATTCTTCCTTCCAGAGTAATGCCACTGCCCCCTATACGAGTGAAACCCACAGCTTCTCAAACCCTATCTTCCCATTAGATTTTAATGTGAACCTTTGGGGCCTAAGCTAGTCTGCAAAAAGAACAGACTCCCTCACCCTGTTGCAGACCTCTAGATTCCCAAAATACAATGAAAAATAGGTAAATAAAGGACTCTTTGGGAACATCCACTCCTCTAAATTGGACACGGGGCTGTCAAAGTACACACTGCATTATAACCACCACCAGAAATAATCTTTCATCAAGGAGGACCTTTCTAATGCCTACACTTGGGGAAGAGAAGGAAAGGGGTGACAGAATCTGAGTTGGAAGAGACCACAAGAGCCATCCGGTCCAACCTCCTGCCATGCAAGAACACACAATCAAAGCACCCCCGGCAGATCGCCAACCAGCCCCTGCTTTAAAACCTCCAGAGAAGGAGACTCCACCACATATATTTCACTGCCAGACAGTTCTAACCTTCAGGAAGATCTTTCTAATATTGAGGTAGGCTTTCTTTTCCTGCAGTTTGAAGCTACTGCCCTAGTCCAGCATTCTACCAAGACGTTTTCCCAACTCTCCTAACTATGCCCCATTTTGGAGCTGTAGTTTTAACAGCAATGAGACATTTGGCAGAGAAAACTTCCCCTGACCTCAGAATCAAGCAAACAGAGAAAGAGAGTAACCTGTTAGGATACAACAGAAACCAAGAAAGTAAACTTTTTTCAAAAAAATGTATGAAAATGATGACCTGATTTACCCTCCTGTCTGCATGTGCATTCAACCAGGACTCTGGACGGGCAGGCTTTACATCTCAATTTCACCATGGAATCCCACCATGAGTGAGCAACACTTTCTCAGCCTCACAGCGAAGCAAATGCAAATCCTGCCAAGAAACCCCTGTTCATATCTACATATAGTTGTATAATGCAAGATTTGGTCAAAGCAGACTAATATAATGTATGGTCAGTATAGACTCAAACAATGTCCAGCATAGGTCATGGTCAGTGTAGGCATTGCTTGGTCAGTATGGACTCATACAATGCATTATATTGTCAGGGCAGACTCATAAAATGCATTCCAGGGCCAATTTGCAGTCATATAAATGCATTGCAAGATCAGTGTAGACTCATATAATGCATTCAATGGTCAGTGTAGATTCACACAATGCATTAAATGGTCAGTGTAGACTCATAATGCATTAAAGGGTCAGAGTAGATTCTCACAATGCATTAAATGGTCAGTGTAAACTCACATAAGACATGATATGGTGTAGACTCATACAATGCATTAAATGGTCAGCACAAACTAATACAATGGTCAGTGGAGACTCAAATAAGGCAAGGTATGGTGAAGATTCACACAATGCATTAAATGGTCACTGTAGACTCATATAATGCATTAAATGGTCAGTGTAGATTCACACAATGCATTAAATGGTCAGTGTAGTCTCATACAATGCATTCAGTGGTCAGTGTAAACTCATATAATGCATTCAATGGCCAGTGTAGACACATATAATGCAACCAATGGTCAGTGTACACTCATATAATGCATTCAATGGTCAGTCTAGACTCATAATGCATTAAATGGTCAGTGTAGACTCATATAATGCAATCAATGGTCAGTGTACACTCATATAATGCATTAAATGGTCAGTCTAGCCTCATACAATGCATTAAATGGTCAGTGCAGACTCATATAATGCATTCAATGGTCAGTGCAGACTCATATATTGCATTCAATGGTCAGTGACTCATATAATGCATTAAATGGTCAGTGTAGACTCATATAATGCATTAAATGGTCAGTGTAGACTCATATAATGCATTCTATGGTCAGTGTACACTCATATAATGCATTCAATGATCACTGTAGACTCATATAATGCATTGAATGGTCAGTATAGACTCATAATGCATTAAATGGTCAGTATACTCATAATGCATTCAATGACTCTGTAGACTCATATAATGCATTCAATGACTCTGTAGACTCATATAATGCATTAAATGGTCAGTGTAGACTCATATAATACATTAAATGGTCAGTATACTCATATAATGCATTCAATGTCCCTGTAGACTCAAATAATGCATTCAATGGTCAGTGTAGACAAATACAATGGTCAGTGGAGACTCAAATAAGGCAAGGTATGGTGAGGATTCACACAATGCATTAAATGGTCACTGTAGACTCATATAATGCATTAAATGGTCAGTGTACACTCATATAATGCATTCAGTGGTCAGTGCAGACTCATATATTGCATTCAATGGTGAGTGTAGACTCATATAATGCATTCAATGGTCAGTGTAGACTCAAATAATGCATTCAATAGTCAGTGTGAACTCATATAATGCACTCAATGATCAGTGTAGACTCATACAATACATTCAATGGTCAGTGACTCATATCATGCATTCAATGGTCAGTGTGGACTCATATAATGCATTCAGTGACCAGCATAGACTCATATAATGCATTCAATGGTCTCTGTAGAATCACACAATGCATTCAATGGTCAGCGTAGGCTCATACAACGCCTTCTGTGGTCAGCGTCGACCCTTCGAAAGCACTTCCATGCTGTTCGACTGCAGGATCTGAATCGACACTGGCGATTCCAGACGGCACGAGAGGGCAAGGGAGATGGGGCTCCTATGAGACCTTCACCTTCGGGGCGAGAGAAGTCGGAAAGATCTTGGAAAGCATGCACCAAAACGGGAGAGCAAGGCGAGGAGCATAGGGAAGCGCAAGGGGGGGGGGGGAGCGGGTCCCAGGAGCAATGGGCAAGAAGAGAGGAGTGGATCGGAGCGGCTTGCCCTTACCTTGGCTCCCGGCCGCGCTGCCCAGCCCGCTCCGGAGCGCCCCGCCGGGCAAGAGCAGCAGCGGCCACAGCAGCGCCCAAGGCAACGCGCGACGGACGCCGAGCATCCTCGCTCGCTCGCTTGCTTGCTCACTGGCCGGGCTCCGTCGAGGTTGGTCGGCTTCTTCTGTCCTCAAGGGCCAGAGCCGGCGGAGGGACCTTCAGCCGCGGTCCTGATGCGGCCACCAACCTCCCTCCTCCTCCTCCTCCTCCTCTTCTCTGCCTGCTCTTGGCCGCCGCGCGCAGCCACCAGCAAAGCGGGGCGGAGCCAAGGTCGCTGAAGCCACGCCCCTACCGCCCCCCCTCCCTTCACTTACTTCAAGCTAGCCTTTCTCAAAAGGTGAGAGAAAAGTAGAATCATAGAATCAAAGAGTTGGAAGAGACCTCATGGGCCATGCAGTCCAACCCCCTGCCAAGAAGCAGGGAAATTGCATTCAAATCACCCCTGACAGATGACCATCCAGCCTCTGTTTAAAAGCTTCCAAAGAAGGAGCCTCCACCACACTCCGGGGCAGAGAGTTCCACTGCTGAACAGCTCTCACAGCCAGGAAGTTCTTCCTCATCTTCTGATGGAATCTCCTGTCTTGTGGTTTGAAGCCATTGTTCCGCGTCCTAGTCTCCAGGGAAGCAGAACACAAGTTTGCTCCCTCCTCCCTGTGGCTTCCTCTCACATATTTATACATGGCTATCATGTAGAGAGGGGGGGGGGGGGTAGGGGTTCAACCCCCCCCCGAAATGTTTCAGATTTTTTTTAAAAAACCCAGTTTACTCATGAATGTTAACTGGTTAACCAAATCCCCATGCTAAGTCTATGAGATGCAAAAAATTAAGAGTCCCTCCAGAACTGCAAGCACTATCTCAAGCAAATATTTATTTATTTATTATTTGAACGTATATGCCGCCACTCCCCTGGGGCTCGGAGCGGCTTACAAGAACAGGCTAAAATCGAACACAATTTAAAAACAATTTAAAACAATTTAAAAACAGCAATATCAGAGATCAAAGGCCTGTCGAAACAGACATGTCTTACATGCCCTGCGGAAAGCTGATAAGTCCCGCAAGGCACGAACTTCAGGTGGCAGAGTATTCCAGAGTGATGGTGCCACTGCTGTAAAGGCTCTGCGTCTGGTTGCTGTTAGACGCAAGGTCTTGACACTGGGAATTTCCAACAAATCTTGATCCTCAGAACGGAGGGATCTCTGGGGTTGGTAGGGGGTGAGGCGGTCCCTCAGGTACATCGGCCCCAGACCATGCAAGGCCTTAAATATTGACAATGTATTCACACTGTCATTACTTGCAGCAATAGCCGATGTAGTGAAGCAACCAAGTTGGGTTGTGTGTGTTGAATGCTCTCATTAAGGAGGCTAGACTTGGTGGAGGTGGTTGACAGGGGCGGAGCTGCAGGCTATTAAAGGCTGCTCTGCCCCCTGCTATGCTCTTTGCTTCAACGTGAGTTAGAAGGCAGGTTTCACCCCCCCCCCGTGAAATTTTCAAACCCCCCTCCCTGAAAATTTCAACCCCTCCCGAAATTTTTTTCTGGCTACGGCCCTGTATACATGGCTATCATATCCCCTCTCAGCCTTCTCTTCTTCAGGCTAAACATGCCCAGCTCCTTAAGCCGCTCCTCATAGGGCTTGTTCTCCAGACCTTTTATCATTTTAGTTGCTCTCCTCTGGACACATTCCAGCTTGTCAATATCTCTCTTGAATTGTGGTGCCCAGAATTGGACACAATATTCCAGGTGTGGTCTAACCAAAGCAGAATAGAGAGGTAGCATGACTTCCCTAGATCTAGACACTATGCTCCTATTGATGCAGGCCAAAATCCCATTGGCTTTTTTTGCCGCCACATCACATTGTTGGCTCATGTTTAACTTGTCCAGGAGGACTCCAAGATCTTTTTCACACGTACTGCTCTCGAGCCAGGCATTGTCCCCCATTCTGTATCTTTGCATTTCGTTTTTCCTGCCAAAGTGGAGTATCTTGCATTTGTCACTGTTGAACTTCATTTTGTTAGTTTTAGCCCATCTCTCTAATCTGTCAAGATCGTTTTGAATTCTGCTCCTGTCCTCTGGAGTATTGGCTATCCCTCCCAATTTGGTGTCGTCTGCAAACTTGATGATCCTTGAGTGTTCCTTTAGTTCTTTCCTGCTTTTTGGGGGAGGTTGAAAGGGATTCCAGTTCCAGCAAGCCTTAGGCAATGCAGAGTCCCTGCTGGCTCTGGGGGTCTGGTCCGATTTCGGAACTTTTTCTCCCCCCCCCCCCCCCCCAAGGAGATTGGAAGGAACACCCTCAAGGCATCCTCTTCTCGGCATCCGGTAAAGTAGGTCAGTTTTACTAGACCGTTCTGCCTTTGCTTGAAGGAAGGAGAGCTATTCCTGGGCAGGGCTTCTTGAACGGGAAACTGGGTAGCAGGGACGAGAAGAGCAAGGATGAGTTCCTGCACCACGAAGGAGGAGGACAAGGAGAAGACTAAGGTGGAGGAGAAAGGGGAAGAAGATGAAAGGAAAAGGAAGGGGAGGAAGGGAAAGGAGACGAAGGGAAAGAGGAAGGGGAAGATGAAAAGAAAAGAGTGGGAAGCAAAAGAAGATGAAGGAGGAGGAGAAGAAAGGGGCGGAGAATGGAAAGGGGGAAGACTAAGGGGGAAAGAGGGTGAAGGGATAGAAAGAGAAGAGAAAGAAGTGGAGGAAGGGGGAAAATATGAAAGGAAAGGAGGAAGAAGAAGAGGAGGAAGAAGAGGAGAAGGAATGGGAAGAAGATGAAAAAGAAGGGAAAGAAAAGGTGGAAGTGGAAGAAGATGAAAGGAAAGAAGGAGGAGAAGGAGGAGGAAGAAGAAGGGGAAGGGGAAGAAGAGGAGGAGGAAGGGGGAAAAGATGAATCATAGAATCAAAGAGTTGGAAGATACCTCATGGGCCATCCAGTCCAACCCCCTGCCAAGAAGCAGGAAAAGAAGGAAGGGGAAGAAGATAAAAGGAAAGGAGGAGGAAGAACAAGAAGAAGGGGAAGAAGAAGGAAGGGGAAGAAGATGAAGAAAAAGAAGAAATCACCCCTGACAGATGGCCATCCAGCCTCTGTTTAAAAGCTTCCAAAGAAGAAGCCTCCACCACACTCCGGGGCAGAGAGTTCCACTACTAAATGGCTCTCACAGTCAGGAAGTTCTTCCTCATGTTCAGATGGAATCTCCTCTCTTGTAGTTTGAAGAAAAAGAAGAAGGGAAAGAAGAGGAGGGAGGGGAAGAAGGTGAAAGGGAGAAGAAAGGGACGAAGGGAAGGGAGACGAAGGGGAAGAGGAAGGGGGAAAAGAGTAAAAGAAAGGAATAGGAAGCAAAAGCAGATGAAGGAGGAGAATAGGAAAGGGAAGAGAAGAAGGGGAGGAGAATGGAAAGGGGGAGGGCGAAGGGGGAAGAGGATGAAGGGATAGAAGGTGAATAGAAAGAAGTGGAGGAAAGGGAAGAAGATGAAAGGAAGAGAAGAAAAAAAGTGAATGGAGGAAAGGGAAGAAGATGAAAGGAAGAGGAAGGGGAGGAAGGGAAAGGAGAAGAGTAGGAAGGGAAAGAAGACAAAGGGAAAGAAGATGAAAAGAAAGGAAGAGAAAGCGAAAGAAGATGAATGAGAGAATATGAAATGGAAGAAGATGAAGGGAAAGGAGGAGGAAGGGAAAGAAGAAAAAGGGGGGAGAATGGAAAGGGGTTATACGAAGGGGGAAGATGAGGAAGGGAAAGAAGGAGAAGAGAAAGAAGTGGAGGAAGGGGAAGAAGATGAAAGGAAAGGAGGAGGAAGAAGAAGATGAAGAAGAGGAGAAGGAAGGGGAAGAAGATGATGAAAAAGAAGAAGGGAAAGAAGGTGAAAGGAAAGGAGGAGGAAGAAACAAGAAGGGAAAGAAGATAAGAAGAAAGGGGAAGAAGGTGAAAGGAAAGGAGGAGGAAGAACAAGAAGAAGGGTAAGAAGATGAGGAAGGAGGAGAAGATGAAGGGAAAGAAGGAAGGGAAAGAAGAGGAGGAAGGGGAAGAAGATGAAAGGAAAGGAGGAGGAAGGACAAGGAGGGGAAGAAGCGGAGGAAGGGGAAGAAGATGAAAGGAAAGGAGGGGGAAGAAGAGGAGAAGGAAGGGGAAGAAGATGAAGGGAAAAAAGAAGGGAAAGAAGAGAAGGAAGGGGAAGAAGGTGAAAGAAAAGGAGGAGGAAGAACAAGAAGAAGGGGAAGAAGAAGAGAAGGAAGGGGAAGAAGATGAAGAAAAAGAAGAAGGGAAAGAAGAGGAGGAAGGGGAAGATGAAATGAAAGGTAGAGGAATTGGAAATGGAAGAATCATAGAATCATAGACTTGGAGGAGACCTCGTGGGCCATCTCTAATCAGAAAATTGTTCAGCTTGACATTGCAAGCCATATAATTGTTAGAATTCAAGCGCTCAAATGGCAAGCCTGACATATACTGAGCAATAGCTGTTTTACTTTCTACTTAAGCACAAAAATCATGCAAAACAAAATTCCAAAGATCTGGGCTTTAAGAGTACTTTTGCTGCTATGCTGGGCATACTAGGGCATGCTGGGCCCATAACCAGTGTCAGAATAGCGTCAACAGCCTGCAGAATGTCTCAGCCCCTTTTACTCTCAGTGTGATAAAAACTCAAAAAATACACAAGTCTGTGGCTTTGAGTAGAATATAGTTCTATTCACTGTAGAGCAAAAACACAAAGCAAAACAAAAGAATTGTTCTCACAAATATACAACAAATAATATCTCCAGTGAGTCTTCTTTACAGAACGATATGCAAACACATCGCAAAAATAATACAGTCTCTCTATTCAGTTACACTCATAGAATCATAGAATTATAGAGTTGGAAAAGACCTTGTGGGCCATCCAATCCAACCCCCTGCCAAGAAGCAGGACAAACACGTTCAAAGCACCCCCAACAGATGGCCATCCAGCCTCTATTTAAAAGCCTCCATAGAAGGAGCCACCACAGCACTTCAGGATAAAGAGTTCCACTGCTGAACAGCTCTCACAATTAGGAAGTTCTTCCTAATGTTCAGGTGGAATCTCCTTCTCTGTAGTTTGAAGTCATTGCTTTGCATCCTAGTCTCCAGGGCAGCAGAAAACAAGCTTGCTCTCTCCTCCCTATGACTTCCTCTCAAATATTTATACTATCATGTCTCCTCTCAGCCTTCTCTTCTTCAGGCTAAACATGCCCAGCTCTTTAAGCCACTCCTCATAGGGCTTGTTCTCCAGACCCTTGATCATTTTAGTCGCCCTCCTCTGGACACATTCCAGCTTGTAAATATCTCTCTTGAATATTTGGTGCTCAGAATTGGACACAATATTCCAGGTGTGGTCTAACCAAAGCGGAATAGAGGGGTAGCATTACTTCCCTGGACCTAGACACTATGCTCCTATTGATGCAGGCCAAAATCCCATTGGCTTTTTTTGCCACCACATCACATTGTTGGCTCATGTTTAACTCGTTGTCCACAAGGACTCCAAGATCTTTTTCACATGTACTGCTGTATGAAGAAGATGAAAGGGACGAAGAAGAGGGAGGAGGAGAATGAGAAGGGAAAGAAGATGAAGCAGTGGCTCAGTAAATTCAAGACAGTTTTAATTCATAATCAACCCAGGAAATGACCTTTAGCAAGTCACACTCTCTTGGCCTCATAGGAAGGCAGTGGCCTCTTCTTAACAAATCTTGCCAAGAAATCCCTATGGCAATCAATATAGGTCAAAAAAGACTTGAAGGCACACAACAGAAAAAAAAACTATATGCAGGTGAAATGAAACAACCAGGTTGGGTCACTTCTTCAGAGACTTCTTCAGAGACTTCTTCCAAAATGCATTTCTTGTTCTTTAAATTATTCATTTATTTATTTAATTCATTTATATAAAACTTTTTTCAACCTTCGGGGGACTCAAAGCAGTTCACAACAAGGTAAAAGGCAAAATTCAGTGCCTCACAAAGTAAAAAATATACCACAAATAGTATGTAACAAAAGATTAAAACCAGAAACTGTAGAAATAGTCCATTTTACTATCTTTTTAAAATGTGCTGGGGAGAGCTGGTGAAAAAGCCTTGGTTATAATTAAAATTGCTATTGTTTTAACTCTGTATATATTTATGGTTTTATACTGTGTTATTGATTTGTGGCATCAAATTGCTGCCTTTGTTAGCCGCTCTGAGTCCCCCCCCCCCACGGGGGTGGGGTTTGAGAAGGGTGGGATAAAAATGCTGTAAATAAATAAATAAATAAATTGTATGGTATTGTTTTATCTTTCGGTTTTGCTCAGTAAGGGATTCTGTTGGCAGCATTTGTTTACCTTGCCTGTTTCAGGCAGGCACCATTTAGGATCAGCCAGAGTAGAATCCCAATCTTTCCAACACAAGCATTATGGCACTGATAATCGTGGATGTATTGGAATAACCCGATGCCCATATTCTGTGTTTCCTCCCTACCCTCCCAATGCCGGGGTACTATAAAAAAACCCAAAAACCCTCTCTGCTAACAAGAACAGAGGACAAGGAGAAAAACCATGAAAAATCTGGATTAGGATGAAAAGATTTTGTTGTTGCTGTTACAATATTATATTTATTTATCCCCATAATTGTGATGCAAAGCAGCTAGCAACTTTAAAAATGATACAGTTAAATTAATTCAACTATGAAAACAATGCAATGAAAGTATAAAATAACCAAAGCTGTAAAAATATAAAATAACCAAAGCTGTCACAAACAATTCAGCAGCCCCAGCCCATTTTTGTTTGAAATGAATCATAGAATCATAGAGTTGGAAGAGACATCATGGGCCATCCAGTCCAATCCCCTGCCAAGAAGCAGGAATATTGCATTCAAAGCACCCCTGACAGATGGCCATCCAGTCTCTGTTTAAAAGTTTCCAAAGCTTTTAAACTTCACTTCACTTTATTTCTTAATTAGTCGCTCTCCACCAAGGTGCTCCGAGCGACTTACAGTCCAAAATAGCATTTACACAATACAAAAAAATTCAACACAAAAACATTCAACAGTGACTATTTGGCAAATTAGATCTGATTAATTAAATGCACAACCAAACAGCCAAGTCTTGAGTGCCTTTACAAAAGGCCGCAACTCCGACACTGCTCTAATGTATGGAGGCAATGAGTTCCACAGAATTGGAGCATAGGTCGAAAAAGCTCTACACCGTGTAGCTTCCAGGTGTACCTCCCTAGGGCCCGGTATATATAGGAGATTTTCCTGGGTGGATCGAGTTGACCACTGATGGAGAAAAGGAATGAGGCGGTCCCTAAGATATAAAGGTCCTTGGCCAAATGTCAGGATCAGTATCTTGTAAGAGACAATGCATTTGTTGCAGAATCGGTGTAATATGGGATCTTATAGATGATCCCGCTAGCAGTCTGGCTGCTGCATTTTGGACCATCCGAATCTTCTGGGTTGTTGACTTCAGAAGGCCGGCATACAAGGCATTGCAATAGTCCAACCTCATGGTGACTGTTGCGTGGATTACTGTTGCCAATGCTTCTACCGAAAGGTAGGATGCCAATTTCCTTGCCTGTCGAAGATGAAAAAAGGCCTGCTTACTTATGACAATGATCTGGGCCTCCATAGTCAGCGATGAGTCCAACACAACCCCAAGGCTTTTAACAGTGGCAGACAGAACCAGAGCTTCCCCATTGAAATCAGGCAGAGACTGGATTAATTCTGGCGGCTGGCCAGGCCAGAGTATCTCAGTTTTAGCAGGATTCACTTTTAGTCTGCTCGCTCACAGCCAACTCATCACTGCTTCCAAACACAGCCTAAAGTTCTCAGGAATCGCGGTTGTCCCAGGTTCGAGACGCAGGAGTAGCTGGGTATCATCTGCATACTGGTAGCACTCTATGCCAAAGCTCCGCACCAGTCCAGCAAGTGGCCGGACATAGATGTTAAATAATAGGGGCGAGAGGATAGCACCCTGGGGAACTCCACAGCAAAGGCAGGAGCTCTCAGAGCTTTGGCCTAACCACTCCACCCTCTGTCTCCGGTCCCGGAGGAACAAATTGAACCATTTCAGGGCTAAACCTCGTACACCAGACATAGCCAATCGATGAATCAGCAAGTCATGGTCCACGGTGTCGAATGCAGCTGTGAAGTCCAAGAGTACCAATAGTGCTGACCCGCCTTGGTCTAACTGACGACGAATTTCGTCAGTAATAGCTACAGAGGCTGGATGAAAAGGTTTTCGGATACTGTTGGAGAAGCAATAGGGAGAGAGCCATTTTAGTCTCTTTGTAGAGGGAGCTTCAGAACCCAGGGGCAACCACTAAGAAGGCTCTCTCTTGTATTTCCATCAGTATTGTGATGGTGGTGGAACTGAGAGAAGGAGCTCTCCTGAAGATTCCTGAGCCAGGGCTGTCCCACACAGGGAGATATAATCTGCCAAAATAGCCTGGTCCTGAACCATATAGGACTTTATACATCATAACCAGGACTTTGAATTGTGCCTGGAAATTGTGCCTGGAAACAAATTGGCAGCATCAGAATTGTGCCTGGAAACAAATTGGCACCTGGAGTCCTTCCACACAGCCATATAACCCAGAATATCAAGACAGAAAATCCCACACTATCTGCTTTCCACTGGGATATCTGAGTCCACACTGCCCTATATACCAGTAGAAAATGTGGGATTTTATTCAGCTGTGTGGAAGGGTCCCCGGTCAACAATCAGCTGAAATGTCTGATCATTTTTCAGAGGCAGCCCCATGTAGAGTGGATTACAGTAATTCAAGTCTCAAGGAAAGGGCACAAGTTGGCACACAAATTTTAAATATACAAAGTCACTCTTGGCCACTGCAGAAACCTGGGCCTCCAGTTTCAACACTGAATTCAGGAGTACCCCCAAAGTGTGGTATTGAATCTTCATAGGGAGTGTAATGTTACCTAACACAGGCTGAATCCCTGGCTTGGGAACTGGCGACAGGGCAGTGTTGATACCCACTGCACATATCAGCTTTAGTGAGAAACTGAAGCTTAGCTCCGAAGCCAAATTTAGGTGTAAGGACCTCCAGGTTAACTTCCCCTGAAATTTGCCTTGCAAATTCAACAAATTTCAGGCCATGCCAGCAATGTAGAGACAAGTGGTTTCTGTTGTGGCAGTCCAACTATGGAATGTCCTCCCCTTAGAGAGTTAATTGGCACCAACACTGCTGTCATTTTGGCATCAGGTAAAGACATGACCGCTTACTAAAGCTGTGGGTCATTATTGATCTTGTCCAAATCTGCACATGTAAGTGGTTTTCAAATGTTTCCCCTGCCTTTAATCTGATCAGTTTTAAAAGGCAAATGGTTTAATTTTTTATATAAATTGATTGCATTGTGCACTGCTCTGAGATCCATGAATATACAGCAGGGTATAAATATTTTAATAAAAAATACATTAATAATCGTATATTTCTTAGAGGAAAGGGCATTCCAGATCTATAGAAAGTGATGCAAGACATCACATTTGAATGAAAATGGAAAAAGATTTCTGACACTTAACATTAAAAAGGTGACAGTGCAGCTTTTAAACTGTACCCCAGAGGTAACCATTTTTGGATTGAATCACCCCTTGGCAATGAAAGTAAAAATGGTTCCAGTTCTCTAAGGGTGAATCTACACCATTGACTTAATTCAGTTTGGCGCCACTTGTAAGTGCCATGGCTCAATGCTATGGAATCATGGGAGTTCAGGTTTTGCAAAGTCTTTAGCCTTCTCTGGCAAACAGTGCTCATGCCTCACAAAATGACAGATCCCAGGATTCTATAGCGTTAAGCCATGGCATTAAAGTGGTGTCAAAAGTGCATTAAGTTTGCAATGTAGGTGCATCTTAAAAAGGCTGAAATAATGTGAGCATAAGGCAGCATTTCTCAACCCGGGGGCTCACTGTGAATGGAGTGTCGATGATCTCAACACACACACAAGGCATTGAAACACATCTTCTGGTCTATCAAACCTAGTTTATTTAAACAAAACTAAAAACATTAAAACTAAGCAAAACAAGAAAACGTAGCACAGCGCTCTCCGCATTGAAATTTACGACTCCTCCTTCACAATATAGTTAACTCTTTCCACACAGGAAATTACATCTCGGCACATTGCAAATCACAGCATTGCATTTCTAAGCACATAATCACTAACTTTGAAAACTACAAGCACAGTTCAAAACACATATATACTCTGACAGTCACAAGGGGAGTGTCAGAGGAGTCACCAAAGACCATCAGAAAGCACATATTGGCAGAGAAGGGTGAAGATCTCTCCACTTGTCCTTCTTTTCCTTCCTTTTTGGAAACAGACGGCAAATTCTCCCAGCAAAAGTCCTCCTCCCATTGTTATTGGCTGTCCTCTCAGCTGGCCTCTCAGCCAAGGGGAGGGCTGTTTCTGAAGCTCCAAGTGGAAAGGGGGAGCAGGAGTACTCAGTGCTGGCAATGTAGTGCACATGTGTGGGCAAGCGAAAGTGTGCGAGATTGGAGGGAGTCTCACGTCTCTTCAAGCAGGGGGAAAGCGCCCACATGATGTGGGACTGAGAGTGGCCCAGCAGGATCATGAGGAGGAGGAGCAGCCAAAGCAGCTTAGGTAAATTGTAACGCTATTTATTCGAAAAAAGTCAGTCTTTCCTTTTGTTTTTTATTAATGCTCCCATTAGACAATGCATAAGGATATGGATGAACTACAACCCAAAATCAATCCTCCCCAAATCCCACCAGTATTCACAGTTGGCAGTGTTGAGTCTGTGTGCCAAGGTTGGCCCAGATCCGTGATCAGCGGGGTTCTGTGCTCTTTGGGTACAGGTGAACTCCAAATCCCACATGTAAAGGTCAATCATCCCCCAAACCCAACAGTTGGCCATGTTGGGTCTGTGTCCCCAGTTTGGTTTAGATCTGTCATGGGGGGGGGGGGGGGGGGGGGGGGGGGGGGCGTCACAGGGATCTCTGAATGCAAAGAGAACTACAATTACCATTGTTTTGGGTCATCTTTTTCTGGATATCTAGGCCTCCTACAACACCACAGAATTCCTCAAAGGATATCCTTCCATCACCATCTTTAACTGCATTGATTATGGTTTTGTCTATGATTTGCTGCAACTGAGTATCTTTGAGATTGTTCCCAACCGTCATCATCTTCTTCTTCACCCCTTTTGTACCGCCTGCCACTCTTTCCCTGTCGCTGACCATCCCTGCCCCCTTGGATAGACCACACCAGCTCTAGATTATTTAATATGCTTTCCTGTGGGCAAGCAGATGGCAACTAATGGATGGCATATGTTCTGTATCAGAAACTAGAGTTGATGTGGTCTATACAATGCAATTTTTTTGAATCAGCACCCCAAATAACCAAACTGAATCAAAAGTTGACCAAAAACTGATTTGTAACCTTTTGGTACTAACATTGAAGAGTGGTCCCTGGTCAAAGTGGTCCCTTGTCTAGTGGTCCCTGGTTAAAAAAAAGGTTGGGAACCACTGCTCTAACCACTGCAGGAGTCTACCACATACTGTGCAGTTGTACACAAGTCTACATAGAGCAGTGTTTCTCAACCTGGGGGTCGGGACCCCTGTGGGGGTCACGAGGGGGTGTCAGAGGGGTCACCAAAGACCATCAGAAAACAGTATTTTCTGTTGGCCATGGGGGTTCTGTGTGGAAAGTTTGGTCCAATTCTATTGGTGGGGTTCAGAATGCTATTTCATTGTGGGTGAACTATAAATCTCAACAACTACAACTCCCAAATGGCAAGGTCTATTTTCTCCAAACTCTACCAGTGTTCACATTTGGGCATATTGAGTATTTGTGCCAAGTTTGATCCAGATCCATCATTGTTTGAGTCCACAGTGCTCTCTGGATGTAGGTGAACTACAACTCCAAAACTCAAGCCCAGAATTTCCAGTATTTTTTGTTGGTCATGGGAGTTCTATGTGCCAAGTTTGGTTCAGTTCCATCATACGTGGAGTTCAGAATGCTCTTTGATTGTAGGTGAACTATAAATCCCAGGAACTACAACTCCCAAATGATAAAATCAACCCCCTCACCCCACCCCACCAGTATTTAAATTTGGGCGTATCGGGTATTTGTGCCAAATTTGGTCCAGTGAATGAAAATACAGTTTGCATATCAGATATTTACATGATAATTCATAACAGTAGCAAAATTACAGTAATGAAGTAGCAACACAAATAATGTTATGGTTGGGGCTCACCACAACATGAGGAACCGCATTAAGGGGTCATGGCATTAGGAAGGTTGAGAAACACTGACATAGAGAGTACCAAATGAAGCACCCAGACATGAATGAAAGAACATGAAAGGCACTGCAGACTAATTCAACCAGAGAAGTCAGCTATAGCAGAGTACCTTATGAACCAACCTGGACACATAATATTATTTGAGAACAAAGAAATGCTAGACCACTCGGAGAACCATTATGTCAAACTGCACAGAGAAGCTACTGAAATCCACAAGCACGTGAACAATTTCAACAGAAAGCAAGAAACCATGAAAATGAACAAAATCAGGTCACTGACATTAAAAAAACACGACGATCAAGACAGTAAACAATGAACACCACTCAGAAACAGGAGAACTCCAAACAGCAAACAATTAAGTTTGCTAAGCTAGAGGATGCATCCAGGCAACAAAAGCCAGGCTACCTCTATGCAGATGCTCTCACTGATTGACTTTGCAGCTGCAAGGCTACTCAATGCTATTAAAGTTTGCTAACTGCAACATTCACACTTGCTTTAAACAGACAAGGATTCTTTCTCTCACCCTGGACATTCCACAGATTGCATAGGTATCACGTACATTCCACTTATTTCACTGCCAACAGAACTTCTGAAGATGCCAGCCACCATGTCAGGAGTGACAGGTGAAATGACAGGAGAGAATGCTGCTGGAACATGGTCATGCAGCCCAAAAAACTCACAGTAACCCAGTGATTCCAGCCATGAAAGCTTTTGACAACACACAGAGCAGAAATTCTCAGTTTTTACAGCCTATGTCTCTCAGCCTCTTCAGCTGTACTAAGAATAGACATTTCAATAAACAACTGAATAAGAAGAAAATTCCTATTTCCTAGTTCAGTCTCCACACTTTTTAAGAGTTAGAAATACTCCTCCACAACACTGCCACCAGCAGCTTTTCATTAATATTTAATCATGAGAAAAGAATGGTTGCAGAAAAGACCAGCACTAATCTTTAGAAATGTGGATAGCAGGAGCAGACTATATATCTCACTTTATTTTATTTGGTGGTCTGCTTTTCTCACTGATGTTTATGTTAGTGTGAGACAGGGACCAAGGGAATGAAGGGAAATTAGGGCCCTTTTACTGTATCATTATGGTTTTCTTTGGTCGAGCAGATATGTTCTGTATCTTATCTGCTTACCTATAGAAAACTATGATAACCATATCTAAGAAACTAGAGATGATGCTATCAAGTGCAATTTGTCTATGGCATGTGTTATATATCTCAGACAATAGAGCTGGAAGGGGAAATCTGGTGCCATCTTTTGAATCAGCAGATCAAATATACCTAGAAACAGGTCTAAAATTTGAAGTACCAAAAATTTGTGTTGGCCACTGTTATCAACTGCCAAGTTAATCCCCTGCTCTTTGAATGAGTGTTTGTTTCCTGTTCAAGTTATATAAGCAAGCGGAACTCACACATGCACTAGCACACATATTTACAGTACATAAATAAAACAACATAGAACAAACACACAAGGGAGATGTAGTTATCAGTCTGCACGTAACATATTCATGCATTAACTAACACTATAAGAATAGTGCTTAGTTACCTCACTCACCAAGAGATGGAACAAATGCAAAGCCTCCCATCATATGCACAAGCTGTGGTGTGTTCAACTTCTTCACACAACATCTAGTCAACTACATCTGCACCAAGTGTAAACAGATGACTCTCACAGAACAGAGGACCCAACAACTTGAGGACTATGTTAAGATCCTTAAGGACATTCAGGAACTCAATCTCTTCTTGGACACTGCACAACATACTGTTCTTGACTTGCACACCACACCAACACCAACATGATAGGGAAGCTTATGGAGAGATCACTTCAGACTCATATAATCCTGTTCACATTAGAAAATCTGGATTGTCTGCTTTGATAATCTGGATTATATGGCAATGTCGATCTAGCCTTACATGCCCTTGAAGGTAATGCAGAAGCTGCAGCTGGGGCAGTACTTGTTGTTATTGTTCATTCATTCAGTCGTTTCTGACTCTTCGTGACCTCATGGACCAGCCCATGCCAGAACTCCCTGTTGGCCGTCACCTCCCCCAGCTCCTTCAGGTCAAGCCAGTCACTTCAAGGATGCCATCCAACCATCTTGTCCTTGGTCAGTTGCCCTTGCCCTCTTCCTTTTTCCTTCCATTTTCCCCAGCATAATTGTCATCTCTAAGCTTTCTTGTTTCCTCATGATGTGGTCAAAGTACTTCAATTTTGTCTCTAATATCCTTCCCTCCAATGAGCAGGTGGGCTTTATTTCCTGAAGGATGGACTGTTTGGATCTTCTCGCAGTCCAAGGAACTCTCAGAACTTTCCTCCAGCACCACAGTACTTTTTTTTGTTGTTCATTCGTACAGTCGTCTCCGACTCTTCGTGACCTCATGGACCAGCCCACGCCAGAGCTCCCTGTCGGCCATCACCACCCCCAGCTCCTTCAAGGTCAGTCCAGTCACTTCAAGGATGCCATCCATCCATCTTGCCCTTGGTCGACCCCTCTTCCTTTTACCTTCCACTTTCTCCAGCATAACTGTCTTCTCTAGGCTTTGCTGTCTCCTCATGATGTGTCCAAAGTACTTCAACTTTGTCTCTAGTATCCTTCCCTCCAGTGAGCAGTCGGGCTTTATTTCCTGGAGGATGGACTGGTTGGATCTTCTCGCAGTCCAAGGCACTCTCAGAACTTTCCTCCAACACCACAGCTCAAAAGCATCTATCTTCCTTCGCTCAGCCTTTCCTAAGGTCCAGCTCTCACATCCGTAGGTTACTACAGGGAATACCATGGCTTTGACTAGGCGGATCTTTGTTGCCAGTGTGATGTCTCTACTCTTTACTATTTTATCGAGACTGGACATTGCTCTCCTCCCAAGAAGTAAGCGTCTTCTGATTTCCTGGCTGCAGTCTGCATCTGCAGTAATCTTTGCACCTAGAAATACAAAGTCTGTCGCTGCCCCCATGTTTTCTCCCTCTATTTTCCAGTTGTCAATCATTCTTGTTGCCATAATCTTGGTTTTTTTTGATGTTTAGCTGCAACCCGGCTTTTGCGCTTTCTTCTTTCACCTTGATTAGAAGGCTCCTCAGCTCGTCCTCGCTTTTGGCCATCAGAGTGGTGTCATCTGCATATCTGAGGTTGTTAATGTTTCTTCCAGTGAATGGTTATTGTAGTAATTGTTTATTAATTATATAATATGTTAGGTTGTTAACTGTTTTTACACTGTAGCATTGAATTTTTGCTGTTCTTATTTGTTGTGAACCGCTGTGAGTTGCCTTCAGGCTGAGAACAGCAGTATATAAGTAAAGTAAATAAATAAATAATAAATAAATTTTCACCCCAGCTTTGCATTCATCAAGCCCCGCACATCGCATGATGTGTTCTGCATACACGTTAAAAAGGTTGGGTGAGAGTATGCAGCCTTGCCGTACGCCTTTCCCAGTCTTGAACCAGTCTGTTGTTCCGTGGTCAGTTCTTACTGTTGCTACTTGGTCCTTGTACAGATTCCTCAGGAAAGAGACAAGGTGGCTTGGTATGCCCATCCCACCAAGAACTTGCCACAGTACTAGCATGCCTCATTTAAGAAAGCCTCTGAAAAGAAGCTCCTTTTTAGAAATTACCCAGGCCCCATCTTTTCCTTATTTCAGAATTTTTAGCAGTAGCATCAATGGAAGGAAGGTAAAGAGGACTAGAGTGACACTCTCAGTACCAGGATGCTGCAGTGTGCCTGCAGTAAAGTGTGCAATAAAGTTTGAATTAGGAAAAAATGAGATTCTACTGTGGCCAGATCTGTAGTTCTGTGGACAGTAGCTGCATCCAGAATCTCCTTAGTTTTTTTTTTCAAGCCAGGCCTGTTACTGCCTGTACACCAACCTTGTAAGGTAGGCTAATCCATTACACTCCTCATTTCCACAGCTTCAAATTGTTTCGTCACTTGCTTCTTAAGTTGTGTTTTTATGGTAACAAATACTATCTTATAGTGTATGTTTAGTTTCCTGTCATTCAAAAAGAATCCGAAGGCAGCTTTCTGGGACCAACAAAATGATAGCTGTTCCAATTCTTTTTCCTTTCAACGAAAGGAAAAGATTTCTTGAGAAATTGCTTTCATGGTCACTTCAATTGCTTTCATGGTCACAACCTTGTCTATAAGCGCCAAGTCCTCAACATTTTGAAACATGTTTTTCTCAATCCTATGCCTAATATTATCCACTGAGTTTCTCCTACCCTTGTCTTATATATCCTATTTTTATATTTTCTTGCCCCTGTTATTTGGAATGCTTCCAATTTACTATCACTACTTTTTTAATTGTCTTGATGGAGAAATAATAGCTTCCTAATTAATTGGAAGCTTACGCAGGATTACCTACTCACAGATTTCCCCACCACATATGGATTTTGTTCTTTATCATGATCCATTATTACAATTTGCAAATTGTACTCCTAGGCACTGTGGAGTCTCTCAGAAGCTTTACAAGGGTTCCTCAGTAATATGAATCAATAAAAGAAAGATTGAGGATGAGTTTTTTTCTCAGCACAGTTGCTGAGGTGTAAATGAGAAAGCCTGCAGTTCAAATCTGACCCATCATAAGTTTACTAGATGAACCTGGGGCTTGTTGCAAGAAATCTGAGATAATGTATGTCAACTGCATATAACACCCCGGTGTGTTATACACATCAAATATTATTGTTGATATTGCATCTTCAATGCAGTGACTTCTTAGGAACCAACATAAGTGAATGGTAATGTACTGTCCGCTAAGTAGCTTAAAATCTAAAATTAGATAGCAGGAAGGTCACAAAGGAGGAATGGAAGAAAGAAAGGTAATTCACACTATTCTTAAATCACTACTATTCCACATTGGCTACAAAGGCTGTGTCCTATGGAAACTTGAGGTTTGGTGTTTGAGAAACTAGAGGAAATATCAGGCTGAGAAATCTAACAACCCCTTACCAAAGTATAAACTCTACAACTCCACAGCCATGACAGTTAAAGTGGAAATGTAGGAATGAGCAAGGAATAAGTAAATATTTAAATACACTTTGATTTGATGGAGATTGAGAGTAAGTAGACAGTGGCTTTCTGTTGGAAACCTCAAGCTTTTAACTTATCATATATTATGTCATTCAGATTTTTGCAAGATATTTTATATGCTTGTATTTTAGTTAAAATGGGACAAGGACAACATGACAGTTAAAATGATAATAAACACCTATGGTACCATGCTAAAACCATTTAAGTCCATATTTGTACATATTCATTCCAGTAAATAACCAATGCTTTCCACTTTATGTCTTCTCTTTTTCAGAGTTTTATTTGTTTTCTGTTTATTTTTCTTTCTTCTACTGATAGAAAAGATTTGAGACAATCTTATTTATTTGCTGTATTAACATATTTATAAGCTCACCTATATTTTGGGGTGACACATAGAAGAAATTGATTTGGTAGAATTTAGAATGGTAAGAAATCATTTAGACAGTCTAAAATCACATTGAGTATTAAACAGTGTAAAACCCCATACTTATACAGATTTGGGCAAAACTGATAGACGCACAAAGGCTTTGAAAATTATTCATCATAGTTAATTTATTTGTGTGGAAGATAAGTATGACTACCACTGAGATGTTTTCTTCTTGATTTGTTACAAATGTATTATCAATGTGTTGTCCCTTTCTTTCTTTTTAAATAGTCCCTGAATAGAGGTATGAGTTAGTTAAAGAACTAATTGGTTAAAACAGATTAGAATTATGTAACAACCCACCCACCCCCATTTTTTTACATGCTGAAGCTTTATCTCTTTTCACTGGACTTTAGTAGTTGTTTCCTGTTTCTTAGAGGCCTCCTTGTATTATATTATTTGATCCCATATTCCTGCACATGGTGTAAATGTCATGGAACATGATAGCAATGGGATTGTAAGTAATTTTCAGATGCTGAGTATCTAAATGGATTATGTTCCTGATCCCCCTTTCATCACCTTTTATTTTCTATCTTTTTTTAAAAAAAAAAAAAACATTGGCACTTAAGTTTTATCCCATCACACCGCCTGGGTCTTCTAAGAGGAGATATTAATGCCAGTTTTTGCTTTTATCACTTAAGAAACAATGTTCTTCACATAAACAGATGCATCCTCACACTTGCTTTGTTGTAGTAGAGCCTGTTAGCAACACTGCAAGCAGTAGTATGGGTGTCAGAGGAGGGAAAAGGAGTGCTTAAGAGTCAGATGAGGAACAACAGAGGAAAAGGATCCGGGATATACTTATGTCGCCTACTGATGAAGATTCCTTCACAGGGTTTTCTGATAGCGAAGGGTCAATGAGTGAGAAGGAGGATGGAGAGGCAATTGATGTGAATAGGGGAACTAAGAGGGTTACTCAGGAGCAGGAATCGGATGAGGAGCGACAGAGGAAGAAGATCCGGGATATAGTTACTGCTCCCACAGACGAAGAGTCTTTCATGGGTTTCTCTGGGAGTAATGGGTCTGGGAGTGATGGGGAAGGGGATGACACACTGGATTGCACCAAGGTGCAAGAGGTTTGAGATGTGGGGTTTGTGGGGTTTTCTGGTGGTGGGGATTGGCAATCGGGAGATATTGAGGAGTCTTCAGGAGAGTTAAGTCTTAACAAGAGGTGGAAATGTTGGAGGGATGGACGTCGGCGTTCAGGTGCAGAGGCAAGGACAGCTGTGGGGAATGACAACAGGGTGGAGGTCAGCTCATCATCGGATGATGAGTTGTAAGATAAAAGTAGGCACTGAAATGGAAAAACTTTGCAGAAGGCAAAGTGTTAGTTTTGTGCCTTGGGTTTTGTCACTGCTGCTTTCAAGTTGGGCTTGTGTCCTGGATCTGCAGGTTGCTGCGTCCGTTCGTGTTACAACTTGGCTTGGATTCCCGTGAGTGTGGATGTCCCCTTCCTTGACTTTGGACTGCTTTTGACGACAATGCTGCCTACGTAGATTTTGGAACCTTGCAACTTTGGACTTTGCTTTCTTCGACCTCGGACTTCGTTTGACTACGGCTTTTGCTTCACGGCTCTTTGTTTGCTCATCCTTTATTCCCTGTGTTGTTTTGCGTGATTTTGCCAGCACTTCAGTTTAATCCGGATCTTTTTCCTGGATAATCCGGTTTATTGCTTTAGTTTGTTTTTTATGCTGGAATTTGCTGCTACTTTTGTGACAGGCCATCTCCCTGGTTCACCGGGGAGCTGACTGTGATGAAGCATGCGAGAAGGGGGCTAGAGCGCAAATGGAGGAAATCTCGGGTCGTGTCTGATCGAGCACGGGCTAAAGCCTCTCTTAAGGCATACTCCGTGGCTATACGGGTGGCCAGGAAATCATTCACGACCACCCGTATAGCGTCTGCAGCAAATAGATCATCGGAGCTGTTTCGGGTCGTGGGGGAACTCCTCCACCCACCTGCGGTGGAGGAGGTCACTGATGACCCAGCAGCTCGGTGTCGCGATTTCGCACACCACTTTGCAGGCAAAGTCGCCCAGATACGCCTTGAGCTCGACTCCAATTTCATCGCAGTGCCAGAAGAGGTGACGGAGACATCTGCTTGTCCAACCTTGTGGGATTCTTTTAGGCTTGTTCTTCTTGAAACCGTGGAGGAGATTCTTGGGGCTGTGAGAGCGACCACCTCATCTCTAGACCCGTGCCCATCTTGGCTCATTAAATCAGCCAGGGAGGGGCTGGTTGATTGGTTTGTATTGATTATCAACGCATCGTTGGAGCAAGGGATTTTTCCATCTAACTTGAAACAGGCTGTGGTTCGTCCACTCCTCAAAAAGGCTTCCCTTGACTCCACGGTGCTGAGCAATTACAGGCCAATTTCCAACCTCCCTTTTTTGGGTAAGGTGCTGGAGCGGGTGGTCGCATCCCAGCTCCAGAGCTTCTTAGATGATACCAACTACCTAGATCAGTCACAGTCTGGTTTCAGGCCTGGTCATGGCACCGAGACGGCCTTGGTCGCCTTGGTGGATGACCTCCGCAGAGAGCTGGACAGGGGGAGTGTGACTCTGTTGGTTCTCTTGGACATCTCAGCGGCTTTCGATACCATCGACCATGGTATCCTTCTGGGTCGTCTCTCTGGGATGGGCCTCGGGGGCGCGGTTCTGTCGTGGCTCCGGTCCTTCCTGGAGGGATCGAACCCAGATGGTGAAGCTGGGAGACGCCTGCTCGGACCCCTGGCCTTTGACCTGTGGGGTCCCGCAAGGCTCTATTTTGTCGCCCATGCTTTTTAACATCTACATGAAACCGCTGGGAGAGGTCATCCGGAGTTTTGGAGTTGGGTGCCATCTCTACGCGGATGACACACAACTCTACTACTCCTTTCCACCTAATTCCAAGGAGGCCTCTCAGGTGCTGGACGAGTGCCTGGCCGCTGTGTCGATCTGGATGAGGAAGAACAGGCTGAAAATCAATCCTGACAAGACAGAGGTCCTCCTGGTCGATCGTAAACCGGATCGGGGTATAGGGTGGCTACCTGTGCTGGACGGGGTTACACTCCCCCTGAAGCCACAGGTCCGCAGTTTGGGTGTCCTCCTGGACTCGTCGCTTACACACTTGAGGCTCAGGTGTCGGCGGTATCCGGGAGGGCCTTTGCACAATTGAGACTTGTGCGCCAGCTGCGACCGTACCTCGCGAAGGCTGATCTGGCCGGGGTGGTCCATGCCTTGGTCACCTCTAGAATGGATTACTGCAATGCGCTCTACGTGGGGCTGCCCTTGAAGACGGCTCGGAAACTCCAACTGGTCCAGCGGGCAGCAGCCAGGATGCTAACTGGGGCTCATTATCAAGAGAGGTCTACCCCTCTGTTTAAGGAGCTCCACTGGCTGCCATTTATTTTCCGAGCCCAATTCAAGGTGCAGGTGCTCACCTACAAAGCCCTAAACGGTTTGGGACCACCCTACCTGCGTGACCGCATTTCCATCTACGAACCCACACGCTCGCTCCGGTCATCTGGGGAGGCCCTGCTCGTGATCCCACCCACGTCGCAAGCGCGCTTGTTGGGGACACGAGACAGGGCCTTTTCTGTGGCGGCCCCCCGACTTTGGAATGCCCTTCCAATAGATCTTCGCCAGGCCCCTACTTTAGCTGCTTTCAGAAAAAACCTAAAAACTTGGCTGTTCCGATGTGCCTTCTCAGATTAGGAATCCCCCACCCAAGTCCTAGAAGCACTTTAGTACAATTAACATTACTGCACACCGTACTATTGTTATTCCTATGCTCCTCCTACCACTCTAGCACTTTTAACCCTGTACCCCATTGCGCTGGCCGGCCCAGTTTTAAAGTGTCATGATGTATTGTTATTGTCGTTGTTGCTTGCTTAACTATTGATTTGCTGTGTTTTCTACTGTCGTGTTATGTTTTACTGTATTGTGTTTTGAGGCTTCGGCCTGTGTAAGCCGCATCGAGTCCTCCGGGAGATGCTAGCGGGGTACAAATAAAGTTAATAATAATAATAATAATAATAAATAATACTTTTGAGTTTTGACCAGGACACCGAAGTACGTTTATCTTAGTCCTTTTTGCTTTGTATTAATAAACTATTCTTTTGGACATACTCTTGTATCTGGCTCTTTAAGGCGTCTGGGTTCCGACATGCTAATTGTGTATTAGTTGTTGTTGTTGTTCATTCGTTCAGTCGTCTCCGACTCTTCGTGACCTCATGGACCAGCCCACGCCAGAGCTCCCTGTTGGCCGTCACCACCCCCAGCTCCTTCAAGGTCAGTCCAGTCACTTCAAGGATACCATCCATCCATCTTGCCCTTGGTCGGCCCCTCTTCCTTTTGCCTTCCACTTTCCCCAGCATAATTATCTTCTCTAGGCTTTGCTGTCTCCTCATGATGTGGCCAAAGTACTTCAACTTTGTCTCTAGTATCCTTCCCTCCAGTGAGCAGCCGCTTTATTTCTTGGAGGATGGACTGGTTGGATCTTCTCGCAGTCCAAGGCACTCTCAGAACTTTCCTCCAACACCACAGCTCAAAAGCATCGATCTTCCTTCGCTCAGCCTTCCCTAAGGTCCAGCTCTCACATCCGTAGGTTACTACAGGGAATACCATGGCTTTGACTAGGCGGATCTTTGTTGCCAGTGTGATGTCTCTACTCTTTACTATTTTATCGAGACTGGACATTGCTCTCCTCCCAAGAAGTAAGCGTCTTCTGATTTCCTGGCCACAGTCTGCATCTGCAGTAATCTTTGCACCTAGAAATACAAAGTCTGTCACGGCCTCCACATTTTATCCCTCTATTTTCCAGTTGTCAATCATTCTTGTTGCCATAATCTTGGGTTTCTTTTATGTTTAGCTGCAACCCAGCTTTTGCGCTTTCTTCTTTCACCTTGATTAGAAGGCTCCTCAGCTCCTCCTCGCTTTCGGCCATCAGAGTGGTGTCATCTGCATATCTGAGGTTGTTAATGTTTCTTCCAGCAATCTTAACCTCAGCCTTGCATTCATCAAGCCCCGCACATCGCATGATGTGTTCTGCGTACAAGTTAAAAAGGTTGGGTGAGAGTATTAGTTACCTCTTCATAAATGTTAATATGCACTTACTGTCAGGATGCCCAAATGCAGCCTTGGAGGATAGGCCACATGGGTCATTCTGACATGATGGAATGCGGTGAAAAGAGAGGAAGAGTTGATAAGGGCCATCTGGGAGAACCAGAATGGGAGAATTGAAAGTAGAATGGGGAGGAGGGAGGCTGGTGTGAAAGAGACTATAAAAACCGCCATGTCAATTGTGCGTTAGAATTGTCTTGCTTGTTTTCTGGTGACCAAGAATAAAGAATGTCCATTGTTCCTGAGCAGTGTGAGCTGTATTTATTCTGAGAAGCCCCAGAACCGGACATTAAGATGATTGTCTATCAATGTGTCTCCTGTACCACCTGGATTGTATTGATACAGTGAGAGCACCATGTCATTTCAGGGTGAAGAAGATTTGCTGGAGACGAGGGCAGCAGTAGGCCCCAAGCTGAGTGCTCGAGAGGCTTTGGTCACAGCACTTGAACTGGATTTGTCTGACATAGACAGCAAAGCTGACAGTGGCCCTATGATGATGGACTTGCCCCTACCTTCCACCCAGATGCTGGTAGGGAGAGGAGTAACCAAGAGGCAAAAGACTCCCCAGGTGTTGCCAGAAGAAGAACCACTTTCTGAAACAGAGATTGGCTAAAAAAGTCGACAGTATGGAAACAATGCTACAAACCTTCTCCTTTCAATGGAATGAAATGAGAAAGGAGGTAACAGCCTCATGGATGGCTATTGCTGAACAAAGAGATCAAAGGTGAGCCATTTTCAAGGAGAAGTGACGGCGTCCGGACCTTCAGGGCGAGTGATGTTCGCATAGGGTTGTCGAGGAGAAGTCAGCTGCAAATAACAACTGAAAGAGGAGAGTTGTGGGTGAAGATGAACAAAGACTCAACACAACTCTTCTACTTCATCACAAATTTAAAACACTTTATGGAAGACTATGTGCTCTTCCCTTTGGAAGGCGCAAGGGTTCATGTAGGTGCAAACCTGAAAGGGCCAGCAGCCTACTGGCTTAAGCAAATGTATGACACTCGAGCCCCTGAGTTAGGACAGTTGGATGACTTCCTGAGAGACCTTAGAGACAGATTCCAGGATCAAATGAATTGCTTTCAAGCCTGGTGTCACCCATCCCGTATCTTGCATTTCTCTCTATATATCCAAATTAAGTGTTTCTCATTGTAAAATAAGTTGTACTTGAAAATATAGAACAAAATAGGCTATCCAAGAAAGCACAAATACATGAGATCAATAGCTCCTCAAGCTGATTCAATTGAGTGAAAGCCTGTTAATACTGCCAGAATGAGCCCATAGATAGGGCCAAAGCAAAATTAATATATTGATTAGGTTTTCATTTCTCTACTCAGCAGCTTGTTACTTAAAGGAAAGCTTGTTGGAGACACAACTCAAAATTCCTATACTTTTCATCATACAGCGGAAGTACTTTTTTCCTTTCTCCTAAGCTTCCAATAAATAAAAAATGAAATCATTGCCCTCCATCACAATCTTGATCTCCAAATGGTATTTTCCTTTAGTCTGTTAATTTCTATTATTGCAGTACAGGCAGACCCCAAGTTACGATTAGAGGTTTGTTCTTAATTGAATTTGTATGTAAGTCAGAACAGGTACATTTATAAGTATATGTTCAGCCGTGTGTATGTGTATATATATATATATATATATATATATATATATATAGAGAGAGAGAGAGAGAGAGAGAGAGAGAGAGAGAGAGCGCACTTTGGATAGCATAAAGGTAAAGGTAGTCCCCTGACATTAAGTCCAGTCATGTCTGACTCTGGGGTGTGGTGCTCATCTCCATTTCTAAGCCGAAGAGCCAGCGTTGTCCGTAGACACCTCCAAGGTCATTTAGCCGGCATGACTGCATAGAGCGCCATTACCTTCCCGCCGGAGCGGTACCTATTGATCTACTCACATCTGCATGTTTTCGAACTGCTAGGTTGGCAGAGAGAGGTTAATACCCCTGTTGCATTTGGTTTATTTTATTTTATTTTATTTATAAATTTGTCCAACAAAATGTATAAGCAAATGTTCTGAATAGGCATTTGTTTTGCTATCCCTATTCAGAACATTTCACCTCATGTTTTGTCCCAGTAATAATTGGATTTTTTTAAAAACGGCTTGTTGTGGAAACAAGGATTGGTGATAAAGTTTCAGTTGAGACACCCTTTCCTCGTGATCACTCTTTAAGGAATGAATTTCCCTTCCTAGGGGTAGATTTCTCTCACTTCCTGTTGGCGCACCCATTAACTATACATTGTTTGTAAGTCAGACTGCCTGTATTGTAAAACTTCACATGAGAATTTAGTCATCCTACAAAAATTGAAATTGAAAATTGAAATTGAATCCAGACAAGACAGAGGTACTCCTGGTCAGTCATAAGGCCGAACAGGGTATGGGGTTACAGCCTGTGTTGGACGGGGTCACACTCCCCCTGAAGACGCAGGTTTGCAGCTTGGGTGTGATCTTGGACTCGTCGCTGAGCCTGGAACCTCAGGTTTAGGCGGTGACCAGGGGAGCATTCGCACAGTTAAAACTTGTGCGCCAGCTGCGCCTGTACCTTGGAAGTCTGACTTGGCCACGGTAGTCCATGCTCTGGTTACCTGAGGGCCTCTAGGCCTGCAACTCTTATTATTTATTATTGGCTACCATTATATGAGCTTGACCATCGGCCGCCATTTGGGACTGGGTTGTCATCGTTCATGCTATTGCCTTAGGTCCGGAAGAAACACCAACTAAGACAGTACCAGACTCTGTTTTTAATCCATTGCTGACCTTTACGATTGATCGTGTGGACCGTCTTTTGCTGTGTTAGCCATCTGTGTTGTGTGATCCCTTCCGTTGATGTCATCACTGATTATGCTGACTATTCTCAGTGTGACTGATGTGAGATACTAATTGCTTGTTGATGAGTAACTGAAGTGCATAACTATCAGGGTGTTTAGTACTTTAGCACTTTTGCACTTTATTTTGTTCAGCACTTTACCATCTGTGTGGCGATTAGATCGCTATCCACTGAGCCCAGCACTTTAGTGTTAACCAACCATCTAGCATTAAGTCCTCGATGATGCACTTTATTTAGCACCTTAGAGTTGACTGCTATACTGCTTGCACTTTAAAAACGGATTTAATAGCTTTATCCATGTCACGACCCATTCCTTGGCACTTGTTATTATTGTTGCTAATTGTTTACGATAGAGAGAAGGAATGGAGCAGACCTGAAAGATCAAATTATAACATTATAGCAGTGACAAAGGAGCTATGGTTTGATACTAGGGCCACCGTATGCATCATGGAGGAGGGAGAGGGTTCCGTTAACCGGGGAGCCCCCATAGAAGTCGTGGTGGGGATGGGGAGATACGGGAAAAGGAGACCTTTAATTCGGCCTAGGGAATGTGGAACAACATTAGTAATTCCAAATCGGTCTCCTGATATGGTAAGTCGGTGTAACCAGGATGGCGGTCCCTCCGGATTGAAAGTGGTGCTGTTGAACGCCAGATCTGTCAACGGTAAAACAACTTTCATCCAGGATTTAATCCTGGATGAACGGGCAGATCTGGCGTGCATCACAGAGACCTGGCTGGACGAAGCGGGAGGTGTAAATTTAACCCAGCTTTGCCCACCAGGTTTCTCTGTGCAGCACCAACCGAGATCCGGAGGGCGGGGAGGCGGAGTTGCAGTGGTCTATAGAGATTCCATTCTTCTGACCAGGGCCCCCATCCCGCAGTCAACAAATTTTGAATGCGTCCACCTGAGGGTGGGTGACCGGGACAGATTAGGGATTCTGTTAGTGTACCGTCCACCTCGCTGCACTACAGACTCCCTGACTGAGCTAGCAGGGGTGGTCTCGGACCTGGCGTTGGAGTCCCAACGGCTGTTAGTGCTGGGGGACTTCAATATCCACGCCGAGACTGCCTTATCGGGAGCGGCTCAGGACTTCATGTCTACCATGGCAACCATGGGGCTGTCCCAGCAAATATCTGGCCCCACCCACAGTGCTGGACATACATTGGATTTGGTTTTCTGCCAGGGATGGGAGGAAGGTGGGGGTGTTGAGGAGTTATCCATCTCTCCGTTGCCATGGACCGACCACCACCTGGTCAGCTTTAGACTCACTGCACCCCCCAACCTCCGCAGAGGTGGAGGACCCATTAAGTTGGTCCGCCCCAGGAGGCTTATGGATCTGGATGGGATTCCTGACGGCTCTTGGGGAAAGCACAAAAGGTACCAAGCACAAGAGAAGGAATACTAGAGAAAGGAAGAGAAGGATTTTCACAATACACCAAAGCAATGAAGATAGAAAGGGGAAGAAAGCCAAACAAGTCGAAAAGCTAGCAGAGAGTAAGGAGAACCCGCAGAGGTGGAGGACCCATTAAGTTGGTCCGCCCCAGGAGGCTTATGGATCCAGATGGATTCCTGATGGCTCTTGGGGAATTTCCCGCCACTTCGGTTGGTGATCCTGTTGATGCTCTGGTCGCTCTCTGGAATGGGGAGATGACTAGAGCAATAGACACGATCGCTCCAGAACGTCCCCTCTCAAGTAGCCGAGCTAAACCAGCTCCTTGGTTCACTGAGGAGCTGGCAGCGTTGAAGCGAAAGAAGAGGGAACTAGAGAGCGTGTGGCGTTCGGATCCGAGCGAGCCAAATCGAACACGGTTTGTGTCCTTTTTAAGGGCATATGCCGCGGCAATAAAGGCAAAGAAATCTTACTTTGCGGCAGCTATTGCGTCTGCTAAGAACCGTCCGGCGGAGCTGTTCCGAGTTGTCAGAGGCCTATTAAAACCCACCACTCAGGATGGGTGCCTTGGTGACTCGGCAGCTCGCTGCGAAGCTTTTGCTCGGTTCTTCGCAGACAAAGTCGCTTTGATCCGCTCTGGACTGGATACCATTTTAACGGCAGTATCAGAGGATGTAACACGAGCATCTGCTTGTCCGGTTTTGATGGATTCATTTCAATTGGTTCAATCCGAGGATGTGGACAAGGTGCTTGGAGGAATGAGAGCTACCACATGCATCCTAGACCCCTGCCCATCCTGGCTTCTGAAAGGAGGCCAGAGGGGGATTGGCCGAGTGGGTGAAGGTGGTGGTTAATGCCTCCCTTCGGGAAGGCAAAATTCCAGCCAGCTTAAAGCAAGCTGTTATAAAACCGCTGTTGAAGAAACCATCACTGGACCCCACTCAATTCGTCAACTATCGGCCTGTTTCCAATCTCCCCTTTTTGGGCAAAGTCCTGGAACGTGTGGTGGCCTCACAACTCCAGGCATTCTTGGTAGACACTGATTATCTGGATCCGGCACAGTCTGGCTTTAGGCCGGGGCATGGTACTGAGACAGCCTTGGTCGCCTTAGTGGATGATCTGCGTCGGGAGCTCGACAAGGGGAGTGTGTCCTTGTTGGTGCTGCTCGACCTCTCAGCGGCCTTCGATACCGTCGATCACGGTATCCTTCTGGGACGCCTCGCGGGGATGGGGTTGGGAGGTACTGTTTTACAGTGGCTCCACTCATTCCTCGAGGGTCGGTCTCAGATGGTGTTACTGGGAGACTCCTGCTCAACTCCACAACCTTTGTTTTGTGGGGTTCCTCAGGGTTCAATACTGTCTCCCATGTTGTTTAACATCTACATGAAGCCGCTGGGCGAGATCATCCGGAGTTTCGGGGTGCGGTGTCATCTGTACGCAGATGATGTCCAACTCTGTCACTCCTTTCCACCTGCTACTAAGGAGGCTGTCGAAGTCCTGAACCGGTGCTTGGCCGCTGTGACGGTCTGGATGGGGGCGAACAAATTGAAATTGAATCCAGACAAGACAGAGGTACTCCTGGTTAGTCGTAAGACCGAACAGGGTATAGGCTTACAACCTGTGTTGGACGGGGTCACACTCCCCCTGAAGACACAGGTTCGCAGTTTGGGTGTGATCCTGGACTCATCGCTGAGCCTGGAACCCCAGGTTTCGGCGGTGACCAGGGGAGCATTCGCACAATTAAAACTTGTGCGCCAACTGCGACCGTACCTTGGGAAGTCTGACTTGGCCACGGTAGTCCACGCTCTGGTTACATCCCGCCTTGATTACTGCAACGCTCTCTACGTGGGGTTGCCTTTGAAGACAGCCCGGAAGCTCCAACTAGTCCAACGGGCGGCAGCCATGGTACTAACAGGAGCGGGGCACAGGGAGCACACAACTCCTCTGTTGCGCCAACTCCACTGGCTGCCGATATGCTACCGGGCTCAATTCAAAGTGTTGGTTTTGGCCTTTAAAGCCCTAAACGGTTCTGGCCCAACTTACCTATCCGAACGTATCTCAGCCTATCAGCCCGCCAGGGCCCTAAGATCTTCTGGAGAGTCCCTGCTCTCTATCCCGCCGGCTTCCCAAGCGCGGCTGGTGGGAACGAGAGACAGGGCCTTTTCTGTGGTAGCCCCTCGGCTTTGGAACACCCTCCCTTCAGAGATACGATCGGCTTCTTCGCTGATGGTTTTCCGGAAGAGGTTAAAAACATGGCTGTGTAGTCAAGCGTTTAACTAGTTATCAAACACTGAATCCATGGACAATTTGGACTGGTCAATTACGGACAACGATCTCTGGACTGCGATTTTTGTGATGAGAAGCATGAAGTTTTATTGGTGGCCCAATAATTCGTATTGTTTTATATGTTGCTGTTTTTAAATTGTATATTGCTTTTATCTGTTGTTAAACCGCAATGAGTCGCCGTTCCAGGCTGAGATACTGCGGTATATAAGTGTATTAAATAAATAAATAAATAAATAAAATACATCCCGCATAGACTACTGCAACGCTCTCTACGTGGGGTTGCCTTTGAAGACTGCTCAGAAGCTTCAAATGGTCCAGCGCTCGGCAGCCAGGTTGCTAACAGGAGTTGCACTCAGGGAGCATACTACTCCTCTGTTGCGCCAGCTCCACTGGCTACCAGTTTGCTACTGGGCACAATTCAAAGTGCTGGCTTTAGCCTATAAAGCCCTAAATGGTTGTGGCCCTACTTACCTCTCCGAACGCATCTCCTCCTATGAACCAACTAGGACACTAAGATCATCTGGGGAGGCCCTGCTCTCGGTCCCGCCTGCATCACAGGCGCGTTTGGCGGGGACGAGAGACAGGGCCTTCTCAGTGGTGGCCCCTCGGCTGTGGAACGCCCTGCCTGCAGATATCAGATTGGCCCCCTCCCAGCTGGCGTTTCGGGGGAAAGTGAAGACCTGGCTGTTCAAACAAGCATTTGATTAAACAGTGTAATTGAACATAGGAATACGAAATAATGGATGACGAGACTGGATTCTGATTTTACTGTTGAGGCGCTAATGATTGTTATACTGATGTTAATGATTTATGTGATAATTGTTTTTAATTGCCCTATACTTGTTTTGTGATATTTTGTACTGATGTTGTTCACCGCTTTGAGTCGCCTGAGGGCCGAGAAAAGCGGTATAGAAATAAAGCAAATAAATAAATAAATAAAAAAGGCCAGGCAAGCGGAAAATGAACAGATGACTCTTAATTGATCTTATGACATTATCTAAGGGATTTTCCACACATCACGGTGAATTCATGGGGTCCCGTTGGGGAGCATGGGGCCCCACATTGCCCGACTTACCTGGGATCAGATCCCATGGAGGGAAGCATTCACCACCCCCGTGTTGCTGCAGTGGCGGTGTATGCCGCTTGGTCTCCCTTTCAGTATGGAGCCTGGCTGGAAGTATATGTGCATTGTGTAATGGGTTCCATGCTGAAAGGAGAGAACAACCAGTGTGCAATGGGCAGAGTAGACCGTCTGATGAGGTCGAATGTCTCATCCTCCAGAATACTAGAGAAATTTGACAACTGAAACAATATTTATGATGGGGGAAGAAAAAAAGATTTTAGTTAATAGCCTCATTTTGTCCCTTTCTCATAGCAACACCCTGAATGTTCACTTCCTCTCTTTTAGCTAAACAGTGAATATTTACACTTCACCTTTATGTAAATTCACAAGTTGTTTGATCCCCAGATCAGAAATAGAAAGTTTGAAAATATTCAACTTATAACTAGGTTCTTGTAGGTTTTTTTCGGGCTATAGAGCCATGTTCTAGAGGCATTTCTCCTGACGTTTCGCCTGCATCTATGGCAAGCATCCTCAGAGCATCCTCACTACCTCTGAGGATGCTTGCCATAGATGCAGGCGAAACGTCAGGAGAAATGCCTCTAGAACATGGCTCTATAGCCTGAAAAAACCCACAAGAACCTAGTGATTCCAGCCATGAAAGCCTTCGACAATACATTCAACTTATAATTGAACATTTAGACTTCCAGCTATTCCAAACAAGAGCTGCAACATATGTTTGTGGCATGCCTTCCAAGTCCTCTGTCATCTTTTGGCAACACCATGAATTTTATAGAGTTTTCTTAGAGGATAAATACTCAGAAGTGGTTTTGCCAGCTCCTTCCACTCTATCCTATGATACTTTATGTTGGAAATCTCCCATCCATGTACCAATGAGGGCTGACATTTTTAGCTTCCAAGATTAGCCAGGATATTGTGTCTTTAGGGTATGTATGCTTCAGAATCTAGTTTACATAATAGCAATGTGTTTTGTTAGATGTGGCATCCAAATAGTCATAAAACACAACACAAAGTCTGTATAACAGAATGACATAAAATCAAATCCTATGCTGAAAACAAAGTAACATTTCTGTGATTTTTTTTGTACTCTCATCTAATGGTATTGTAACATGAAGTAAAAAAAATCAGTTAAAATCCTTCCAGTCTCTGTTGTCTGGCATCACTGACACAATAAATACTAATGGCTCCTTCAGACTATCACATCAATAATTGCATTAGGAGTGGGACCTTTAATCTGTGATTTATCGACATGACGACCCGTAAATACAGTGTCTGTGAATTACTGTTACTAGTGTAAACTGGGACGTCAAATGGCAGCATTGAAGTCAGATCTAGCCTCCAAAGCCCCCCTGGCAACACTATAAAATTTTGACCAAGATAAAGCATAAGTTTTTCTGGACAGGAAAATGAAAGACTAGGTTCTTGTGGGTTTTTTCGGGCTATAGAGCCATGTTCTAGAGGCATTTCTCCTGACGTTTCGCCTGCATCTATGGCAAGCATCCTCAGAGGTGTGAGGTCTGTTGGAATTAGGACAATGGGTTTATATATCTGTGGAATGGCTGGGGTGGGGCAAGGAGCTCTTCCCTGCTGCAGTTAGGTGTGATGCAGTTAGGTGTAGATGCAGGCGAAACGTCAGGAGAAATGCCTCTAGAACATGGCTCTATAGCCCGAAAAAACCCACAAGAACCTAGTGATGGGAAGAGCTCCTTGCCCCACCCCAGCCATTCCACAGATATATAAACCCATTGTCCTAATTCCAACAGACCTCACTACCTCTGAGGATGCTTGCCAAGATGCAGGCGAAACGTCAGGAGAAATGCCTCTAGAACATGGCTCTATAGCCCGAAAAAACCCACAAGAACCTAGTGATTCCAGCCATGAAAGCCTTCGACAATAAAATGAAAGACGTTTCTAAATTATAAGATCTGCTTCTCAAAATGGCTTCTTTTCTTTAGCAAAATTAAATTAAATTAAAAGTCCTTTTCATTTTGAATAAAAACAATAGAACTGTCCTTTTCAAGCAAAGTTAAGTTCCTTGTCACCAGGAATCAGTATTCTATGGCTGAAATACAGTGAGACCTTTGCGTCCTCACATGGATACTAAAGTCTGTGGATGCTCAAGTTCCACTACTGAATATACAATGGTGTAGGAAAACAATATCCCTCAGATAAAATGGCAAAACCACAATTTAATTTTTGGAATTCTTTTGGAGGGGTGAGAGCTATTTTCAAACCATGCATGACTGAATTCATGGATGCAGAATGGATATGAAGGCTGTATTGTTAGTGTACTACATTGACAAAAAGGTCATTTATGTAAGCATAAGCCATTTTACGTGAGGCAGAAAGGGACAACACCATCAGCAGCTAAGGCGTCCAAGGATCTCAAGAACTGGCAAGGTAGCTTAATCTAATGCAGTGGTTCCCAACCTTTTTTTGACCAGGGACCACTTTGATTTGTTGTTGTTGTTAGCAGGGACCACAAGGTTTATTTATTTATTTCCCACCACCATCTCCCAAAAAGGGACTTGGGGCAGCTTACAAAACAGTACATATTGTGCCATAACACATAAATACATCAATATCCATAATAATAACAATTACAGTTACAATTACAAAGCCAATGAACATTAATAACACTGGGTTGTTGTAGTTTTTTTCGGGCTATATGGCCTGATGTTCCGCCTGCAACTATGGCAAGCATCCTCAGAGGTAGTGAGGTCTGTTGGAACTAGGAAAATGGGTTTATATATCGGTGGATGACCAGGGTGGGACAAAGAACTCTTGTCTGCTGGAGCTAGATGTGAATGTTTCAACTGACCACCTTGATTAGCATTTGATGGCCTCTGAGGATGCTTGCCATAGATGCAAGTGAAACGTCAGGAGAAAATGCCTCTAGAACATGGCCATATAGCCCGAAAAAACCTACAACAACTCAGTGATTCCAGCCATGAAAGCCTTCGACAATAATTAATAACACTTACAAAAAATTGTTTTACACCAAAACTCATCAAGAGAATCAGATTCAAAAAAAGGTGGGAACCACTGCTCCAAAACCAAGGAATCGCAGCTGGGGGGCAGGGGTGAGCAGGGTTGGAGGGGGCCATGTTTGTTGGGGGTCCCTCCTAATCCTCAGATGGCAGAAGGAGGCTGGTAAAGATAAGGCAAAAGAAAGCAAAGGAGGAAGGCAGAATAGGAGACAAGAAGGCAAAGGAAGGGATGGGAAAAAGGAGGGAAGGAAGGAAGGGCAAGAGAAAAAGCAAAGGAAAGGAAGGGAAGAGAAGAGAACAGAAAAGAGGAAGGGCAAAGAAAAAGAGGGCAAAGGGACAGAAGGGAAGGGCAAGAGAAAAGAAGTTGAAGGGAAGGGAAGAAGAAAGGGAAGAAAATAGGGAAGGAAGGGCAAGAAAAAAATGGATATGGAATATGTGCAATGATTACTGGATTACTCTGAGTTACAATTGTGGATGACATGGTTTTAATAGTGAATGTAATGTTTTTAAATGTTTTAATATGTTTTAAGCTGTTGAACTTGCTGATCAAAAGAATACCGGTTCGAATCCGGGGAGCAGGGCTGAGCTCCTGCTGTTATCCCCAGCTTCTGCCAACCTAGCAGTTTGAAAACATGCAAATGTGAATAGATCAATACTTACTGCTTCGACAGGAAGGTAACTGTGCTCCATGAAGTCACGCTTGTCACATGGTCTTGGAGGCATCTACGGACAATGCCAGCTCTTTGGATAAGATGAGCACTACCCCCAGAGTTGGACACATTAGAGTTAATGTCAAGGGGAAACCTTTACACTTACCTTAATGTGTACTAATTCCAATTCTAATTTTAATGTTTATTTTAATTGTATGTAAAGCCACCTTGCGTTCTCTTGAAAAGGGTGTGGTTTTTAAAATGGTAAATAACTAAATAAAAGAAGAAAAAGGAAAGGAAGGGAAGACAAGGGATGACAAGAGAAGAGAAGAAAGTATGCAAGGGAAGAGAATAAAAAGAAAAAGCAACAAAAGAAGGGCAAGAGAAAGAAGGCAAAGGAACAGAAAGGAAATGAAGAGAAGAGAAGGAAAGAAGGCAGACAAGGGACAAGAGAAGAAAAAAAGCAAGAAAAAGCAAAGCAAGGGAAGAGAAGAGAAAGAGGGAAGGAAATGGCAAGCCAACAGGTAATGAAGAACTTCGTGTCCTGCAGGAGGCCCGGCTTCCACAGTGGCAACCTGGCTGCTGCTCACTTCCACCCTCTTCTTTGGGGCCCCAGCTGTGGATGATGGATGATGTGGTGCCCCCAATGCCAGGCCTCCTGCAGGATGTGAAGTTTTTCCTTCTCTGGGAAGATGAGATGCCCTCTTCCTCCCTCTGGGGTGAGGTCACGAGGCCTTTCCAGGCCCTCCCTTTCCCTTCTGTTCTTTTGCCTTCTTTCTCTTGCCCTTGCTTTTTGTTTCTCTTTTCTTCCCTTCCCTTCTTCTCTTCTCTTCTTTTCTCTTCCTTTGCATTGCCTTGCCTTCCTTTCCCCTCCCCGGGAAAGGGAGGCCCGCCCCCACCACCCTCTGAGCCCAGGAGAAGGTGCTTTGCCTGATGGAAGGACTAACCCTCTGGGCCTGGAAGGGCCTCATGGCCTCACCCAAGAGGAAAGAAGAGGGTGCCAGGTAAGGGCACCCCATCTTTCCAGGGAAGGAAGTATTCTGCGTCCTGTGGGAGGCCTGGTGCCGGGGGGGGGGGGCACTGCCACTGCCATGGCTGGAGCCCTGAAGAGGAGGGCAGAGGTAAGCAGCAGCCAGGCAACTGCTGCCGCCATCCACAGGGGCCCTGGCTGTGGAATTGACGGTGCCTCTGGAACCGAGCCACCCACAGGATGCACAGTTCTTCCTTCCCTGTTACCTTGGAGTGCATTGGGGTCTCCTTCCCGCATTCTCTTGTCTTCTCTTCCCTTGCTTTACTTTTCATTGCTTTTTTCTCTTCTTGCCCATTGCCTTGAACTTTTTTGTTTAAATAAAATCTGCTAATTATGTAGCTCTGTTTCCATTCTTAAGCAACAATGCACAGGTTATTTAGTTGATGGGAAGCAAAAATAGAAAGAGAGGTGAGTTAAGCTTTAGCTTCACTAATCTATATATATAAATCTGTTAAGGGCGTCCAACGGGACAGCAAAACTCAACCCCCCCCCGACAAAAAATTACCAAAATTCCCATGCACATACCTCAACCCACAAGGTATGCACAAATCGAATCAAAATATTAAACAACAATAAAACACACTCACAATTAGACAAAACAACTGAGCATGCGCAATGGCGCCCCGCAAGTCCCCGGCGCATGCACATGGCTGGCCGCCCAACGGACCTTCATGCCAAAACACTCCTCCTCCTCCTCCCACCCCCCTCCGTGGAAGCCCCACCCACACCCACCGATGCCCCACCCCTACACTCCTACTCCTCCTCCGCCCACCCCCCTCTGCAGAAGCCCCACCCACACCCACCGATGCCCCGCCCCTACACTCCTCCTCCTCCCCTGCCCACCCCCCCCACGGAAGCCCCACCCACACCCACCGACGCCCCGCCCCTACACTCCTCCTCCTCCCCTGCCCACCCCCCCTCACACCCACGCGCCCCCCCTACACTCCTCCTCCTCCCCCCACCCCCCTCCGTGGAAGCCCCGCCCACACCCACCGACGCCCTGCCCCAAAACAACTGAGCATGCGCAATGGCGCCCCGCAAGTCCTCGGCACACGCCAAAACACTCCTCCTCCTCCCCCACCCACCCCCCTCCGCGGAAGCCCCGCCCACACCCACCGATGCTAAAAAAATGATATTGTCATTTGGGAGTTGTAGCTGCAGGGATTTATAGTTTACCTATAATCAAAGCATTCTGAACTCCACCAACGACGGAATTAAACCAAACGTGGCATACAGGACTCCCATGACCCAACAGAAAGCATGAGAAGGGTTTGGTAAGCATTGGGAAGGAAGGAAGGAAGGAGGGAAGGCAGGAAAGAAAGAGGTACCGAAGGAAGGAAGAAGAGAAAGTAGAAAGGAAAGAAAAATAAAAGGAAGGAAAGGCAGGAAAGAGGTAAAGAAGGAAGGAGAAAAGAAAATAAAAAGTGAAAGAACGAAGGAAACATGGAGGGAAGAAAGGAGGCAAAGGAAGAAAGGGGGAGGGAATGAAGGAAAGAGAGAAGGATGAAACCAAGGAGCGAAATAAGGAAAGAAAGAAAGAAAGAGGTAGAGAAGGAAGAAAGGAGAGAAAGGGGGAGAGAAAGGGGGAAGGAATAGGTAGGTACCTCTCTTTCATAATAGTCCAGATATCTACCTCTACTTTGAAAAGATTTACTATAGGCCACAGCAACGCGTGGCAGGGCACAGCTAGTGTTTAATAAAGTCTGTGGGGTTTTTCTTGTAGTTAACACAGCTATCTTGACTTTTAACCTGTAGAATTCATAGAATTCCCATTGTTTTTGTTTTTTAAAAAGCAAAGTGGTATGACAGTATGCATCTTAAGTCACTCCTGACACGACAAAAATAAAAAGCATGTACAAGAGAGTGGGGGGGGGGGGGAGAGGAAACCTGTAAATCAACAATGATTGCCTCAAAGTTGATAATAATATTAGGTCTGTGAAGGTGTCAAAACATTGTTTGGCAGAAGGACACAATCACAGATGGCAATTTCTTTTGCAGTGATATAAATCTGACACTTGAGAGACAGCAAGGAATTCAGACTAATCACAGTAATCTGAAGGAGAAATGGGATTTGGATGTCTATGATACAATGTGAACCCCTTAGGAGCATTAGAGTATTATCCACTGATGGCAATAACCCTTTCCCAACTTCTAGGTATTCTATATTTGGCCCTGTATAGACAAACCTGTGATTTTGCCACCAATTCTTGAAAGTTCATTCAGGTCCAGATTCAGTGAAAGCAAAGAACATATTTATTTATTTATTAACTTTATTTATTAACTTTATTTGTACCCCGCTAACATCTCCCGAAGGACTCGGTGCGGCTTACAAAGGTCAAGGCCCTCAATAAAAACAACAGCAAACAAATACAGACAATAAAACTCATAAAGCAAACCAATAAACATTAAACATAGAACATAGAGACTATGTGGAAAAACTGACAAGTCCCCCATACACAAACTCGTTTCAAATGGAATTTTAAGATTGGTTTCTCAGAGTGTTTATTTTGAATCCGTCCCATTGGTTTAGTAGAATTTATTTCATGGACCCCATGCTTAGGATTTATTAGTTTACAAAAATGTGGTCAGGTTGTGTGAGGTGGGTGGGGAAGGGAATGCGATAGAACTTGTTCTAAGATTGCAGCACTTGTATATTCCAAAAAACAATGACAAATCAATGTAGCTATCCGATAGGGGAAATGGAAAGGAAGAGGTTCTGTATAGTCTAGTAATGAGAACTGTGTAGCCTTCTAGATGTAATTGAAGTGCAATTTCCACCAGCAATATCTAGGAATTGCATGGAAAAGTAATTCAGCATTCAGAGGCCTTGATGATTTCTTTTCTTGTTTTCATCCAGATCTTTTCTGAGAGGCCATACAATACATTACACTATACTAAATTAGTCTGTGCAATTCATATTATGGTATAGCACAGAATATAATAAACACTGTTTAAAAATATAGAAAACACTAGCTGTACCCTGGCCACACGTTGCTGTGGCCTCAGAAAACAGGAATCCTGGACATGAAACAATCTGTGCTAGGGAACACATCACCACTAGGGCTGGGCGGTTTCGTTCGTTAATTTCGTAATTCGTTATTAATTCGTATTTAAATTAGCTTACGATCCGATATTGAGCCATGCAGGAATAGTGTGAGGAGTAATTAAAAATCGAAACAATTTTTTCCAATTGTTTCAAAATTGTTTCGTAATTGTTTCGTAATTGTTTCGTAATTATTTCCGTATGTCTGGTGCAAGTTTTATAGTTGTTGTTTGTTTTATCAGTGATAAAAAATAAATTATCACACCAACAGTCAACAACAGAGGGAGAGGGAAGCTTCAGAAGTTCCCCCTGTCCCATTTGGAGGTTTTTTTAGCATATTACGCAATCGCGTCCACCATTAACGAATCGATTCGAAATTAACGAAATTTCGTAAATAACGAAATTTTGAAATCTCAAAATTTTGGAAATATTTAGAATTTGGAAACGCTAGCGCCCCCTGGAAACGAATCAAGTTTAGAAACAAATTTTTCCGTGGCTACCCAGCCCTAATCACCACAAAGATTTCCTGTAGGTAGGAAGAAGCCAGGCTTTTAAGCTGTAAGGGTTTTCAAAGATTATGAAGGTAGGCAATGTATGTGTATATGTGTATATATGTGTATATTGTGTGTATATATATGTGTGTGTGTGTATATGTTTATGTATGTGTTATGTATGTGTATGTGTATATATATGTATTTATGTGTGTATAAATGTATATATGAGTGGATATGTGTTTGTGTAGATATGTGTATGTGTGTGTTGTTTGTATATGTGCCTGGGCTTACTTGGGCCCTGCAGACATTTTGGACTTCAGTTCCCACAATTCCTAACAGCCAGAACAGCATGGCTGTTAGGAATTGTGGGAATTGAAGTCCAAAATACCTGGAGGGCCCAAGTAGACCCAGGCCTGGAATATGAGATTGGTTACTGAACCCTGTGTCTCTAGGCACACAGTACACCAGCAGAAAGGCTATACTCTCAAAGGAATCCCACACCAGGCCAACACTTTCAATGCCAGAAATGCTCAGCACAGGAACTGCCCTAAGAGAGAAACTTTCTCGGGGGAGCATAGCTCCCCCACCCCCACCCCCGCCTCCCAGTCCGCATTTGGTGAGTGATTATATAACCTGGAGATGTTATTTCCTGGAGTAGGATCTCATCTCCCTCTTGGATGCAAGTTTCTGTGATACACATTAGGTCAGCTCCCTGATCATTAAGAAAATCCTTGATGGTAGCAGTTTTGTTCCTTATGGACCTTGCGATCACTAAAACCAGAGTAGGAGGGAGGAAACTGGTTGCCTGTCACAGATGTACCTGGGGATAGGCCGCAGGTCAGAGGGGGGCCGAGTCTCCCGCCGACTCAGCCTCCCTCTAATATTCGGCCAAATTAGTGAGCAGGAATACAGAACATTTGCCCAGATTTACTCATTCATATGTGTTTTATATATATGATTTCTATTTAATCATTATCGTGACTTAGTAATGATTGCAACTTACTATGATTGTAACACCCCCTCTATCACTTAACTGGGCATCAATTGTTCAAAAGGAGGCCCATTCTGAACAGTTCTGGCCCAGATTACCTGTCCAAAGGTATCTCCTGCTATGAACCATCATGAAGCTTAAGATCATCAGGAGATGCCCTGCTCTCTATCTCACCACTCTGGCAAATGCGGTTGGTGGGAACGAGAAACAGGGCCTTCTCGGCAGTGACACCCCCCCCCCCCCCCCCCCCCCCCCCCCGTCTGTGGAACTCTCTCCCTAAGGGTATCAGGTGGGCCACCTCCCTCCTGTCCTTTAGAAGACAACTGAAAACCTGGCATTTGATTAGAGGCCAGTGGCAATAGGAAAAGGAAATTTGGATTTTGCGATATGGATTCTCCCGGCTCGGCTTGGTTTTACTGGCACGTTAATCTATTAATTTATTGTTAAATTTTACGGATGATGTTGAATAATGTTTTAAAATGATTTTATAGTGAATTGCAATTTTTATGGTATTTATGCTGTTAGCATCCTCTGATGCTCATGTGAGGCCGCACTGAGTTCCCCTTGTGGGGAGAAGGGCGGGATATAAATATATGAAATAATAATAATAATAATAATAATAATAATAATAATAATTCTGATAGTGATTGGAGCATGTCTGTATGACATTTCTATCAGGTTTGGGGAGGGGCACATGAGTCAATATAGCATAGTAGCCGAGAGAATATTGTCTCATGTTTGTTAAAAAGATTTTGTCATTGGAATTTGATCATACAAATTGTAGCCTCTGCTTTCTGTTTTGAAAGAAATTATGTAATTGATCTTCCTTTGTCTAGACACATGAACATAGTTTGCACATCCTCATCCCCATTCTCCTCCTAATCATCACTGTACATGGTTCTTTACAAGTAACAGATCAACAAAACATTTCCCTACCCTCAGGGAACATTCTTATAGTTACATTCAATTACATTTGGAAGCCAACATAGTGGCAGAAATAACTGGGGATTTGGCATGACTAGGCAAAGAAACATATTGAAATTGCACACTGGAGGAACCATGAACTCTTTACAAATCTTTAAGCATGCCTTGTGTATTCCCTCATACACAATATCCACAAAAGAATTTTAGTAAGTACAAACTGGTCAAATGCACTTCCCCAACTTACACCCTTTTAGATGGATAATATTTTCAGCAAATAGTTTTGCATAAAACAATTCCCAATGAATTTTTCCTTGCTATGCAGCACCTGACCCCTGTTTCTCTTCTTTCCCCACACACAATGCTATAATATGAAATTTGAATGTGCAACTCATGGAAAATCATTTTTTGCTCCCTAGAACATTCTTCTTGTTATTAGAATCAGCAACAAAGGTAGTTTTTCCTTTTATATAAATTCTATAAGAGTAGCAGAGCCCTTGATGCAGGAAGAGGAATACTCCAGACAATCATATCAATGAATCCTAGAGTCAATTTCCATCTTTGGATTTGGGAAGAGCATGGAGAGGAGCATGTGCAGATTGAGTGGTATCTCAATCTTGGAGATAGTTGCAGTCTTTGTGCTTGTTACTGTTTTTCAGAATGGTCATCTATCAAAACCCTCCCTCCTTGAACTGAACATACTTGAATACTAACTGGTTTATTCACAAAAATAAAAAGTCTATTACAGAAAACCCCAATAGGAAACAAGCATTTTAACTTTGTTCCTACTGATGAAAAGCTCCCTAGGCAGGATGCCCAAGAATGACTGTAGATCTAACTGGTTCTCATGATGGACGTAAACTGAAGATGTGAAAATGATTTGTGTGCTTGTTATATCTTTTAAAGGATGTGAAACAGCCTAACAGCACTACTTGAGACAACTAGAGTTTAATTCCAAACACCATTATTTTCTAGAAATTTAGAGGTACTGAAGAAAAGGGCAAAGTGTACATGAGTAATATCTTATAGGGATGTGTGATTGATGAAAAAAATGTTTCAAAACATTACAAAATTAGGGGGTGCTGGCTTTTCATTTCTAAAATGTTTATAAAGTATAATTAGTGAAAATGTTATTACTAATAATGAGAGTATCGAAATTTCATAACTTCTTGTTATAATATTATTATTATTATTATTATTAACTTTATTTGTACCCCGCTAGCATCTCCCGAAGGACTCGATGCGGCTTACAAAGGCCAAGGCCTCAAAACACAACATAACAATACACAACCCAAGCAAATTAAAACAGTTAAAGCAATATTAAACAACAAGCAATAAAACAATATAGTAATTGTGCAAGTGGGGAAATTTCAGGGGCAATAGTAGAACACATTTACCATTGTTAACCCATCAAGTTTTACAACATTTCACTTATTCACATATTTTTGGGTAATTTTTTATAAATATCTTTTTAAAAAATCCACAAGAGCTATCTCCTTGAATTTTCTATACAATGACACAAGATAACAGGGGATAATTTTCCCCAACATTCAGAAATATTCATACATCTACTGGTTTTAGGGAATTTTTTAAAAGTTTTGACAAAACTTTTTTTGAAAGCCACATCAGCTATCTATTGAATGTCTCTCATAGTAACCAATATAACTTCCATTTAGGGATTTCTTCCCAGCCCAGCACAACGATTTAGTTACTAGAAGTATCAGTCAGTCCTCCTCTGCAGATTCAACAATTTATTGGAAATCTAGCTGGCTGCTGCTACAGAAGGACAAATTTCTCCCCTTTCCTGATTGTAGCTTTCTGAAGCTGAGCAGAATTCTGGGAATAGTAGCTTAGGAAGGGTCTTTTGAATTCTCTGGCATAAGGCCCCTTGCCTTCCAAAACTACATTTCCCAAAATTCTGTGCTTTCTCAGTCTCTTTCCCGGTGAACTCTGCTTTCTCCTTGATGCTTCCCTCTCATAATGGTGAGAGGCCATTAATGTAAATAGGAATGGGAGCATATTGGGCTTTGCTTGCTTGTACTCAAAATGAAACTGACTTTGGGAGATTTCCTAGGTTTACAAAATTCAAATGAAAAAGTATTGGATAAATTTCAATTGAAGTTTTTGGTGCATGCCATGCCCACGTGTCAGAATTTGATCTGACTTATGAGGACTAATGATTATTTTGCATAGCCCTACTATTATTATTAAACCTACTATGGGTTTAGAAAAGGCAGAGGAACGAGAGGCCAGATTGCCAATATCCGCTGGATAATGGAGAAAGGCAGGGAGTTTCAGAAAAACATCTACTTCTGCTTCATTGACTATTCTAAAGCCTTTGACTGTGTGGATCATAATAAATTGTGGCAAGTTCTTGGTGGGATGGGCATACCAAGCCACCTTGTCTCTCTCCTGAGGAATCTGTACAAGGACCAAGTAGCAACAGTAAGAACTGACCACGAAACAACAGACTGGTTCAAGATTGGGAAAGGCGTACGCAAGGCTGCATCCTCTCACCCAACCTTTTTAACTTGTATGCAGAACACATCATGCGATGTGCGGGGCTTGATGAATGCAAAGCTGGGGGAAATTGCTGGAAGAAACATTAACAACCTCAGATATGCAGATGACACCACTCTGATGGCCGAAAGCGAGGAGGAGCTGAGGAGCCTTCTAATCAAGGTGAAAGAAGAAAGCGCAAAAGCCGGGTTGCAGCTAAACATCAAAACAACCAAGATTATGGCAACAAGAATGATTGACAACTGGAAAATAGAGGGAGAAAATGTGGAGGCCGTGACAGACTTTGTATTTCTAGGTGCAAAGATTACTGCAGATGCAGACTGTGGCCAGGAAATCAGAAAACGCTTACTTCTTGGGAGGAGAGCTATGTCCAATCTCGATAAAATAGTAAAGAGTAGAGACATCAGACTGGCAACAAAGATCCGCCTAGTCAAAGCCATGGTATTCCCTGTAGTAACCTACGGATGTGAGAGCTGGACCTTAGGGAAGGCTGAGCGAAGGAAGATCAATGCTTTTGAACTGTGGTGCTGGAGGAAAGTTCTGAGAGTGCCTTGGACTGCGAGAAGATCCAACCAGTCCATTCTCCAGGAAATAAAGCCCGACTGCTCACTGGAGGGAAGGATACTAAAGACAAAGTTGAAGTACTTTGGCCACATCATGAGGAGACAGCAAAGCCTAGAGAAGACAATTATGCTGGGGAAAGTAGAAGGAAAAAGGAAGAGGGGCCGACCAAGGGCAAGATGGATGGATGGCATCCTTGAAGTGACTGGACTGACCTTGAAGGAGCTGGGGGTGGTGACGGCCGACAGGGAGCTCTGGCGTGGGCTGGTCCATGAGGTCACAAAGAGTCGGAGACGACTGAACAAATGAACAACAACAACTATTATTATTATATTTATTTAAATCCCCTTTTGATCACATAATATTGCCATTACATCATTTGTAGAGGTAAAAGTCAAGGTTTTCCCCTGACATTAAGTGCAGTTGTGTCCGACTCTGGGGGTTGGTGCTCATCTCCATTTCTAAGCTGAAGAAATGGCATTGTCTGTAGATACCTCCAAGGTCATGTGGCTGGTATGACTGCATAGAGTGCTGTTACCTTCCTGCTGGAAGGTAACAGCACTCCTATTGATCTAATCACATTTGCATGTTTCGAACTGCTAGGTTGGCAGAAGCTGGGGATAACAGCTGGAGCTCAAGCCGTTCCCCAGATTTGAACCTGTGACCTTTTGGTAAGCAAGTTCAGCAGCTCAGCACTTTAACCCATTGCACCACCAGGGGCTCCTACATCAATGGGAGAGTTCAGCAAAACAAAGCAGGCCATGGGTGAGATGTCAGATATTGGTAATCATGCTAAATACAAGAAACCAGCTAAAATTGTAAATTTTATTTTATGCCAACAGTAACTCCAAAGAATGGACACTATCTTTTTGGACTGCAACTGTCGGAATACTTCAGCCAGTCATGATGGCTAGAATATCTAGTGTCGAAGATCAAAAATCAACTTTTCCAAAATCAGTTCTTATCTTGATCGTAAAATGAAACTGGAGGGGGTTCTGATTTGTTAAGCAAGAGTGTCGTGATGAAGAACAATGCAGAACCCTGTTTGCTCCCATAGTGTGGGCTCGCAGAAAGTCAGCCAGTATAAGCCCATAGCAAGACAGCTGTTTCCCAGTTCTTCTTGAAAGCAGCTGGAACAACAGTCATACAGCTTAAACTGATTGGCTGGGTGGTATTATGGTAGCAATTCATGTATATTTCTCTTTTTGACTGACCAGATTTACTTATGGGACTTCTGCAAGAAACATTTACCCTCTAACTCAACACATCTTATCGTCAGTAGTGTTATTGTTTATAGAAATGCTCCGGTTCACTACATGATCCCTATTTGGTAGAAAGCACCTTTACAATTGGACAAAAAAGAAAATAAGAGTAATTAGGAAGAAGGAAGGATGCCAAAATTGAAGAAGGTGGAGGGTATTAAATAGGAATTTATTCCTGTTAAAGGAAAAGAATCTTCACAATTAAAATGTGTTTTCAAGAACTACAGTAATCTCTAAACATTCTCAAGACAAGAATTTTTTTAGCAAGCTGAGCATTTGTTGTGATTATCTCCTTTCATCACACAATCAGCAAAATATATTATTATGCTGTGAAACAATTAGGCCTTGCCTTGATGTGAATACTCATTACATAGGCCTACAGCTTCTGGCTCATCAAAGCAAAAGCAGCCTATTAACCATGCAGGAAAGGCTTCCCTGGGGTCTTGCTAACTCTGTCTAGCCAATTGCCCAAAAAGTGGAGGCCAAGATGTGGCATCCAGTTTAGAACTCTATACAGTCTTTTTAAAAGGATTCTCCAATGCATCTCATAAATACATATCCATCTGCAAAGAGGTAAAGTTCCAATGCCACCGAATGTCACCAATTTGAGATAGATTGCCACACCACTGACACCAATTTGTAAAAGTATCCCACTTCGCCAATTTGCACGGGATTTGTTTTACTGTGGTTAGCAACACTGGTCAATCTGCGAAAGTATTCCACCTAATACTGTTTAAATTTCCAAAGGTTTGCTAATTTATAAAAGGTGTAGATAATTATCGATGTAATTCAGGTAAATGCCACCAACGAGAGGTAATGCCGATGAGAACCAGTTCCCCAGACGCAGATATATAGAGATGACACTGTCTTCAAACAAAAGTTTATTTTGAACAAAGCGTATGGTTGCAGGCTGTTGGTTTACTTGGAATAACTTAGAGAACTTGTAGAACTTTAAATGTAACTCAGTTTGCAATACAGTTCACACTTCTGGATGATACAACTTGAAATTGACTTTTACTGTGGTGAAGCACTTTCTTAAACAATGTTTCCTGAGGTGAATAGCCTTCCTGTTTGATCCTTTCTTGATCAAACCCTAGATCTCTAGTTCTTTCCTAACTAATGATCTAAACAAGCTTCACTTAGTCTTCTCTGACTAATGAAACTAATCAGGTTCCCCCCCTTCAACCTTCCTAGATTGAAGAAACCTCAGACTATTCACAAACACTGCTTCTCTACTTCCCCTCTTCTCTCTTGACTGCTCACTCTGAACTCCAAACCCTAACTAACTGCTTCATTTCAAAACGCAGATAGATTTCTCTCACTAGGCTCCACCCACTTTCCACTCTCTCCTGCCTGGTCTCCTTGGCAACGCCACAGTGGATACAACCAGTTATTTCTAGCTCTCAGCTACTGTTACCAAACAAATAGTTAAACAGTTCAAATACATATACCTAGTTTCAATAACTTCCTTACACAATTCCTTACACAATCTTCACAATTAAAATGTGTTTTCAAGAACTACAGTAATCTCTAAACATTCTCAAGACAAGAAATCTTTTTAGCAAGCTGAGCATTTGTTGTGATTATCTCCTTTTATCACACAATCAGCAAAATATATTATTATGCTGTGAAACAATTAGGCCTTGCCTTGATGTGAATACTCATTACATAGGCCTACAAGCTTCTGGCTCATCAAAGCAAAAGCAGCCTATTAACCATGCAGGAAAGGCTTCCCTGGGGTCTTGCTAACTCTGTCTAGCCAATTGCCCAAAAAGTGGAGGCCAAGATATGGCATCCAGTTTAGAACTCTATACAGTCTTTTTAAAAGGATTCTCCAATGCATCTCATAAATACATATCCATCCTAGTCCCTACTTAATCAATTTCTGTAGTGAAAACTGCATGGAACTGGAAGACTATGAAGGTGGTATTGGATCCTTCAGGTCTTCATGAAAATAGCCATGGAAAGAAGTTCAGTCAAGCCGTTTTAATTGATTAATTTCTTGCGCTTTCTATTACTATTTTTAAAAAGGGGGTTTACTTATGTGGCTTGTTTGATTATATTTTAAACATGACTAAAATATTTTCACTTAGGTTTTCGTAAAGCTGTATTTGATTTACTTTTTGTAAGCCACCCATTGGTGGGAAGGAAGGAAGGAAGGAAGGAAGGAAGGAAGGAAGGAAGGAAGGAAGGAAGGAAGGAAGGAAGGCCACCCGGCCACACAATGTATTCCAGATTCACAGACACAGATACACCAGTAACCTCATGTAGAGCATCTTTGCTAAGGATGGTGACAATAACTGTAACGATGACAAAAACAATAGTAACCTTGACAGAGGCATGAAATCCGTTCACTCCACAGTACACAATTATAGCTCCAATATTTCTCTTTAAATGCCATGGCTGCATCCGATGGAATTCCTGAGGGCCTGCTTATCCCCCTACCAACCCCAGAGATTACTTCGGTCCGAAGACCAAAATTTGCTTGAAGTCCCCAACATCTGGACTTATCATCTGTCCTCTACTAGCCTCCTCGATTGTAGCCCCTTATTTATGGAATGCCTTGCCAGTTGAAACCCGAACTATCCGAGACCTACTTGCTTATCGGAAAGTCTGTAAAACCTTTCTCTTCCGACAAGCTTTCAATGAGTGAATAACTCGGGACTATGTCTGTTCTTGTTTTTATTGTATTTTAAAGTTAATTGTATTGTTTTAATCTACTGCTGTAAATCGCTCCGAGCCAAATTGGGAGTAGCGGTATACAAGTCAAATAAATAAATAAACAAGGCTAGTTTAAGTTCTAGAGCTCTCTGGCTGAGAGTATCACTCCCTAAATTGGATTCCATAGGATGTTGCCATTATAATTAAAGAGAAATCGAGGAACTTCCATTGTGCAATTTGAAAGGCCCCATAGTAGCCGTGGTGAAGAAAGTTTTCATCGCTACCCACAATCTATTTGAGATAAATGCCCAAGTGTCTGACAATAAACACTGAGGCTGGGATTATGTTCTTTTTATATCATTCCTCTGGGGACCAGGAGGAAGTTTTACATATGTATAAAAAGTTCTTAAAAGGTACCCTCAATTATGGAAAACCCTGTGGAATCGTAATACAGAACAGAATAAGTGAGGATGAAGTACTCGTGTTCCCACCTTGTGTTTGTTCACTTACTGTATATACCAGTTTCTGCTGGTTTCGATTGGCTTTTTACCATATATTTCAATTGTGTTTTCATAAAATCTCTTACTAGTGTAGAGTCTGCTATGAAGGTCAATGTTCAGGTCACAATACATTGGGCAGGCACTGAGATTTAGAAATTATCAATAACATATGGAAATAATGTCTCAGAAACACAGATGAGTTCATCATCAACTGAGCATTGGTAATGTTCTCTCGTATCGATGGACTCTTTTGTGCTAGTTATCACCTTCCCTGTATTATAGTTATGCCCTTCACACTCCTTGGGGTTAGGATTTGTGGTTCACATATTCAGAAGAGGATATATTATGTGCCATTTTAAATAAGGATAGTACTCATAGTTCAAATTACCTGGTTCCTAAGGTAGAATCCATTAGGCTTATAATTTCCTGGTGTGTTACAAGCCCAGACCCTGATGCAACAGACTTTATTATTTTTGTAATTCAAATTGAGATTGATTGCTAAGCCTCCAAATCGCACCATTTTGTAGCTGTTCCAGTGCTGGTTGCTGTGACTCTTTATTTTCTGAATGGCATGGCAAAGTCTGCTGTGATGCAGGTATATATGGAATGATTTTGCTTTAGCTCTCCAATTAGGCTTTGCCTAAACCAATCAACCAAGATCCAACCAGTCCATCCTCCAGGAAAGAAAGCCCGACTGCTCATTGGAGGGAAGGATACTAGAGACAAAGTTGAAGTACTTTGGCCACATCATGAGGAGACAGGAAAGCCTAGAGAAGACAATTATGCTGGGGAAAGTGGAAGGCAAAAGGAAGAGGGGCCGACCAAGGGCAAGATGGATGGATGGCATCCTTGAAGTGACTGGACTGACCTTGAAGGAGCTGGGGGTGGTGACGGCCGACAGGGAGCTCTGGCGTGGGCTGGTCCATGAGGTCACGAAGAGTCGGAGACGACTGAACGAATGAACAACAAACCAATCATATTGAAAATTTGGATAGAAAACCACACAACGAACCATGTTTTGAAGAAATAGCCATTTTTCATCCAATTATTTAACTTGTAACCAAAACATTTTTAATTGTGATACAGAAAAATATTTTGGGTTGAGGCAGATAAAGATTTAGACTGGGTTACTTGGCAGTCTGTAGCTGTTATGTGCCTTCAACTTAACTCTAATGGCAAATCTAGATGGCAAATCTAATGGCAAATTCTTGGCACAATTTTTTCATAAGAGGTTTGGGACTGAGGCAGTATGACTTACCCAAGGTCACCTAGTAGATTTAAATCAATGACAGAGGATATGTCTCCTGAAGTCATAGAATTGTAGCATTGGAAGAGACCACGTGGGCCATCTACTCCAACTCCCTGCCATGCAGGAAAAACACCCCTGAGAGATGGCTACCCACCCTCTATTTAAAAGCCTCCAAGGAAGGAGATTATTTATTTATTTATTTATTTATTTATTTATTTATTTATTTATAGCTTTTATAACCCGGTCTTCTCGACCTCCGAAGAGAGACTCAGGCCGGCTAACAGCAGAAAATTCATACACACATAGAATAAACAGAATAGCATCATAATACATTAATACAAAAATACATTAAAATACAGATCATACAATTACAAAAGCCAGGTCATCAGAGTAAAATCACAAATTCATCACCATCTGCCAGTGTGGTCAGCCGTTATTGATTCAATCATCATTCTGCAAATGCTATATTCCAAAGCCAAGATTTTACCAGCTTTCTGAAAGTCAGGAGGGAAGGGGCAGATCTAATCTCCAACGGGAGAGAGTTCCAGAGCTGAGGGGCCACCACCGAGAAGGCCCTGTCCCTCGTCCCCACCAGACACCATTGCAAAGGAGGTGGGACTGAGAGCAGGGCCCCTCCAGAAGATCTTAACAACCTTGATGGTTCATAGGGGAGAATCTGTTCGGACAGGTAAACTGGGCCGGAGTCGTTTAGGGATTTATAGGTCAGCACCAGATTCTACTACACTCCAAGGCAGAGAGCTCCACTGTTGAATAGCTGTCACCATCAAGACATTCTTCCTAATGTTCAAATGGAATCTTTTTTCCTGTAATTTGAACCCATTGCTCCAATTTTCAGTTCAGCAGAAAATAATCCTGCTCCCTCTTCCTTATGACATCCTTTCAAATACTTATACATGATGATCATGGACCTCATCACAAAGGCCCTTTGATTCACCATACATTGTGGTTAATCTATGGGGTCCCGGAGGAGGTGGGTGGATGGTGGAGAAACCATCGCTCCACACCCCACATCACAAGACTCACTTCGACCCCTATGCCACAGGGATTGTCCTGAAGGCAACATAGGAAGCATCTCATGTTACTGGAGCAGCAGCATACACTACTTTCTCTCCACTTTTCCAAAGGAGCTTGGCTGGAAGTAAATGTGTGTTGTGCAATGGGATCTATTCTGAAAGGGGTAAGCCAGTGGCGTATGATGGGAAAAGTAGCCCATCTGATGAGGCCGCATGTCTCCTCTCAAACTTCTCTTCTGCAGGTTAAACATACCCAGCTTTTTAAGCTGCTTCTCATAGGACATGGTCTCCACACCTTTGATTTTAGTCATCCTCCTCACATTCCAGCATGCCAAAATCTCTCTTAAATTGTATTGCCCAAAACTGAACCAAGTATTCCACATGATGTCTGAACAAAGCTGAATAGAGGGTCACTATGACATCCATAGATCTAGACACCATACTTCTTTTGATGCAGCCCAAAATCCCATTGGCATTTTTAGCTGCTGCATCACATTGTTAGCTTATTGTTGTTGACTCCAAGATCTTTTTCACATAGACTGTTGTTGAACCAGGCATCACCCATTTGCCTTTTTTTTCTGTCCTTGTTAAAATTTATTTGGTTAGGTTTGGCCCAGCTCTCTAATCTATTAAAGTTGTTTTGAATTCCGATCCTGGCTTTTGGAGTATTAGCTATTCCTCATAATCCAAGTCCAGTAGTTAAATAGCTATATTACATTTGCTGTCCTATAGCTGATAGTACCTGAAGGGTGTTGGAAAGTAAATGCTGTCTCTTTATTATCATCATCAACATAAATCACAAAAGAAGAACAGTGGCCAGAGACAATCGGAAATGGAAATGTACAACCTGGATGGGTGGAGACAGGTTCAGAGGCAGGAATTGGCAAGACTGATTGATGGAAGAACAAGATGTTGGAATAGACAATGGGCCCACTTTTGAGTACCTTCCCAATAAATATCAGCATCACATTGAGATGGCTTTTACATGAGAGGGCAGTTCTTCAGGTATTTTAGCCACAAGCCATATAGGGTTTTGTAGGTCATAGCCAAGACTTTGAACACATACCATGGTAGCACAGAGCAAGGCAGCCAGTTATGTAATATGTATATGGGATTTCCTCATTCTCACTTAGTAAACCTTGTGTAATACTTTGTGACATCTATAGGCAAATACTTCAGATGACTATTTCTTACACGGCAGAGAGTAAACTACCATGCAAGGATAAAAAGGACAAGAATTTACATTGTTTTTACCAATGGAATCGGGAAGATTTGCTTCTGAGTAAACATGCACATGTATAATAATAATAATAATAATAATAATAATAATAAGAAGAAGAAGAAGAAGAAGAAGAAGAAGAAGAAGAAGAAGAAGACTGACAAAGTCTTGGAACACAACACACCAGACATCACGATTGTGAAAAAGAAAAAGTCTGGGTTATTGATGTCGCCATACCAGGTGACAGTCGCATTGAGGAAAAACAACCGAAAAAACTCAGCCGCTATCAAGACCTCAAAATCGAACTGCAAAGGCTCTGGCATAAGACAGTACAGGTGGTCCCAATGGTCATCGGCACATTGGGTACTGTGCCAAAAGATCTCAGCTGGCATTTGGAAACAATAAACATCGACAAAATCACAATCTGTCAACTGCAAAAGGCCACCTTACTTGGATCTGCGTGCATCATTCGAAAATACATCACACAGTCCTACACGCTTGGGAAGTGTTCAACTTGTGATTTTGTGATACGAAATCCAGCATATAGATCTCGTTTGCTGTGACATAATGTGCTTTTGTGTCAGAATAATAATAATAATAATAATAATAATAATAATAATAATAATAATGTCGGGATCCAGACGCCTTTAAAGAGCCAGACACAGGGATAAGGTCCAAACAAAGTTTATTAAGGCAACAAAAAGGACTCAGGGACACTTACTTCAGTGTCCCTGGCCAAAACAAAAGATTTCAAGCAGTTTGCAAGACAAAACTTAACTTGGCAAATAATCCGGATTAAACGGGCATATAATCTGGGATAAACAAAAGGTTGAGCAAAACGCTCCAAAGTCACAGAGTTCAAGGTATGCAAGTAAACAAGGTGGAAAAACACAAAGCCATAGTCCAAAAACAGTCTGAAATCAAAGATATTAAAGTCCAAAAAGCAGCGTTGTTGTCCAGGCAATCCGAAGTCAAGAAGAGGGGAAGTCAGCACTTACGGGAATCCAAGGCCAGTCGATACATGGAGAAAGCAGTAGTTCCAGGACCCAACAAGAGAAACGGCAGCAACAAAGACCCAGGCATGAATCCAACACTTTGCCTACTGCAAAGTCCCATTACTTCAGTGCCTACATTTATCTTACAACTCATTATCTGTTGATGAACTGTCCTCCGCCCTTTCCTCATCGCTATCAGCTGCTCTAGTCTCCACAGCTGAACGCCAACGCCCCTCTTGCCAGCTTTTCCATCTCTTATCAAGACTTAGGTCTCCCCATGTATCACCAAATTGCCAGCCCCCAGAAAACCCCTCAAAAGTATTGCTGGACGTAGGTTGTGTACACACATCTCTAACTTCTTGCACACAGGTCCAATCCAATCCATCCTCCTCGTCGTCACTACTCCCAGACCCATCACTTCCAGGGAAACCCATAAAATCTTTTTCTTCAGTTGGAGCAGTAAGTATATCACGGATCCGTTTCCTCTGATGCTCTTCATCAGACTCCTGCTCTCGAGTAATCCAACACCTGGCAGATACCCATGATGCTCAGGGATTCTTCAAAGCCACAAAGGTCATCTATGGACCAAGAAACCATGGGATACAGCCTCTACGCTCATCAGATGGAACCAAACTCCTGAAGGACCAAAACTCAATTGCACTACGTTGGAAAGAACACTACCAAAGCCTCCTGAACCGCAGCTCCAATGTGGACGAAGAGGTCCTCTCACAAATCCCGCAACAACAAACCAGGGATGAGCTTGCAGCACTGCCTAGTTTGGAAGAAGTCAGCAATGCCATCAGCCAACAGAAGAATAACAAAGCCAGCGGACCAGATGGGATCCCTGCTGAAATCTTTAAAGAGGGAGGACCTGAGCTGACACAACAACTCCACCAGCTCATAGAAAAAGTGTGGGTGACTGAGAAAATCCCAGCAGATTTCAAAGATGCCACCACCATCACCCTCTTCAAGAAAGGGGAAAGAACAGACTCCCTTCTAACCTCAGCTGGGAAAATCCTCACAAGAATCCTTGCAAACCGCCTTCTACCCCTCTCAGAAGATACCCTCCCAGAATCCCAGAATGGCTACCGCCCCTCCAGAGGAACAGTGGAAATGATCTTCACTGCACGACAGCTCCAAGAAAAATGCAGGGAACAAAACCAACCTCTGTACATGGCATTCATCGACCTTGCAAAGGCATTCGACAAAGTGAATCGCAGCGCTCTCTGGACCATCCTCCAAAAATCGGGTGCCCTAACAAATTTGTGAACATCCTGCGGCTCCTCCATGATGACATGATGGCAACAGTCTTGGACAGCAATGGCTCCCAAAGTGACCCATTTAAGGTGGAATCAGGTGTCAAACAGGGATGTGTTATTGCCCCAACTTTATTCTCCATCTTCATCGCTATGATACTTCACCTTGTTGATGGGAAGCTTCCCACCAGAGTGTAAATAATCTATCGGACAGATGGCAAGCTATTCAACCTCAGCAGACTGAAAGCCAAAACCAAGGTTACAACAACAGCTGTTATAGAACTCCAGTATGCTGATGACAATGTCGTCTGTGCGCATTCAGAAGAAGATCTACAAGCCACTCTAAACACCTTCGCAGAAGCATATGAGAAGCTCGGCCTGTCACTGAACATTGAGAAAACCAAGGTGCTGTTCCAGCAGTCACCAGCAATCCCTCTCCAATGCCAGTAATACAGCTTAATGGTGTCACATTAGAAAATGTGGACCATTTCCGCTACCTTGGCAGCCACCTCTCCACCAAAGTCAACATCGACGCCGAAATACAACACCGCCTGAGCTCTGCAAGTGCAGCATTTTCCAGAATGAAGCAGAGAGTGTTTGAGGACCGGGACATCCGTAGGGATACCAAGGTGCTTGTTTATAAAGCTATTGTCCTCCCAACCCTGCTATATGCCTGTGAGACGTGGACTGTCTACAGACGTCACATGCAGCTCCTGGAACGATTCCATCAGCGCTGCCTCCGGAAAATCCTGCAAATCTCCTGGGAAGACAAGCGGACAAACGTCAGTGTGCTGGAAGAAGCAAAGACCACCATCATTGAAGCGATGGTCCTCCAACATCAACTCCGCTGGGCCGGCCACGTTGTCCGGATGCCTGACCACCGTCTCCCAAAGCAGTTGCTCTACTCCGAACTTAAGAATGGAAAACGGAATGTTGGTGGGAAGGAAAAGAGATTTAAAGATGGGCTCAAAGCCAACCTTAAAAACTCTGGCATAGACACTGAGAACTGGGAAGCCCTGGCCCTTGAGCGCTCCAGCTGGAGGTCAGCTGTGACCAGCAGTGCTGCAGAATTTGAGGAGGCACGAGTGGAGGGTGAAAGAGAGAAACGTGCCAGGAGGAAGGCGCGTCAAGCCAACCCCGACCGGGACCGCCTTCCACCTGGAAACCAATGCCCTCACTGCGGAAGAAGATGCAGAGCAAGAATAGGGCTCCACAGCCACATACGGACCCACAAAGAAATCCATAATGGAAGACCATCTTACTCGTCCAACGAGGGATCGCCTAAGTAAAGTAAGTAAGTAAGATGCTCTTCGTCAGACTCCTGCTCTCGAGTAATCCGTTTTACACCCCTGCTTTCATCTCCTTCCTCATCCATTTCTCCTTCTGAGAAACACTCAAATGAGTCATCGTCTCTAGGAGACATGAATATCTCCCTAACTCTCTTTCTTTGTTGCTCCTCATCCAAACTCTGAGCCCCTCTCTTTTCTCCTCTATTACTCCTATCATTAGTGGTAATGTTACTAGGAGACTCAACTACAACAAATAAACTTTATGTATAACTCACCACCATCTCTCCAAAGGGGACTCGGGGTGGCTAACATGAGGCCAAGCCCAATATAATACAACATGATTAAAAACAAAATAACAAAATATACATCATAACAAAATATATAAAATAACAAATAAAATAAGCAACATAAAATAGTATTGTCGAAGGCTTTCGTGGCTGGAATCACTAGGTTCTTGTGGGTTTTTTCGGGCTATATGGCCATGTTCTAGAGGCATTTCTCCTGATGTTTCGCCTGCATCTATGGCAAGCATCCTCAGAGGTGAGGTCTGTTGGGACTGGGAAGGGGTTTATATATCTGTGGAATGACTATGGTGAGACAAAGGACTTTTGTCAGTTGGGCTAGGTGTGAATATTTCAACTGACCACCTTGATTAGCATACAATGGGCTGACTGTGCCTGGAGCAAACTCTTCTTGAAAGGTAATTAGATGTCCCTGCCTGTTTCCTCTCTGCTCTTTTTGCTGTTGCAATTTTAGAATTTTTTAATACTGGTAGCCAGATCTTGTTCATGTTCATGGTTTCCTCCTTTCTGTTGAAATTGTCCACATGTTTGTGTATTTCAATGGCTTCTCTGTGTAGTCTGACATGGTGGTTGTGAGAGTGGTCCAGCATTTTTGTGTTCTCAAATAAAATGCTGTGTCCAGGTTGGTTCATCAGGTGCTCTGCTATGGCTGATTTCTCTGGCTGAAGTAGTCTGCAGTGCCTTTCATGTTCCTTGATTCTTGTTTGGGCGCTGCGTTTGGTGGTCCCTATGTAGACTTGTCCACAGCTGCATGGTACACGGTAGACTCCTGCAGAGGTGAGAGGATCCCTCTTGTCCTTTGCTGAACAAAGCATTTGCTGGATTTTCTTGGTGGGTTTGTAGATTGTTTGTATGTTGTGTTTCCTCATCAACTTCCCTATGCGGTCAGTGATTCCCTTGATGTATGACAGGAACATAAAATAGCATAATAAAATCAAACACAGAGGGCGGGCCAGATGTATGAGGTAAAATGTTAAAAGGTTAAAACCCTGGGTGATAGGGATAAAATATGCATTTATAAGAAAGGAGCCCGGAAGGGAGGAGCAATGGAATTTGGCCTGTATAGGGATAGGGGAAGGTGCTTTATTTTGAGGGCAACTGTGGGTGGAAACAACCAGATGGGTTGAGTGGTCACTCTCCACAAGCACATTGGAAAAGCCAAATTTTTAAATCCTTCTTGAAATCAGCTAGGGTAGGGGCTTGCCTGATCTCCCTAGGTAGTGAGTTCCAAAAGTGGGGGCCACAGCGGAGAAGGCTCTCTCCCTCATTCCAAGACGAGCCTGTGATAGAGAGAGGGGCGAGAGAAAAGTATAACCACAAAGGAAAGTGGAAAAGGTAAAATAGTTTACTCCCTTTGCCTGTATGCTGAACACTGTGGCAAAAGCAGGTGAAGGAATACAACTGTGATAAATATTTATTTGCTCTCACTTGGTAGGAAGAAATTATCCCGTGCCTTTAACATCACCTGTCATGAAGTAAAATTGCTCTGTCATCATTTACTTCTGGATGCAATTTTCTTTACACAAACAGGTTTTTTATTCATTCTGCTAAATAATTTTAACTGCATACTGGTCAAACAAACCAGACCTGCAATCCCTTCTCTACAGACCTGCAATCCATTCTCCTCATGTGGAAAACTACTGACGGTGACAAGACATAATTTTGCCACACACCAGTTACTTCCCGCATGTAAGATGACAGTATATTTTCAAATATTACAGGGCATTCTTTGAGAATTATATTAATTTAAAATGCAGGGTAAAACAAAAAGACACCCTGTTATTATTCAAGATGAGTATCTCTGCAATACACTCAAGCCTCTCTTTGGTTTAAGACTGCAGGAATTCAGACATAGTCTGAAATTTGGATTTTTTTTAATTTGCAGAAGACCTCCATTTGTTGAAAAATAGAAGAGAATGAAATGTGTGGTTCAAATCTCATTTCTGAGAAGAGTTTTGCACTGGCTGATGCCTGTTATCAGGGGACCTTTCACACTACCCAATTAGAGTATTATGATTCTATTTAACTGCCATGCCTGCATTCTGTTGAATCCTCCGATATACAATTTAGGGAGGAACTCTTGTTGAAGAATTGTGAAGTCCCCATTCTAAATCACAAACAAACATTCCTAAACCTATAAATCTATCTAGACCAGTATTGTCTTTTCTTTGCGGGGTCTCAGACATGTATAAGTCTTCCCCATCATCTGTTACATGATCTGGAGATGCCATGGTTTTGGTCTGGCATCTTCTCTCTGCTAAGGCACTGAGTTACAACTCCCTTAATCTGTGGCTTCTCTTTCCTATCTTTCAGTTGAACACTGACCATTTTTGACATACAGCTTTCCATCTGCATTTCTCCTCCACAGATTACCAATGTGCACACGAACCTGTGACAACGTCAAGATTCCACTTTATCTGCAATTTAACCGATGTGCTTATGCACCAATGTGCATCAGTAATCTGTGAAAGTGATGGTGGGGAAAGAATGCATACTGAAAATTACAGCAAATTGTGTGTGAACAGCACTTAAAGCTCAGTCTAGAAATAAAATAGAAAAATGACAGACCAGGCAATCTGGATTTGCAAAATCTATAAAAAGAGATACAAATGCTATAAAATCTTCTACCATAAACACACAAACTGTTCTTAGTAAGCCATTCTATTTCAGGCTCATACCTAGAACATATTGCCAGCTGTATTAAAATATACTATGGCACATTCCATATATGCATGTATATGCATACTGTGTCACCAGTACATGTTACATTACTTTGCAAGAGATCCATTCTCCAGGTAGTGGCATCACTAGAGTTGGTGTCACCCAGTGTGGTAACTCACGGTGTCATCTTATGGTCTTCCTCCTGCACAGAATTACTTTCCTACCTCTGAAGTATTGCCTGCAGCAGGGGTTCTCAACGTTTTTAAACACAGGGCCAGGTCACAGTCCCTCAAACTGTTGGAGGGCTGGATTATAATTTGAAAAAAGCATGAATGAATTTCTATGCATACTGCACATATCTTATTTGTAGTGCAAAAAACACTTAAAAACCATACAATAATTAAAATGAAAAACAATTTTAGCCAATATAAACTTAATGTATTTCAATGGGAAGTGCGGGCCTGCTTTTGGCTATTTTTTTAATTTATTGTGTCAGGAGCAACCAGACAGTTGCATTACATTTTTAACAAAACAAACAGACAAAACACAAAGTTTGCAAGCTTGGTAGTTGATTAAATGTCATTTGACCAGTAGCTGGCCACTTGGAGTGCCTCTGGTGTTGCCGCAAGAAGGTCATCCATTGTACATGTAGCAGGGCTCAGGTTGCATTGCAGCAGGTGGTCAGTGGTTTGCTCTTTTCCACACTCACATGTTGTGGATTCCACTTCGTAGCCCCATTTCTTAAGATTGGCTCTGCATCTCGTGGTGCCAGAGCACAGTCTGTTCAACGCCTTCCAAATCACCCAGTTTTCTGTGTGTCCAGGGGGGAGTCTCTCCTTTAGTATCAGCCATTGATTGAGATTCTGGGTTTGAGCCTGCCACTTTTGAACTCTCGCTTGCTGGGGTGTTCCAGCGAGTGTCTCTGTAGATCTTAGAAAACTATTTCTTGATTTAAGTCGTTGACGTGCTGGCTGATACCCAAACAGGGGATGAGATGGAGATGTCACTGCCTTGGTCCTTTCACATTGGCTGCTACTTCCCGGCGGATGTCAGGTGGCGCAATACCGGCTAGACAGTGTAGTTTCTCCAGTGGTGTAGGGCGCAGACACCCCGTGATAATGCGGCATGTCTCATTAAGAGCCTACATCCACTGTTTTAGTGTGGTGAGATGTGTTCCACACTGGGCATGCATACTCAGCAGCAGAGTAGCATAGTGCAAGGGCAGATGTCTTCACTGTGTCTGGTTGTGATCCCCAGGTTGTGCCAGTCAGCTTTTGTATGATATTGTTTCTAGCACCCAATTTTTGCTTGTTATTCAGGCAGTGCTTCTTGTAGGTCAGGGCACGGTCCAGAGTGACTCCCAGGTTTTTGGTGCGCTGCAATGCTCCAGTGGGATTCCTTCCCAGTTTATCCTCAGAGCTCGGGATGCTTGTCTGTTCTTAAGGTGAAAAGCACATGTCTGTGTTTTAGATGGATTGGGGATCAGCTGTTTTTCCCTGTAGTAGGCAGTAAGGGCACCTAGAGCTTCAGAGAGCTTTTGTTCTACCATCTCAAAGCTCCCTGCTTGGGCAGTAATGGCACGATCATCAGTATAGATGAAGCTCTCTGTGCCTTCTGGCAGTGGCTGGTCATTTGTGTAAATGTTGAACATTGATGGAGCAAGCACGCTCCCCTGAGGCAGGCCGTTTTTCTGTTTCCGCCATCTGCTTCTTTGGCCCTGGACTCAACAAAAAAGCTCCTGTTTTGTAGCAGGTTCATCATTTTGAGAAGGATTACCACTTCCCAATATTCTTCTGTGCTTTCTTATATCAGGATCCAGCTGAGGAATTTCATACCACTTTTCAACCATGAGAGTTACAAAATTGGGCTACACACCAAAATCAAAAGAACAATTTTCTTTTACATACCTAAACTTGTCTAAAATTACATATAATGGATAATACACACAGAAAAACAACTGTACTCATAAAATAGGGGAAAATGGTTGAAGCTTATATAAAAATCTGTAGTTTTAAAAGATAATTTTTTCCAGCAAACTTGTAACAATCACTTCTGGTACGTCCATATAGTCACTGAGGCAACTTGCCAGATACCAATTAAAAATAGGTGGAACACCCAGCTGTTTTCATTATTGCAGTTGGTGGCAGATCAATTATTAATTTCAAATAGGTGCAATCTTTTCTTGCAATGTGTATCATTTTTTAAACAAAGGATTCAGCTGAATCTCATCACTTTTGCCTCTGGAATCAAAACACAACCTTTTCCTGACAATACGCAAAATTAGACAAAAAAAGCAACATGCAAGTTAATAGCCTCTTTTAAAAGATTACAGTATAGGATATCTCCAGCATGACTCAGTAAAACATATCGAGCAGCATTTTATGCTATGATACTCATCAACTAGTTCTAGTCAATTCAATGAGGCTTACTCCTCTGTTAAAAATGTAGTTGGGGTTCTGTATCTATAGATTCTGCATCCATGGATGCAGGGTTTATAAAAAAAATAAAAACAAAAACTTGATTTTACCATTTTATATAAGTTACACCATTTTACTATGTCATTGTATATCATAGGATTTGAACATCCATGAAAACACACATTAATTTTGTGTCTTTGTGAAAATGGACTACCATAAGCTTTTTTTTTTCAGGATATTTTTTTGGTAAGGGGGAATACTTGCTGAACTTCCATTATTATTTATGGAAATGTTTCTACGCTGCCTCTTTATAAACCCTCCCAATGCAGCTACAAAAAAACCTGTAGAAATTTAGTATATAGATGGTGAACAATAATGAAAGAGTTTTTGTAGAAAAAGCCAACAGAAGCTTTACTTCATGGGTGATGAGAAATCCTAAAACCAGAGGATGGCGTATTTTCTTTTACTTGAATATGTGAACTTCTATTCTCCCATCTACCTACTAGGCATGTGCAATCCATGGTTCTAAATGGTTCTAAAGTACTTACAAAACTAAAGTTCTGGTTGAGAAGACTAGGGGGCACTGCTGTTTTGCTTCTACTAAAGTTCTGTTGCTAAAGTTCTGGTGGTGAACATTTCAGAACTCTAACACAACATTCAAAATTTCATTATTTCATTATTGGTGATTTTTATGACAGAACCTATTAGTAACTGCCATTCAATGAAATTTTGAAAGTTGTGTTAGAGTTCTGAAAGTTTCACCACCAGAACTTTAGCAACACTGTAGAAGCAAAGCACCAGCGCCCCCTAGTTTTCACTACCAGAACTTTAGTTTTGTAAGTACTTTAGAACCTGGGTTGTTGTAGGTTTTTTCGGGCTATAAGGCCATGGTCTAGAGGCATTTTCTCCTGACGTTTCACCTGCATCTATGGCAAGCATCCTCAGAGGTAGTGAGGTCTGTTGGAAGTAGGAAAATGGGTTTATATTAGGGCTGGGCGGTTTCGTTCGTTAATTTCGTAATTCGTTATTAATTCGTTATTTTTTTGATAACGAAGCGATATTGAACCATTCAGGAGCAACTAAAAAATGAAACAATTCGTTTCGTAATTGTTTCGAAATTGTTTCGTAATTGTTTCGAAATTGTTTCGTTATTATTTCGTTATTATTTCGTTATTATTTCCGTATGTCTGGTGCAAGTTTTATAGTCATTGTTTGTTTTATCAGTGATAAAAAAGATTTATCACACCAACAGTCAACAACAGAGGGAGAGGGAAGCTTCAGAAGTTCCCCCTGTCCCATTTGGAGGGTTTTTTAGCGTATTGCGCAATCGCGTCCGCCATTAACAAATCAATTCGTTATTGTTTCGAAATTGTTTCGTAATTTCCGAAATTTCGTAAATATTGAACTTTTTAAAATAAAAATTTCAGAATTCTTTTAAATAACGAAACGCAAAAAAACCCCTAAAAACGAATCGAGTTTAGAAACAAATTTTTCCGTGGTTGGACAGCCCTAGTTTATATATCTGTGGAATGACCAGAGTGGGACAAAGGACTTTTGTCCGCTGGAGCTAGGTGTGAATGTTTCAACTGACCACTTTGATTAGCTTTTAATGGCTTGGAAGTGCCTGAGGGAATCTTTTTTTTGTTGAGAGGTGATTTGATGTGCCTGAGCGCCCAAACACGAATCAAGGAACATGAAAGGCACTGCAGACTACTTCAACCAGAGAAGTCAGCCATAGCAGAGCACCTGATGAACCAGCCTGGACACAGCATATTATTTGAGAACACAGAAATGCTGGACCACTCTCACAACCACCATGTCAGACTACACAGAGAAGCCATTGAAATCCACAAGTATGTGGACAATTTCAACAGAAAGAAAGGAACCATGAAAATGAACAAAATCTGGCTACCAGTATTAAAAAACTCAAAAATTACAACAGCAAAACAACAGAGAGTAAACAATCAGGCACATCAAATCACCTCTCTCTCTCAAAAAAAGATTCCCTCAGGCACTTCCAAGCCATTAAATGCTAATCAAGGTGGTCAGTTGAAACATTCACACCTAGCTCCAGCAGACAAAAGTCCTTTGTCCCACCCTGGTCATTCCACAGATATATAAACCCAATTTCCTACTTCCAACAGACCTCACTACCTCTGAGGATGCTTACCATAGATGCAGGCGAAACGTCAGGAGAAAATGCCTCTAGACCATGGCCATATAGCCTGAAAAAACCTACAACAACCCAGTGATTCTGGCCATGAAAGCCTTCGACAATACTTTAGAACCATTTAGAGTCATGGATTGCACATGCCTACTACCTACCTCTTTTAAGAGACACTCAGGGGTGTCTAGAATCTTCAGTGTCAGAAATTCAGTAAATCCACTCTTTGTTTTTTCCACTAGGAGTTACTGGGGCTCTCCATGGCCCTGAGCAAAGTGAGAGGGCAAGGTTCAACATCTTAGATAGCTTTTAAAAAGTCTGCTTTGTGGATTCACCACAGGCATTATGAAAGCTACTACCGGATCATGCTCCAATTTGGAACATGAATGTTTAAGGGCTGTGTTTAAAATAACCAGGTTTCTCATCAATGCAAGATTCACATGGTGATATGCAAATCTCTGTGTTTTTTTTTACAGAGCTTCTCAGAGAAAGGTGTTTAGCAAAAAACAAAAAAATTCAAAGAGGGTAATGGCTTTTATAGCAAGACTGTCTTCTGTTGTAAGAATTACAGTCAATGCATTGTATGAATTCCCCTTGATGCAATTGGTTATTGGCCCATGACAGATGGAGAATTTTATGGTTGCAGTGGGATGCTATAATGAAGTATTTTGCAGGTTACTATTGTAATTCTGTACAAGGGAAGCAATATCTTGGAATAGCACATCTGGAATCCCAGCAAAAACTAGGATAATGCCTGATGAGCTACTTAGAGGAGGACGTGCACATGTTTTTAAATCCCCTACAACCAGTAGATAAAGGGGTTTTGCATTTTTTGTGGTAATAAAAAGACCACCAGGGAGGATCCACAAGATATTGAATTCTTTCACCAGAGGCAGACTTTCTGCAAAGCTGCTGTTTCAAAAGCTTTTGTCACTCTTAATTCTGATCAAACCTTCCATGGTGCCACAATGCATGGTTTTTTTTAAAAAAAAGATGATTAAATTGTCACAGCCTCTGTCTTATGTGATCACCAACTAACTATCCTGAAGCAAAAGAAACTAATTGTAAGTCAAATTGTATTCACATAAGCTGTATTGTTTTGACAGACTTTGCGGGGAGCAAACAGGATAATACTATAATGCTTTTCATCTAAAGTTTTTCTGAGTAGAATTAGCAAAGTACATCTGTTGATGTGTATAGCTGTCTTCTCTAGAGAACACTTTATTATTATTGATTTATTTATTTGCTTATTTCTATACCGCATTTTTCAGCCTAATTCGGCGACTCAATGCGGTTTACACAGTACAAATTATCATAACAATAACAAGTAGTTAAAACACATCATATACAACAGACAAAACAACAATCAATTATCATATCAACGCCTCAGTAAAAATCAGAATCCGTTCTCATAATCCTTATACCATTTCCTATGTTCGATTATACCGTCTTCCTGTGTTCAGTTGCACTGTTTAGCCAAACGCTTGTTCATAGAGCCACGTCTTGACCTTCCTCCGGAACGCCAGCAACGAAGGGGCCTGTCTGATGTCTACAGGTAGGGCATTCCATAGCTGAGGGGCCACCACCGAGAAGGCCCTGTCCCTCGTCCCCGCCAACCGCGCTTGTGACGCAGGCGGGACCGAGAGCAGGGCCTCCCCGGACGATCTTAAGTCCTCGTCGGTTCATAGGTGGAGATGCGTTCGGAGAGGTAAGTGGGGCCGGAACCGTGTAGGGCTTTATAGGCTAAAGCCAGCACCTTGAATTGTGCCCGGTAGCAAATTGGCAGCCAGTGGAGCTGGCTCAGCAGAGGAGTGGTGTGCTCCCTGAGTGCCGCTCCCGTTAGCAACCTGGCTGCCGAAGCGCTGGACCATCTGAAGCTTCCGGGCAGTCTTCAAGGGCAACCCCACGTAGAGCGTGTTGCAGTAATCTATGCGGGATGTAACCAGAGCGTGGACTACCGTGGCCAAGTCAGACTTCCCAAGGTACGGGCGCAGCTGGCGCACAAGTTTTAATTGTGCAAATGCTCCCCTGGAAACCGCCGAAACCTGGGGTTCCAAGCTTAGCGAAGAATACAGGGTCACACCAAGCTGCGAACCTGCGTCTTCAGGGGGAGTGTAACCCCGTCTAACACAGGCTGTAACCCTATACCCTGTTCGGCCTTTCGACTGACCAGGAGTACCTCTGTCTTGTCTGGATTCAGTTTCAATTTGTCAACCCTCATCCAGTCAGATACAGCGGCCAAGCACCGGTTCAGGACCTGAACAGGTTATTTATTCTTAGATTACATGATGGTGGTGATAGTGAAGATGATTTTATTAATATTATCTTCTTTCACCAATATTTACACTCAAGTTGGCTTACAAACTATTTAAAACAATGGGGATTACAATATGTACAACCGCAGTTTGAAACCACTTTAACTGCCATGGCTCAGTACTATGGAATCATAGGAATTTACAGGATCTTTAGCCTTCTCTGTCAAAGAAGGCTAAAGAAACTGCAATTCCTAGGATTCCATAGCATTGAGAATGGAATTGTGGCAGTTAAAGTGATATCAAACTGCATTGATTCTATAGTGCAGATGCTCCCAAGGAAGTGGAGAACTAATGGTCAAAAAGAAGGATGAGTCAATTGACCCATTGACCACCAAAACCTCAAAAGACTGATAATCCAGGAGCAATAAAGAACATGCAGAAACCCCCAGCAAGTCAAGGAATACAGCATGTATGAAGTATACAACAACATGTAAGGCTGCAGATAACAAATGTTATAATTGTTATCTTAAAGTCAACAAAGGCAATGACTTCCTATACATACATCTCTATTTGTTGCTATTCTTAATATATTATTGTCAATGTTTTGTTCCTAACATTTTTTTTCTAGCCACCTGGTGCTCAATGGCTGAAAAATGGCTGGAAAAAGTAATTAAACACTAGCTCAGGTATGTCTATGAAATACTGGAGTAAGATACTTTTGCAGAAAAAATTAGATATAGGAAAGGAGGACCAAACTTCTCTCTGGAAAACTAGGATGAACAGAAAGAAAGATCTAGTGTGAAGCTAGAAGAAATTTCAGCACCACAAATACAGAACTATATAATGAATCACATTAATGGCACTCGTCCTTTGTCCATTTTGTGCTACTGAACATGGCAATTCCATTTTGCCAACCCAGTGAATAGACAAGGGTTAAAATGTTATTTTTAAGACTCTGCATTCTAGAATGCCCCCAGCCAGCATGGCCATGCTATTTTTATTATACTTGCTGATTGGGGAAATGTTGGGCAGTACAGAACAAAAAGCAACTTTTTCAACCTCTGGATAAACCTTTCACTGATACTCTATGTGCTGCTTTACACACACAATTCACACACATGCTTGCTTATTAACCATGGCATGCATTTTATTGGAGGTTAATTTTTTGAATAGAAATGAAATTATTCCATAAAAATGTAAATGATCACAGCTGACAGTAAATAAGTGCTAGCTGATCATGCGTGGGCCTCTCTTTTCTGTTGTTCTGTAGTCTATGTTTTTAAAATGCCACTGAGTATTATAAATCCTTGCGAAACTTTAGCAGCCAATAGGAGCTAAACTACCTAGATGATTTACAGAAAACTGTTATAGGCAGCAACCTATTGCCCTCATTTTATTTTCATTTCATACAGTTCCCCTGTAGCTTATTTCATTTCATTCTCAGGGAATATTAATTCAGCCACTGCAGTTTCCCTCTAGGTCATGGAGAGGACAGGAAAACCAAGAAACAATTCTTGCAAAGCTATTCAGTCATGGGGGCTGCTCTTTGAGAACCCAAGAAATGCTTCCCCTGTTGTTGCCCACAGTTTTTCTAGGAAAAGGCCACCCTGGCGCTCCTGGCTGCATGAGGTGCCATATATAAAGGTTGGTGCTATGGTAATGATGTTTGCTGGCAATATGAGAGAAAGGCCTGCAGAGTAGATTTCCTCACTGTGGCTGACAATTCTGAAGCTATAGCAGCAGCTGTCGGAACCAATTACTACAGATTTGCAGAATAATCCCCCTTCTTTTTTGCTTATTCATGCACATCTTGTACTGGTAGCTGTCTGACGTCTTCTAATGACAGATGTGAAAACACAAGTCATCGTGTTTCCACAGACTCTGGCTTGACCACAGAAGTTTCTATCTTGTACCAGCCAGTACTAGCTTCCTCTTACCTCTTAGTGATCAAATTCAGTAAGATGTGCAGTATTGTACCATATTCTGGCATATAAAACAACTGGGCATATAAGACGTCCCGCAACTTTTCCAGTTAAAATATAGAATTTGGTATATACTCGCCGTATAAGACTACCCCTCTTCCAACACACACCAAATAATTTTTTTAAAAGCATCAGATTTGATTTCAATATGGTAATTTTCCTATTACTGTACCTCCTTCTCTGCCTCTCAGATCTCGCACATGCGCACCTGCACCACTTCAATGCAGTCTTCAGGAGTGAGATCTGAGAGACAGAGGAGGAGGTACAGTAATAGGATACAAGGGTGGGCCAGACAGTTGTAAAAGAGTTGTGTTTTTCTGGGCCCAGAACCACTCTATCGCTTTTTTCCATATCCCGGACGCCCCGGATGCCTGCAGCTTGCTCCGTCCTTCACTTACACCTTCCCGGTGAGGTGCCCCTTCACCTCACCATCGGGACCGCATAAAGTCCACGAATCCTGATGAATGGATTTTCTTCTAACATACTTGTACAGCGTCGCCCTTAATGCTTTCATACAGTTGCTGCATATGGTAGGGACGCGGCCACTGCCATTTTTGAGCTCCGCCCACAATATGCAGCAACCACAGATTCTCCAATCCGTATTGGAAGTTTCAGCACCCGCTCTATAAGACGACTCCCGGCGTATAAGACCACTCCTACATATAAGACGACTCCCATGCATAAGGCTACTCCAGTGTATAAGATTACTCCCGTGTATAAGACTAATCCCAACGTATAAGACGACTCCCGCGTATAAGATGACTCCCACGTATAAGACGACTCATGTATATAAGACGACCCCTGACTTTTGAGAAGATTTTCTTGGGTTAAAAAGTAGTCTTATATGCCAGAATATACAGTACTTTTCATGAATTCATTTCTTATGTTACCTTCCTATGAGCTAGAACTGCTTGGTGCATCAGGAGAAAGGACTAAATATTGCTTCTGCAATTAGAGAATTACATTTACGCTATCCAATAAGAAGTTCATCTAATGTCATGAGCACCTAGAGCAGGGTGTTCCTAGGTTCCATTTTCCTGGGGCTGATCCTCACTAAGCAATTTTCAGTCCCAATTTTCCTCATTTAACATACTCTGTGTGGGGCTGCCTTTAGAAACTGTTCAGAAATTGCAGTGGGACCAAAATTCTGTAAACAGACTGCTATCTAGAGCTGGGTACAAAGAACTCTCATATTGCTATAACAACACCAACTACTGATCCTTTTCTGAGCACAATTCCAAGTGCTAGTTATGACTTTTAAAAAGTCTTCAGGAGAAGGCATACTTTCTGTCCTACAACAATTACAGGTGCATTTGATGAGGAAGAAGGAGTGAGCCTTCCTAGCAGCTACTCACAGGTTGTAGATTCCCTCACTTGAGGAGTTCAGAAGATATTTTGGAGAGCTTCCACACAGCACAAAATGCAGAATGAACCGGTATTAAAAATGCCAGTTTGTGCTGCATTTTGTCACCATACATGGGTGACGTATGCTGCAGTCCACAATGCCCAGTTATGCCAACACTGGATCAGCATATCTGAGCATGGCCATAGCTTGCCAAGCCTCCCTGCCCCACATCCTCCCCCAAATTTCATAGAGAGCCATTTTACCATTGAAGGAGGTGCTCTGTTCCTTGGATCATACTCAGTGATTATGCATTCGAGCTTTTGAAAGGGAAGATTTCCTTTCCTTTCCAAAGCTCCAATGCACCACCACAATGATCAAGAGAGCCTCCTGCAATGGAAAAGAGGCTATCTGTGATTTTTTTGTGAAGAGGGGGAGACAGAGGGGGCAGAGAAAGTTGTGTGGCATTGCCATCCCATCTCACCAGGTTGCCTATAGGGATGTCACCTGGGATCGTGAATGGCAATTCCAGATGGCAGTCCCCACTGCCTCAATACCAGCAAAGATTCAGATCTTCAAGGAAGATCTGGAACTTGCAGGCATTTTTTAACCCAGGTGTAAACTGCTTTAAATGGTTTACCCCGGTAAATTTGCATTAGCCTCAGTGTGTCATTTAGATGCCCCAGGTTATTGTGACATCTAAGCACCATTTCCAGTCCTGTGGGAGGACCTAGCGATTTCTCTAGAGGAAACCTCTTTAGGACTCACTAAAGATATTGGCCATAGAGCTATGCTGGAAGACCTAGAAATTCCTAGAGAGGTGATCTCTGACTTTAAAAAAGCCCAGCTATTTATTTTTTCATGATGTTTCACTAGGGCCCTGTGCTTTTAATCACAGAGAATGTAGGGACTCCACAGTACTGTGTTTTTATGTATTTTCAATTGTAATTTAATACTTTTCATTAAAATGTCTATTTAATGGTGTTGAAACATTTGTGTCAGACAGGTTTTAGTTGTACTTTAAAAAATATTGTGGTTGGGTTTCATACCATGGGACAGGAGGGATATTATTAATCAATTAAATAATTACATAAATAAAATTTCATTTCCTGACTAATATATTCCAACTCCAGCTTTATGAATGGGTCTGTTTTTATTGTATTTGGCTTGGTGGTAATGGTATTTAGTTTGTTTAATTTATTGTAAATGACTCCAAAAAACTTGATTAGGAGCAGGGTATAAATTTCTAAATAAGACAAAATAAATAAGCACAGGATGACTCAACTTGGTATTAGAAGGAGTGTTGCCAGTAAAACACAATAGGAAATCTGATGTTTAACCTTGAAAAGCAACATCCTTAAGAGATATGCAGTAAATCTGATTCAACAAATGAGAAGAGCTTAATTGGAAAGCTGCTCTGGAGGGACTCCATACAATGAAAGACAAGTATTAATGGATTTCTATAGTTACAGACAAAATTAAGACTCTTCATCTGGGTCTGTACTTCCTGTAGATACAGCTATGAAAATGACTGGCCATGCAGCTTTCTCTCCGGGGAGTATCTGGGACAACACAGATTGAAAAAGTCAAAGCATACATTTCTGTAAATAAAATACAGTTTTGTCTCCTGAACTGTGTTAATCACTTCAACATTATGAACTTTATCAGAAAATTGAAATACTTGTCTTCCTGCCTCAAACTTTAGGAGTTATCCTTGGGGGTATATCCTGATCTCCCCAGCCCCGGAAATACTAGTGTCAGTGGTTGCTAGTATTTCGGATATCAGAATACAGGATAGAATCATAGAATCATAGAATCAAAGAGTTGGAAGAGACCTCATAGGCCATCCAGTCCAACCCCCTGCCAAGAAGCAGGAATATTGCATTCAAATCACCCCTGACAGATGGCCATCCAGCCTCTGTTTAAAAGCTTCCAAAGAAGGAGCCTCCACTACACTCCAGGGCAGAGAGTTCCACTGCTGAACAGCTTTCACAGTCAGGAAGTTCTTCCTCATGTTCAGATGGAATCTCCTTTCTTGTAGTTTGAAGCCATTGTTCCACGTCCTAGTCTCCAGGGAAGCAGAAAACAAGCTTGCTCCCTCCTCCCTGTGGCTTCCTCTCACATGGCTGAGAGGGGATATGATACATGGCTATCATATCCCCCTCTCAGCCTTCTCTTCTTTAGGCTAAACATGCCCAGCTCCTTAAGCTGCTCCTCATAGGACTTGTTCTCCAGACCCTTGATCATTTTAGTCACCCTCCTCTGGATACATTCCAGCTTGTCAATATCTCTCTTGAATTGTGGTGCCCAGAATTGGACACAATATTCCAGGTGTGGTCTAACCAAAGCAGAATAGAAGGGTAGCATTACTTCCCTAGATCTAGACACTATGCTCCTATTGATGCAGGCCAAAATCCCATTGGCTTTTTTTGCCGCCACATCACATTGTTGGCTCATGTTTAACTTGTTGTCCACAAGGACTCCAAGATCTTTTTCACACGTACACGCTCTCAAGCGATGCTCAATTGTAGTAGCGTATTTTAAATGTGTTGGAACTCTTTTACTCACGGTTTTTAATAATAACATTTGCATATCTTTTTTCTGACTTTTGGAGAATAGGATTTTGAATATCTCCCAGTCTGCTTGGAAGAAAAGCAGACTGTGAAATTTGCCTTTATTATAAAAAGTCAGTGTTCTAACACAAAGCAATGAAATTATAAATAATAATAATAATAATAATAATTAGGGCTGGGCGGTTTTGTTTCGTTAATTCGTAATTCGTTAATAATTCGTTAATTTTTTCAATTACAAAACGATAACGAACCATTCTGGAGCAATTATTTAAAAAAACGAATTTTCAAAAACGTTTTGTAAATGCTTCGTATTTCGATATTGTATTGTTTCGTTATTGTTTTGAGGTCGTTTCGTTATTATTTCCGCATGTCTGGGCCAGTTTTATGGTTTAATTAGTGAAAAAAAATTATAATATCACACCAACAGTCAACAACAGAGGGAGAGGGAAGCTTCAGAAGGTGTTGGAGGTTTTTTAGCGTATTTCGCGGTCGCGTCCGCCATTAACGAATCGATTCGTTATTGTTTCGGAAATCGATTCGTTAATTTTTTACCATTTACGAAATTTCGTAAATATCGAACTTTTTAAAAGGAAAATTTTGTAATTATTTTAAATATCGAAACAAAAAAAACCCCCAAATACAAATCAATTTTAGAAACAAATTTTTCCGTTGTTACCCAGGCCTAATAATAATATAATTATAATAATATAATAAAATAAAACTTTATTTATATTCCACCCTATCTCTCCAAAGGGACTCAGGGTGGATTCCAATCACAAAAAAGCAAACATTCAATGCCTGAATACAACAACCAATACATACATAAGAACAAAAAACAATAACTCAACATATAAAACAAATTATAACTTAATATCTAAAATTAAGGTAAAACATAATCTATCAAATAAATTATATCATCATAGAACAAAGCATCAAACAGAAGCCTTAATTTGCCAGAAATGGCTGAATTCCTTGCGGATATAAGTTGATTATTGCCAAAGATGTTAACTGGGCTAGCAAGATAAACAGGGCCCGGATATGGATTACAGATATTAATCAGAGGTATGGTAAAGCATCTCTATTTAATCCTCCTTCTCTTCATAAGCTAGAGCAGAAATATGTTTTCAGTTGCTTCTTGAAAGCAAACAGGAAAAGGGCCATCTTTATTTCCTTGGGGGGGGGGAGTTCCAGAGGTGGAGGGAGAGCACGGAGATGGCCCGTTCTCTCGTTCCCACCAGCCATGCTTGAGACAGGGGTGGGACCGAGAACAGGGCCTCCTCCGCCGACCACAATGTTGGGGGTGATCTCTCTAGATATAATACTTCTCCCTTTACACAATCATATCAGATTTATCAGATGGAATGTGAAAATTCACAGTGACTATTATATCAGCAAAATCTGTAAATGGCACAGGTTGTTGACACAATTGAACCATATTTAGGGTGCTGTGTGTGTGTGTGTGGGGGGGGGGGGGATAAAGAGGTTTCCAAAGACAGTTGTACACATTATATGCCTGCTGATTGTTCATTATAATGCTTATAATAATTATATGAATATAAAATATGATTATAAGACTAATATGGAGGCTACGCACCAAGCATGAACTTCTAGCTGCAAATGTCTTTTTTCGTTAAGATAACCCTAAAGTATCACACACTTGCTATGGGAAAATTTATTCAGTATATACTGAAACTATATTAATTTGTCACAATCTAACAGCTGTCGTATTCAGAGTGATTTTTAAACAAAAAATGCTAGCTTCAGAGAGAGTTGTTTAGAGCAGAGTTGGAAAGTGAAAAAGGGACAGGGCTCCTGGCACACGCATAGATGTCCAGACAAGAGATAAACAATGCTTTCAGGAATTACCTGTTCTCCATGACTATTAAAGGGAACAGAGCCCTATCTCTCCCAAGCAATCCAAGTTTAGAGACAGTATCATCTAGGAGTGTGAGGAAGGAGACAGATTTTTTACTGTACTGTTCTTGTAAATTTCCTTGAGTCCCAATTTTGGGGGATTGTAGAAGGAGGAAGAACTTCCTGACTGTGAGAGCCGTTCAGCAGTGGAACTCTCTGCCCCGGAGTGTGGTGGAGGCTCCTTCTTTGGAAGCTTTTAAGCAGAGGCTGGATGGCCATTTGTCAGGGGTGATTTGAATGCAATATTCCTGATTCTTGGCAGGGGGTTGGACTGGATGGCCCATGAGGTCTCTTCCAACTCTTTGATTCTATGAGGAGGGAGAAGAGAGGAGAAGGAGGAGGAGGTTGTTTTCCCAACTAGAGTGAATCAACTGAAGCAACAACATTCAAAAATGTATATTTATTTATCGTGTCATCAGCAACCAGACATTTGTATTACATTTTTAACAAAAACAAACAAACAGACAAAACACAGAATTTGCAAGCTTGGTAGTTGATTAAATGTCCTTTGACCAGTATCTGGCCACTTGGAGTGCCTCTGGTGTTGCCACAAGGAGGTCCTCCATTGTGCATGTGGCACGGCTCAGGTTGCATTGGAGCAGGTGGTCAGTGGTTTGCTTCTCTCCACACTCGCATGTCGTGGATTCCACTTTGTAGCCCCATTTCTTAAGGTTGGCTCTGCATCTCGTGGTGCCAGAGCGCAGTCTGTTCAGCGCCTTCCAAGTCGCCCAGTTTTCTGTGTGCCCAGGGGGGAGTCTCTCATTTGGTATCAGCCATTGATTGAGGTTCTGGGTTTGAGCCTGCCACTTTTGGACTCTCTTGCTGAGGTGTTCCAGCGAGTGTCTCTGTAGATCTTAGAAAACTATTTCTTGATCTAAGTCGATGTGCTGGCTGATACCCAAACAAGGGATGAGCTGGAGATGTCTCTGCCTTGGTCCTTTCACTATTGGCTGCTACTTCCCGGCGGATGTCAGGTGGTGCAATACTGGCTAACAGTGTAATTTCTCCAGTGGTGTAGGGCGCAGACACCCCGTGATAATGCGGCATGTCTCATTAAGAGCCACATCCACTGTTTTAGCGTGGTGAGATGTGTTCCACACTGGGCATGCATACTCAGCAGCAGAGTAGCATAGCGAAAGGGCAGATGTCTTCACTGTGTCTGGTTGTGATCCCCAGGTTGTGCCAGTCAGCTTTCGTATGATATTGTTTCTAGCACCCACTTTTTGCTTGATGTTCAGGCAGTGCTTCTTGTAGGTCAGGGCACAGTCCAGAGTCACTCCCAGGTATTTGGGTGTGCTGCAATGCTCCAGTGTATAAATTTACCAATATATTTAATAGATCTACTGTATCTTGGACTAAGAGTTACATTTAATCCAAAACGGGTTTTTAATGTTGGTCAATTATTTTAAAATAGACTTATTCATGCTCAAATAGTGTCATATATTGTTTACATAATAAGGATGTAGAGAGGAGGAGAAAAAAGGTGAATGCACTTTTAAGAATTAGGTTTTTTTAAACTTTAGCATGGGGTTTGATGAATAAAAGTCCACTTCTTCCACTGCAGCACTGAGTGAAATTGAAAACTTATTCTCCAGCATTCCCAGTAGAAGGCAAATATATGAGTAACCCAAAATAAAACCACTTTCTTCTTCCCTATCATTGGAAAAGAAATTAACCTGTGTGTCACTATGGGCAGATCCAGACAGCCTTTTATCCCAGAAGCATCAGCATTAAAAAAATGTGGATGTTTCTGGGAGGCTGTCTACACCCACCCTTAAAAGCTCATGCTTTCTGGGTGGGTGTCCAGATGTTCTCTCGGGACTAGCCTAAGAGAATGTCTGGAGGCCCTCCCCCATCCCCCAAAGCCCCCAGACCCTTTAGAAAAGCAATGAATACTTACCCAGCCTTCATTACAGCTTCGGCCAGCTCTCCTGGTGCGTAGAAATAATGCGCTAGGAGAGCAGGTGGGGGGGGGGGGCTATACCCTCATTCATTGACTTCATGGCTACTCAGTGCTATTCAAACTTGCTAATTTGTAACATTCATACTTGCTTTAACAGACAAGGGTTCTTTCTTCCACCCTGGACATTCTGCCACACACACACACACTACTAATCAAATCAAATCAAAACATTTATTTCGGTCATTGACCAGCACAGGAAATAGTGTCACATTTCCATACAAACCTGGCATGTTTGGTACATTAAAAATATAAATATAACTACTAAAAACACAATATGGGTGAGGGAGCAGAAGGGGAAACAGGGTAAAAACATACAATGCCCAGATCCATCACCAAATTGTAGATTCAGGGAAGAAGATTACTGGACACACAGTTGACTTTGGAACTAGTCATTCCCTGGCGGATTTTGTATGCTGCTGCACAGAACTTTGCGACATTGTAGGTTGTAGCTGAATTAGTATCCGCAAGTAGCAGGGAGGTATAAAATTGTCCTGAATGGCCTGGGTGCTTGTCTATCAGAGGTAAGATAAGCCTGGCACGGGTATCCCTGTAGAACGGACACTGAAGGAGCACATGTTCTATTGTTTCCACATGACCCGAGTCACAGGGGCAGAGTCTCTCTGGGAAAGGGATCTTCCGGTAGCGGCCCTCGAGTACAGCTGATGGGAGAGCGTGGCATCGGGCCAGGGTGAAAGCCCTCCGATGAATAGGAACCTCTAAGTATGTTAAATATGCCATAGGGGAGGCAAGGTATCTGCTGTCTTCACTGACAAGGAAGGTTGGAGCCGAGGCCAGATCTAGTTGGCGCTCTGTGTCTGTGATACGTTGTTTAATAAGTGCTTTGGCTTGATTGTAATCCATAGCTAATAGTACTTACCCAGCCTTCATTACAGCTTCGGCCAGCTCTCCTGGTGCGTAGAAATAATGCGCTAGGAGAGCAGGTGGGGGGGGGGGGCTATACCCTCATTCATTGACTTCATGGCTACTCAGTGCTATTCAAACTTGCTAATTTGTAACATTCATACTTGCTTTAACAGACAAGGGTTCTTTCTTCCACCCTGGACATTCTGCCACACACACACACACTACTAGTTTCACTACCAACAGAACCTCTGAAGATGCCAGCCACAGATGCAGGTGAAACATCAGGAGGGAATACTTCTGGAACATGGCCATACATCTCAAAAAACTTGCAGCGATCCATTGAAGAAATACACATAGCAGCCAAGGACTGCTAAGGAACATTGTAAATTCATTAGTGATTAACAGTGTACAAGTCAGTCTGAGCAATGGATTCAGGAAAACAAATTTAGCATCATACACAGTAGACAATCATGCATAGCTGGGTGGGTGGAGAAGCAAAGCATGTTGCAGACAAAAAGAAATAATCTACAGGGGACCAGCTGAAAACAAAATCAATCCAAAGAAATTCTTGAAATCCCAATATACGTTTCCAAGAATGATATTAAGCTTTCATGATCAATAGTGCTAAAAACTGTGCTCTATTCAAGTTAAAAGAATGCTGACAATTCGCCAGCTAATAAATGTCCTCAAATGTCACCTGCCATTAGGCCCTCTCAGCATGTCTTGTCTAAATTATCTCTCTGATTAGACATTCTGATGAATTGACACTTTTTCATTAAAAATATATAGAGTTAGCTTAGATAAATGTTTGCTGCCAAAGGTGTTAATTATTATTGTTAAGGTGTTAATTATTATTATTTATTATTTACTACACTTATACTGATTTTCTCCCCCTAAGGGAAGTCAAAGCGGTTTTCAATATTATATAGGCAAAATTCAATGCCGTACATACATGTAAAAACCAAAAGATAATAGCAAGACAATAACATATAACTATAAATTAACCTAACCAAATTAAAACGCAAACATAAAAGAACATTTAGACATAAATCATAAAAATTAAACATCAATAATATCATGGCATTTATATTAAAACCCACCAATAAACATCATGTCATCCAAAATCAAGTGTGTAGTCTTTCCATTGGTCCATTCCCTATTTTTTATTATCTTATTGCACTATGAGCTTTGCTGTCCGAAAGCTTGGTCACATAACCACATTTTTTACTTTCTTCCTGAATGTCAAGAGGGAGGGAGCTGCTCTAATTTCACCAGGGAAAGAGTTCCATAGTCCAGGGGCCACCACTGAAAAGGCCCTGTCTTTGGTCCCCACCAGTCACACTTGCGAGGAAGGAGGAATCGAGACCAGGGCCTCCTCAGAATATCTTAATCTCTGCGATGTATCATAGAAGGAGATACATTTGGACAAGTAAGCTGGGCCGGAACAGTTTAGGGATTTATAGACTATAGCCAGCATTGGATTTGTGCTCAGTAGCAGACTGGCAGCCAGTGGAGCTGTCTAACAAAGGAGTTGTATGCTTCCTATATGCTGCCCCAGGTAGAAATCTGGCTTCCATCTTTTGGGCCGCTTGAAGCTTCCAGTCTTCAAAGGCAACCTCTTGTTTACTCATATTCAGTCCTGTTCTTGTTGTGTTAAGAGCCTTTCTGGTGCTGTATATAACAATTAGTGATAGACAACAGCATACAGTTACAAAGATCAGAAAGGTAAAATGTTTAGCTGAGGCTGTTGGCAGATCTGGATTATTTCCAAAAGCAGAATCGATTCAACAGTGTCCAAAATCCAAGAGAATATGAATGCCTGCTAGATTGGGCTTGAGGATCCCAGAACACTCAATTATCCCATGACCTTGCAAGGAATTTGAAATAAGTTTGAACAATGGACTTCATTTCCATGCATTTTGAAACAGAGTCCCATGGAGACCATCACATGACATAAGGGCACTCCCGGTGAGACTCGGTGAGCCTCTCCAGATCATGCTAAGAAGAATCCGCCTAAAACATCAGCAAATCATTGCTGCTGGTCAGAGTTCATAATGTTTGGGTAGGGAACAATGGTATACAAGAGCGTCCTATGTTCCTATCCTAGCACACTTGGGCTATCGGGGGAAATGGCTACCTCTAGTCTATAGGCTCCTAGAAATTGTTAGGTTGAAATATTCTCTGGATTCTTACCAATACATGTATTAGCTTTTGGTATCTAAAAGAATGCAGTGGAATCATCCATAGAGAATCTTCCATTAAGCAGTAGGCTCTGCTGAAGTACTTTCCGTATGGACTGAATAAGTAATAGTCCATTATTTGAAGTGCTTAGAAACTAAGTGGACAGGGTTGCCAAAAATGGGAATTAAATTTTCAGATGAGAAATGAATGAAGAATGAAATTGAAATTCCTCCAGAGGAATGATATAGAAGCTTCTGTTCATTTTCCAATAAAAATTTAAATGCTGGTGCCCAGACATTCAAGATATCACCAGATAACTGGACATTTCTCAGGACTTATTTTTATGCTCAGACACAGTTCAGAGGTGACTAATTTATGGTTGCTATCTCAAAGGTATCCTCATTCATATATCAAGAAGGTATGACAAAAATGTTTTATAATTTCAAGTCACTATTTGTAGAATGCCTAGAACATCTTTGAGAACTTTCTTTAGTCTTAATGAAACAATTATGACATTCTTCAAAATTTTGCATAAGCCTATATTGGCACAGATGGAGCTATGGAGGTATTAAGCGAAGAGGAATATCCTCTGAAAAGCTTATTGTTTAAAGCACTGGTTCGCAACCTGTGGGCCCCCAGATGTTTTGGCCCTCAACTCCCAGAAATCCTAACAGCTGGTAAACTGGCTGGGATTTCTGGGAGTTGTAGGCCAAAACACCTGGGGACCCACAGGTTGAGAACCACTGCTTTAGAGTTTTGTATGTCAAACATCCATCTGCCCACCCTGGATGGCGGGTTTTGTGTGTCAAACATCCATCTGCCCACCCTGGATGGCGAGGCGTTACGCCCGTCATCATTGGTAAAGAGTCTGGGAGTCCTTTTGGACCCTCTGCTGACAATGGAGGCCCAGGTCTCCGCCGTGAGCAAAACCGCCTTCTTTCACCTGCGGCAGGCTAGACGGCTGGCCCCCTACCTGTCCAGGGATGACCTAGCTACGGTGATCCAGGCCACGGTCATCTCAAGACTGGACTACTGTAACGCCCTCTACATTGGCCTCCCTCTGTCGGTGATTCGAAAGCTCGGTGATCCAGGCCACGGTCATCTCAAGACTGGACTACTGTAATGCCCTCTACATTGGCCTCCCTCTGTCGGTGATTCGGAAGCTCAAGTTGGTACAAAACGCAGCTGCTCGGCTTCTTGCGGGAATTCCGATGAGATGCCACATAACACCAATCTTACTACAGCTGCATTGGTTACCAATTGAGCACCGGATCACTTTCAAAGTAATGGTACTCACCTTTAAGGCCTTGCATGGTCTGGGGCCGATGTATCTGAGGGATCGTCTCACCCCCTACCAACCCCAGAGATCCCTCCGTTCTGAGGACCAAGATCTATTGGAAGTCCCCAGTGTCAAGACCTTGCGTCTAACGGCAACCAGACGCAGAGCCTTCACAGCAGTGGCGCCATCAGTCTGGAATGCTCTGCCACCTGAAGTTCGTGCCCTGCAGGACTTACCCGCTTTCCGCAGGGCATGTAAGACATACCTGTTCCGACAGGCTTTTAATGTTTGATACTGTTGTTTTTAAATTGTTTTAAATTGCTTTTAAACTTTGTTAGATTTTAGCTATTCTTGTAAGCCGCTCCGAGCCCCAGGGGAGTGGCGGCATATAAGTTTAAATAATAAATAAATAAATAAATAAAATTTAGGAGCTCTCAAGGAAAGTTGGTCAGTTTTGACATTCCAGATAATTCCCAAGCTGCTTTGGGTTTGCAAATATTTAAACAGTAGCTTTAAGCCCATTTCTATTAAGTCTTCTGCAGAAAATTCACTTAAGACTTCTATTCTGTAGAACATAACTTTGTGCAACTTTATGTTGGCTTTAAAGGTAAATCAAAAGAGGGAAATGCTTTCCCCCTTGAATGTTCTACTGATTACAAAGCTCTGTTTTGATATACTGAATTGGTAGGTATGAAATGTATGAAGGGTTTATTGAGCTGGATGTAAGTTTCACTTACGTTTTCATATGGAATGGTGAGGCATCCACAATAAACCATTGACATAATAGTTCTTGAGTGCTTTCTTTGATACTGAGAAGTTTGGACTGCTCTTTTAGACAGCTGCAGCTGATGAAAGATACCGGAAGACAACTACAGCACAGGTGGAGAAATATTCTATATGAAATTGATTGAACATGCATTAAAATGTATAATTACATCTATTGTTAGTTCTGACAGCAGCAAAAACAACAAACTCAAGAAAATATCCAACACAGCTGTTTCAGCTAACAGCATGTTTGAACAAATGGAAGTCTACTGTCACAATTTTGCTGGCCATTTTAGGATGTATGATCTCACCACGACTCAGCCATGCATGTTGTGTGTGTGTGTGTGTGTGTGTGTGTGTGTGTGTGTATATATATATATATATATATATATATATATATATATAATTTTTATTGTGTTATGAGTGATATTTACAACAAAAGTGAATGAGGTATTGAAATAGGATGGTGAGAAAAATTAGATGGGAGGGGGAGTGGAGAGATAGGAGAGGGGATGGAAAGGGGGAGAGAAAATAAGAGAAAAGAGAGAAAAAAGAAAAAATATATAGGAAGAAATAGCAGTGAGCATGCGGCTTCCCATTTTCCTCCAAAGAAAGATGTTTTCGAGAAGGATGTTTGTCTTCTTTTTGTCTTTCCCAGTTTGACTTCTGCAATTCTTGTTTTTCATATGTCGGATAAATCTATTATGAGTGTTGTTCCACTATTTTGAATAAAGTCTTTGAAGCCTGACCAATCTGTGTTCTTTCTTCCATCTTTTAGTTTTTGTGACAAGGAGTCCATTTGTATTAAATCAAACAATTTTAGAATCCATTCATCAGTTGTTGGCATTTTGTTTTGTTTCCACACTTTGGCTAGCGTTAAACTTACAGCTGTAGACATGAGAAAGAACATTTGGTCCTGGTTTTCATTTAATTTTGTGCTTGTTAGACCTAGTAACAAGGGGGGAATTTAACTTTTAATATGTTTTGAGTTATTAGATGGACTTCGTTCCAATACTTTTTACTTTTTTACACGTCCACCATTGATGGAAAAAGGTGCTTATTTTTTCGAATTTCCACATCTATTAGAAATTCATTTATGGGTTCCAGAGGAGGGGTTGTTTTGGGGTAGGAATCTGGGTTCTGTAGGGATATGGGATAATATAATGGGAGGGCCTGCGACAGAAAGTTGTGAAGGTAAACAACTGATCTATGATGGAGGAAATTAAATTTTTGTCGGTCAACATAAATGGCCTATCTTCTCCGGTGAAAAAATATAAACTGGCTAGAATGTTAACTGAACAGCATGCTGATATATGCTTAATCCAGGAGACTCATAAGAAAAAAGATAAAGAAAAATTGTTAAACTTAAAGAATTGGGACTTACAATTTGAATCAAGAGGATCAAATAAATCCAGAGGAGTAGCAATCATAATAAAGAATACTAACAGTTTTGTACTAGAGAAAAGGATATCAGATAAGGAAGGGAGATTTATAATGATAATGGGAAAATTAAACAATAGTGATATCTCTATTGCAAGTATATATGCGCCAAACAAAAAACAAATAAGTTTCATAAATAAAACATTTGCCAAAATTGAAAAACATGCAAAGGGCGAAGTAGTCATTGGGGGAGATTTAAATACGGAGTTATACATGAATAGAAGAAGCTTAGGGGTTAGTCCCCCAAAGTTAGAATGTAAAGTCAATTTTAAAAAATGGAATCTAATCGAGGCCCATAACAGAATAGGTGAAGATAGTATGGCACCAACTTTCTATTCACACAGACACTCTAAATTCACAACTATAGACTACTTCATAGTTGGAATTAATAACTCTAGAGAAATTAAAGAGATAAAAGTAGGGAAACAATGGCCAGGAGATCATGCTCCGATTTCGCTTAAATTGGGAGAATCTGTAAGGAGACTCACAAAGAAATGGAGATTTAATCCAAAGGTAACTTTCAAAGAAAAGGACAAACAAGATATTAAAAATCAGATAAAAGAATTTTTTTTAATAAACAGACAACCAGAATTAAAAGAAGAGTTAATATGGGATGCTTTTAAAGCTACTATTAGGGGTACATGTATCACTAAAGAAATTGGGATTAATAAGAAAGAAAAATCCACTCTTGAAAAAACTAGAGGTGAGGTAGAGAACTTCCTCCAACAATTTCAAAATCACCCAACAGCAGAAAATAAGACAAGATGGATAGAGAAAAAACAATATTTGGAGAATTTAGAAAAAATTGACGCCACCAAAAAACATCTGTGGATCAAAAATGATTACCAATTCAACTCCATCAATAACTCAAAAAGTTTGGCCAGATTCCTAAAAAAAAGACAAGCTAGAAAGAGAATACTAAAATTAAAAGATTACAGGGGTAAATTAAAATCAACAGATAATGAAATTAGAGAAATTATGGCAAGTTTTTATGAGAAACTTTACGATGATAAAAATACAATAGAACAAGAAGTATATTTACATGAAAACATAGACTATCACTCACAAATAGAATTAAACAACACAATATCAAATTCAGAAATTGAAACAGTAATAGACAGTTTAAAAGTGAACTCAGCCCCTGGGCCAGATGGCTTTACCACAAATTTTTACAAAATTTTTAAAGGGGAAATTACTCCGAATTTGGTCATACTTTTCAATGAAATCATGGAAGGAGGTAAAGTTCCAGACTCCTGGAAGTACTGTGAGATAATAACAATTCCAAAACCAAATAAAGACGAGACAGATCCTAATGCATATAGACCTATCTCCCTTAGTAATGTGGATTATAAGATCTTTACAAAAATCATAGCAAACAGAATAAGAGAAAAAATCCCAAAAATAATCCATGAAGATCAACATGGATTTATAAAAAATAGGAAAATAGCAGACCCTATCAGGATCATTCTAAATACTCTAAGTCATGCTACTGTTAATAGATCCAAACTGCTTATAGTAAAGCTTGACTTTCAAAAAGTATTTGACTCAATAAACCATAAATACCTGAATAAAATATGTGAGGCAAGTGGAATGGGGGAAAAATTATGCAAAGTAATAAAAGAGATATACAACAGAAATAAGGCAGTCATAAATGTAAATGGGGTTGATTCGAGACAAATTAGTATAAAGAGTGGAACTAAACAAGGATGCCCACTATCTCCACTATTATTTGCATTGGCCATTGAACCTTTAGCAAATTTAATTAGACAGGACCAAACAGTCAAAGGATACAAGGCGGGCAAAGAAGAAATAAAAATAAACCTTTATGCGGATGATGTTATAATAATTTTAAGCGACGTGAAAGAGTCGCTACGTTCATTGGTCAAATTAATAAAGGAATTTGGGGAAATCTCAGGGCTTGCAACTAATTTAGGTAAAACAGAAATTCTCCATAAGAATTTAACATCGAAAGAACTAAAAATCGCCCAAAATATTATAGGAGTGAAACTGGGAAAGAAGTCATTAAAATACTTAGGAGTAGAAATTCCAAAGAATTTAAATAATATTATCCAATCAAACTTCAACCATTTATGGAAATCTACAAGCAAAGCACTTAAAACCTGGGGGAAGAATTTTTGGGACATCACTTCTAGACTTAAAATTTATAAAATGAAGATTCTACCCAAATTCTTATATTTATTTCAAAGTCTGCCAGTAAACATCTCGGCAAAACTCTTTAAGAAGTGGGACAATTCCATCAAGAAATGGGTAGTGGGAGGGAATAAAAATAGAATTTCTAATTTTATATTCTATGGCACCCAAGAAATGGGGGGATGGGGAGCTCCATCCCTGGAGCTGTATTATGAGACATGCCATATCGCTAAATTAATAGAATTGGAATTGGAAGGGGGGAGAAAATGGGTGAAATTAGAGAAAGAATTAAACGATTGGAAAAAGGGCTCATTTATGGGAGAAAAAATTGATAAAAAAGAGCTTAATAAATTAAGAGAGGGCCCCCTCCTCTCAACATTGTATGTTTGGAAGAAATGGCAAAATAAATTACAAATAAATAAAATAGATCCCTTTCCACTAGAAACCCTAGAAAATAAAGATAAAACATTTAGGAATTTAATCAGGTCCCTGAAAGAGAATGGAATAAAGAAGGTAGGAGACCTCTTGAAACCTAATGGAGATATTAAGAAATGGGATGAGATAAAGGACAAATGTGGTTCAAAGTATTGGATAGCTTGGTTGGGCTTGTCGAAAAGAGTACAAGAAATAAAAAAGAAAGAAACATCAGAAGCTCCATTGGATAGAATAATAGGTTGGAAAATAGAAAAAGAGAAAGGCATTATAGGGGAAATTTACAAGGAACTAATAGCCTTATCCTACAATACAAAACATACTTTAGTAGAGGCCTGGAAACAGGATATAAACTTTAATGAAAACTTAGTAAACTCCTGGATTAATAAAACTCAAAAAATTAAACATCTAAGAATCAAAGAAACACAAAAGAAAATAATTTCAAAATGGTATAGGACCCCCTCTCAGTTGGCTCACATTATGAAAAACACTTCTAACAAATGCTGGCATAAATGTGGGGAGACTGGTACTTTCTCACACATGTGGTGGGACTGCTCTGAAATCCAAAAATTCTATAATACTGTTAGAGAAGTAATAGAGGAAATAATAGGGCAAAAACTACATTGGGATAAAGCTCAATTTCTGTCCCTCAACATAGAGGTAAAGGAGGGAAACAACGAATGGTCAGAGATATTGAAATTTATGATAGCTGCTACACATGCCACAATCGCCAGAGGTTGGAAAGATAAAACAAGGTGGGACATGAAAACTTGGTGGTCTTATCTTTCTGAATATTTAATTAGTGATTTCATTTATGAAAAGAAAAATAAATATTTGAATATTCAGTCAAGACAAGATTGGTTTAGAAAATGGTCTTGTTTAATCGAAAAAACGGAAGGAAAAGATAGGTACAGAACTTTAAATCAGGCCTTCCAGACAATTAAATCAATGAATTGATTCAAGTAACCCAGATGGGGGTGGGAGGGAGGTGAGGAGAGGGTGGTAAGGGTGGGTGGGTGGGGAGGGGTTTTTAAAAGGGTGATTAATCAAGATTTATGGTTAAGGGAAGCACAATTGGAACCTGTATCCTAGACATAAAAATTGTAATCAGTTTTTGATATTGTCTTTTGATGCTAAGGTTCATATTGTATTGTTTTGTTATCCAAAATTTAAAAAAAAAAGAAAAGAAATTCATTTATTAAATTTGGATATTTTTGAAGGAGTATAGTACCACCTGAATTGCATTTTACACCAATTCTTGCGAATGTCTATAGCTGTGGTGAATTTTAGTTTTTTATTCCAAATATCTTCCCACTGGTTTATATAAATATTGTGCCCTAAATCTTTTGCCCATTTAACTTGGCACTCTTTTATTTGTTCTTCTTCTGTTGTCCATTTTAGTAGTTGTTGGTATAGTAATTTAATTATTTTCTTTTCCTTTTGCATTGTCAATTCCTGTCAGGATGTGCCTTCATGGTTCCAGGAGGTACCAAGCGAAGTCTTCTCCTGACAGTAGAGGGAGTAGTCGTGATGGATTAGTTTATAGTTAGGGCCATCTGGCCAAGGACCTCTTTGAAGATGTGGGAATAGAGCTGTAGCCTAAACTGAGAGATAAGACAGGAAGGGAAAGGGGGGAGCGAGGTCAAGAGGGGGGTTTGGCTGGCGCGAAATCCTCAGTTCTCTCTTTGTTCTTACACTGTGTGGATCGAATAAACTAACTTTCCAGGATTTACGCTTGTGAGCTTGGTTTTATTCAAATACCCAGCGGTGTTCCTGACATAAAGAGAGAACTCACAACTTCGTGTTCCAACCGTGAGGATTATAACTATCCGGTAAAGGAGCATGTACCAAGTGGAAGAAAACCCGATGGGAGCTGGAGAGAGCATTGTACTTTCCCCCTCCCCGAGGCTGGAAGACGAGGAGTACGGGGATGAGGGAGCCCAGGTCGGAGACCTAGCGATGGGAGGAGAGGTCCCCGCGGCAGCGCCTGAAGACTGGGAGGCCCCCCCCCTGACGTCCACGCAGATGCCGCCACGAAAGGACATAACCGTGAGACGCAAGTTACCCATGTTGGGAGCGAGGGAGCCCCTCCGAGAACCCTCGCCCCTCGGCAGCGCGTCGGCGCTGCCCGTGTCGCACCTCGGGGAGAAGGTGGACGCGATGGAGAGGATGCTACAGACCTTCTCCTTCCAACTGGAAGAGATGAGGAGAGAGGTTGCGGCATCCTGGAGACTCACCTTGGAGGAGAGAGAGCAGCGACGCTCACCCCCGCAAGGTATGGGACGGGGACACCGGCCCTCAGGGAGAGTGGCGTTTGCCACAGAGGGGGAACCCTCACTCCCCCCCCGGGACCTCAGCAGCTACCTCAGGATGGGGGGGGGAGAAGTCAACTCCAGGGGGGCCCCGCGAGAGGAGATCTGCGGGTGAAATTCAATGGAGACCCCAAACAACTCTCCTACTTCATTACCAATGTGAGACACTTCATGGAGGATTATGGAGACTCCTTTCCTTCGGAGGGGGCCATGATCCACGCAGTGGGGGCCAACTTGAAGGACGCGGCGGCCGATTGGCTCATGCAAATGTATGACTCTCGAGCCCCGGAACTGAGAAGATTAGATGACTTCCTAAGGGCGCTCCGGGCGAGATTCCAGGACCCCTTGGCAGAAGAAAAAGCGAAGGGGCAACTCAGAAGGATCCTCCAGGGCAACAAGACTGTTTCTGAGTACGCCCTGGAGTTCAAAGCCATCGCAGGCAGGATCAGAGACTGGTCGGACGCTACCAAGCTCGAACACTTCAGGGCGGGTTTGCGCTCCGATGTGTTAGAGTGGTCCTTGCATCGGGGCAACCCAGCCACCCTAGAGGAATGGATCGTGTTGGCAGGAAGGGTCGAGTGCGACCAGGAGCAGATGCCACGCAGAGCGAGAGAGAGAGGCCGAACCCGGCACCCGGCAGCAGGGCCACAAGGGGGGCAGCGGCGCCCCTCGCCTAAAGGAAGGTCAGCCAGCCGAGAGAGAAAAGGGAGGAGGGGCCCCTGCTTCACGTGCGGCCAGGAAGGACACCGAGCAGCAGAATGCACGAGGGGACGCACCCCTCCCAACGCTCCCAAGCCTGACAAGACACCCCCCCGAGGCCAGCGCCAGGAACCAAACCTGCAAAGGGGAAGGCCTCCACGGCAGTGGAAACCGCTCTGGGCCCATATCAGCTTCCCGCAGAGGAGGAGGCAGATCTGGAGGGCGCAGACCAGGATTTCTACCTGGCGGGAAACGAGAAAGATCTCCTGTGAGAGGCACCGCCGACAGGAAGATCGTGAAGACATCAGGCGGTGAGTTGAAAAAGCTTAATTGTGATGTGCTTAAAATGACTGTGACCCTGACCAACCCCAAATCGGGAGTGAAAATAAAAACTGAAGCCATGCTGGACTGTGGCTGCACCAGGTGCCTAATCACTCCCTCCCTAGCAACCCAACTGGGAGTCAAGCCCCAGGCATTAAAGACTCCCGTTATCTTTTCCCAACTGGATGGGACGGCCGCCCACGGGGGCCCAGTAATGAAAAAGACAGACTATTTACACCTGACGATGGGAACCCACAGAGAGACTTTGCAGTTTGTGATATCCCCCATGGCCCACCAGCCAGTCATACTGGGGATCCCATGGCTGAGATGGCAAAACCCTCAAATCAACTGGGTTGAGGGAGTGATTTCCTTCGCGGACGGGGAATACAGGCCTGAGGGGCCCCACCAATCACCCCCTCCCCTACAAGTACCTGGAGCACAGGCAGAAGCAACTCCGGGAGGCCCAGAAACTGACATCCCGGAAGCTTACCGAGAGTGGGCAGACGTCTTTAGCGAGACAGAGTGTGATCAGCTGCCCCCCCATAGAAAAACAGACTGTGCCATCGAATTCGAACCCGATATTAAACTGCCCAGCCCAAAACTATATGCAATGTCCGAACCCGAGAGAAAAGCCTTAAGGGAGTTCTTGGACAAAAACTTAGAGAGGGGATTCATAGTGCCGTCCACTTCGCCGGTAGCCGCCCCAGTGCTCTTCAGGCCCAAGGCAGACGGATCACTGAGGCTATGTGTGGACTATAGAGGGCTGAATGCCATATGTACCACCAACCAGTACCCCCTCCCCCTCATGTCGGACATTTTGGCACAACTGGGCAAGGCAAAAATCTTTACGAAATTGGACATCAGGGAGGCGTTTTACCGCCTGAGGGTAAGGGAAGAGGACTGTTGGAAAACGGCCTTTAATTGTTGTTTCGGGCAGTACCAATGGGCCGTAACGCCATTTGGACTCAAGGGCGCCCCCAAGGTGTTCCAACAGTTCATAAATGACATCTTTCGAGAGATGCTATATGACGGCTTGCTGATCTATCTCGATGACCTTTTGATATACTCAGATTCATTAGATCAACATATAAAAACCACCCAAAAGGTGCTCCAAATCCTGAGAGAAAATCAACTTTATGTTAAACTCTCAAAGTGCGAGTTCCATCGCACCGAGCTCACTTATCTGGGCTTCCGCATATCCACGAAAGGGCTGGCCATGGACCCAGCCAAAATACAGGATGTGTTGGCATGGGAACCTCCCCGCACCCGGAAGCAGCTGCAAGGGTTCTTGGGATTCGCCAATTTTTACAGACAATTCATTAAAGACTTTGCAGAGGTGGCGCTGCCACTCACGGAGCTGCTTAAGACTAAAGGGAAGGGGGAGACCAAAAAAGCAAAGACTCCGGGGGCAAAGCTGGACTGGACCCCCGACTGCCAGAGGGCATTTGAAGTCCTAAAAACAAGATTCACAAGCCAGCCCATCCTAACGCACGTCCAGCCCTCTAAGCCTTTCATAGTCCAGTGCGACGCCTCGGAGGCCGCCTACGGGGTGGTGCTGTTGCAAGCTGACGAGGGGGGCCAGCTCAAACCATGTGCATACCTGTCAAAGAAGTTTTCAGACACTGAAAAGCGTTGGCATGTTTGGGAAAAGGAGTCCTTCGCTGTGCGGGCGGCCCTAGCCCATTGGCGACACTTCCTTGAGGGCACCCAGACCCCCTTTGAAGTGTGGACGGATCACAAAAACTTACAGGCCCTACAGACCCCACAGAGACTTAACGCCAAACATCTCAGATGGGTCCAATTCTTCCAACGTTTCAATTTCCGCCTCAAGTTCGTTCCGGGAAAAGCGAACCAAGTCGCAGATGCGCTCTCGCGCATGCCTGAGGCAGACTATTCTTCCCCCACAGAGTCAGGGACTATCTTTAACAAACAACAGATGGGTCTGGTGGTGCAGACCCGGGCCAGCCTCAAGGAGAAGCCCGCCCCCCTTGGCCAGCCATACGAAATAATCCTGGGCTTGAGGGAGGCGGCCGAAAAAGACGAGTGGCTTCAGGAGCACAAGGGAGAACTAACCCAAAGGGGAGGGCTCTGGGCCTTTGGGTCCAAATACTACGTGCCGGCCTCAATGCGCAAAGAGATAATGAAAAGGGGCCATGACTCGCTCCTGGCGGGTCACTTTGGGTTCACCAAGACTCTCAAACTCTTAGCCCGCCAGTTCTGGTGGCCTGCCATGCGCAGAGATGTAAAAGAATATACCCAAGAGTGCCCAACCTGCGCAAAGAATAAACAGAAAATAGGAAAGCCCACGGGGCTATTGCAACCCGTGGCTAACCCCTCCCAGCCTTGGACTGAAATTGCTATGGACTTTATAGTAGAATTACCTGATAGTCAGGGATACAACACTATTTGGACTGTGATTGACCTGTTTTCCAAACAGGCTCACTTTGTGGCTTTGAAACGGCTCCCCTCAGCCCCAGAGTTAGCCAAACTGTTCCTTCATCATGTGTTTCGACTGCATGGTTGTCCAACCAGGATTATAAGTGACAGAGGCACACAATTCACCTCCAAATTCTGGAAGTCTTTCTTATCCATGTTGGGGGCCAAACGGGCCCTCAGTACTGCGTTCCATCCAGAGACTGATGGTGCCACCGAGAGGGTCCAGAAAACCCTACAACAATTCCTGAGGTGTTTCTCCACTTATCAGCAGGACAACTGGGCATCCCTGCTGGACTTTGCCGAATATAGCTACAATAACAGCGAGCATGCATCCACGGGGGCTTCGCCTTTTAAGATTGTGGGGGGTAAGGATTTTCCCCCGTTCCCGGGCCTTGATCCCCTTGTGCCGAGGGACGACCCCCCCGATAAATGGGGGGAGACTATCGCCGCGGCTTGGCCGATGGTCAAGCATACCTTGGACAAGGCCAAAATGGATTACAAAAAGTTTGCTGACAAGAAAAGGGCCCCCCAACCACAATTCAAAGTGGGCGACCTGGTCTACCTGTCCACCAAGTACTTGAAGACCACGCAGCCTTCACGTAAACTGTCAGCTTTGTTCATAGGGCCTTTCCCCATCCAGGCCATTGTCAACCCAGTCGCGGTTCGGCTGGAGCTACCACACACTTGGAAAAGGGTTCACCCAGTGTTCCACGTGAGCTTGCTTAAGGCCGCACCAGCCTCTCCTAAGTGGTCTGACGCTGATTCCCAGCCTGTCCCCATCATGGTGGGGGCCCACACCCATTTTGAGATCAAAGACATTTTGGACTCTAAACGGACACGGGGTAAACTCTACTACTTGGTCCAATGGTCCTCTAAGGCCATCCATCCAGAATGGGTGTTACATGAACATGTAAAAGCCCCTCGCCTTGTAAAGAAATTCCACGCTGCTTTCCCCCTTAAGCCGGGACCTTGATTTTTGTCTTATGCTTTGTTTTTTTTCTCTTTTCAGATGGGGGCCGCCTTCCGAGGGGGGGAGATATGTCAGGATGTGCCTTCATGGTTCCAGGAGGTACCAAGCGAAGTCTTCTCCTGACAGTAGAGGGAGTAGTCGTGATGGATTAGTTTATAGTTAGGGCCATCTGGCCAAGGACCTCTTTGAAGATGTGGGAATAGAGCTGTAGCCTAAACTGAGAGATAAGACAGGAAGGGAAAGGGGGGAGCGAGGTCAAGAGGGGGGTTTGGCTGGCGCGAAATCCTCAGTTCTCTCTTTGTTCTTACACTGTGTGGATCGAATAAACTAACTTTCCAGGATTTACGCTTGTGAGCTTGGTTTTATTCAAATACCCAGCGGTGTTCCTGACATTCCCATATGTCTTGTTCTTGTTTAAAGCCAATTTTTGCATCTTCCTTATATTCTTACATATTATATAGATAGACAAAGGACAATGACGACTAGAATTGATAGGATTTGACAATGTGGAATGAACTTACAGATTCTGAGCTGGTGAACGTTGAACATTAGATTGATTTTTTATTGATTGTGATGTATAACTGGATTGTTTTAATTGTTTTATAATTGCTGTTGACACATGTTTTATCTTATTGTCTGTTTTGTTGGCATCAAATTGTGCCTTTTGTAAGCCGCCCTGAGTCCTCCCTCGGGGGTTGAGAAGGGCGGGGTAGAAACGTGCGAAATAAATAAATAATAATAATAAATTCTTGAAGTATTTGGTAATACTGGAACCATGTTATCTTTTGGTATTCTTGTTTAATTTATTCATGTGTCTTGATTGTTAATTCTTGGTTTTCTTTCTTTTTAAGATTTGTTGATATGTAAGCCATGCATGTTGTTGTTGTTTGATAAAGTTGTTTCTGACATATTGGCTCCTTTAACAGTCACCTTTCTCCTAGGCTGGGACTTAAGGTGACTTACAAAGAAACAGAACATAATAAAACACATATAGTATTTTATCGCATGAGGCTGACAAACTGGCATTGAAGCTGGATTGTCATCTTTGGTGATGATCCCTATCACATAACACTGTCTGCATCTCCACTCCCATTTTATCCCCTGCCCCATTCCCTACTACTACTTCTGTTGCAGGTCTGTTTCAGGTTTATTTAAACTACTACTCTGTTTGCCCTAAAATAAGACATACCCATAAAATAAGCTGTATCAGGATTTCTAAGCATTTGTGCAATACAAGCCATACCCCGAAAATAAGACATAGTGATAGGCGTGGCTATGCAACGTGCAAGATTGGCTCCCCCTGTAAGGTCCCAGTTGTTCTATGCGTGCTGAAAGCTGAGGCATAGAGGGAAACATAGAAAGTGTAAGTAAAAGTCTCCTCAGTGAAGTGAGGAGCAGGACACTCTGCTTTAGGCATTGTGTGTCCTCAGGGGGAGGAAGTAAAGCTGTGGCTGCCATTTTATTCAGCACTGTGGGCCTCTCTTCCCCAGCACTGACCAGCAACAGTCTCTCTCACCCCACACAAACACCAGGGTTTAGGAGAAAAGCTTCAGAACGCAGTCTGCCACTGAGCCCAGAGAGACCATCCCATAAATGCAAATTGTTGTATCATACTTAATAAAAATAAGATATCCCCGAAAATAAGCCACAATGTGTCTTCTTGAGAAAGAATAAATGCAGTGTATAAGACAGTGCCTTATTTTCGGGGAAACATGGTAGCATATATTTATTTACTTATTTACTTACTTAAAACACTTATATTCCGCCCTTCTCACCCCGAAGGGGACTCAGAGCAGAGCACAACATATACATGGCAAACATTCAATGCCTGGATACAATACAAAAACATTAAAAACATTTATCTAAATATTAAAATACACCATTTAAAATAGCACAATTTAAAACCGCCCTAGCCTGGGTTAGTGTAAAAGACTTAGTCAATTAACAGAGTGGACCCAAAAATCTTCTGGCAGGGTCACCAGAATGTAAAGAACTTAGGATTGCGTGGGCTTCCACCAAAATTAAAAAAGGTTGTTTGAGATTTAAATGGAGTGTGCTGAATGTAAATTGAAATGGTTTGAATTCGAACTCGGGGCACAGAAACACGGAGGGTATAAATTCCAAGGTCTTTCTAGTAATGCTGCCACTAATTATAAAATATTCTTCCCCAGTCTTGATATGGGGATTCTTGGCCAGAGAGACACACAGAGGCACTGGTTGTTTTAACAATAAAGAAAGATGTTTATTTGTAGTTTCAGAACAGGCAATAAATCGTAATGGTTGCAGAGATGTATGGCGCTTAATGGTTACATAGCACAGTTCAGTGCTTAAAACTTCAGGTTACAAATTAACTTTCCAAGTTCCCAGGAATCTAGTAGACTACTGCTAACTAGAACCTAGTCTTCAAACAGCCTTATTCCCGGGTGTGTTCTAACCTGTTATCAAACTACTTTTCCTCCATAACTGCTTACTGAACTTCACTAACTAACTCCTGGCTTCAATACTTCCAAACACTCTCTCTCACTTCCTTCCTCCAACTCTCCTACTTCCCAACTGTCTGTTTCCAACTCTCAGAATTCAAAAATTCCACTGGTTCCTCTCTCTCTCTCCCCCCCCCCCCAAACTCTACCAAGCTCCAGCCACTTTCTCTCAGCCAATCAAAATGGTTCTCCACATTCCCTGGGCTGCCTTCAAGCTCCACCCCTTTTTAGAAATGTCTCTAACCTAAAATGGCTGCCTCCATCTTCCATACAAAATGGATGCTAGCTATTGGGCCTATTTCTGAGCTAACCACTAGGTTGGACTATTGCAATGCCTTATATGCTGGCCTTCCAAAGTCAACAACCCAGAAGATTCGGATGGTCCAAAATGCGGCAGCCAGGCTGCTAGCGGGATCATCTATAAGATCCCATATTACACTGATTCTGCAACAACTGCATTGGCTACCAATAGAACATCGGAATGGATCTCTTACAAGATACTGATCCTGACATTTAGAGCTCAAAATGGCCAAGGACCTTTATATCTTAGGGACCACCTCATTCCTTTTCCCCATCAGTGGTCACCTCGATCCACCCAAGAAAATCTCCTATACATACTGGGTCCTAGGGAGGCACATTTGGAAGCTACAAGGTGTAGAGCTTTTTCGATTTATGCTCCAATTCTGTGGAACTCATTGCCTCCATACATTAGAGCAATGTCGGAGTTGAGACCTTTTGTAAAGGCGCTCAAGACTTGGCTGTTTGGTTGTGCATTTAAGTAATCGGATCAAATTTTGCCATAGTCACTGCTGAATGTTTTTATGTTGAATGTTTTTATGTTGAATGTTTTTATATTGAATGTTTTATATTGTGTATAAGCTATTTTAAATTGTAAGTCGCTCGGAACACTCTGGTGGAGAGCGACTAATTAAGAAATAAAGTGATGATGATGATGATGATGATCCTTCTCTCTCTCACTCACTTTCTTTCTTTCTTTCTTTCTTTCTTTCTTTCTTTCTTTCTTTCTTTCTTTCTTTCTTTCCCCACCCTACCCACTATTGTTACCTCCCTTCCTTCCTGTATTTCGGTTTCTCTTTCTTTCTTCCCTTCCTTCCTTCTTTTCCCTCATACACCTTGCCTGCTTGTCTTACTTCTTTGAGAATTTCCAATATGCAAGCCATTTTATTTTGGTCTCTGTATTTGCTGGCAGATTGGAGTGGATTCTGTTTCTGTAACTTGAAACAGCTGTTTTGGTATGCTATTTGTCCCTGGTCACTTAGTTCTCTCAAGTGTTTGAATGCAGCTTTCACTTCATTTTTTAAAACTATGGGTTCTTCCTTGAATTGATATATTATCTTTTTATTTCTTTTATATGGTTCTTCAGTTGATTGGTTCAATTGTTTTTGTTATCCTGCTGATTGTATAACATCTCCACTCATATCTTTTAATCTAGCATGTGGATGAACATGGGTTGGAGGTAGACTAATAAACTGAGGATAAATGCTATATATTGGAGATTTTGTAAGTAAATCTTTCTTGTTTCCAGGGTTTGTTAGTTCAGGATTCTTTTTCTAAAGCAAAGCAATCTCTCTCTCTCTCTCTCTCTCTCTCTATATATATATCTAATGTGTGGATCCTGACTCACTTTTTATTACTTGTATTAAGTATTCATTACAAGTATTATTAAACACTAGCTGTGCCCTGCCACGCGTTGCTGTGGTCTATAGTAAGAATTTTCAAAATAAAGGTAGATATCTGGACTATTATGAAAGAGTGGTACCTACCTATTCCTTCCCCGCTTTTTCTTCCCCTTCCTCTTTCTCTCCTTTCTTCCTTCTCTACCTCTTTTTTCATTCCTTCTTTTCTCTTTGGTTTCATCCTTCCTTCTCTCTTTCCTTCCTTCCCTCCCCCTTCCTCTACTTCTTCCTTTGTCTCCTTTTTTCTCTCCCTGTTTCCTTCCTTCTTTCATTATTTATTTATTTTTCCCCTCCCTTCCTTCTTTAGCTCTTTCCTGCCTTTCCTCCCCTTTTTCTTTCCTTTCTACTTTGTATTCTTCCTTGCTTCGGTACCTCTTTCCTTCCTTCTCTCCCTTCCTTCCCTCTTTCCTTCCCTCCCTCCTTCTCTCTTTCCTTCCCCCTTTCCCTCCTACATTCCTTCCCTTTTTCCCTCCCTCCTTTCTTCTCTAATTCCTTCCTGTCTGTCCTCCCGCAATACTATGGTAGAGTCCCTTCTAACTCTATTCTATGAGTCTATTTAATATAGTAATATTTTGAATTTAAAGGTGTTTTTGTGGGGGTTTTTTCAGTGATGATCACTCCTTGGATTGTGAGTTTTGTTGCCAAATTTGGAGTCATTTGGCCCAGTAGTTTTTTGTTTTTAAGGTACTCATTACGCACAGAGCATTTATATATATATATATATAGATTAGTTTTGTAGAAGAACCACATTCTTCCATTCAATCACGCGTTATGCTTATGCATCACTTCCCATTGCAAAAGACCAAAATCAAATTCACTTACAAGAGAAACAAAACATGATTATTAGTTTGAGTATAAAAAGGAAGCATGACCTATAGGAACTATAACCATATGGTACAACTGAAAGCACACAACAATAAAAACATCACAATAGTTGTGATGGCATGCCTGAGCCTTTGGGGAAATTATAGTGTCTGGCTTTACTTGTGGGCTATCTGTATACCTTCTGTTAAGATTCAGACCCTTAACACACAGAGGCATTTTAGGCAAGGTGAAAAGATAATCAAATGAGTTTACTGAAAACAAGATGAATAAAGGGTTAACTCCACCCGGGACTATTAGAAGGTAACTTAAAACAATACATTACAAAATGATATTTTGCTGGCTGCAGTCATCTCTCTGGAGTCTTCTGACTCTGGTGCAAAGTGATGGTTTACAAGCTGTTGCTTATAAGTTGTCTAAATCTTCTTTCTTGTGAAGTTTAAGCTGGTCAAAATCTTCTGTTGTCTCTTGGACTGCTGGTATAAGAATAGTGCTGAATGCAGGTGCGAAGGATGCCCGTTTTTAGGATTGCTTGGGCCTAGGAATACCAGACAATGCCCAAGCCTCTGTTCACTGTAGCTCTGATGCAGAAAAAGGAAGGAGTCTAGCAAGAGAGCTCTGTACAGGCAAATGGAATAGACCAACTAAGGCCGGCGTCTAGGGGATTTTATGCTCCACACAACAAGTAATACAAAGGAAAGTATCTACACTCTTGGGAAAACCTATAAACAGGGGAAACTGAAGCAGAGGAGAGGAAAAGGCAGAGCCAAGACTTCACAATAGAAAACTAATCAACCACATTATTCTGATCTGATAACAAGAACTACTGCTGCCATAGCCATTGTTGTTTTGTTTTGTTTTTTTAAAAAATAAACTTTGAATCATTTGAAATTGATTCCCTTTCTTGGAAAGCTCTACAAATTTCATGCAGGGCTGTGAAATAAAAATGACTCTCTCTGTCAGAAAATGCAGACAACTTTGATACTATTATATGCATGCAGGATTCCACAAAAATTATAATAATGGTCCCATAGCTTCGGGTGAGTAATTAAAAGTTGCAAATTAGCAAATTGGCAAGGCAAATATGGACAAATATTGTTGGTATATCTCTGGCCTGGCTTGGCTAGTCTGTTTTGACAATTGCTATTTAAATTATTTATCATAATATTGCACAGTATATGGCACAGTACATCTTGTAAAACTGACAAAGGAAACCTCACCACCATGTCTTGCATTTAAATCTTTGCTGAGGAGAGCATGGTGGATGATACCAGTGGGAATAATTTGTCATGTGAGTTATTGGGCTTGAAGATTACATAGCGTGCAGATTGGTGATGCTTTGTGCACCAGAGGTAAAGACCAAATGCTTGCTGTAAATTCCATCATTTATAATATATTCACAGAGCACCACCAAAATAGTACTTGCTAGCATTTTACTAATCTGAGCAGGAAAACAGTTCCATCTAATAAGCAATATCAGACTAGGAAAGTCAAAGGCCCTTGATTATGTGTGGGTGGGTGGAGTGCAGTGGGGAGGTCCTTTGTGATTATGGGGTTGGGAAGGCAAATGCTGGGCAGTGTCTGTTATCTTCAGATACCCCAGATTTTCCTTTTGCAGAAATTCATGGGAAATGGTGGGTAGGACAGCCAATTGAGGTCAAATTTAAAATAAGGACCATGGTTATGGAGGGTTCTGCCTGGTGAGTATTATGCTAAATCAGATTGTCCCCAATTGAAGAGCACACTCACCAAGGTTGAAATCGGCAACAGAGGTCTATTCACAATCCAGCCAGAAGGGGTACATGCAAGACTAGTGCCAAAATACACGCATAACATGAATACAGAGTCATAAGACTTTATACACTTGACAGCCATTCAAACCTTCATGCTCCATCCACTCCCTTCCCTGATTAGCCAAAAGGGGTGCTATTTTGGATCTGCAGCCCGATTGGCTGTTGTCTTGATAACGTTGCCATTTCCAGGTGGGGGTTCCCTGGTGGAGGAGATGAGGTGGAGAGGATTGGCTCGAGGAGGGTCGGCTTCACAGCTTCGGAGAATGTAATTGATTCCTTGATTGGTTTAATTGTTCCAAGGTTGGGTGAGGAAGTTTCCTGGGAAAGATGAGGCGAGTTGCCCTGAGGCAAAAGGTGATGATCTTCTTCAATCAATTCTTGGGTGGCAGATAAAGGGATCCAATATGTGTGTGCACTTTGACTTCCTGTTTCTGTGGTCAGCTCAATAGGAAACAACCTGTCCTGTACATGGGCACAATGGATTCTGATTGTCACCTTTGTCCAGGGTCTCCTTCAACCCAGATGTTTTAGGAAATTCATCAGCAGGGCAACAAGGAGTGATGACTGTGGTTGGCTTTATGTAGAAATCATATTTAATTAATACACTTTATAAATGGGGATATGGGGAGGGATAGAATATAGTTAAAATACATCATGTTAGTTATATTCTACTGAAGAGGTTAAAACATTGTTTCCATTTTCTGGATAGTGTCTCGCACATGTGCATGCGAGCAGATATGGATAGACAGACACATATAGGTATAGACATATGGGAAAACACATGGGGGAACAGACAGGATAGGGAATAAAAGTATACAAAGTGGGCACACTGGGGGAGGGAAATATACATTTTATCAAGGGGGAGATTAGATGCATAGGTTTCAACAGTAGCCAGAAGTGTGTTTGCACAGTTAAAATTACTATACCAGCTTTGTGTATTCCTTAAGAAGTCAGATCTAATTATGGTGGTAGATACTTGATTGCATCCCATTTGGATTACTGTAACACATTGTACATGAGGCTGCTTTTGGAAACTGGAAACTTCTTCAGCTTCAAAATACTGTCTGGCACTGGTTACAGACTGCTTGACTAGTGCTTCTTACAGGGATCACATAACTCCCCTGTTGAAAAAGCTTCACTGACTACTGGACTGTTTCCACGCAGAATTTAAAGTGCTGATTTTTAAGGCCCTACCCATCTTGGTTCAGGGTATCTAAATCATTGTTTCTCACTGAAGACCATTAGAAAACATATCATTCTGATGGTCTCTGGAACCCCTTTGCTAAAGGTTCATTACAGCCCTCTTCTCAATCCTACCACTTTTCAAGCTGATTTAGTGGGAACAAGGACAGCAGCCTTCTGAGTATTGTTCCCAGCTTTGGAACTCCCTACCTAGGTAGGCCTGAATGGCTCCATCCTTGCTGTCTTTCTGGTGAGTTAAAACATTATTGTGTCATCAGGGTTTTGGGAACTGAATGGGAAGGACTTTTAATGATATGCTTATGGCTTATATACTCTTTTAATAAATACTGATGTTTTTAAATTCATAAATCGATCAATTATCACTGTAATATCTTTTAGATTTATTTCTATTGAAGTTTGTGGACATTTTTGATGTCCATAATTTTTAAATATGCTGTAGCTGCAATGTAAGACCCTGTTGTAGTTCAGCGTGATGGTAACGTTACTACTACTGGTAGAAGGGAGAAGAGGTCTGCGCAGGAGTTGGAGGAGGAACAACAGCGAAAGCGCATTAGGGAGATAATCATGGCCCCAAGTGATTCTGAGACGTTTGAGGGCTTCTCCAATTGTGAAATGGGGGATGGGGAGGAGAGTAGGGGAGTAAAGAGGGCTACTCGTGATCCGGAGTCCGATGAGGAGCTTCAGAGGAAGCGCATCCAGGAAATACTTAGTGCTCCTACAGAGGACGAGGAATTTCATGGGGTTTGAAAGGAGTGATGGGTCTGGGAGTGATATGGGAGAGGAGGATGAGCTGGATTGGACCCGTGTTCAACAGATTAGGGACATTTGTAACCAACCCACCTCCAGTGATGAATTTGAGGGGTTCACAGGGGATTGGCAACCAGGAACACTTGACAAGATCTAAGTCTTGGCAGACGCTGGCAGAGGTGGAGAGATGGGCGCTCGGGTTCAGCTGCGGGGATGGAGGCAGCTGAGAGCGATGAGGAAAGGGTGGGGAGCTCATCATCCTCTAATGAGGAGGTGTAGAATAAAAGTGGGTTCAGAATGTATGGCTCTTTGCAGAAGGCAAAGTGTCTTTATGGGACATAAATCTTTGATACTGCCAACTCTTGAGCTTGGGTCCTTGGACTACAGATTCCTGTGTTCCTGTGTTCCTGTGATTCCTGCGTTCCAGTGTTTACATTACTCAACGGCTTGACCACAGACTGGTTTGACCAACGTTTCTGGGCTTTTGGACTTAAAACATTGCTAACTTCTTGTTTGAACATTGCATCATTTTGGGACTTGTTTGAACATTGCATCATTTTCTATCTTCTATGACTGTGTTTTTGAACTGTGTGAATTTTGAAGCAGATTGCTGAACTTTGTGTTTAACCCAGATTAAACAGCGTTATAATCCGGGTTATATTTTTGTTGCTGGTATCGCTTTGTTTTTGATGCCAAATTATTGCTTTGACTCTCTGCACTGAAGTTAAGTGCTTTGAAAGACTATTTTTGTATAATAAAGCTGTGCTTGAACTCTTTATCTTGTGTTTGGCTCTACTTAAGGCTTCTGGGTCTTGACAAACCCATTGCTGGGAGAAAGGGATATACATTATTGAGACATAAATAGATAAATAATAATTTCATACACATCCTTAGCTCCAGAAAAAAAAATCCCTGATAGGTTTGGTTTAGGGTTGCCATAAATCAGAGGAGACTTGAAGGCATAACAACAACAAAGCTAAATCTCCTGATGTAGCATTGTGTCCACTGTTGAAAGGCACTTTTATTAACCAATTTAATTCCTAATGCCACTGAGACTAATGTTAATCACGGACTGTTTTAAAAATGACACACTTTAATGACATTGGATAGTCAGCCATCCATTAGATTGGGTACAGGAATACAGAAGCTCAAATTTTCCTCTCTCCTTATATCAGCTGAACTGAAAGGTCATTTTGTGAATGTAAAGCAATTGACTATATGAGATCCCTTGATACTTCTGCAATTTTACTAGAGAGAAATTAATACGTATCTTGCAAATCCCTGGTCTTTGATAGCACCATTTAAGATCTAATTAATAGTAAGATAGTATTACATTGCCTCTGAACATTATAACATACAATAGTTGCTTGGTTTGGATTTTGTGTGCCATCTGCCAAGGATGCACAGATCCTGTCATAGTTAATTTAAGAATAACATGTGAACTCCCAGGATAGTCAAAAATATTGTCACTAAAAGGAAGAAAGGAAGGCAAGAAGGGGCAAATCCTGCAATATACAGGGAGCGACATACAGGGAACACACCACCCCCCTGTTATGTCAGCACCACTGGCTGCCGATTCAGTTCCGAGCACAATTCAAGGTGCTGGTTTTGACCTACAAAACCCTTTACGGTTCCGGTCCAGCGTATCTGTCCGAACGTATCTCCCTCTACGTCCCATCTCGGAATTTGAGATCATCTGGGGAGGCCCTGCTCACGACCCCACCGCTATCACAAGTGAGGCTGGTGGGGACGAGGAGCAGGGCCTTCTCAGTGGTGGCCCCCCATCTGTGGAACTCACTCCTGGGGGAAATCAGGGCTTCAACTTCCCTCCTTGCCTTCAGGAGGAAGGTAAAGACGTGGCTCTGGGACCAGGCCTTTGGGCACCCTGACAATTAGACATGGAACCAGAATGATAGGACCAACAATGTGTGGAAAGTAGAACCTAACTATGAGTCGGTTAAACGCTGACCAGCAATGAGGTTTGTATTGCTTTTATTGTTTTAATTGTTTTTACGGGTTTATGGCTTTTCCTGCCGATAATATTGATTGTTTACGTTAATTGTTATCAGTGTTATAATTATTGTTGTTATTGATGTTATGTTTTTGATGTTATGTTTTTGTAATACAGGCATCGAATTGTGCCTTGTTTGTGTAAGCCGCCCTGAGTCCCCCCGGGTGAGAAGCGCGGGGTATAAGCAACCGTAATAAATAAATAAATAAATATTCATATTTCTTGCTAGTATAAATATATCAGTCTATTCTTATGACTGAAATCTTGGATCACCCATGATTAACTATATACACTTTTAATTACCTTTTTGTGCATTCCCATCCAAACAGAGCATCTTTACTGGACATTAATGTATAGATATCCCCTGTGTTAAACCTAGATCATTTTTAGGGGGAAAATGCCTATTTGTTTCAAGTGACTATTAGGGCAAGAATCAGAGGAAAGTCCAAACGTATATTGTTTTGTTTTGGGGGGAACCTATGTTTATAGGATAGCCGTGTCTGTCGGAGAGCTCACATGCTCCACACTGGCCAACATGTATGTTTGCAAATAAACATTCATTACAAACATACTGTAAATCAGGGGCCTCAAACTTTTTAAACAGAGGGCCAGGTCACAGTCCCGCAAACTGTTGGAGGGCCGGATTATAATCTGAAAAAAACATGAATGAATTCCTATGCACACTGCACATATCTTATTTGTAGTGCAAAAGCACTTAAAACAATACAATAATTAAAATGAAGAACAATTTAAACAAATATAAACTTATTAGTATTTCAATGGGAAGTTTGGACTTGCTTTTGGCTGATGAGATAGGATTGTTGTTGTTTTTGTTGTTGTTTTTGTTGTTGTTGTTGTGTGCTTTCAAGTCATTTCAGACTTAGGTTGACCTTGAGTGAGGGTCGGGTAAATGACATTGGAGGGCCGTATCCGGCCCCCGGGCCTTAGTTTGAGGACCCCTGCTGCAAATCTTCATACTCTCCCATTAGTAAGAGAAAGACCCCGTGGTCACTGCCTTATTAATCAGGAATCTGCCAAGCCAAGCACTTGCAACTCACTTCAATTAGCTTTATAAATTCACAAGAGTTCTTGTGAAAATGGGGAAAAAACACAAATTAAAAATTACTATTTGTTGTCTCTGAGGTAACAATTTTCTAGAAAGGTCTGTTCTCCTATGTGACTTCCACTGGATGTTGGCTATGGAATTACAGTGGAGAACCTAAAGATTCCTAGCAGGTGTTCTCTCTAGCAATCCTTAGTTTCATCAATGTGCCTTTATGATCACTTTCTAGTAGAGCTGGAAATTGACACTGGAAAACCTAGAGATTTCTAGAGAGAACATTTTAATAAAATCAATGAATAATCAAATCTGCAAATGTGGAGAGCTGACTGTATTTTATTTCCATGCATTTCTACCACCACACATACTCCCCCCCACCTCCTCCAAAAGGAGGCAGAACCAGGTGAAAATATTTCTAAAATTTATCAAACATCAGAATTTATGTCTGGATTTTGGAGTTCCAAATCCACGGAATTCTCCATCTATGCCACCAATGCATGCAACCAATGTACTAAAAATCCACCATTCTTATCTTTGGAATTCCTCTCCCCTCCCAAGTTCAGCAGTTTCCCCATTCCATAAGATACCAATGTACAAAAATGGACATGTATTTTAATTAATACTCCATCTAACAGGACATGCGTGCAGTTGGCAATTGAAATGGCTTCAGATTACGATTTTGGATTATATTATTTTAATGTTAATATCAAGCTGTTTTAATTCTATATTTTGCCTAAATGTCTGTTTATGTTAGAAATCCACAGTGGCACAGTGGGTTAAACTGCTGAGTTGCTAAACTTGCTGATCGAAAGGTTACAGGTTTGAATCTGTGGAGCGGGGTGAGCTCCTGCTGTTAGCCCCAGCTTCTGCCAACCTAGCAGGTCAAAAGCATGCAAATGTAAGTAGATCAATAGATACTGCTCTGGCGGGAAGGTAACGGCACTCCATGCAGTCATGCCGGCAACATGACCTTGGAGGTGTCTATGGGCAATGCCGGCTCTCCGGCTTAGAAATGGAGATGAGCAGCAACCCCCAGAGTCGAACACTTAATGTCAGGGGAAAACCTTTTCCTTTTTTACTTGTGTATGTTTCATGTTTAATATGCTTTTAATGATTTTAATTTATAGTTATATGTCATCGTTTTGGATATTATGCTTTGATGTGTATGTATGTTGGCATTGAATCTTGCCATTATTTGATGTACAGCGCATTGAGTCCTCCATGGGTGAGAAAAGCAGTATATAAATGCAGTAAATAAATAAATAAATAAATCAGAGAGCTTTGCAGAGACTGTGGTGGAGATGGTAGAGATTCCAACAGGGGAAATAAATGAAGTCCAGCCTATCTTCAATGTACAAATTTAGTTTGGAATTTTACCAAGTTCTGCTGAGAGGACAATTATCTCAGGAAAACATGGATTGCATTACAACAACATTCCTTGTTTGAGGGGTTGGGAGGGATGGGGAGGGGAGGATCCTGCTTACTTGACACAAAATACTGAAGCCATTAGTGTAGCCTCTTTAGAGCTGAAATAAACATATGTATTATATGTCTCTAAGTCTCAGCGGAGAGTACAATTGGTGTCATATTCTGACATAAATCCATTAGCAACATAATGACATCTAAGTATTGGCCATGCTAATGGTTTAAATTAGAACACTTGAAAGAGAGAGAGAGAGAGAAAGGGGAGATAGAGTGAGAAAGACCCCAAATGTTTTTCATTGGAAGAATACATTGTCATCATAAAACTCCACCAAATAATCCTCCAGATTTGTCACTAAAAAAGGAAAAACTGGGAAGATATAATATAATTACAGGCTTATTCCAAAGGATGCTGCTAGGTGTTGGTGAAAGCATTAAAAAGACATGGAAAGACCTGCTTACAAACATACATAAAAGCCATAAAAGACAAAACATCCAAAAATGAGGGGGAAAGAGGAAAAGAAAGGGAATGGAAGAGGCAATCAAAAGAGTAAGTCAAAATTCAACAGCTCGAAGTGAGTGAGTTGGGAAATGCAGTGACAATGCTGTTTGCTTGGAATGATTGTTAAAGAGAAGGAATGCTGTGGTCAGATTCACACAATGGAATATGCTCTGTATGTTCTTGAATGAGTCATAGAATCATAGAATCACAGAGTTGGAAGAGACCTCATGGGCATCAAGTCCAACCCCCTGCCAAAAAGCAGGAAAATTGCATTCAAACCACCCCCGACAGATGGCCATCCAACCTCTGTTTAAAAGCTTCCAAAGAAGGAGCCTCCACCACACTCCGGGGCAGAGAGTTCCACTGCTGAACAGCTCTCACAGTCAGGAAGTTCTTCCTCATGTTCAAATGGAATCTCCTTTCCTGTAGTTTGAAACAGTTGTTCCACGTCCTAGTCTCCAGCACAGCAGAAAACAAGCTTGCTCCCTCCTCCCTATGATTTCCTCTCACATATTTATACATGGCTATTCTCTTCTGCAGGCTAAACATGCCCAGCTGTTTAAGCCACTCTTCATAGGGCTTGTTCTCCAAACCCTTGATCATTTTAGTCACCCTCCTCTGGACACATTACAGCTTGTCAACAACTCCCTTCAATTGTGGTGCCCAGAATTGGACATAATATTCCAGATGTGGTCTAAACAAGGCAGAATAGAGGGATAGCATGACTTCCCTGGATCTAGACACTCGCCTCCTATTTACGCAGGCCGAAATCTCATTGGCTTTTTTGGCGCCGCATCACATTGTTGGCTCATGTTTAACTTGTTGTCCATGAGGACCCCAAGATCTTTTTCACACGTATTGCTCTCACATGCGTCCCCCATTCTGTATCTTTGCATTTCATTTTTTCTACCGAATGCTTTCAGTTTCTTCTTCTTTGTACTGTATAAGCATCTTAGACCGCTCTTAGTATCCACACTTGTGTTCTGTTAGGTTTCCTGCTCTTATACTATTCAAGAATTGCTAAGGCTTGTTCCTGTGTGGCTTTTTTTTCATTTAGGAGAAATTTTATCTTGCAGTTCCTTGCAAACAATATACAGACAGTGTTTTTTCTGACAACTGTGTCCTCATCAACTTCTTTGCAGCTTCTTTGCATGGCTCCTCAACTTTGCAAGATGAAGAATACTTAATATGTATTTATATGACTGCTGGCAATAATTCTGGCAACTGTAACAAACACAACAGAGAACAAAGTAGGATTTTTACAACTATGTCTCACTTGCTGTTTAAAGTTGAGGAGGGTTTGATGGGGCACAGAGCTGTCTTCTTGGGGTCAAATACCAGGAGAATGACAAGGACAAGAGAGGAACCAAGTAAAGTGATGAGTATATTGCTGGTGCTGTACAAATAAATGAACAGCAACCCTGAAGCAGGACACGTTGTCATGGGTAGCAGCTTTTACTGATATTCACTCATCAGATCACTTTAGGTTTCTTGGCATCATTTCCTCCCTTTCTTTTTTAACTGACAGCAAAAAAGCCACAGAACCATGAGAAAACCACAGGAAGCCCCTTCAACTGACAAGTCGTGTTTGATTCCCTGGAAGAAAGGACAGGCAAAGAGACAGAAACAGAGAGAGAGAAAAATATCTTATGTGTGATTTCTGTCAGAAATAGAGATCAAATGTTTTAAATAGCAAACATTTTCTTTCAGATTTTTTTTTCACCACACTTGGATGTGAGACGGACAATGAATAACAGCTGCGGTGGATGTCTTTCAGAGAAAAGAACTGGAAAACAACACCTATTGAGTATTTCTTCTTGAAGAAACCACTATGAAATTTAAGATTTTGCTATGAATTGATAGGAGACGTGAGTGTACAACCACACAACTGTGTCAATTTGCTTATTTATGTATGGTTTGTTGTTGTTGGTTGTTGTTGTTGTTGTTGTTGTTGTTGTTGTTGTTGTACACCGTCAAGTCATTTCCAAGTTATGGTGGCTCTAGGGCAAACCTATCATGGGATTTCTTGGCAAGATTTGTTCAGAAGCGGATTTACCACTGTCTTTCTTTGGGCCTGTGAGAATTTGATTTACCTAAGATCTTTCATAGCCAGGAGAAGATTTGAAGCCTAACTACCCTGATTTCTAGTTCAACACTCAAACCAACACCAGCTTAATAATAGTAGTAGTAGTAGTAGTAATAATAATAATAATAATAATAATAATAATAATGTGCGGTTTTCTGGCATTGTATATTTCTGCTGCTTCTGTGATTGTTTATTTTAATTCTGCATTTTAATTCTGTAGCCCATTGGGCTAGAAGGCATGATCATCAAGTTTGCAGACGACACCAAATTGGGAGGGATAGCCAATACTCCAGAGGACAGGAGCAGGATTCAAAATGATCTTGACAGATTAGAGAGATGGGCCAAAACTAACAAAATGAAGTTCAACAGTGACAAATGCAAGATACTCCACTTTGGCAGGAAAAATGAAATGCAAAGATACAGAATGGGGGATGCCTGGCTCGAGAGCAGTACGTGTGAAAAAGATCTTGGAGTCCTCGTGGACAACAAGTTAAACATCAGCCAACAATGTGATGTGGCGGCAAAAAAAGCCAATGGGATTTTGGCCTGCATCAATAGGAGCATAGTGTCTAGATCTAGGGAAGTAATGCTACCCCTCTATTCCGCTTTGGTTAGACCACACCTGGAATATTGTGTCCAATTCTGGGCACCACAGTTCAAGAGAGATATTGTCAAGCTGGAATGTGTCCAGAGGAGGGCGACTAAAATGATCAAGGGTCTGGAGAACAAGCCCTATGAGGAGCGGCTTAAGGAGCTGGGCATGTTTAGCCTGAAGAAGAGAAGGCTGAGAGGAGATATGATAGCCATGTATAAATATATGAGGGGAAGCCACAGGGAGGAGGGAGCAAGCTTGTTTTCTGCTTCCCTGGAGACTAGGATGCTTCAAACTACAAGAGAGGAGATTCCATCTGAACATGAGGAAGAACTTCCTGACTGTGAGAGCCGTTCAGCAGTGGAACTCTCTGCCCCGGAGTGTGGTGGAGGCTCCTTCTTTGGAAGCTTTTAAGCAGAGGCTGGATGGCCATGTGTCAGGGGTGATTTGAATGCAATATTCCTGCTTCTTGGCAGGGGGTTGGACTGGATGGCCCATGAGGTCTCTTCCAACTCTTTGATTCTATGATTCTATGATTTGACGATGGATGTCCAGAATCAGTAGTATCCACCGTGGTCCTTTTTATCCTGGGCATCAACTGAGCCAGTATAGACTTCGTTTTGATTTGCTTCTCCATAGCGCCAATGGGTTAGGTGCTCTTGGTTTCACTCCTCAGCTGAGACCTCTCTGGCTTGGTTGGACCTGCTGATAGTTACATTACAGCACAGCTCTCAGCATCCTTGGAGCAGTTAAGCCCCCCACCAAATCCAGATTGACAAGTTTTGGAACACAATACACCAGACATCACGATTGTGGAAAAGAAAAAAGTTTGGATTATTGATGTCACCATACCAGGTGACAGTCGCATTGAGGAAAAACAACAGGAAAAACTCAGCCGTTATCAGGACCTCAAAATTGAACTGCAAAGGCTCTGGCATAAACCAGTATAGGTGGTCCCAGTGGTCATCGGCACACTGGGTGCTGTGCCAAAAGATCTCAGCTGGCATTCGAAAACAATAAAGATTGACAAAATCACAATCTGTCAACTGCAAAAGGCCACCTTACTTGGATCTGCGTGCATCATCCAAAAATACATCACAGAGTCCTAGACACTTGGGAAGTGTTCGAGAAGGGATTTTGAGAACACAAGCTCCCACCTACAGTATGATGTAGTACAGTCCAGCATTCAACCACTTCAGTCTGCTTAACTTTGTTGAATAGCTCTTTAATACAAAAGTCTCCAGTGCTTTAGGAATACTGCTGAGGATGGAGAATCATGCCATGACAGATCCCATCCTATTATCCTTCAGAGCTTAGGTACAAGTATAATGAGAATTGAGATCATTTTGTTGTTTATTCCTTTAATTAACCATTTATCCTAATGACCCAATGTCAGGAATGATCTATCGTATTTCCTCTCCAGCAGCAGCTGTTCCACGGACAGCCCTTCATCATGTAAATAGAAAAGGTCCCCAACAATCACAACACAGCTTTTTAGCGCCACTGTTTGTGTTTAAAATTGAATGATGAATGATACTACATGTGCTGGCTGAAGAACATCACTACTGATGATGGAAAACACAATTGAATTAATTGATGTTGAAGATTTTGTAAAATACGACCATTCCAAACCTGCTTTTCTGCAAATGTATGTATTGTTGTGGTAACAGAAACAGAACAATTGTCGTCGTCATCTTCATCAATCATCACTTTCAGCACTAACATTTACTTGGAATTTACAAAGCAATACATAAAGATTCACTTTAAAAGGTTTGCTATTTAATTGGGTGGATGGAAAGAAAAGACACTCTGTATAACAATGTTTAATAAATTATGCTTCTAGGTGAGTCATCAGAAGGTATTCCCCAACTCTCTCTTTTTGTGCATTTCTGTGCATGTGTGCCCTGTCAGGAGGATAAAATGGGTGCCATAGAAGAAAAATCTGTGTTTTTGTTTTAGGCTCAACTTTGCATTCCATACATGGTCATTTTTCAATCTCAGACAGCAGCCTAGATGTGGGCATGAATAGGAAGGCATTAGCATCCAATTAAAAAGTTGCATCCAGAAGGAATTTAGGATGTATGCATGGTGCATGCACTTGTCTTATTTTTTCTCTTTGTTTTCACTGTTTGCAATTGCACCTTGAGTATTTCACTCTTGAAAAAACTCCCACCCATCTGTAACTCCCGAGGCATCTGCTTGTCCAATTTTGTGGGATTCTTTTCAGCTTGTTCTTCCTGAGACCGTGGGGGAGGTTCTTGGGGCTGTGAGGGCGACCACTTCGGCTCTTGACCATTGCCCATCTTGGCTTATCAAATCTGCCAAGGAGGGATTGGCTGATTGGTTTGTATTGATCATTAACGCATCGTTGGAGCAAGGGATTTTTCCATCTAATTTGAAACAGGCTGTGGTTCGCCCACTCCTTAAAAAGGCTTCCCTTGACTCCACAGTGCTGAGCAATTACAGGCCAATCTCCAACCTCCCTTTTTTGGGTAAGGTGCTGGAGCGGGTGGTCGCCTCTCAGCTCCAGGCTTCTTGGATGACATCAACTACCTGGATCAGTCACAGTCTGGTTTCAGGCCTGGTCATGGCACCGAGACAGCCTTGGTCGCCTTGGTGGATGACCTCCGCAGGGAGCTGGACAGGGGGAGTGTGACTCTGCTGGTTCTCTTGGACATCTCAGCGGCTTTCGATACCATCGATCATGGTATCATTCTGGGTCGTCTCTCTGGGATAGGGCTTGGGGGCACTGCTTTGCTGTGGCTCCGGTCCTTCTTGGAGGGTCGATCCCAGATGGTGAAGCTGGGAGATGCCTGCTCAGACCCCTGGCCTTTGACCTGTGGGGTCCCGCAAGGCTCTGTTCTATCTCCCATGCTTTTTAACATCTACATGAAACCGCTGGGAGAGGTCATCCAGAGTTTTGGAGTTGGGTGCCATCTCTACGCAGATGACGCACAACTCTACTACTCTTTTCCATCTAATTCCAAGGAGGCCTCTCGGGTGCTAGACGAGTGCCTGGCCGCTGTGTCTATCTGGATGAGGACGAACAAGCTGAAGATCAATCCCGACAAGACAGAGGTCCTCCTGGTTGATCGCAAACCAGACCGGGGTATAGGGTGGCAACCTGTGTTGGACGGGGTTACACTCCCCCTGAAGCCACAGGTCCGCAGCTTGGGAGTCCTCTTGGATTCATCGCTTACGCTTGAGGCTCAGGCGTCGGCGGTGTCCGGGAGGGCTTTTGCACAACTGAGATTTGTGCGCCAGCTGCGCCCGTACCTCGCGAAGGCTGATCTGGCCAGGGTGGTCCACCTCTAGACTGGACTACTGCAATGCGCTCTACGTAGGGCTGCCCTTGAAAACGGCTCGGAAATTCCAACTGGTCCAACGGGCAGCAGCCAGGATGCTAACAGGGGCCCCTTACAGAGAGAGGTCAACCCCCCTGTTTAGGGAGCTCCACTGGCTGCCGTTTATTTTCCGAGCCCAATTTAAGGTGCAGGTGCTTACCTACAAAGCCTTGAACGGTTTGGGACCACCCTACCTGCGAGACCGCATCACAGTCTACGAACCCACACGCTCGCTCCGGTCATCAGGAGAGGCCCTGCTCGTGATCCCACCTGCCTCGCAGGCGCGTTTGGTGGGGACGCGGGACAGGGCCTTCTCTGTGGTGGCCCCCCGCCTCTGGAATGCCCTCCCGAAAGATCTCAGACAGGCCCCCACCTTGGCGGTTTTTAGAAAAAACCTGAAAACCTGGCTATTCCAACGTGCCTTCTCAGATTAGGAACCCCACTACCAAAGCCCAGAAGCACTTTAGTAGAGTCAAGATCACCCTCAACGCACACCGCACTTATACTTTAATCTCATATCCCCCCGACACTTTTTCAGCACTTTTAACCCTGTACCCCACTTCAGCCGGCTCAGTTTTTAATAATGTCCTGTTGTATTGTTATTGCTGTTGTTTTCTGTTTTAACTGTTTTATTTGCTATATATTGTATTGTTGTATTGTGTTGTGTTGGGCTCCGGCCTGTTGTAAGCCGCATCGAATCACTTGGGAGATGCTAGCGGGGTACAAATAAAGTTTAATAATAATAATAATAATAATAATAATAATAATAATAATAATTTCTGTGTATTTTCACCTAAATACCTGAACAGGGTCCATATGTTTGTTATATCCCCCTTCTATGCTGCCATATAATCCATGTCATCAGATCAGATAATCCACATTATCTGCTTTGAATTCAGTTATCTGAGTTTGCCATATAATCCAGCTCAAAGCAGATAAACTGAATTTTATATGGCAGTGTAGAAGGGGCCTTTGTTGTTATCTTAGAGCACAATCACACTTTAAGTTCAATATAGGTGTATTGCAGAAAACAGCATCTTTATGGTGTGTTCTTCCACACGGTAACACCTAACACAATTTGTTTCATATCCAGATTCTGATAGTCTATATTTCTGATAGTATTCTGATGGTATTCTGATATTTCTCTTTGCTTGGAGGCAGCAAATCTTCTTGAGTGGATGAAGAGAAATGGGCAACATAATGACATCCAGTAAATAATCCTACATGTCCTGAACAGAGAAGTAGTAAAAAAAGATGATCAAGAAAAATAATTGAAAATCAGGAGGGGAAAAAGATGGCCTTGATTTTTATGTATATGAATTCATAGGCTAGTCTGGAATAACACTGGCTCAATTAAAATCTTCAGTTTGTCACGTGGACTCAAATCTACAATTTCTATTTCGTTTTATCAATTGCTAAGAAAGAGAAAATGACATCAATCTTAGGCAGTATGGATTAATATACTGGTAAATCTTATGTGAATTTAGAAGAATTTAGAAAAAGCATATCAAATTTGCAATGACTGTTAAAGTTTGGGATCAGGGATAGGAGAATCAATTTTAAGTAGCATGATGTGTTCCAGAAACACCATGCAAGGCAAAGCTCTATATCTGAAAATTATTTCTTAGTATCTTTGAGTTGTTCAGAACCCATCATCACAGTGAGTAGCTTGTAAGATGTGAAAGGTTTCAAGCATTCACTCAAAAATTACAACAGCAAAACAACAGAGAGTAAACAATCAGGCAGATCAAATCACCTCTCAAAGAAAGATTCCCCCAGGCACTTCCAAGCCATTAAATGCTAATCAAGGTGGTCAGTTGAAACATTCACACCTAGCTCCAGCAGACACCCTGGTCTTTCCACCCATTTTCCTACTTCCAACACACCTCACTACCTCTGAGGATGCTTGCCATAGATGCAGGCGAAACATCAGGAGAAAATGCCTCTAGAACATGGCTATATAGCCTGGAAAACCTACAACAACCCAGTGATTCCGGCCATGAAAGCCTTCGACAATACATTCACTGAATGCTTGAAATCTTTCACATAGCCTTCTACATTTCATGTAGAAGAAAGGTGTGGTTGATCAGTTTGTTTGTTTGTTTATTTATTTATTTATTTTATTTCAAACATTTGTACCCCGGCCTTCTCAACCCCCTGGGGAGGGCTCAGGGTGGCTTACATCCGGCACAATTCGATGCCATTACATATAAATAATACATACAGCAATACAAATAAAAACACAGTAAATTGATTACAAAATTAGTTTAAAAATAGAGTGATAAACAATACAAACAATACTGGCTGTCTAACCTTGTCTAAAAATGAATTCAGCGAACACAACACAATCAGAAACCTATCCATAGTCCATTTTCCATTATCGTCTATCAGTTATCTGCAAGCTACCCGAAGGCCTGGTCCCAGAGCCATGTTTTTAATTTTCTCCTGAAGGTGATGTTGGGACTCAGCCTGTGATTGAACCTGAGCCTGTGCTTGAACCTGTGAGGGTGTTTCAGTCTTCTGATGTTTCTGTGTCTGATGTGGGTAATGAGGAGGGAATTCAGTCTCCTGTTCCTTCTGATGCGGGGGATGCCGGGTCTGACTCTGAGGTGCAAGATGGAGACACTGTTGTCAATGAGTTTCATGCAGACACTGACAGAGAGGTTTCGGTGCAAAGGGCAGATTCTCATGAGAATGTTTCTGTCAGGCCTTGGGAGAAAGGCCTTACTCCCTCCTCTTGTGAGCTCTCCAGATTCTAGTTTGTAAAACAGTCTGACACCTGGTAAGTTAATGAGGAGTCAGATAAGCAGACTCGACGGCTGGAGATTGGCCAGAATCGACAAGAGGCCCAATGTTTACGTAGATCCAAAAGAATTTGCTAGTTAAGGTCAAAGACTGGAGGAAAACGAAACCAGTTTTTGGGATTTAAGGTTTGCCTGTAGAAAATCTTGTCAGATCAGGCATTGTTTGGAAACCAAGTACAAGCCTCATGGAATTCTTGCTCAAGTGGTCTCGTCTTCCTGGATTTTTCTAGCTTTTCAAGGTGACTAGAAGCGTCTGGTCTGTTCTTGCTTCTTGTTTGAATCCTGTCTAGATAATCATTGCCATGGATTATATTTTCATGCTTTTTGAACATTGCTTTTGATTGCTGCATTTAGACACTGTTTTATCTTGCTGCCTTTGAATGCCTTATTGCTTTTTTGGAATCTTATCTATCTTTACAAGCATTTATTTCTATTGGCTTTATTGCTAAGCTTTAGTAAAAAGGACTGTTTCTTCACTCAACGTGTGGTGTGTTTATAGTCAAAGGTCTACTTCCTGTTCTGGAGTGCAACAGGCAAGGAGGGATGCTGCTAGCCTGATTTCAATGGTGAGGGTGTTCCACAGGCAGGGGGCCACCACCGAGAAGACCCTGTCTCTTGTCCCCGCCAAGCATGTTTGTGCCAAAGGAAGGGATGTTTGTGCCAAAGGCAGGGCTGAGAGCAGGGCCTTTCCAGAAGATCTCGGAAGATCTTAAATTTAGAGGCAGAACGTAGAGGGAGATACGTTTGGACAGGTAAGCTGGGCCGGAGCCGTATAGGGCTTTGTAGGTCAAAACCAGCATTTGAATTGTGCTTTGAACATAAGAGAGTGGTTAAAAGTGTATGAATGGGTTTAACTGTTTTTATCATGTTTAAGTATTGTATTTGCTTTGTTAACCACCCTGAGTCGCCCTGAGGGCTGAGAAGAGCGGTATACAAATATAGTAAATAAAAATAATAAATAATAGAAGCATCTAGGGAGGTTGTAAGGAAATTGAGAGTTAATGGAGGCTGCCCCCCCCCCCAACCTTTCCCTCACAGTAAGCTCCATGGAGGAAGAAACAAAATTCTCACCCCAGAGGGCTTTGCAGGAGCTATTTGTCCATATATTTCCCAGGGCCCTTCCACACAGCCCTATATCCCAGAATATCAAAGCAGAAAATCCCACAATATCTGCTTTGAACTGGGTTATCTGAATCCACACTCAGAAAATGTGGGATTTTCTGCCCAGATATCCCCATTGGGGACAAATACACATACACATGCAAACTCATTTCTGGGAGGGAAACAGCAGCTCCTGGGGTCAAGTTGGTTTTGGAGCAAGAGCGGTGAGATGGAAGGAAGGGAGGGGCAGGCTTTGGCAGGGAGAGGGTGGAGAGGTGCCCCTCATAGAATCATAGAATCAAAGAGTTGGAAGAGACCTCATGGGCCATCCAGTCCAACCCCCTGCCAAGAAGCAGGTGTATTGCATTCAAATCACCCCTGACATCTGTTTAGAAAGCCTCTGTTAAAAAGCTTCCAAAGAAGGAGCCTCCACCATGCTCCGGGGCAGAGAGTTCCACTGCTGAACGGCTCTCACAGTCATATGGTCCCCTCTAGGCTGGATTACTGTAATGCGCTCTACGTGGGGCTGCCCTTGAAAACGGCTCGGAAATTCCAATTGGTCCAACGAGCAGCAGCCAGGATGTTAACTGGCGCTCCTTACAGAGAGAGGTCAACCCTCCTGTTCAAGGAGCTCCACTGGCTGCCGTTTATCTACCGAGCCCAATTTAAGGTGCAGGTGCTTACCTACAAAGCCCTGAACGGATTGGGACCAGCCTACCTGCATGACCGCATCTCCGTCTACGAACCCACACGTTCACTTCTTTCATCTGGAGAGTCCCTGCTCGTGATCCCGCCTGCGTCGCAAGCGCGTTTGGTGGGGACACGAGACAGGGCCTTTTCCGTGGTGGCCCCCCTGACTCTGGAACACCCTCCCCAAAGATCTTAGACAGGCCCCTACATTGGCAGTCTTCAGAAAGAACTTGAAGACCTGGCTGTTCCGATGTGCCTTCCCCAAATAGGAAATCTCCAATACCAAGTCCCATAAGCACTTTATTAGAATTAAGATTGCCGCACACTGCACACTGCACTTGCCCTATAATCCTTACATATCACCTGTCACACCAGCACTTTTAATCCTGTACCCTTTACTCTGTCCCAGCCCAGTTTTATTGTGTTTTGGTGTATTGTGTATTGCTTGTTGTTTTGTTGTTTTAATATTGCTTTAATTGTTTTGAATTTGCTTTAGGTGTATTGTTATGTTGTGTATTGAGGCCTTGGCCTTTGTAAGCCGCATCGAGTCCTTCGGGAGATGCTAGCGGGGTACAAATAAAGTTTAATAATAATAATAATAATAATAATAATAATAATAATAATAATATGGTCCCAGTGAAGGGGCACCGATGTAGGGCACAGGCTCACCAGCACACACAAGCTTAGGCATCCCATCCCCTCAACGGCCCAATGTATCTATGCAAGGAGGAAGCCATAAGTTGGATTTTTTACTACAGAGGCTTTATTGCAGGCCTAGCAATATTGACAAACATGCATACAGGAATGCAATTAAAGGGTTTGTTGCAACCCCCAATGGGGTTTTTATCACTTTGGCAGTAAATTGAATACACATTCTTGTTAGTGTTCAAAGATCAATCATTTCATTGGTCTAAGCAAGCTATACAGATGCTCATTGGTTCTTTGTGATTTTGACAGGCATGAAAGCACATGTAGGACCGTAAGAATGGCACAACTATAGTCTATTCCTTTTCTCCATCTCTCCCTCACTTGGCAGTACGCACCCTCAACCGCAGACCATATTTTAAGTCTCACAGCCCACAGGTTAAGAACCACTGCTAGACTTTAGAAAGAAATGGGTGGAATGGGGAAGCCCTGTCTCATTAAATATGAAAATCCCTCCATTGTCTCAATGTGGATTGTATCCTGCCTTGCAGAGTACCATAGTGCCAGAGCCATGGAAACACAAAGTGGTGGATTTGCACTGGGCTGTGTCCTTTGAATGGTAGTTCAGTTGAAAGCCAGGGAGGGAGGGGGAAGGGTTGGAAGGAAGAGCAAAGTGTGAATGCCCTCAACTATTACCACTAATTGAACAGACATGAAAGACGGACAATTTGTCCGACTAGATAAGCCCCTTACACAGTTATTAACCAAGCATTCAGACCTTACTGAATCACAACTATTATTGCCTCTTGTCTTCAGCAAGCATAACATGTCATTGGAATGCTGCACAAAAAAAATATGAGTGACTGTTTGAAACAAAGCTGCAGTAATCCTTTAAGTACCAAGCCAAAAAGAACTGGGTTGTTTGGGATATAATTGAGTGCTCCAAGGCATCCACATAGCTGCTAAGTAATGACATTTAAATTTTATATATTTATGCTGCAGTGAGGCATCATCTTTGCATCAAATGTATAGCATGATTAAACAAGCTCACTACCACCCTGCTGCTCTGCCTGGTGAATGAATGAGGTCCCCAGGCCTAAGCTGTCAAGCCACAAAGGTCAACAGGCTTTATTTATTTTTATTTCTTTTACCAATAATGGCCCTTATTCTAATGAGCCTTATTTGCCTGTGTATTGATTGCAGGACTGAGAAAATTATTATCAACTAGCTGTCCCCTGCCACGCGTTGCTGTGGCCCAGTCTGGTGACCTGGAAAATCAAATAATGAGAAAATGCTAGTCCTTTTTTAGGGGTTCCTTTCAAACCTATACTATATCTCTCTGTGTGTGAATCATTTCTATCTATCTAATCTATGGCTGGATGGCTCTTTGTCAGGAGGGCTTTGATTACATTTTCTTGCCCTGGTGGAGGGAGTTGGACTGGATGGCCTTCAGTATGGGGGTTCTGTGTGGGAAGTTTGCCGCAATTCTGTCGTTGGTGGGGTTCAGAATGCTCTTTGATTGTAGGTTAACTATAAATCCCAGTAACTACAATCCCAAATGTCAATGTCCCCCAAACTCCATCTGTGTCCATATTTGGGCTTATGGAACATTCGTGCCAAGTTTGGTCCAGATCCATCATTGTTTGAGTCCACAGTGCTCTCTGGATGTAGGTGAACTACAACTCCGAAACTCAAGGTCAATGCCCACCAAACCCTTCTAGTGTTTTCTGTTTGTCATGGGAGTCCTGTGTGCCAAGATTGGTTGAATTCCATTGTTGGTGAAGTTCAGAATGCTCTTTGATTGTTGGTGAACTTTAAATCCCAGGAACGACAATTCCCAAATAGCAAACTCAATTTTTTAAGTGATGGTCACTCCTTGGGTTAGTAGGTGCTGTGGCCAACCTTCTCTCTTGCCTTCCTTCCTTCTCTCCCTCTTTCCTTCGTTCCTTCCTTTTTTTCATTTCCTTCTCTCTTTTCTCCCTCCCTCCCCTCCCTCCCCCTTTTCTTTTCTTTTCCTTCTTTCTCTCTTTTCTTCCTTCTCTCCCTTTCTTTCCTTTGCTCTTTGCTTCCATTCCTCCTCTCTTTCCTGCTTTCTTTCCTTCCCTCTTTCTCTCTCTCCTTTCTTCTCCGCCACTTCCCTCCTTTACCTCTTGCCTGGAAGGAAGGATCCTCGGAGTCAGGCGCAGAGCAGGTGGGAGGGAGGTGCTTTGGAAGCAGGCCTCGCTCACCCAGCGCAGCCCCTTTTCTCTGCCATGGCTGCAGGGCACCTTCTTGCCTGTTTGCTGGTTGGGCATGCCGTTGGTGCCTCTCTCGCTGGCTGTGCTCACGTGGCGGGGGTGGGGGGGAGGAGAATGGGTTTGAACGCATGCGCAGTGTTCTCTTTTAAAATTTAAGGTCTTACTGTTTTTTGGGATGAATTTTTTTGAGTGCAGGACATAGATTGGTCTGAATGCTGTGTTCTGTCCAAATTTGGTGTCAATCCCCCCAATGGTTTTTGAGTTCTGTTAATATCACAAACGAACATTACATTTTTATTTATATAGAAGTTTCAAAATGTCCTGATCAGCATGGCTGCTGGAGCCCCCGGTGGCGCAGTGGGTTAAACCCCTGTGCCGGCAGGACTTGAAGGTTTGCAGGTTCAAATCCGGGGAGAGCGCAGATGAACTCCCTCTATCAGCTCCAGCTCCTCATGCGAGGACATGAGAGAAGCCTCCCACAAGGATGGTAAAACAAAAGATCCGGGCATCCCCTGGGTAATGTCCTTGCAGACAGCCAATTCTCTCACACCAGAAGCAACTTGCAGCTTCTAAAGTCGCTCCTGACATGACCAAAAAAAAAAGCATGGCTGCTGGCAGTGGTCCTAAAAAGTAACTTTTCCAAGTTCTGCTATATTTTTGTATTTTATATGGATTACATACAGGGAAGAAAGTATAGACTTCTTTGCTGAGCAAAAAAAAATAATCCACTGTCTAATGATCATGCTGCTTGTCTGCTTGGTTGCCTACTTCTGAAAGAGTATAGGGACCTCATCACATTAGCGGCAGCAGTGGTGGGTGGCAGCACTCCTATTTGTCATGAGACGTGAGGAATCCAGCAACCCATACCTCGCTTCCCCTCCCCTCGCATCACCCACCAGGAGGGCGATCACATGGGAAAGTGTAGAATGCACGTGGTGCGCCCGGCTTCCCCCCTTACATTTGGTGACATGGGAAGCCTCCCGTGTTGCCTGGGCAGCAGCAGCACACCAGTGCTGCACCCATGGAGCCGTCACAACACCCATGGATGAAATCAAATCAAAATATTTATTTCGGTCATTGACCAGCACAGGAAATAGTGTCACATTTCCATACAAACCTGGCATGTTTGGTACATTAAAAATATAAATATAACTACTAAAAACACAATATGGGTGAGGGAGCAGAAGGGGAAACAGGGTAAAAACATACAATGCCCAGATCCACCACCAAATTGTAGATTCAGGGAAGAAGATTACTGGGCACACAGTTGACTTTTGGAAATAGTCATTCCCTGGCGGATTTTGTATGCTGCTGCACAGAACTTTGCAACATTGTAGGTTGTAGCTGAATTAGTATCTGCAAGTAGCATGGAGGTATAAAATTGTCCTGAATGGCCTGGGTGCTTGTCTATCAGAGGTAAGATAAGCCTGGCACGGATATCCCTGTAGATCGGGCACTGAAGGAGCACATGTTCTATTGTTTCTACATGACCCGAGTCACAGGGGCAGAGTCTCTCTGGGAAAGGGATCTTCCGGTAGCGGCCTTCGAGTACAGCTGATGGGAGAGTGTGGCATCGGGCCAGGGTGAAAGCCCTTCGATGAATAGGAACCTCTAAGTATGTTAAATATGCCATAGGGGAGGCAAGGTATCTGCTGTCTTCACTGATGAGGAAGCTTGGAGCTGAGGCCAGATTTAGTTGGCGCTCTGTGTCTGTGATACGTTATTTAATAAGTGCTTTGGCTTGATTGTAATCCATAGCTAATAGTAGACCTGGAGAAAATCCCAACGAGGAGATTTTGGATGCTACCGCCTGCTTCCATGTGGATTGGAAGTCATCCTCCATGGTTAGTGGGGCAAGGCCAAGGGGTGTACGGGACAGTCTGAGCCAGGTTAAGTATGGCCACCCACACCCTGGCCTCCACTCTCATAAAACCCGTCTCTAGTTGCAGGGTGGCATTAGAAACGCATTTAGGGACCTGCAAGGCCGATCTCAGAGACTTGGACTGAACCACCTCTAATGGGGCAAAACTGGGGAAGGGGCCCAGCTGAGCACCATACAAGAGTTGGGCTAATGACTTGGCTTCAAACAGCTTGAGCGCTGCCGGTGTGAAGTGGCCCCCTCTTGTCCTGAGATATTTAAGAACACCCATGGAGCCGCCCTTCTGCACCCATGGAGCCGTCACAACATCATGTGAATGGAACCGGCTGGCTCTATGGTGACTGAGGCTAGATCGGCATTTGACACTGAATCTAGCCACATGTGATAAGGTTGTATGTTAGTATAAAAGAGACTCCATAGTCAATGCATCCGTTTTTTAAAATGTAATAGGGTGTTAGCAGAATTATGGAGTTCTGAAACCATGGGACCTAGGAATGGGGTCCTTTCACCCATTCTCATTGCTGGTACCAGGAGAGTTCTTTTTGTTGAAAATTAAAAGATCAGCAAGGCCCCTGAACCTGGAGGGTTGGGAGACAGAGTATGGTAGACTCAGCATCACTCTTTTTATTCATCTTTCAACTTATTCAACAGGTTAGGGACCAGGGAAAACTAAATGTGGTTAAAAATGAAATCCAGGTTTTTTTTAGTTTGCAAATTAAAGATTAAACACAAGACAGTGCTGAGTCAACGGAGAGATTTTTAAAAAGAGGTAGCGCATGAACAAAATATCCACTCACAATCCCCCTGCTCCCACACAATGCTACATCATAAGTTATAGTTGAAGTATAGGCCATTTATACTTATCTATTTTTATATAATCTATTTATAAAGTTGAGAGACACAATTGGGACATGTCCCTAACTTGGGGTCCTGGGTTGACCAAGGACTGTCCCAAACCTGCCACAGAGCCCATGCCTATGTGTATCCCTAACTTTGTCCCTTGAGCTCAAATGTGAACTGGGACCCCCACAATAATGAGACACACAGCATAGACAAAAGCTCACATGAATTAGGAATACCTGTATATTGGTCATGTGTGTGTGTGTGTGTGGGGGGGGGGGTATGACCAATATAGAGGTGTTAGGCTTTAGACATAATGAAGGTAAGGTAAGGTAAAGGTTTTTCCATGACATTAAGTCCAGTCGTGTCTGACGCTGGGGTGTGGTGCTCATCCCCATTTCTAAGCCGAAGAGCCAGCATTGTCCATAGAAACTTCCAAGGTCATGTGGCCAGCATGACTGCATGGAGCGCTGTTACCTTCCCGCTGTTACCTATTGATCTACTCACACTTGCATGTTTTCAAACTGCTAGGTTAGCAGAAGCTGGGGCTGACAGCGGAAGCTCACGCCACTCCCCGGAATCAAACCTGCGACCTTTCACTCAACATGCTCAGCAGTTCAGCGCTTTAACCCACTGCGCCACCGGGGGCTCTGACATATGCAATGAAATGTCCAACATAATGAAATGTGCATGATAATTGAAAAACTTATCTTTTTAAATACCCCTATATGTTTTTGTCACCTGAAAGATTTGTTGCAGCTCTAACTGGAGCATCACTATGAGCTACAAGAGGGTGATGAACCTCTGCTCTATTAAAGCAATATGAACTTGGATGATGCTATTCCCAGCACATCTACCAGCCTTCCAGTGTATTCATTGGGGATAAAATTAAAATATATGTAGGAAGGAAAAAATGAGAGTGGAAAATAGCATTTCCTGAAAACCAAATGATGAGTTTGGAGCATTGGATTTAGAGCACCAAAATCGTTGCGCCTTTTTTCAGGTAAGGGTAGAACAAGTGCCATTTTACAGATGGCAAACTCTTCACTCTACAGCTATTATAGCTTCTCTGTAGCCAAGACTGTAATCATTCTGTCTTCCCTACTGTGCTCTGTGCCCATTTAGTTAGGAATAGAGAAGCAATGAACAGATTGTTAATATGACTAGCTAGCCCAATGGGACAGAGACGTATACCAACCACCATCTAAAAGAGATTCAGGGAGTCAAGGGGGAAGAATCTGTATGAGCAAACATTGGCACAGATTAGCAAATATTTGTTACTCATGCTATTGCTTCCCAGCAAAATGCAAATCAGAGAGGGAAAGGGAGAAAATGCACACACCACTGAGAATTGAATTGTGCTGTGAGAGAAGGCAGGGGCATTCATTTAGATGCGGAAAGATAGCGGACAACCATATACAACTGCAGCAAGATTTACTGCCAAATGTAAAGGCTTACTCTTTGCCACATTTTTCTGAAAGTGATAATAAATTAGCAGATTTCTAAAAAGTAATCTTATAGTTTATTATTACTTTTAAAAATGGAAATGGATCTGAGTTTTTTTCATGTATGACTAAGGTCTCTGTCTTCACTTGAGGCAATGTTATTTCCATATTTCAAGCCAATGATTCTGTTTCAGGGTGTTAAGTCCCCAGAATAGTATGCTTCCAAGAAACAAACAGGAGAAGCCATGGAGAAGAACTAAACAAGTTCTTGGACGACATCAGCAACATCCACTCAAACATCCAATTTACCATAGAAAAAGTACAGCTGGACCCTCTCTTTACTCTGATCTCAGAGCAGCGGTTGGTGCTTTGGGGGGGGGGGGCAACTGATGACACTGGAGGCAAGATGGAACTGCCTTCATGGCACCTCTCTTCATTCTGATCTCAGAGCAGCAGTTGGTGCTGGGGGGGGGGTCTCCCAACTGATGACACCGGAGGCAAGATGGAGCTGCCTTTTGGCCCCTCTCTTCACTCTGATCTCAGAGCAGCAGCGATGCCCCCCCCCCCCCACACACACACACATGAGATAATTACTGGATCAGGAATTGGTTAAATGGACGAACCCAGAGGGTGCTCACCAATGCTTCCTCTTCATCCTGGAAAGAAGTGACGAGTGGAGTGCCGCAGGGTTCGTCCTGGGCCCGGTCCTGTTCAACATCTTTATTAATGACTTAGATGAAGGGTTAGAAGGCAGGATCATCAAGTTTGCAGATGACACCAAATTGGGAGGGATAGCCAATACTCCAGAGGACAGGAGCAGGATTCAAAACGATCTTGACAGATTAGAGAGATGGGCCAAAAGTAACAAAATGAAGTTCAACAGTGACAAATGCAAGATACTCCACTTTGGCAGGAAAAAGGAAATGCAAAGATACAGAATGGGGAACAATGCCTGGCTCGTAGGGCTGGGCGGTTTCATTTCGTTAATTCGTAATTCGTTAATAATTCGTTATTTTTTCAATTACAAAACGATAACGAACCATTCTGGAGCAATTTTTTAAAAAAACGAATTTTTAAACACGTTTTGTAAATGCTTCGTATTTCGTTATTGTATTCGTTTTGTTATTGTTCTGAGGTCGTTTCGTTATTATTTCCGCATGTCTGGGGCAAGTTTTTTGTTTAATTAGTGAAAAAAACTTATAATATCACACCAACAGTCAACAACAGAGGGAGAGGGAAGCTTCAGAAGTTTTTGGAGGTTTTTTAGCGTATTTCGCGGTCGCGTCCGCCATTAACGAATCGATTCGTTATTGTTTCGGAAATCAATTAGATAATTGTAATTTTTTTAACATTTACGAAATTTCGTAAATATCGAACTTTTTAAGGGAAAATTTTGTAATTATTTTAAATATCGAAACAAAAAACCCCCCCAAATACAAATCGATTTTAGAAACAAATTTTTCCGTTGTTACCCAGGCCTATTGCTAGAGCAGTATGTGTGAAAAAGATCTTGGAGTCCTCGTGGACAACAAGTTAAACATGAGCCAACAATGTGATGTGGCGGCAAAAAAAGCCAATGGGATTTTGGCCTGCATCAATAGGAGTATAGTGTCTAGGTCCAGGGAAGTCATGCTACCCCTCTATTCTGCCTTGGTTAGACCACACCTGGAATATTGTGTCCAATTCTGGGCACCACAATTCAAGAGAGATATTGACAAGCTGGAATGTGTCCAGAGGAGGCGACTAAAATGATCAAGGGTCTGGAGAACAAGCCCTATGAGGAGCGGCCATCCAGCCTCTGTTTAAAAGCTTCCAAAGAAGGATTGCCATGTATAAATATGTGAGAGGAAGCCACAGGGAGGAGGGATCAAGGACGCGGAACAATGGCTTCAAACTACAAGAGAGGAGATTCCATCTGAACATGAGGAAGAACTTCCTGACTGTGAGAGCCGTTCAGCAGTGGAACTCTCTGCCCCAGAGTGTGGTGGAGGCTCCTTCTTTGGAGGCTTTTAAGCAGAGGCTGGATGGCCATCTGTCCGGGGTGATTTGAATGCAATATTCCTGCTTCTTGGCAGGGGGTTGGACTGGATGGCCCATGAGGTCTCTTCCAACTCTTTGATTCTATGATTCTATGACTGATTCTATGTCCTATATCTGCTCCAAGCTTGAGGAAGCTCTCCAAAGTGCTGAATTCCAAGCTGAATGGTGTTTGTATTGCTGTGAGTTTTCTGGGCTATCTCGCCATGTTCCGGAAGTATTTTTTCCTGACTTTTGCACACATTCTCAGAGGTTGTTAGATCTGTTGGAAACTAGGTAAATGAGAATTCTATATCTGTGGAATGCCCAGGATGGAAGAAAGAACCCTTCTCTGTTTGAGGCAAGTGCAAATGTTGCAATTGGCCACCTTCATTAGCATTGATTAGCCTTGCAGCTTCAAACCCTGGCTGGTTGCTGCCTGGGGGATCCTTTGTTGGGAGGTGCTTCTTTTTTATGTTGGCTTTCCAGGCTTTCCCGTAGTCAGAAGCTATTTGAAGCTCTCATGTGATGTGTTATTTTTTTTCTTGAATTTTCAAGTTAGTGTCCTCATAAACTTTTTCAGATTACATGCAGAAGAGAAGTTGTCACAAAAATATTCCTAATAATATTATGTACTACTAAAATTCCTGAAATTGTACACCACTAAGACAGACAGAAAACAACCATTGGAATCATAATGTGCACTGACATTTGTCTCGGTAAGTAGCAAGTTAAAATCTGGCTCTTTACTCAATTTGTACATATGTCTTTTTTCTACTAGTTTGCAAGTTTTTGCTCTCTTTCTTTTTACTCTCTTGAATTGATATAAACTGTTTTCAAACGATTTCCTGATGTTTATATTACTTGTCCCTTCTTTGAGATCTTGGCTTAAAGAACTGAAGATAGCTACTTTTTAAAAAAATAAAGTATACTTAATGTGATAAAATACTAATAATTCAAAGGAAATATTAATTTTTTCATCACAATTTAGACCTTCCATTTACCCACAGGGTTTTCTTCTTATTGAGAACATAGGAAGAGCCACATTGGATCAGATCAAAAGCCCATCTTTTCCACCATTCTGTTCCCACACTGACCATCTAGTGCAATGATCCACAATCTGGGGGTTGCAACCCCCAGAGGGGTCATTCGGCCATTTGAGGGGGGTTGCACTACCACCTCATTTGGCCCTGCCTCCTCTGCCTCTCCAGAATGGCTGCCGGCCCCCTGTGCCAGCCCAACAGCCAACCACTCCCAAAGGCTCTCTTTTCTCCAGACCTGCAGGGTGAGTAGCCTTGCAGGGAACCTCTGTTGCCTGACTCTTGCAACCTGCCGGGCTCAGCAGAGGTGTGACTTGGGTAAGAGGCTTCCTGCAAGGCTGGCTGTGCCACAGAACCTCCATTGCCCAGCTCTCACTGCTTGCCAGGTTCTGTGTGCCACGTTTGATCCAGGTCCATCATCAGTGGAGGTCAGTTTCTCTGGTTGTGTGTGAACTACAACTCCCAGAAAGAAAGATCAGCCCCCCCCCCCACCTGTCCAGTAATCAAATTTCAGCATACCATGTATGTGTGCCAAGTTGGGTCCAGATCCATCCAGATCCAAAGACCTCCAGTATTTTTTGCTGGCTCTGAGGGCTCTGTGCACCAGATTTGGTCCAATTCCATCTTTGGTGGAGTTCAAAATGCTCATTGGCTGCAAGTGAACTACAACTCCAAAATGTCCAGGCCAATTCCCCTCAAACCCCACCAGTATTCAAATTTGGGAATATTAGGTACGCATGCCAAGTTTGGTACAGATCCTTCATTGTTTGGGTTCATAGTGCACTCTGGATGTAGGTGAACTACAACTCCTATAAATCCCTCCAAAGGTCTCCAGTATTTTTTGTTGAAGGAGAACTATACATCCAAGCAACTCCCAAATGTCAGGGCCAAGTTTGGTTGAATTCCATTGTTGGTGCAGTTCAGAATGCTCTTTGATTGCAGTTGAAATTGCAACTCCCAAATGTCTGGGTCTATTTTCAGTGGTCTGTGGAAGTCAGAGCTGAATCAGTTGAAGGTACTGCAAATCCCATCATCCGTTGTCCCCCAAACATATTGTTTCTGTGATTAGTCACTATGCTTTAATTATGTTCAATTTGTAACAATGAAAATACATCCTGCATATCAGATATTTCCATTAAGATTCATAACAGTAGCAAAATTGCAGTTATAAAGTAGCAACGAAAACAATTTTATGGTTGGGGGTCACCACAATATGAGGAACTATATTTAGGGGTCACGATATTAGAAAGGTTGAGAACCACTTATCTAGTGTGTGAAGTATATTAGCAGTACTTGAGTGCATTTGTACCCTGACTCATAGTCTTCAGTAAATGATGATATACAGAGGCATAATGCTTCCCATATGAGTGGTGATGAATAGCCATCCAGAGTAGTAACCTTAACTCCATGAATGTTTCTACTTCCCTTTTAATGCCATCCTGGTTGGAAACCATCTATTTATTAGGTTCTTGTGGGTTTTTTCGGGCTATAGGGCCATGTTCTAGAGACATTTCTCCTGACGTTTCGCCTGCATCTATGGCAAGCATCCTCAGAGGTAGTGAGGTCTGTTGGAATTAGGACAATGTGTTTATATATCTGTGGAATGGCTGGGGTGGGGCAAATGAAATGAAAGGAACATGAAAGGCACTGCAGACTACTTCAACCAGAGAAGTCAGCCATAGCAGAGCACCTGATGAACCAGCCTGGACACAGCATATTATTTGAGAACACAGAAATGCTGGACCACACCAACAACCACCATGTCATACTACACAGAGAAGCCATTGAAATCCACAAGCATGTGGACAATTTCAACAGAAAGGAAGAGACCATGAAAATGAACAAAATCTGGCTACCAGTATTAAAAAACTCTAAAATTACAACAGCAAAACAGCAGAGAGGAAACAACCAGGCACACCTTAACACCTCTCAACAGGGTATTTTCCCAGGCTCAGCCAAGCCTTCAAATGCTAATGAAGGTGATCAGTTGAAACATTCACACCTAGCTCCAGCAAGGAAGAGCTCCTTTGCCCCACCCCAGCCATTCCACAGATATATAAACCCATTGTCCTAATTCCAACAGACCTCACTACCTCTGAGGATGCTTGCCATAGATGCAGGCGAAACGTCAGGAGAAAATGCCTCTAGAACATGGCCATATAGCCCGAAAAAACCTACAAGAACCTAGTGATTCCGGCCATGAAAGCCTTCGACAATACATCTATTTATTCACTGTGCAATGAAGCACTTCATTTCATCTGCCCTGTATCTCTTGCCATGTTGCTTCTATGGTTAACTCTGGATTCTCAGGGGGTTTCTTCTAATCTGTCTTGTGACATGTATACATTTATAGACTTTCATCATGTCTGGCTTTATTTCTGGATTTAACAACCTCAACTATAACCTTTCCTCATAGGAAAATAGCTCTTTGAGTCACCTTTTTTGCATCATTCCCTGCTTCACAATACCCTACAATATTGGCAACTTAATGTTTAATTCCTTTTTTAAATTTTCTGAATGTGGAATTTGTCTTTTTACAGCAGCTTCACACTGTGTCAACCTTTTCATCAAGCTATTCATCACAATCTCATCACTGCATACATGAAGCTGGGAAATTTATAAATAACTTTATAAATTTATAAATAAGTATAAATAACTTTTCATTTTCTAACACTCAGTTTCTTTTGCCATTTTAATGTCCGTTCCTCTGGTTTATAAGGACCCTTGTCTCCAAACTGAAAGAATGGGCATTCCAATGGCAAATGATTACAGAGGTTTCATTTATTGACCTTCTTAGACCATTACTGAGGTCAGATAATTATTCAGTCTTTCTACTGCTTCACCTAATTTAAATGACCTGGAAAAACAGAGTGGAATGTCATTATATATTGTCAGATGACTTCTCTCAGTGACTTCATATAGATGTTCAATAGCTTGTGGGACAAAAACAAGTCATAATACAAATGCCATCAATCTCAACTCTCACAGGGGATAAATGTTTGGACTTTGCATGATATGTGTAAGCTCACAGCAGCCGCTCCCAGAAAAGACACAGGACGCCAATCCGTAATCAATCAGGAAAACTTTACTACTGGATTTGCATACACAACGAAAGCCAGGATTGGCATGCAGCCGCAAGTCAACCCCTTTTATACCCTCCCTCACAATTGAATTCCCCTTTCCCGCCAGCCGAGGATCCCGCCAATATTCCCCGCCAACTATCAACTGCTTTCCCTCAAGGCCACCAGCTGCACATCCTTATCAGCCCTCCAAGTCAGGACGTGGGTTTTTTGCGCCAATGTCCGAGGCCAGGAAACCGAGTCCTGACATGACGTCCCCCTCCTCCTCCTCTTCTTCCTGGAAGGGAAATACACGTCATCATTACATTCCTTCTATATCTAGTGGGCCTTGGTATTTTTTCAACAAGCTACAATGGAAAGTGGGGTGTATCTTTCCTAAAACCTTTGGTAATTTCAACGTGTATGTTACATCATTTATTTTGTTGGAAATTCTAAAGGGACCAATGTATTTAGGAGACAATTTCCTGGAGGGTCCACTCAACTTAAGATTTCTGGTGCTCAACCATACCAATTCCCCTTCTTCCAACTTGTCTCCTTCCCTCCTTTTCCTATCCGCAAACAATTTGTATTTTCGTTGAGCTTCTCTAAGTGATTTTGCTACTTCCTCCCAATTCGCCCTCACCTTGTCTGGCCACCCTTCCTCCCCCCACGGTTCCTCCTCCCAACTCGGCAATTTTGGAAATGGGGTGACTTCCATTCCGTATACTATTTCAAAAGGGGACTTTCCCGTGGATGCGTGACATGCTCCATTGTATGCGATTTCTGCAAATGGGAGCAAATCTGCCCAATTGTTTTGGCAATGGTTTGTATATGTCCTTAGGAATAACCCCAATGTCTGTTGTGCGCGCTCGACCCCTCCATTGGTCATGGGATGGAACGCTGAACTCAGGGTCCTTTCTACCCCCATCAACTGCATGAACCTCTCCCAGAATCGGGCCGCAAATTGTACCCCTCGATCGCTGATCACCTGGTCGGGACAGCCATGTAATCGATAGACATGTTTGATAAACAGCTCCGCTAACTTTTCTGCGGATGGTAACTTCGGCAGCGCTATGAAATGTGCCTGCTTCGAGAACAGGTCCATCACTGTCCAAACGTAGCGCTGACCTCGGCTATTGGGGAGCTCGCCCACAAAATCCATGGCAATTACCCTCCAAGGTTTCGAGGGTTCTGCCACCCTCTGTAACAATCCCGTTGGTTTACGTGTGGTTGCCTTATTTTGCGCACATGCATTACATTGGGATATGTACAATTTTGTGTCACTCCTCATCCTGGGCCACCAACATTGGCGTGCCAGTGACTTCAGGGTTTTCGTGACCCCCCAGTGTCCTGCCCCCTTGCCGCCATGGCACCTGACCATCATTTTTCTTCGTAGGTTGATTGGGATGTACAACTTTTTGTTTACAAATCCCAATCTGTCCTTCCATTCCATCTTTTCCTTATTTCTTTCCACCCACTTGTCCTCCTGGCACGCCTGCCTTATCTCCTCCTCCCATCCCCCATCCTTGCTCTCAACTCCCACTAGCCTTTGGCTGCGCTCCGTTTGCGCTCGGGTTTGTACTGCCATGCCCCACTGTTGCTCTGAGAATATGCTCCCCTTTGGGCCTTGCCCCCTCCCTCCATTCTCCGGCATTCTTGACAACGTGTCCGCGACTACGTTTTGTTTCCCCTTATGAAATCGCAGCTTAAAATCAAATCGGCTGAAATACTGCCCCCATCTTATTTGCTTTGCTGACAACTGTCTGGGTGAAGTGAGATACTGCAAGTTTTTATGGTCGGTCCACACCTCAAAAGGTATGCCGCTTCCCTCTAATAAATGTCTCCATGTTTCCAGAGCCCTTAAGATGGATAGAGCCTCCTTTTCCCATACTGGCCAGTTCCGTTCAGTTTCGCTGAACTTTTTTGAGATGAACCCGCAGGGTTTCAACCTCGCTTCCGGATCCCTTTGCATCAATGCTGCCCCATAAGCCCAATCCGATGCGTCACAGTGGATCACGAATGGCTTGGTTAAATCGGGGTGGATTAGCATCGGTTCCTCAGTGAATCTGCGTTTCAGTTCTTCAAATGCCCTTTGGCACTCCGTTGACCAATTTAATTTTGCCCCCGGGGACCGTACCTTTACTGTCTCCCCCTTTCCCTTTGTTTTCAGCAGTTCAGTTAGGGGCAGAGTCACCTGGGCAAAGTCCTCTATGAACCCCCGATAAAAGTTAGCAAATCCCAGGAACGACTGCAATTGCTTGCGTGTTTGGGGGGGTCCCCACCCCCTGACATCCTCTACCTTTGAGGGATCCATTGCTATCCCACCCTTGGAGATTCGGTATCCCAAGAAGTCTATTTGTTCCTTATTGAATTCGCATTTCGGTAACTTAGCAAACAGCTTTGCTTCCCTCAACTTCTGGAGTACCTCCCTCACCAACCGGACATGAGATCGCTTATCACGGCTAAAAATAATTACGTCATCCACAAAACAATACACTCCGCGATACAGTAATGGGTGCAACACCTCATTAATCATTTGCATAAACGCTGATCCAGAACCCTTTAGCCCAAAAGGGCAGACGGAATATTCGTAGTGCCCTAGCGCGCAGGTGAAAGCCGTTTTCCATCTGTCCTCTGGCCGTATCCGCAACTTATGATAGGCTTCAATTAAGTCAATTTTCGTGAACACCCTTGCTTCCGATAGTCTCGATAGTAAGTCCTTGGTTAGCGGCATTGGGTAATTGTTGGTCGTGCTCACTGCATTCAGTCCCCTATAGTCCACGCACAACCTCAATGAGCCGTCCTTCTTGTGCCTAAACAGCACTGGGGCCCCCAGCGGGGATTCCGAGGGTGTTATAAATCCTCGGGCTAAGTTTTTATCAATATATTTCCTCAGCTCCTCCATTTCCTTAGCCGACATGGGATATAATCTACTCCTGGGTAATTTAGCATTCTCATTAAGTTCTATTTTCACTTCAACCCGTCTTGGGGGAGGAAGCTGATCCGCCTCCTTTTCGTCAAATACATCCTCAAAGTCTCTATACTCGGGTGGGATCTCCTGCACCCCGCCTGTCGTGCCTTCCTCCCCCTTACAGCATTTCCCTTCCTCCTTGCTATGGAAGCTTATGCTGCCCTTCCTCCAATTGATTTGTGGGTTTGCTTCCCTTAACCACGGCATCCCCAGTATCACATTGTAAGTTGCTATAGGGGATACTACAAAGGTGATGTTGCCTTCCCAGTCCCCTACTTTGCATTTCACCTCCCCCACTTCAAATCGCGCCGGGGCTCCGGTTGCCACTGAGCCATCCAGCTGCGAAAACGCTATAGGGGCCGGCAAGGCTGCCTTTTCACAGTTCAGTTCATCGGCCAGTTCTGGGGTTATAATGTTCCTTGAACAGCCGCAATACATGAGAGCTTTGCAGCTGGCCCACTTCCCTCCCCTTCTAGCCTGATCGGGAACATCAACATTCCTGGACTATGACTCACCAGCTCTCTCTCTGGGGCCCTATGAAGGATGCTCTCTTCCGCTCTCTTCCCTGCGGCCGGTTTAAACCTTGGGGGAGGGGGATCCCCCCCTTTCCTTTGCCTGCAACCGGCTGCCCGATGGCCAAGGCGGCCGCATACAAAACAACCGCCCTTCTGCTCCTTGGATCCTCCGGTGGCCCCCTTCCCGATCGTGCTTCTCTCCGTCCTCCGATTCTCCTTGGGCCTTGTCTGCTGCAGCACCGCCCCTTGATGCCTCTTGACCTGGGCCAAGGTCGTCTCGACGCAGCCAGCCAGCTCAATCCATCCGCCTATCTCCTCCGGATCGTCGCGATGAAGTGCCCAGGTCAAAATTTCCTTCCGCAGGCCCTCCTTGAATATCTGGACCTTGGTGGTATCAGACCACTCTGGCACTTTCTCCGCCCTCAACCGGAACTCTTCCACGTACTCGGACACAGAGCGATGGCCTTGGGTTATCGTCTGCAGCCTTTCTCTCGCCCGGACCCTCTCAAGCGGATCCCTGAAGCGTGCCTCCATCGCAGCCAGGAATCTCCTCGTGGATCCCAAGCATGGGTCATGCCTGGCGTGGAGCTGGACATACCACTCCGCTGCTCCTTTCCTCAGTGCTGCGCCCACTGCCCGCACTCTGCTTGCTTCCGACCCGAAGGTGAGAGCGTTGTCCTCTAGATATCCCCTCACCATGGTTAGGAAGTACTCGAGGTTCTCGGCTTCCCCTCCGAATTCGATCCTCAGCTCCTCCCTTCTGGGTTGGTAAAGAAGGGGTTGCCTCTCCATCCTCTCCGCCCGGGGTGGCCCTCCCTGGAGCCCACGCTGCTCCGGGGGCAATCCTTGCTGTCCTGTGCCACGCCCGACCCCGGCCGGGGGCACCAGGAACGTCTGCTGGGACGCCGACGCCAGTCCCCTGGGTCGTCCCTCCTCCTCGTCACTCTCCGCAGCGGTTCTCCAACTCGCCTGTGTTTTTGGACGTGCCCCGGGTCCCCGGTCACTCCTCTCCTCCGCACTCCACATTGATTCCCCTCGTGGTTGGGGTTCCTCTAACAATGGGGCCAGCCTCTCCATTACTCTCGACATCATCGCGAGGGTGGTTTCCATTGATGCCAACTTCTCCTCCAAGTAATCCAACCTCTGCGGGGAGGGGAAGTCTAGCGCGCTGCTTTCTCTCGCTGCTGCCTCTGCTCCCTTCACTCTCCTCTGGGTAACTCCGTTGGGCTGGGCATACGCAGTCGACGAGGCCAAGGCATTCACTCTCTCCAGCTCCTCTTCTGCATTCTCAAAAGGGGTGCCTGGTTCTCCCCCCTCCGTTGATTCTTCTTCTTGTTGCATGGGGGTGCCTCACCACAGCCGTGGGATGGCACAATGAATCCTGGCTTAATGTAAGCTCACAGCAGCCGCTCCCAGAAAAGACACAGGACGCCAATCCGTAATCAATCAGGAAACTTTACTACTATGCATACACAACGAAAGCCAGGATTGGCATGCAGCCGCAAGTCAACCCCTTTTATACCCTCCCTCACAATTGAATTCCCCTTTCCCGCCAGCCAAGGATCCCGCCAATATTCCCCGCCAACTATCAACTGCTTTCCCTCAAGGCCACCAGCTGCACATCCTTATCAGCCCTCCAAGTCAGGACGGGGGTTTTTTGCGCCAATGTCCGAGGCCAGGAAACCGAGTCCTGACAATATGTAAAACTATATTAATTGTAGACCCTATTATTTTCAATGGGACAATGCGCCCGTACCTTGGGAAGTCTGACTTGGCCACGGTAGTCCACGCTCTTGTCACATCCCGCCTAGACTACTGCAATGCTCTCTACGTGGGGCTACCCCTGAAGACAGCCCGGAAGCTGCAATTAGTCCAACGTGCGGCAGCCATGATTCTAACAGGAGCGGAGCGCAGGGAGCACACAACCCCCCTGTTGCACCAGCTCCACTGGCTGCCGATTTGCTACCGGGCCCAATTCAAGGTGTTGGTATTGGCCTATAAAGCCCTAAACGGTTCCGGCCCAAGATACCTATCTGACCGCATCTCGGCCTATGAACCCACCAGGACTTTGAGATCTTCCGGGGAGGCCCTGCTCTCGATCCCGCCTGCTTCTCAAGCATGACTGGCGGGGACGAGAGATAGGGCCTTCTCGGTGGTGGCTCCTGGCTGTGGAATGCCCTTCCTACAGATTATTAGATCCAGTATTTTGGCCTTCTCGGCGGTGGCTCCTCGGCTGTGGAACGCCCTTCCTATAGACATTAGGCTGGCACCATCTCTCATGGCATTCCGTAGAAAGTTGAAGACCTGGATGTTTGTGCAGGCGTTTGAGTAATTTAGTGCAATCTGGTAACCGAACATAGGAATGGAACAATGGATGACGAACTTGGATCATGCATGGATGATGAGGCGATTGGGTATGGGTTTTTTTTGTAATAGTTGTGTATTGGTATTGCTTATTAGTTATTAATGGAAAATGTGTAAATTAATTGTCATTGTTGTATTGAACTATTGCTGTTTTTATTGTCCTTACTGTTTGTGAACCGCTGTGAGTCGCCCTCGGGCTTGAGATACAGCGGTATATAAGCATAGTAAATAAATAAATAAATAAATAATAATAATAATAAAACTTTTTTATACCCCGCTACCATCTCCGCAAGGGGACTCGGGGCGGCTTACATGAAGTCATGCCCAGCAATACAGAAAACAATATAACACAATATCACAACAGAAAATAAGAAAACAAAATAACATAAGCTACAAAACCAATATAAATAAACAGCGCAACAATATAAAATCAGTACATTAAAACACTGAAAATAATCACAGTGGGCAGGGCCAATTGCAAAGATTAAATTTTAAAACAGTGGGTGAGAGGGCAATGTAATGTATCAGGACAGGGGATCCGGGGGATAAGGTAGGGTTTAAACTGTTATGTTTATTCATGTTCTGATCACCATATTCAATATATCCCATATGCATGGGGGTATTGGGGTAACGATACAAAAGGTTTGCTAGGCTAGACCCTCTTTCACTCAGACTCAGCCCCCCCGAACCCACCCCGAAAAAAATCACACCCCCCCCAAACGAAATCCTGGCTACGGGCCTGAGTGAGGCCATCAATTTCCAGGTGGAAGGTGATCCAAACAGGGGTTGGCTTGATGTGCCTTCCTCTTGACATATTTCTCCCTTTTGCCCTCCACTTGTGCCTCTTCAAATTCCACAGCAGTGTTGGAAAAAGCTGATCTCCAATTTGAATGCCCAAGGGCCAGGGCTTCCCAGTTCTCATGGTATGTTACAGTTTTTAAGGTTTTTAAGGAACTCTCTGCCTCAGAGTGTGGTGGAAGCATCTTGCTTCCACCACAGCGTCTGGATGGCCATCTGCCAGGGATACCTTGACAGTGCTTTTCCTTCATGGCAGGGGGTTGGACTAGATGACCCATGCGGTCTCTTCCAACTCTATTCTAAGGTTCTATGTCCTATGAGGTTTTGATTGCTGACAACAGAAACTCATAGCAATGAAAAATCTGAAGGAAAAGAAACAAGGCAGGAGGCTCAGAGGCTCAGAGTGAAGGAAGAGTATCTACAAAGTTCTAAGACAAAAAGAACAGACTACGGAGGAACAGCAACAGGAGAGGATGGAGTTTTGATGACAGAAAAATGGATTAGTAGGATGGAGCCATGCATACCAGGCATGTAGCCGGGGGGGGGGGGGGGCTTGGGTGGCTTCAGCCCCCCCCCCCCGAAATTCTCATGGTGGTCCGCGAGAAGGCCTTATGGTACATTATTTAAACTGTTATGTTTATTCATATCATGATCTGATCACCATGCTCAATATATCTCATATGCATGGGGGTATTGGGGTAATGATACAAAAGGTTTGCTAGGGTAGACCCTCTTTCACTCAGACTCAGCCCCCCCCCCCAAATTGAAATCCTGGCTACGGGCCTGCCTGTGCCCCAAACCAAGAGGGAGCAAATCTTATTAGATTAGATGGGAAAGTCTAATTAGACCTTAAGAGAGAAAGGAATGAAACTGCCACACTGGCACTGGCAGCAAACTACATCTGCTCGAGTGAAATAAATAATAAGACCTCAGAAAACACCTGAATGGTTCATTGTGTAGCCTGGAAATGGTGTGGAGAACTTTCAAACAATGACTGAAATTTGTAGCTTAGGGGGAAAAGTTTCAAGAGATGAAGTTTTGCTCACAGCATGAATCAAACTTCAAAAGGTTTGAAGAGAAAAAGGAGGGAGACAAATACACCCCACCCCTCCTTGTTTGTGCTAATGTTTGTGCCTGACAGGATCATTTAGTGTATTCCTTCAACAGCTTTGTTAGGATGTTTATCCCTTTGAGGCTGTTGGGGGAGTGGGTGGATGGGGAAGCACTGAAGGGTATAGAAATGGAATTCAGGCTATGCCAAATGTTCAGGACAAGGCTCCTGAGCCAGATGCAATGTGAAAGCTCATCTGCATAATCCATCCTACTTGCTTGATGGCGGGAGGCAATGAATCCTACTCATGTCAACCTTGACAGCTTTATTAAAGCCAAGCCTGAAGCATCATTGGGTCTGGCTGCTTCGCTTACGACCAGACTGTGGAAATCCATACAAGAGTGTGAGGTTTTGCTTTTTTTTCTGACTGTGGGAACAATGAAGAGTATCTGTATAGGCTGTTTACCACACTTGCATTCATTCCTTATTGTCTCTACCCCCACTCAAAATAATCACCTCCTGAAATCAATTGCAACCACAGTCCTAGAAATTTTCCTTCCATCAATCTTTATTTAAAATAGTTTTCCTCACTGCCAGTTTGCAGGGAACATTGTGGCTATAATTCTAATCATGTCTGGAGAAGGTCCTTAGAATATTTTTTTGATAAGAAGGGTTCTTCTTAGAAGAAATCTAGCGGCTCTAGTCTTGGATATTTCCCTTTTAACCAAAACACTGGTAGAATTTATGAGTATATGAATGCAAGCACGATAAGTATTTATTTTAATTATATCTCATCATTATTCGAAATAACTCAAGATGATCTCCATCAAGGATGGACAAAAAGTGGTCAGTAGGGTAAAAGTGGTCCACTTGACTGGTGGTAAATAATAGGCCTGGGTAACAACGGAAAAATTTGTTTCTAAAATCGATTCGTTTTTTGGGGTTTTTTGCGTTTCGATATTTAAAAGAATTCCGAAATTTTTTTTAAAAAAAGTTCGATATTTACGAAATTCCGTAAATGGTAAAAAAATTACAAAACAATAACGAAACAATAACGAATCGATTCGTTAATGGCAGACGCAACCGCGCAATATGCTAAAAAACCTCCAAATGGGACAGGGGGAACTTCTGAAGCTTCCCTCTCCCTCTGTTGTTGACTGTTGGTGTGATATTATAATTTTTTTTTCACTAATTAAACAAAAAACAACTATAAAACTTGCCCCAGACATGCGGAAATAATAACGAAACGACCTCAAACCAATAACGAAACGAATACATAACGAAATACGAAGCATTTACGAAACGAATTGAAAAATTCGTTTCGTTTTTAAGCTGCTCCAGAATGGTTCGTTATCGCTTCGTTTACAAAAAAATAACGAATTTTTAACGAATTACGAATTAACGAAACGAAACCGCCCAGCCCTAGTAAATAATAATAATAATGGGTTGTTGTAGGTTTTTCCGGGCTATATGGCCATGTTCTGGAGGTAATTTTTCTCCTGACGTTTCGCCTGCATCTATGAAGATGAACAAAATCTGGCTACCAGTATTAAAAAACTCAAAAATTGCAACAGCAAAACAACAGAGAGTAAACAATCAGGCACATCAATTCATTCTCAACAAGAGATTCCCCCCAGGCGCTTCCAGGCCATTGAATGCAAATCAAGGTCATCAGCTGAAACATTACCCTGGTCATTCCACAGACATATAAACCCATTTTTCCTACTTCCAACAGACCTCACTACCTCTGAGGATGCTTGCCCTAGATGCAGGCGAAACATCAGGAGAAAAATTGCCTCCAGAACATGGCCATATAGCCCGGAAAAACCTACAACAACCCAGTGATCCCGGCCATGAAAGCCTTCGACAATACAATAATAATAATATTGAGAGCCAAATTGACAAAGCCCAAGAACAAGCCATTAGAACAAATGCCATCAAAGCCAGAATTGAAAAGTCGACGACAGATCCCAAATGTAGACTCTGCAAGGAATCAGATGAAACAATAGATCACATCCTCAGCGGCTGCAAGAAGATTGCGCAGACGGACAGGGGCGGCTCAACCCATTATGCAAAGTAAGCATTTGCAGTATAGTTCATTTTGCCCAGGGCGCTCTTGAGGCACTCTTGGGGGAAAATAGACCTTGACATATGCGAGTTGTAGTTACTGGGATGTATAGTTCGCCTACAATCAAAGAGCATTCTGAACTCCATCAATGATGGAATTGAACCAAATATGGCACACAGAACTCCCACGACAAACAGAAAATATATATCAGTGATTGGTTGGGGGGGGGGGGCGCCAAAATACTGTTTCCTTATTGTTGAAAATTACCTAGGGCCGCCTCTGCAGACAGACTACAAGCAGAGGCATAACACTGTTGCTCAGATGATTCATTGGAACTTGTGCCACAAATACCATCTGCCTGTGATGGTATTTGTTACAGAAAAAGTTACAGAAAATGAACACATCAAACTCCTCTGGGAGTTCCGAATTTAGATAGACAGAATTTTGGAGCACAATACTCCTGACCTCACAATCATGTTAAAAAACCAAGTATGGATTGTCGATGTTGCAATCCCAGGTGACAGCAGGATTGAAGAGAAGCAACTGGAAAAGCTGACATGATATGAGGTTTTAAAGATCAAACTGCAAAGACTCTGGCACAAGTCAGTAAAGGTGATCCCAGTAGTGATCGGTACACTGGGTACAGTGCCTAAAGACCTTGGCCTGCACTTAACCACAATCGGCACTGACAAAATTACCATCGGCCAGCTGCAGAAGGCCATCTTACTGGGATCTGCACGCATTATTCAGTGATACATCACACAGTCCTAGACACTTGGGAAGTGTCTGACGTGTGATCCAATACAACAGCCAGCAGAGTGATCTTGTTTGCTGTGGACTCATCTTGTTGTGTTTCTAATTATTATTATTATTATTATTATTATTATTATTATTATTATTATTATTATTTTATACCCGCGCTCTCTCCCCATGGGAACTCAGGGCAGTATACAAGGATAACAAAAAATGGCAAACATTCAATGGCAATAAACAAAATAAACATAACTCAAATAACTCAATGTAACTTAAAAACATACACAAGCGTTAATCTAAATAAACACAAGAAATACAAGAAATCAAGGCAATTAAAACATTATACGTTATGGTAAATTGTCAACTAGTGTAACTTGGAGCTATATATTTATAATCTAATTATTGAAACATTAATTATTATAGCAAGTACTCTTAATTCTCTAAAAAGTGAAAGTGATGGTGCTTTGTACTTCCATTTTCATGAATGCCCACCCAAAATAGAGGGTGGTTTACTTCTTGATAGGTAATCTAAGCACAAGGAATATAAATATGCTGGGCTTAGTCTTTGCAAAAGGATAATAGCCTTGATTTAATTATTCTGAAGGTGAGAGAAGGAGGAGAAATAACTAATGAATTTATCTAGTCTCATTTTACATCTTACATTCTGTGTCTACCCTTAATGTAGGCAAACCTATAAAGAATAACCATCTTCTAGAGTGGCCTTCAATTAAAGAATAGCCTTCTAGAGATCTGATTGTTTATGTGAACTGTGAACCACTGCTTAATTTTGATATCAAATTGAGAGCTGTTCATATTGGGTGATCTGTTAAATTGGAAAATGTTCCAATGTGTATATTCCTATATTCAGAAAAAGTATATGTAAGTGAATGCTATATTCATACCAAATTTCCCTAATAAAATTTTACATCTGTTTAAGACTTGATTCTGTCTTTACAATACAGTTTATTAAAAATCTTTCAGATCTGTTTAGGCCAAAAAGGTAGCACTGCATTGGGAAAAATTAATTGTGGAGGGATATAAGGTGTATTGAATTTGTCATCATTTATAGAATCATAGAATCATAGAATCAAAGAGTTGGAAGAGACCTCATGGGCCATCCAGTCCAACCCCCTGCCAAGAAGCAGGAATATTGCATTCAAATCACCCCTGACAGATGGCCATCCAGCCTCTGTTTAAAAGCTTCCAAGGAAGGAGCCTCCACCACACTCCGGGGCAGAGAGTTCCACTGCTGAACGGCTCTCACAGTCAGGAAGTTCTTCCTCATGTTCAGATGGAATCTCCTCTCTTGTAGTTTGAAGCCATTGTTCCGCGTCCTAGTCTCCAGGGAAGCAGAAAAAAGCTTGCTCCCTCCTCCCTGTGGCTTCCTCTCACATATTTATACATGGCTATCATATCCCCTCTCAGCCTTCTCTGAGGCTAAACTATTCCCATCAGAATAGTTTATGCTGGAGAGGAGAAATAAAATTACACAGAAAATAAGAAGTAAGACAAAGCTTGCAGAGAAATATGTCAGTTCCCTAATACAGACATCAAGGACAAGTGATTCTATTAGCTTCTGGAAGTTAATTTCCATGGTCTTGCAGAATGCAGCTATTAATTTTGATTATCATGTCCCTCTTAGCTCTTCATAGAATCATAGAGTTGGAAGAGACCTCATGGGCCATCCAGTCCAACCCCCTGCCAAGAAACAGGAAAATTGCATTCAAATCACCCCAACAGATGGCCATCCAGCCTCTGTTTAAAAGCTTCCAAAGAAGGAGCCTCCACCACACTCCAGGGCAGAGAGTTCCACTGCTGAACGGCTCTCACAGTCAGGAAGTTCTTCCTAATGTTCAGGTGGAATCTCCTTTCCTGTTGTTTGGAGACATTGCTCCGCATCCTAGTCCCCAGGGAAGCAGAAAACAAGCTTGCTCCCCCCTCAAATATTTATACATGGCTATCATGTCTCCTCTCAGCCTTCTCTTCTGCAGGCTAAACATGCCCAGTTCTATAAACCACTCCTCATAGGGCTTGTTCTCTAGACCCTTGATCATTTTAGTTGCCCTCCTCTGGATCCATTCCAGCTTGTCAATAGCTCTCTTCAGTTGTGGTGCCCAGAATTGGACACAGTATTCCAGATATGGTCTAACCAAGGCAGAATAGAGGGGTAGCATGACTTCCCTGGATCTAGACACTATACTCCTATTTATGCAGGCCAACATTCCATTGGCACTTTTGGCTGCAGCATCACATTGTTGGCTCATGTTTAACTTGTTGTCCATGAGGACTCCAAGATCTTTTTCACATGTACTGCTGTCGAGCCAGGAGACCCCCATTCTGTATCTTTTTTGCATTTAATTTTTTCTGCCTAAGTGGAGCATTTTGTGTTTGTCACTGTTTAACTTCATTTTGTTAGTTTTGGTCCATCTCTCTAATCTGTTCAGATAGTTTTGAATTCTGTTCCTGTCTTAATAGTAATAATAATAATAAAACTTTATTTATACCTCACCACCATCTCCCCGAAGGGACTCGGGGCGGCTTACAGGAGGCCAAGCCCATCAAAGTGTGGTGGAGGCTCCTTCTTTGGAAGCTTTTAAACAGGGGCTAGATGGCCATCTGTCAGGGGTGATTTGAATGCAATATTCCTGTTTCTTGGCAGGGGGTTGGACTGGATGGCCCATGAGGTCTCTTCCAACTCTTTGATTCTATGATTCTATGAAATACAAATACAACAATACATCAACAAGCAAGCAAACAAGCAAATAAAACAACATAAGCAATAATACACAAAAGATGTAAAAATATTATGGCAGGGCCAGATGTAGATTAAAATTTTAAAACCCTGGACATGTACAGAGTAGGGTATGTCTAGGCATGGGGGTTTTAAAGAGTGATATGGGGGGAATCAATCCAACTGATAGATAAAGGGCTTCAGAGGACATATGGAAGGAAATTGGTCAGATCGGGCATTATTTCCTTCATTCAGGGAACAAGCTCCTCTTAAAGACTGCCAAGGGGGGATTGTCTGATATCTTTAGGTAGAAAGTTCCAGAGTTGGGGGGGGGGGGCACCATAGAGAAGGCCCTATCCCTTGTCCCCACCAATCGCACCTGCGAAGGAGGCGGGAGCAAGAGCAGGGCCTCTCCAGATGAATGAAGAGATTATGTGGGTTTGTAAACAGAAATGCGGTCGCGCAGGTAGGCGGGTCCCAAACCGTTCAGGGCTTTGTAGGTAAGAACCTGCACCTTGAATTGGGACCAGGAGATGAACAGCAGCCAATGGAGCTCCTTAAACAAAGGGGTTGACTGCTCCCTGTAAGTCGCTCCAGTTAGTAGCCTGGCTGCAGCCTGTTGAACCAATTGAAATTTCTGAGCCGTCTTCAAGGGCAGCTCCACATAGAGTGAATTGCAGTTTTCTGGGGCATTGGTATCCTGCCCAATTTGGTGTTGTCTGCAAACTTGATGATCATGCCTTCTAAGCCTTCATCTAAGTCATTAATAAAGATGTTGAACAGGACTGGGCCCAGGACGGAACCTGCGGCACTCCGCTCGTCACTTCTTTCCAGGATGAAGAGGAAGCATTGGTGAGCACCCTTTGGGTTCGTCCATTTAACCAATTACAGATTCACCTAACTGTAGTTTTGCCTAGCCCACATTTGACTAGTTTGTTTGCCAGAAGGTCATGGGGGGCCTTGTTGAAGGCCTAACTGAAGTCCAGATAGGCTACATCCATGGCATTCCCCGCATTTACCCAGCTTGTAACTCTATCAAAAAAAGTGATCAGATTAGTCTGGTATGACTTGTTTTTGATAAATCCATGTTGGCTATTAGCGATGACCGCATTCGTTTCTAAGTGTTTGAAGACCACGTCTTTAACGATCTTTTCCAGAATCTTGATGTGAGGCTGACCGAACAGTAATTGTCTGTATTGTCCTTTTTTTCCCCTTTCTTGAAGATAGGGAACACATTTGTGCTCCTCCAATCTGCTGGGACTTCTCCTGTTCTCCGTGAACTCTCAAAGATGATTGCCAGAGGTTCCGAAATGACTTCTGCTAGTTCCTTCAATATTCTTGGGTGTAATTGATCTGTCCCTGGAGATTTGAATTCATTCAGAGCAACCAGGTATTCTTGAACAACTTGTTTCCCTGTTTGGGGTTGGATTTCCCCTAGTCCTTCATCCATTCCATTTTCATAAAATTTATATAGTGGTGCAATGCTATCAACAAGTACCATGAACCAACATAAATAGAATCATAGAATCAAAGAGTTGGAAGAGACCTCATGGGCCATCCAGTCCAACCCCCTGCCAAGAAGCAGGAATATTGCATTCAAATCACCCCTGACAGATGGCCGTCCAGCTTCTGTTTAAAAGCTTCCAAAGAAGGAGCCTCCACCACACTCCGGGGCAGAGAGTTCCACTGCTGAATGGCTCGCACAGTCAGGAAGTTCTTCCTCATGTTCAGATGGAATCTCCTCTCTTGTAGTTTGAAGCCATTGTTCTGCGTCCTAGTCTCCAGGGAAGCAGAAAACAAGTTTGCTCCCTCCTCCCTGTCACATATTTATACATGGCTATCATATCTCCTCTCAGCCTTCTCTTCTTCAGGCTAAACATGCCCAGCTCCTTAAGCCGCTCCTCATAGGGCTTGTTCTCCAGACCCTTGATCATTTTAGTCGCCCTCCTCTGGACACATTCCAGCTTGTCCATAACTCTCTTAAATTGTGGTGCCCAGAATTGGACACAATATTTCAGGTGTGGTCTAATAGCTTTCCTGAATAGCTTTCCTGAATAGTCTCCTGTCTCCATTTTTGAGACTACTAATCTTATCTCCTCATTTTACAGTGACAAAGCAGTGGAAGCTAATAATAATCCACCAGGACTGACTAATAGTAGCTCAACATTTTAATAATTCCATTCACCTACAGTGATTGTTCAATTTACACATCTGAGAATTAGTGGCTTGCTATTATATTTCCAATTTATTTAAAATAAATAAATGAAATCAGATCCTGCCGAGTACCGACCAATCAGATTGTTAAATATTATCACCAAATTACATGACACCCATGAGAAACAACTGGACTAACCATTGAGATACATTGCTATTGGAAATCTTAATCTATTCCAATTTTATTGACATTTTAAAATGGTATATTTTAACTTAATATTTTAAATTTGTTTACTTTTGTATTAATAAACCAATCAAAAAATTAATGGCTATATCCTCCCATCCACAAAAATGAACAAACAGACACCTTATAGGCTGCTGAAACCATGGTCTTATTTTTGACAAATATTGGCCTAAATTGCTTTCTTTGACCCCTGAACTCTTTTTATATGTCTCAGTTATGAGATATCCAAAATGATAATTCTTACTCTGGAGTCTAAGATCTTCTGGGGAGGCCCTGCTCTTGACCCCGCCTCTATCACAAGTGAGATTGGCGGGGACGAGTAGCAGGGCCTTCTCGGTGGTGGCCCCCTGCCTGTGGAATTCACTCCCCGGGGAAATTAGATCTGCAACAACGCTCCTATCCTTTAGGAAAAAACTAAAAACGTGGATCTGGGACCAGGCATTCGGACAAGCGGGCAGATAAAGAAAGAACTTTTGATGATGACTAGGAATGATTAATGGATTAGACCTATGGAATTCTGGAAAATGAAACGCTGAGCACGAGAATAGTATATATGATGTTTTATATGATGTTTTATATGATGTGTTAGGTACTGGTTGTTTGATTGGTTTTAACTGTGATAACTGTTTTTAATTATGGTTTTGTATATTGTGTGTAATCTTTGTACAGGCATCGAATCGTGCCTTTTCTGTAAGCCGCCCTGAGTCCTCCTTCGGGGGTTGAGAAGGGCGGGGTAAAAGTACCCGAAATAAATAAATAAAATTACTGAAATTACATAAAAGATCAAGGGACACTCTTTTGAACTTGTCAAAAACCTTTAGATATCTGTGACTAATTTTTCACTTATTAAGCACCTGGAAAGCTTAAATAAAACAGTCCACACAGAATACACAAAGATATACCAGAGCACTGCTTTGTTGGTGTTTTTACATCATATTCCCTCAGCACTAGAAATATTTGCAGTACAGGTTATATTCCCAGATGTTATATAGCTTCCCTATGACTATCAAATCAAATCATTTATTTCAGTCATAGACCAGCACAGGAAATAAAAGTCACATTTTCATATGAACTTGGTATTTTTAGTACATTTAAAATGTAAACATAAATACTGAAGCCTATGACTATCCCTAAGGTACTGAGGGAGGATTACACAGTTGAGCACTGCCTCCGGAAAATCCTGCAAATATCTTGGGAAGACAAGCGGACAAACGTCAGCGTGCTGGAAGAAGCAAAGACCACCAGCATTGAAGCGATGGTCCTCTGCCATCAACTCCGCTGGACTGGCCACGTTGTCCGGATGCCTGACCACCGTCTCCCAAAGCAGTTGCTCTACTCCGAACTTAAGAACGGAAAACGGAATGTTGGTGGACAGGAAAAGAGATTTAAAGATGGGCTCAAAGCCAACCTTAAAAACTCTGGCATAGACACTGAGAACTGGGAAGCCCTGGCCCTTGACCGCTCCAGCTGGAGGTCAGCTGTGACCAGCAGTGCTGCAGAATTCGAGGAGGCACGAGTGGAGGGTGAAATAGAGAAACATGCCAGGAGGAAGGCACATCAAGCCAACCCCGACCGGGACCGCCTTCCACCTGGAAACCAATGCCTTCATTGTGGGAGAAGATGCGGGTCAAGAATAGGGCTCCACAGCCACCTACAAACCCACAAAAATAGTCATCAAGGAAGACCATCTTACCCATTCAATGAGGGATCGCCTAACATAAAAACAACAACACACAGTTGAAACACCCATTATAGCTCAAAAGGTTCAGGACAAATTTCTGCATGGGCTCATGAATGGATTTATAAGACACTTTTTTTCTTTATAGCCAATCTTATTCCCCAATGAAAACAGACTTTAACATTTTAAACAGGAATGGAAACAGTATGAGAAAATACAAAACTTGGATATATTCCCAGAACTAAAATCCAAAGTTAAAGATACTGTCAAACAATGAATGCTGGCTAAAATAAAATAAAATATCAATCAATTAGTCATACCAATCAATGGTAAGAATGTAGGTAAGATGAAGGGACTGAAAGAACATCTGGCAAAATTAGGATTTTCAGTAGGTCAAGAGGATCTCAGTTATTAAACAACCAAATAATTTCTCAGGAGACCTTTTCACATTATTAATATTCAGACCTATGGGAGTTTGATGCTACAGCTGCTTAGCAAATGGCTGTTTAATGTGTTGTAAAGGGAATAAGAGTTAAAGCAAATAAAGGAGTTGCTCTTCAGGAAAGCTTTCAGCAGCTGCAAGAACATTTCTCATTTCACCAGGTTTTTTAGGGTACAGAAAAAGAGGAGGAAAATGCTACACATTCAAAGCGAAGGGCATGTTGTCTCAAAAAACATTAAGTATGTCTATACCGTTGAATGAATGCAGTTTGACATCACTTTAATTGCCATCACTCAATGATATGGTATCATAGGATGTGACAGCGCGTCAGGCCCCACTTGTATGTGAATGTACAGTTGAATTATTGGGTTATCTATAGCTGTCAATCAATGTTGTTTTGCACTGGTTGAATTGCTCCCCCTGCTCCATTGTTTGACTCCACCCCCTCCTGAGGAAGAGGGCAGTGCTTTCTTTTCATTCTACCATCAAAGATCTCAAAAGATGGACGTGAGAAAAGCTTGGCTCTAAAGCCCTCAATCAAGTCATCTCTCCTCACCAATTCTTAAGTTTGTACTCTTAAGATTCATGCTTCATGTTCAGATCACCCTGGACGATGTTGAGGAATCTTAAGTGCCTTCAAACCAGTCCTTTGTCACCAAGAGGAAGACTTTGTGCCTTCAAATATAGGCTATTGGACTGGGGTTGTGAATATTCAGGCATTCACAGCCATTGAGAAAGAGGGAACTTAGAAAGCTTCTCAACTGGAAAACTCCTTGGACCCAAGACTTCAGAGACTGTAACGTAACCCTCCTGTTTAATGAGCTCCATTGGCTGCCGTTTCCCTACCGAGCCCAATTCAAGGTGCAGGTGCTTACCTACAAAGCCCTAAACTGTTTGGGACCTGACTGACCGCATCTCCATTTATGAACCCACGTGCTCCCTTCGTTCATCCGGAGAGGCCCTGCTCGTGATCCCACCTGTGTCGCAGGCGCGTTTGGTGGGGATGAGGGACAGGGTCTTCTCTGTGGTTGCCCCCCGACTTTGGAACACCCTCCCCAAAGACCCACGTTGGCAGTCTTTAGGAAGAACTTGAAGACCTGGCTATTCCAATGTGCCTTTCCAAAATAGGATAACCCCCAGCGCTATGTCCCAGAAGCACTTTATTAAAGTTTAAGACTCTCTGCGCATTGCACTTGCCCAGAATTCCAACATACCACCTCTCACACCCAGCACTTTTTTAACCTATACCCATCATTGGCCCGGCCCTGGTTTTATTGTGTAATAATGTAATGTTATGTTATTGCTTATGTTTTTAATTTGCTTTGCATCGTATTGTTATTGTCTGTTGTTGTTGTGTTGAGGCCTTGGCCTTTGTATGCCGCATCGAGTCCTTCGGGAGATGCTAGCGGGGTACAAATAAAGTTTAATAATAATAATAATAATAATAATAATATATTTTCTTTACCCCTGTTGAAACATCAAGTTTATACCTAAGAAAGATAACTCATTGTGAACAATAAAGCCTATTTTGAGTTATCTATAGTGTCTTGATCCTTGAGAGTTCCAGTTCTCTAAAGGAGAACAAGAAGCAATCCCCTGGGGAAAAGATGCCATGTCCATGTTTCTTTCACTAAGATCTATAGTCCCCAGGCGCGACGGCACATAGGAGTTGTAGTTTAACAAGATATTTAGCCTTTTCTGCCCAAAGGTATGGACACCTCAAAAGGACAACTCCCATGATTGAACAGCATTGAGCCAGACTGGTGTCAGACTGCATTGATTCTGCTATTATCATCCTTTCTAGATTGCTTTGTGACATGCTACATTTGGTAGGCTCTATATTGCTATCATGATATCGTTGTTGAATCTACCATGTGATTCCTTCTTGTCTGTCCAACATTCTTACCAGAAAAGAAATAGTAGTAGGCATTGACTGCCTGTGGAATAAAAAGATTAACTGAAGTAAGAAATGAAGTAAGGAGCTAGAAACATTCAGAAGATATTATTTTTCTTAGCATCCCAAACCAAAACAGTAGAAATATTCAGTCCACTACTTTTTTTAAAAAAAAATCTTCTTTATAGTGTATTTTGGCTCCCATAGTAGCACACTAGGAATAAATTTGAGTATGCTTTATGGGACAGCATAAACTGGATGATTGAGTTTATGTTCCTTGTTTTAAAAACTGGGTTTAGTTTATCTCAGTCTTTATGTGTAGCAATAGACTCTTTTAAATTTGCCTTTGTATTGGTAATGGAAACTACTTCAATCCATTGCCAGTTTCAAATAAGTAATTTCTACCCTGTTATGTTTGCTAACATATCGGATGTAGACATAATTTAAAAGATGACGGTATCCATCTCCCTCACCAAACAGCCTAACATTTTGCCAAATTCATTGTACCTTTGAGAGCTGGTCTTATTCATGTGTAGAGGAGCTTCCCTTCCTTTGAAATTCCAGATTGCTGGACAGAAGAAAATAGGCATAGTTATACTTTATATTACTTGAATGGGGGAGCAAGATGATCTGTCACAGATGAAAGTACTATATTTATGTCTCATTATCTGCCATTCAGTGCTTTACATACCCAAAACCCTCTGGGGAGTATTACAAACTTGCATAATTTTCCTGGGTATGACATTTTGCATTGGGTTTTCTGATTTCACTGACAAGAGGTTGAAAAGTACATGCGGGAAGATAAATCCTTTCTGAGTGCAGATAAAGTGATACAGAAAATCCTGGAATTACCCCATTTTCCTCCTCTGTACATTTTTTCCCCTTTTCAAAATATTTTTGATATTATTGAAAAAGATTTGTGTTGTAAGTCATTTGGTTCTCTGACTAACTGCATAAGCCATAGCATGATAACATTTTTCAGTTAAGGCAAATCAATGTATTGTCGAAGGCTTTCATGGCTGGAATCACTAGGTTCTTGTAGGTTTTTTCGGGCTATAGGGCCATGTTCTAGGGGCATTTCTCCTGACGTTTCGCCTGCATCTATGACAAGCATCCTCAGAGGTGAGGTCTGTTGGGACTGGGAAGGGGTTTATATATCTGTGGAATGACTGGGGTGGGGCAAAGAGCTCTCTGCTGAAGCTAGGTGTGAATGTTTCAGCTGACCACTTTCATTAGCATTTGAAGGCCTGGCTGAGCCTGGGAAAATTTTCTGTTGAGAGGTGTTAAGATGTGTCTGGTTGTTTCCTCTCTGCTGTTTTGTTGTTGTAATTTTAGAGTTTTTTAATACTGGTAGCCAGATTTTGTTCATTTTCATGGTCTCCTCCTTTCTGTTGAAATTGTCCACATGCTTGTGGATTTCAATGGCTTCTCTGTGTAGTCTGACATGGTGGTTGTTGGAGTGGTCCAGCATTTCTGTGTTCTCAAATAATATGCTGTGTCCAGGCTGGTTCATCAGGTGCTCTGCTATGGCTGACTTCTCTGATTGAAGATATATAAACCCATTTTCCTATTTCCAACAGACCTCACTACCTCTGAGGATGCTTGCCATAGATGCAGGCGAAACGTCAGGAGAAATGCCTCTAGAACATGGCCCTATAGCCCGAAAAAACCTACAAGAACCTAAGGCAAATCAGCTTTTCTCTCATGTGACATGAGTCCTGATTCAGGACTATGATCATTTTTTACGAATATGGACTTACAGTATGGATCATGTATCAAATGCATGTTTTCATCACAATCAAAAGAAGACAAAACGAATAAATTGTGTCCCAAAACAAACTGAAAAGCAACAAAGCTCCACACTGAGTCTACTCTGCTATAAAATGAGTTCAATGCGGTTGATCTGCATTCTGAAACCGTAGTATTTTATTTATTTATTTATTTATTTATTTATTTATTTAAAACTTTTATATCCTGATCTTCTCACCTCCGTAGAGGGACACAGACAGGTTTACAGCAAGGATTCAATGCTACTAATACAAGTTAAAACATCATACAACAATTCAAGATTAAAATACATATAGATAAAATACATATATACCAAATTACCAAGGTAAAATCATGTTCAGCTCAGTCTGCATATATGGTCACTCACTTTGGTCTGTAATCAGTCTCAGCCATTATTCTGGGAATGCTTTATTCCATAACCAGGATTTCACTAGCCTCCTGAAGGACAAGAGGGAGGGGGCAGATCTAATTTCGCTCGGGAGAGAGTTCCATAGCTGAGGGCCACCACAGAGAAGGCCCTTGTCTCTCGCGCTTGCGAAGGTGGTGGGACCGAGAGCAGGGCCTCTTTGGAAGATCTTAATGTCCTTGATGGTTCATAGGGGAGAATACGTTTGGACAGGTAAATTGGGCAGGAACTGTATAGGGATTTATAGGTTAAAACCAGCACTTTGAATTGTGCTTGGAAGCTAATTGGCAGGCAGTGGAGCTGGTGCAGCAAGGGAGTTGTGCGCTCCCTGTATCCAGCTCCCGTCAATAGCCTGACTGCCGAGCGCTGGACTAATTGCAGCTTCCGGTCTTCAGAGACAACCCCACATAGAGAGCATTGCAGTAATCTATATGGGATGTAACCAGAGCGTGGACCACTGTGGCCAAGTCAGACTTTCCAAGGTACGGACACAGCTGGCACACAAGTTTTAACTGTGCAAAAGCTCTCAATCGAGGCCTGGGGTTCCAGGCTCAACGATGAGTCCAGGATCACTCCCAAGCTGTGAACCTGCGCCTTCAGGGGGAGTGTAACCCCATCAAGCACAGGCTGTAACCCTATGCTCTCTTCGGCCTTATGACTGACCAGGAGTATCTCTCTTTTGTCTGGATTTAATTTTAATTTGTTCGCCATCATCCAGTCGGTTACAGCGGCCAAGCACCAGTTCAAGACTTGAACAGCCTCCTTAGTAGCAGGTTGGAAGGAGTGACAGAGTTGGACATCATCTGCGTACAGATGACATTGTACCCCGAAACTCGGGATGATCTCCCCCAACTGCTTCATGTATATGTTGAATAACATAGGGGACAGTACTGAACCCTGCAGGACCCCACAGTACAATGACTGTGGGGCCGAGCAGGAGTCCCCTAATGACACCTTCTGGGAGCGACCCTCGAGGAAGGGCTGGAGCCACTGCAAGGCAATACCCCCAAGGCCCATTCCTGCAAGGCATCCCAGAAGAATACCATGGTCAACGGTATCGAAGGCTGATGAGAGGTCCAGCAGAACCCACAAGGACACACTCCCCCTGTCGAGCTCCCGGCGTAGATCATCCATTAAGGCGACCAAGGCTGTCTCAGTACCATGTCCCGGCCTGAAGCCAGACTGCGCTGGATCCAGCTAATCAGTGTCTACCAAGAATTCCTGGAGCTGCAAGGCTACCAAACATTCCAGGACTTTGCCCAAGTAGGGGAGATTGGAAACTGGCAGTGTAAACATAGATAGATAATTATTGGTGTGGATAAATACTGGAAATGAGTATTTTCATGAATGTGAAAAGACCCTTGCTCCTTAATATTAGGTCAATTAAAGTGTTCAAATACCTAGGGTAGAAAAGTTAGTTTTGGTACCACAACACTCAGAATTTCTAGCCAATACCGGAGCAATGCTGGCTGGGATATTCTGGGAATTTCTCATTCAAAGAAGGCAATTCTTCCAAACTAAATCATCATCATCATCAACATCATCATCATTTAATTACTTATTAATCGCCCTCCATCCATGATGCTCTAGGCGATTTACAAGCTAAATTGTAAAGGATAAAAATACATACATACAGATATTGATAAAATTAACACAGATCAGAAGCTCTAGTAAAAAGCCAGGTCTTAAGTGCTAGGGTAAAAGGCCCTAACTCGCGAATGGCTCTCATATAGGGTGGCAAGGAATTCCATAAGGCAGGGGCAGAAATAGAAAAAGCTCTGCGTCTGGTCCTTTCCAAGTGCATTTCTCTAGGACCCGGTATATAAAGTAAGTCACGTTGGGATGGTCGTTGCAACCTCCGATGATGGGAGAATGAGAGACGGTCCCTAAGATACGATGGACCCTGGCCGTAAAGAATTGTAAAGGTCAGAACTAGCATCTTATATAGACCACGGTAATCAGTTGGAAGCCAGTGCAAATGCAGCAACACTGGTGTTATATGTCATTTCATGGGTGTTCTTGTGAGTAGCCTGGCTGCCACATTCTGAACAATACAGAGCTTTCGGGCCGTAGACATCAGGAAGCCAACATACAGGGCATTGCAATAGTCCAGTCTAGACGTGACTGTGGCATGGATGACTGTTGCTAGAGCCTCATCAGATAGGTAGGGTGCAAATTGCCTCGCTTGTCATAGATGGGAAAAGGCCTGTTTGCTGGCAGCAGCGACCTGAGCTTCCATTATCAGCTGTGAATCCAAAACGACACCCGAGCTCTTAACGGTAGGCGAAGGAGATAGGGCAGCACCATCGAAGGTGGGTAGCAAATGGATCAGACCAATCGAGCAGCCATGCCAGAGAATCTCAGTCTTTGCCGGGTTCACCTTCAGTCTACTAGCTCGTAGCCAGTTCGACAGAGCCTCCAGACATAAGGTGAAATTGTCTGGTATTGACGTTGCTCCAGGCTCCAAACGCAGAAGGAGTTGGGTGTCGTCCGCATATTGATAGCAGTTTAGGCTGAAACTCCGAGCCAAACTAGCAAGGGGTCTAACATAGATGTTGAAGAGAAGAGGGGAGAGAATTGCACCTTGGGGTTCACCACATAGGAGGGGAGATCTTTCAGAGTCATAGAATCATAGAGTTGGAAGAGAACTCATGGGCCATCCAGTCCAACTCCCTGCCAAGAAGCAGGAACATTGCATCCAAAGCACCCCTGACAGATGACCATCCAGCCTCTGTTTAAAAGCTTCCAAAGAAGGAGCCTCCACCACACTCCAGGGCACAGAGTTCCACTGCTGAATGGCTCTCACAGCCAGGAAGTTCTTCCTCATGTTCAGATGGAATCTCCTTTCTTGTAGAAAGCAGAAAGATTTGAGAAGGGGATGATGAAAGTAAAAGCAAGTAAAAAGGAGGGAAAACCATAAGAGACATAAGTAGCCAGGAAAGAAAACTAGTACTGTTCTTGTATTCAAACCAAGGACTGAATAAGGCACACAGAAATAGCAGCAAGGCGTTGTTGTGTTGAGAAAGGGTGAGCCATGAAATAGATGAAAGAAAGATCCAATTGCTTTAGAAGTTGTGGTATGGACAAACATAATTATTTCTTACATGAAGAGCTCTGTTGAGCAATTTCAGGAGTCAGGGAGGTATAGTATGAGAAGAGCCCTCGTATTGTATCTCCCAGGGTATCCAGAAGATTAGGCCCAGCATACTACCTTCCCTGTGTATTTATCATATTTGTCATTGTCTGAATAAGGTGCTATTGCAACTTGAAAGTGATGTTGAATAACTATGTTTAGTCTCATCGGAATTCTAAAGGTGTTGGGTAAATGTAGTCTCATGCATTTGAGGTTCAAACTTCTTATCATGCAATACTAATGGAATTAACTGAAAGCTGAAATGTGCTCGTTCCAGTGTTCACACTCTGAGGTGCATTATTGAGTGTCCACCGAAGTTTATCGATGGAGCCTGATTTATGTCAAAGTGTACTGGTACAGTTTTCAAGTGTTACCAACAGGCATTGTGGTATTCTTTTGTAACTATAAATTACCAATTAACAGTAATTTTCAGTTATTTTAAGACTTGAAACTTTGTAACTAAAATAGAAATTTGATTTAATTAAATCTATATAAAATATAGAACGAACCATATAATTTAAATTATTTTGTGTTATGAAACTATTCTTTATGATTTCCTTTTAACCCCCCCCCCCCCCCAGGTTTTTTTGTTGTTGTTTTTTTACTGTCTGCAACCCTGGGTGTCCCTTATACGAAATGGCAAGATCAAGGTCTGTTTTTCATAGAATCATGAAATCATGGAGTTGGAAGAGACCTCATGGGCCATCCAGTCCAACCCCCTGCGAAGAAGCAGGAAATTTGCATTCAAAGCACCCCCGACAGAGGAGCCTCCACCATACTCTGGGGCAGAGAGTTCCACTGCTGATTTTTCAAATTTTCTTTTTAATATATTTTTAATTCTTAAATGGTTGATTTCATGACTACAGAATCTGTACATACAGAGCCCAACTGTATAGAAGTTTAAAGGAGGAGAATGGGGAGACAACACATGCCTGCATGCTCAATTGTTGGAGCATTTGCACAGATGGCAGTAGTGTGGTATTACACTGCAGTGAAAATGTTTTCATGTTCCTGGGTATGTGGAAGGCCTTTGTTTTCAGCTCTCTCTCTCTCTCTCTCTCTCTCTTTGTGTCTAAGAGGTCAAAAATCTTTGGCCCTTCTTTATAAAGGAGCTATTACAGACTCCATTATCCTTTTATATCCTATTTCCTGTGACTACAGTTAGTATTACTGGAGAACCTGATGCTGAAGACAAGGAGATCTTGCTTCTTTTCTAGGTTCAATCTCAGAAGGTTATGGAAAGAACATAACTTGGCAAGTTCCTCTATGTTTTGTACTTAAGACTTGTGACAGTTTAAGATTCCCATTCCTTATTTCACATTCATCTAGCTGTCTTGCAAGCAGGCAATTTATTTATCCATCAGCCCCAGGACACAACGAGTTGTCACTGGGTTTCAAGATGAGTCTTACATTAAATCCTTTAACAAGCATAATGGAACCTTCTGCCTTCACATAATACATGGTAACTAATAATCAATGAACTACTGCAGTAGGAGAAACTCAAATTAAAATTCTGACAGCTCAGGAAGCTTATCAAGCCTGCCAGTAAATAGAAGACTTTGCTATTATTATTGGCTTTTCTCAAACATGCCCCAGCATTAAAGCTTCAAAGGGTCAGTGCCACTTCCCACCAAACAAAACAACCCTCTTAACTTTACAAGCGATTCCCATCTAGGCAAACCTCTTTCTGGGAACATCTGATATTAAGAAATATGGAAATGCATAGCCGATACTAATATAGTCATATGCAACAGAGTCCTGATTCTCTTCTGTCCCTATTTCACTTCTCTTCTATTGAGAATCTATAATAATAATTGGCATTTATTTATCACTTTTGAATGTTTAAAGCAGGGGTCCTCAAACTTTTTAGACAGAGGGCCAGGTCACAGTCCCTCAAACTGTTGGAGGGCCGGATTATAATTGGAAAAAAACGTGAATGAATTCCTATGCACACTGCATGTATCTTATTTGTAGTACAAAAACCACTTAAAAACAATACAATAATTAAAATGAAAAACAATTTCAACAAATATAAATTTATTAGTATTTCAATGGGAAGTGTGGGCCTGCTTTTGGCTGATGAGATAGGATTGCTGTTGTTGTTGTGTGCTTTCAAGTCATTACAGAGTTAGGTCGACCCTAAGTGAGGGCCGGGTAAATGACCTTGGAGGGCCGCATTTGGCCCCCGGGCCTTAGTTTGGGGACCACTGGTTTAAAGTGTTATGCTCATGTATCCTCCAAAATTTTCAAGTGCTATGCTCATATATCCTCCAACACTTCTTGGCAGGGGGCTGGACTGGATGGCCCATGTGGTCTATTCCAACTCTATGATTCTATGAAAACTGGGAAATGTAGCCAAACAATATCAAGATGTGGTCAAAATGGCAAATGTATTAATAAATAGGAACATACAAGCCAAGGGAGGCTGTAGCAGTTTGCTATTTCTAGAGCCTACTGGGAATGGCAATGCTTCTTTGCTTCCTCCTGTTGTTTCAGTTGGATGCAATCTACTTTGGTGTAATTTGAACTCAGTTTGTAGTAACTGAAACAAGCTAAGGACAAGGCAGGAAAGCGTAAGAATAAAATAGAAACAAGGATATAGAATCATAGAATCATTGAATCACTGAGTTGGAAGAGATCTTGTGGGCCATCCACCCCAACTGCATGCCAAGAAGCAGAAAAATCACATTCAAAGCACCTCCAACAGATGGCCATCTAGCCTCTGCTTTTTTTTTTGTTGTTGTTGTATCAGGAGCGACCTGAGAAACTGCAAGTCATTTCTGGTGTGAGAGAACGTTGACCAAGGGACACCCGGATGATTTGATGTTTTTATCATCCTTGTAGGAGGCTTCTCTCATGTCCCCGCTGGAGCTGGAGTTGATAGAGGGAGCTCATCGGCCTCTCCCCGGATTCGAACCTGCGACCTGTTGGTCTTCAGTTCTGCTGGCACAGGGGTTTAACCCACTGCGCCACCGGGAGCTCCTAGACTCTGCTTAAAAGTCTCCAAAAGCCTCCACCACAAGTTCCGCTGCTGGCCTATTTATGCAGGCCAAAATCCCATTGGCTTTTTTGCCACCACATGACATTGTTGGCTCATGTTTAACTTGTTCATGAGGATTACAAGATCTTTTTCAAATGTACTACTGTCAAGCCAGGTGTCCCCCATTCTGTATCTTTGCACTTCATTTTTTCTGCCTAGAATAAAAGAAGCGGATTGGGTACAATTATGGGATCAAAGATATTTAAAGAACTTATCGATTCGTGTTAAACAAAATTATTATAAATTGGCTTGGAAATGGTACTTAACACCAGTAAAGATTGCAAATATTAATAGGAATTTCACAAAAAATTGTTGGAGAGGCTCCCTTGATTCTTATCCAGTTGCTTTCAAGATGGTTTCCCAGATTGCAGTCTTGCATCTCTTCTGCAACATCACAGTTTTTCACATATAAGACTACTCCCCCTCCTCACCCCTTTGTTTTGTTTCTGTGAAAGAGGTTATAGCCCTCGATGTCTACATTCCAATACAGGAGTCATCCCACCAGGTCTCAGTGATGCCTATGACATCGTAAGTGTGGTGCTGTGCTAAAAGTTGGAGTTCATCTTGTTTATTTCCGATGCTCTGTGCATTAGTGTTAAAACATGTGGGTGATTTTCAATTTTGGAGTATGTCAAAATTTGGAATTCCAGATAAGGAGTACTTAACTTGTATTTACATGGCTAGTTGAGAACTCAGTACACTCTGATTCTGGTCACTTTTATTGGGCAGAATCCTTTTATGGCTTACACATTTATAACTGCAGCTTGCATATGCACATCTCTTTCCGGATACCCTTTGCTTCCTCCACAACTATCAAGCCCACAGCACAGTTGTTGCTACTACTGTACTTTTGTAGAGAGAGCAGGGAAGGCGGAAGTAATTCAGAGGAGGAGGAAGAATCGAGTTTTTGTTATGAGAGTAAGGAAGTAGATGCTGCACTCCATCATTTATTTTCCCACATGAGCTTAACCTATGACCTCATCACACTGGGGCAAATTGTCCCTTTGCAGTACTTTGGGGATGGGGCCTGCCGAGTGCCATCTCATTATGCTTGGCAGCCCACCCCATTTACCCTCCAAGTGTGGAGGAAGAGTTGAAAGGCGCTTCCTCAGCAACTACTGAGAGGTAAGTGTTTTTTGGGTAGGTCCAATGGAGCTACCTACATTTGTGGGATGCAGAAATGGGCAAGCAGCAACATTACTGCCCTTTCTTCCATCTGATGAGGACAGAGACCATGTCCCATTGTCCCCATCTGATGAGAGAAGGGGTGAGGACACATGGGGCACCATGAAGCAACAGGCGTACCTACCATTTTGCCAGTAACTGCCACAGGGGCTAGGGACATGTGAAGAGGTCCCTAGGGCTGCCATTTGTCTGTGATGGGGTATGGTGGAGACTGTATAGGAGGAGAATCATTACCTTAACTCCCTCCTGATGTAGAATCTTGGCTCTTGTCTCTTAATCAGGAAGATGTCACTTAACTATAATGACTTGTTAATAATCTTATTTTGAATGCCAACAATCGTAGGGGATGTTATAGTTCTTTTTTAGAATGTCCAGTAAAAAAAAACAGGTAAATTCATCTGCTAGGAATGAGTGATACCATTTTTAGAAAAGATGGATGCATTTACCTTAACCCAATGGGTGTAAATTAATGATAACACTTTATTATATATTCCCTTTTACCCTTAATCAAATCAGAGGAAAGATTGCATGTCTCAGATTCCACAACAAATGCCAGAAAAATGATTTGGGATTATGTTGCAGTCCATATGGCACAGATGGCACAGTGAAAGCAAAGCAGCTACTACAACCACTGGACAACTCTTTAAATAATTTTATTGGATAAAATCTACACAAAAATGAATAAAGCATAGAGCAAAATAACATACAAGCTACAAAAATGACACACAAAACTACACGGGACCAGCACGGAGTAATATTGATGGATTTCCCAGCAAAGGGTACCATGATCACTTGGGCATACTATGATTCACTGCTGTGGAAATTGCGAGAGGCCGTCAAAACCAAGAGAAGTGGCATGCTCACCAAAGGTGTCTGCCTTCTGCAAGACAATGCACCAGTTCACAACTCACATGTTGCCTAAACAGAAGCATACTCCTGCGGCTTTGAAATTCTGCCGCATCCCCCTTATTCACCCGACCTCACACCATCGGACTTCCACATCTTTCCAACAAGGAAGTTATTTTTGAAGGGCAAGCATGATGAGACTCTGATTTCTGAAGTTACAATATGGCTTTTGGAGCAACCTGTCGACTTCTACAATCACCTACAAGTGAAGTGTTTACTGTTGCTTAAAAAGATGGGAGAAGTGTGTGTCCCTAGGTGGCACTTATGTAGAGAAGGACTAATAACTGTGCCAAGTTTCATTGCTCTCAGTCCACAGAAAGTGGGTCAGGGGAAATCTTTAATGAACACCCCTCATATTTTTTGTGTTAGAGACATTTTCTGAAGCTGCAAACTCCAAATAGTGCTCCATGCAACAAGAGCAGTCTGTTAAACCTTGTCACACTTTTTGTTGTTCATGTGCTTTGAAGTCATTTCCAATTTATGGCAAACCTATTACTAAGTTTCCTGAGAATGAGTGTGTTATTCACCCAAGGTCACTCACTGTGTTTCCATGTGCAAACAGTGAAGCAAATCCTGTTATCCAGAGTCATAGTCCAACACTCAAACCACTACTCATGCTGGCTCACCCAATGTCTATCCAGTTGCACATGATTCCAAAAAGCTAGTTACTAGGGCTGGGCGGTTTCGTAATTTCGTAATTCGTTAAAAATTCGTTATTTTTTTTATAACGAAGCGATATTGAACCATTCAGGAGCAACTAAAAAACAAAACGAATTTTTCCAATTCGTTTCGTTATTTGTTTCGGAATTGATTCGTTATTGATTCGTTATTGATTCGTTATTATTTCCGCATGTCTGGTGCAAGTTTTAGGGTTGCTGTTTGTTTTCTCAGTGAAAAAAAATATAATTATCACACCAACAGTCAACAACAGAGGGAGAGGGAAGCTTCAGAAGTTTTTTTAGCGTATTGTGTGATCGCGGCTGCTATTAACGAATCGATTCGTAATCGATTCGTAATTGTTTCGTGATTGTTTTATTATTTCCGAAATTTCGTAAATATCGAACTTTTTTAAAGGAAAATTTCGGAATTCTTTTAAATAACGAAATGCAAAAAACCCCTAAAAACGAATAGAATTTAGAAACAAATTTTTCCGTGTTTGGACAGCCCTACTAGTTACATATTTTGGATACCTGTCATTTCATATATCTTCTTTTTAAAAGACACAATATGTCACATACTGTCAAAATCCTAAGCAATTGTGAGTGTTTCCTGACTCTTGAGGCATGTGATAGAAGTTGCACCTTCAGGAGTCACCGATTTCCATATTTTATAATAGCCCAGAGACATCTGTTTCAGATAGAAGCTTACCATTTCCATGCAAATGTTCATCATCTTTTCATAAGCAAATACAAAAGGGAAGGGTTTCAAACACAGATGCATAAACCACAAAGGAGCATCACTAATACATAGACAAAAGAATGGTAAAGAATATAAAGAATATAGCAATTATAAATGAGACTATTATTTGCAGCTGATATGGATATCAAGTGAATAGGAATTAAAAATACAGAATTTGAACCCAAAAGAAAACATGAATTGAGCATTACCAAGAGTAGTATTATAAATACAGCAAAAAAAAAAAAAAGAAAAGAAAAAAGAAAGAAACAGAAAGAATCCCAATGTTCAAGTGGAATCTCCTTTCCTGTAATTTCAAGCCATTGTTCCGCATCTTAGTCTCTAGGGTGGCGAAAAACAAGCTTGCTCCCTCCTCCCTATGATTCCCCTCATATATTTATACATGGTCATCATGTCTCCTCTCTTCTGCAGGCTAAACATGCCCAGCTCTTTAAGCTGCTCCTCATAGGGCTAGTTCTCCAGACCCTTGTTCATTTTGGTCACCCTTCTCTGGACACATTCCAGCTTGTCAACACCGCCCTTCAATTCTGGTGCCCAGAATTGGACACAGTATTCCAGATGTGGTCTGACCAAGGCAGAATAGAGGGATAACATGACTTCCCTGGATCTAGACACTATATTCCTATTTATGCAGGCCAAAATCCCATTGGCTTTTTTTTGTCGCTGCATCACATTGTTGGATCATGTTTAACTTATCCACTAGGACTCCAAGATCTTTCGCCCTCAGAAATACATTCTACCTATCTCATCCAGGGTTTTATCAATTCTATCAATTTTACTTGTAGTACATTTGGCCCTCACACTGTGTCCCATTTCTCTATCATGTCATTTTGGAACTGTTTATTTTATTTTGTTATTTTATGTATTTATTTTGATGGCATTTTTGCTTTTTGTATTTTATTTTGCTGTAATATTGGGCTTGGCCTCATGTTAGCCGCCCTGAGTCCCCTTCGGCGAAATGATGGCAGGGTATAAATAAAGTTGTTGTTGTTGTTGTTGATTATTATTATTATTATTATTATTATTATTATTATTATTATCTTTTTCACACATACTGCTCTTGAGCCAGCCGTCCCCCATTCTGTATCTTTTTTGCATTTCATTTTTCTGCCTAAGTAGAGTATTTGTGTTTGTCACTATTGAACTTCATTTTGTTAGTTTTGGCCCATCTCTCTAATCGGTTCAGATCGTTTTGAATTCTGTTCTTGTCTTCTGGAGTATTGGCTATCCCTCCCAATTTGGTGTCGTCTGCAAACTTGATGGTCATGCCTTCTAACCCTTCATCTAAGTCATTAATAAAGATGTTGAACAGGACCGAGCCCAGGACGGAACCCTGCAGCACTCCACTCGTCACTTCTTTCCAGGATTAAGAGGAAGCATTGGTGAGCCCCCTCTGGGTTTGTTCACTTAAAAAATTACAGATCCACCTAAACGTAGTTTTGCTTAGCCCACATTTGACTAGTTTGCTTGCCAGAAGGTCATGGGGGACCTTGTCGAAGGCCTTACTGAAATCCAGATATGCTACATCCATGGCATTCCTTGCATCTACTCAGCTTGTAACTGTTGAAAAAAGAGATCAGATTAGTCTGGCGTGACTTGTATTTGATAAATCCATGTTGACCATTAGCAATGACTGGATTTGTTTCTAAGTGTTTGCAGACCACTTCGTTAATGATTAACATTAAACTTGATCAGCTCTGTGCCTTGTCTGATCACCATGAAGATGGTTTGGGGTTCTTTCACATTAACTGCTCAGTGGAGATGTGCTCATATTCTCATGTGAAACCAGACTGGAATTAGCTGTTGGCGATGGGGACTAATGGAGAATAATATAAGTTTATTATTTTCTTCTCTTTTCCACTACACAATAAGAATTTTTTGCATCCTTTGAAGAGTCACTAAAATTTCTCTGAACATAGTGACATATTCTGAGAAGTGCAAACACGCAAGCCTGTAGCGGGGGGAGGGGGGAGGGGTTCAACCCCCCCCCCGAAATTTTTCAGGTTAAAAAAAATAAACCTGGTTTACTCATTAATTTTAACTGGTTAACCCAATCCCCATGCTAAGTCTATGAGACGCAAAAAATTAAGAGTCCCTCCAGAACTGCAAGCATGATCTCAAGCAAATATTGACAATTTATTCACACTGTCATTACATGCAGCAATAGCCGATGTAGTGAAGCAACCAAGTTGGGGGGGGGGGGGTGTTGAATGCTCTCATTAAGGAGGCCAGACTTGGTGGAGATGGTTGACAGGGGTGGAGCTGCAGGCTATTGAAGGCTGGTCTGCCCCCTGCTGTGCTCTTTGCTTCAGCGTGAGCTAGCAGGCAGGTTTCAACTCCCCCCCTGAAATTTTCAACCCCCACCCCAAAATTTTCAGCCCCCCCCCCAAATTTTCAACCCTCCCCAAAAATTTTTTCTGGCTACGGCCCTGCAAACACGTCTCGAAAATCTGCCCGAAGGGTATCCCAAAAGTCACAATACAAAGGAAGAATTAACAAACCCATATTATATTTTATCTATCTGTTTATCTAATATTTTGTAATAAATATTTTGTAAATAAAGGTACTTCAGCTATGATTTCCCATTTCCCCTGTATATGGCAACTTTTGGGACTCTCCTTAGCACTATTAAGCAAGTCTCTACTCCTTAAGGAAATCATCTGTCCTCCCCCCATCCCACAATAACTATGCAGGATTTAGGATCTCTTTACAAAGCTGTCCTTAATACAATTCAGTTCTAGTTATGACCCTGAGAGATGATTAGTAAATTAGACTTTTAATTAGCATTTTGCATAATTCATGAAAATTATCGTGCACTCATGTATTTGATTGTCAAGGTGCAGATGTGCTAACATGCAGCTATAATTTGCTCATCTAAATAGCTCCTTTGGTTAAACCTCTAATTTTTCCAGCACTGTATTGTGTAAGCCCCATTATTTGCTCCTTAAAAGAGGCACAGGAATTTAAATGCAGGGCCAATGCCAGCTTGTGTCATTACATTCATCTGGTTTTTTAGGACTTTAATGCTGCCATTACATCAAGATCCAGAACATCTGAAGCCAATAGTATCAATTTGAATATGCTATACGATGGGTAATTTACTGTAGATTTCATGTTAAGAAATCTAAAGCTAAAATCTAACACATACTGAGCAAAAATAGATGGCCTGATAATATTTTTAAGATGGGCAATATCACTGCTATCACTGGGGGTAAAAGATCAACAGTTAGTTCTCTAAAAATCTACTTGATTAATGATAGTGATAAGAACCTTCACCTGCACTTTTTTATTTTTTGAAATATTTTATTTATAGGCTGCCATTTAAGACAAGAAAAAAGAAAGCTCAGACCTTATAATATACTTTCCAACTATTCTGATTTGGCAGGGACAGTCCTGATGAATCCTTTGTCATCTTACCTTTTTCAGCCTCCTTTAATTTAAAGTTCACTGTATTACGGTCAATGACCAACTCAAGAGAAGAGGGACACAGTCCTGCACACATCAGATCTCAGGATTGAGAGATTTAAACCGGTAAAACTTTAAATCAAGTGCACCATTCATAGAATCATAGAGTTGGAAGAGACCTCATGGGCCATCCAGTCCTACCCCCTGCCAAGAAGCAGGAATATTGCATTCAAATCATCCCTGACAAATGATCATCCAGCCTCTGTTTAAAAGCTTCCAAAGAAGGAGCCTCCACCACACTCTGGGGCAGAGAGTTCCACTACTGAACGGCTCTCACAGTCAGGAAGTTCTTCCTCATGTTCAGATGGAATCTTCTTTCTTGTAGTTTGAAGCCATTGTTCCGTGTCCTAGTCTCCAGGGAAGCAGAAAACAAGCTTGCTCCCTCCTCCCTGTGGCTTCCTCTCACATATTTATACATGGCTATCATATCTCCTCTCAGCCTTCTCTTCTTCAGGCTAAACATGCCCAGCTCCTTAAGCTACTCCTCATAGGGCTTGTTCTCCAGACCCTTGATCATTTTAGTCGCCCTCCTCTGGACACATTCCAGCTTGTCAATATCTCTCTTGAATTGTGGTGCCCAGAATTGGACACAATATTCCAGGTGTGGTCTAACCAAAGCAGAATCGAGGGGTAGCATTACTTCCCTAGATCTAGACACTATGCTCCTATTGATGCAGGCCAAAATCCCATTGGCTTTTTTTGCCACCACATCACATTGTTGGCTCATGTTTAACTTGTTGTCCACGAGGACTCCAAGATCTTTTTCACACATACTGCTCTCAAGCCAGGCATCGTTCCCCCATTCTGTATCTTTTTGTTTCATATTTTCTGCCTAAGTGGAGTATCTTGCATTTTCACTGTTGAACTTCATTTTGTTAGTTTTGGCCCATCTCTCTAATCTGTCAAGATCGTTTTGAATTCTGCTCCAGTCCTCTGGAGTATTGGCTATCCCTCCCAATTTGGTGTCGTCTGCAAACTTGATGATCATGCCTTCTAGCCCTTCATCTAAGTCATTAATAAAGATGTTGAACAGGACAGGGCCCAGGACGGAACCCTGCGGCACTCCACTTGTCACTTCTTTCCAGGATGAAGAGGAAGCATTGTGAGCACCCTCTGTGTTCATTTAACCAATTACTGATCCACCTCACCGTAGTTTTGCCTAGCCCACATTGGACTAGTTTGTTTGCCAGAAGGTCATGGGGGACTTTGTCGAAGGCCTTACTGAAATCCAGGTACGCTACATCCACTGCATCCCCCGCATCTACGGGTGCAGATGATGCAGTTCTTCTCTCTAAAACTCAAATTGGACTCAAAAGAGCCCCGAGAGCATTAACAAACTACTGCGATGCAGAACAGCTTCACTTCAATTTTCAGAAAACCAAAATTATGATGTTCACCAAACGACCCAAGAATCATAACTGAAGAATAGATGGACATAAAATTGAGCAAATCTCAAGTTTTAAATATCTAGGAGTACTCTTACACTGCACTAGAAGCAAGAAAGCTCATGTTTCACTTACTTATACCCCGCCCTTCTCACCCCGGGGTGAGAAGGGCGGGGTGAGAAGAAAGCTCATGTTTCACTTACTTATACCCCCGGGGGGGGGGGGGGGGGACTGATGCAGAGTATACAGCAGAGACAACGCAAAAGAGCTCACCCACCATCTTAAGATATCTCAAGATGGGAGGAGGCTACTTTATACTGGTGGAACTTAAAATGTTTGAAGCGAAACCAATTGCACAAATGCTCTATGGAGCCCAACTTGGCCCCTTTTCAAATTATGTCCCACTAGAGCAGTGGTTCTAAACTTTTGGGTCCCCAAATGTTTTGGCCTTCAACTCAGAGAAGCCTGAGAGGAGATATGATAGCCATGTATAAATATGTGAGAGGAAGCCACAGGGAGGAGGGAGCAAGCTTGTTTTCTGCTTCCTTGGAGACTAGGACGCGGAACAATGGCTTCAAACTACAAGAGAGGAGATTCCATCTGAACATGAGGAAGAACTTCCTGACTGTGAGAGCTGTTCAGCAGTGGAACTCTCTGCCCCGGAGTGTGGTGGAGGCTCCTTCTTTGGAAGCTTTTAAACAGAGGCTGGATGGCCATCTGTCAGGAGTGATTTGAATGCAATATTCCTGCTTCTTGGCAGGGGCTTGGACTGGATGGCCCATGAGGTCTCTTCCAACTCTTTGATTCTATGATTCTATGATTCTTGAAATCCTAACAGCAGGTAAACTGGCAGGGTTTCTGGTTGTAGGCCAAAACACCTGTTGCACCTCAGAGTAGATTCACCTTGCTGAAGACACCAAACTGCACACAGCCAGAAGTCTTTATAGTTTATTAAAAATAAAAGGTAAAAAGTTCTTAAAGACAAAGGTTAACGTTTCAACAGATCAAGATCATACAGCACTTGAAGCTTAATCCAAAAAGGCACAAGCAAAGCAAAAATCCAAGAGAACATGACAAAGTCCTGAAACCATGCACATATTAACTGCAAGATAAATCCAGACAACCAAAGGCAAGCTTCTTAGTTGAATGCAAAGTTGCTTTCACAAAGATTTGGTCTCACACACATGGCTTAATACCCTTTGCAAAACATGAAGGCGTTTCTTTGGCCTCTGGCTTCCCTCTTGTTAGCTATCCTTTCACTCCTTTGAACTCGGAATTCCAAACGGTCAGCCCGATCTAAGGTTCCCATTTCGTCAAGGTCAGTCTGTTCGTTAGTGTCAGCCTGTTTCCCTGCTTGTTCATTATCAGGCTGAGAACTATCCTCCTTCTCTGAGTCAATCTGCACCTGCACCTGGCTATTTTCAGTATCAACTCTCTCATGCCTTGCGGTGGGAAACTGCACTTCTTCACTGTCTATAACAGGGACATCTATAACAGGGACATTTTGAACAAAACTGTAAACCTGAGTCCCATCATCCTCATCAGAGACAGTCTGTGATTCCAGCTGAGTCACAACAACACCTGGGAACCCACAGGTTGAGAACTGCTACACTAGAGCTTGTTCAATCAAAATTCCTAAGATCAGATCTGCAGGCTCCCAAATATGTCTCTAACGCTACCCTGTGATTGGAGACAGATTTCATGAAAGTGAAGGCGATAGTATGGATAGCCATTCTCAAATACTGACTATATCTGACCTTTTCACCATGTGTTCTTGCCCCCTATGTATGAGGGATGACTTCCAATCCACGGGGACTGAAACAGTGGCAGTAAAGATCACAACTTTAGGTTTTTCCCAAGGACAACTGCCAAGCACAGGATGGGGCCAAACCAAAGATCTCATTAAGCAACGGATCCTGGCTATAGAGTGCCAATTGGACTTAGCCTGTGCCTCAGCCTTTATCATGAGTGAAGCTAATACCTCACCACCTCCATGGCTTATCTAAAAAACAAAAAAAATTTGAGGTGCCTAAACAACGAAGGGCTTTTACCCTGGCAAGATGCCATGCCCTTCCATCAACATTATTGGCAGGGAGGTACTGGAAGACCCCCTTCAAGAAGAGATTATGCCCCTGTGAGTCTGGATGGAAACAAATGAGCATGTGCTCCTACAATGCATGCTCTGCAGGGACATTAGAAGTAATCCGCCGTAGAGTTAAGCACCCCCCCCCCACCCCACTTTCCATTCCTCCTTACCCATACTCTACCTTTCAAAACCCCAATTTTTATACAAACCTCTGAGGATGCCTGACATAGATGCAGGTGAAACATCAGGAGAGAATGCTACTAGAACATGGCCATACAGCCCAAAAAACTCATAGCAACCCAATATGGATTTTGCTTTGACCTGTGGATATGTCAAGAATAAATGTAAATGGGACATATAGCAAACAAATCATTTTCTCTCCTCTGAACAAATCATAGAAGAATATACTTAGAAATAGAATGTGGGGTATGTTTATTTGCAGGGTTACAATTGGAGAGGGTTGTAAATTTCTCTCCCACTTCCCCCGCCCAAACTGCACTCTCATTAGGTTCTTGTAGGTTTTTTCAGGCTATAGGGCCATGTTCTAGAGGCATTTCTCCTGACGTTTCGCCTGCATCTATGGCAAGAATCCTCAGAGGTAGTGAGGTCTGTTGGAAATAGGAAAATGGGTTTATATATCTGTGGAATGACTGGGGTGTGGCAAAGAGCTCTCTGCTGAAGCTAGGTGTAAATGTTTCTGCTGACCAGCTTCATTAGCACTTGAAGGCCTGGTTGAGCCTGGGAAAATGTTCTGTTGAGAGGTGTTAAGATGTGCCCGGTTGTTTCCTCTCTGCTGTTTTGCTGTTGTAATTTTAGAGTTTTTTAATACTGGTAGCCAGATTTTGTTCATTTTCATGGTCTCTTCCTTTCTGTTGAAATTGTCCACATGCTTGTGGATTTCAATGGCTTCTCTGTGTAGTCAGACATGGTGATTGTTAAAGATGAAGATCCACCCAGAGGAAAGTGTTCCTGCCATACATCAAGGGAACCACTGACCGCATAGGGAAGCTGATGAGGAAACACAACATACAACTATCTACAGACCCACTAAGAAAATCCAACAAATGCTACGTTCAGCAAAGGACAAGAGGGATCCTCTCACCTCTGCAGGAGTCTACCGTATACCATGCAGCTGTGGACAAGTCTACATAGGGACCACCAAACGCAGCATTGCCCAAATACGAATCAAGGAACATGAAAGGCACTGCAGACTACTTCAACCAGAGAGTTCAGCCATAGCAGAGCACTTGATGAACCAACCCTGGACATAGCATATTATTTGAGAACACAGAAATGCTGGACCACTCCAACAACTACCATGTCAGGCTACACAGGGAAGCCATTGAAATCCACAAGCATGTGGACAATTTCAACAGAAAGGAAGAGACCATGAAAATGAACAAAATCTGGCTACCAGTATTAAAAAACTCTAAAATTACAACAGCAAAACAGCAGAGAGGAAACAACCAGGCACATCTTAACACCTCTCAACAGAACATTTTCCCAGGCTCAGCCAGACCTTCAAGTGCTAATGAAGGTGGTCAGCTGAAACATTCACACCTAGCTTCAGCAGAGAGCTCTTTGCCCACCCCAGTCATTCCACAGATATATAAACCCATTTTCCTATTTCCAACAGACCTCACTACCTCTGAGGATGCTTGCCATAGATGCAGGCGAAACGTCAGGAGAAATGCCTCTAGAACATGGCCCTATAGCCCAAAAAAACCTACAAGAACCTAATGAGAGTGCAGTTTGGGCGGGGGAAGTGGGAGAGAAGAACAAGAATAGCAACCTTGCCTCTATTAGGAACCCAGCAAGTAGACAGAGACAAGAAGTGCCATTACTTCCTGCTTTCCTTCCCTCCTTCCTCATGTTCTTTTGGCCTGAGGGGAGTTCAGGGGAGACATTTTGGGCACTTGATATGAAGTAAAGCAGCACAGGCCATTTTAAAGAAGGGATACACACATACACACATATACACACAACCCTTCTTAAAAACTTTTCCATTTCCCACTGGTGTACCCTAACCTGTCTGCATATGATCCAATAATGTGCAATAAATACTGATTTTTCTTCTTTCTCCAGGTTAAGGGGCTTTAAGTGTTTGCTTTTGCCCTTACCTCCTGTAATGATCATTTCTTAGACCACAGTAATATTGTTCAGAGCAATTCAACCTCTAAATGAGATTAATGTAAGTGCTGTGATCAGCAAGTTTCCTCCCACTCAGTAATTCTCTCCCCTTAAACCCTTTTGGAGGGCCAGAAATTGTCAATGCTATCAACACCAAAATGCATCCATCGCATTGGATTTTTGCTAATTCTCTTTGTCCCTTGTCTAATACATCTAGATTAGAAAACCTCTCAAGGTGGTTATTTTTGTCAGTGTATTTCCTTTTCCTTTCTGCCTGAGAAACATTAAATTGAATTAAACTAAACAATCACCAAGTGAGGAAGAGAGTTCTGACCTGTCCGAGCATAATGCAAATGTTCAATGTAGAATTTTCTTGTAAAGTAAAATAACTTATGGTCTGTTCGTCAGATGCACCAAAAGAATGTTTCATCATTGATTTTCCATTCCCTACTACTTGCTATAATCCGTTGCATTCAGTCATGGCTCCAGGGATTGACATGGAATGAGGTAACCAACAAGTGGATGGGTACATAAATCCCACTGTCAATTGGAAGGAGTATTCCTGATGCTACTTCCAAATTTGTCACTTTGTCATTGCATTTCTGTGACATGACAACAAATAATTAAGGCTCTGTATGGGTTTGTAATCAAAACATGACCTTTGGGGCTGCCATTATGCTCTTGAAATTCAGGAGGGCATCAAATTCAACAGTGACGATGGAAGGAGGGGTAGAATTGAAATGGCAGGGGGAAGGTTTCAGGAAAGGAGAGACAAAGAGAGATCCTGAGATTTGAAAAGCACGGCTTTTATTACCAGCTGGGGCCCTGGAGTGGACTAGCATCCCAAAAGCAAACCAGAGCAAATGATAGAGGGGCGGACTGTGGCTTTTATAGATTCCAGGTTCAAGCAAACAAAGAACATGCTACTACATACATTTACATCATTCACTGCGTCATCTTAGCATCAAGTTCTACCCTCTAACATGCAAGAAGGCATGTCTGTGTTTTTAAAGAGCAAGCATGGCTTACACTCATCAATCAAGGGGCCCACTTTGACCTGTCAAGAGGCTCCTTACTTAGTACCAGTCTGTGACTCCTAGTACGGGCTTATCTCTCTCTCCTGGAATGTCCCCCTCCCTTTTGCTGTGCCTGGGATGTGGCTTGCTTGTCCGTTAGCATTTTTTCTATACAGAGAGATAGAGAGAGAGCCTGATTTTTCTATGCATTTCAGTAATTGTAAAATACATACAATTTATAAATCAATAAATATCTATTTTTCCAATATCTTCTCATCAGAATGTCAGGGAATCTGGGAAATACTAGTGTTTCATCATGATGTTGGATGTTGCCATTGTCAGGTATTTTCCTCTACTTCAGCAGAGTGCTCTACTTCAGCAGAGTACTGGAAGCATCCCCAAACCACAAAGCTATCTAGATCCCAGAGTCTCCTGAGTGATGCAGGAAATGTACTTTTTTTTTGTCGTGTCAGGAGTGACTTGAGAAACTGCAAGTCGTTTCTGGTGTGAGAGAATTGGCCGTCTGCAAAACATCCATCTGCCCAGATGTTTGGATGTTTTATCATCCTTGTGGGAGGCTTCTCTCATGTCCTCGCATGAGGAGCTGGAGCTGATAGAGGAAGCTTATCCGCGCTCTCCCTGGATTCGAACCTGCGACCTGTCGGTCGTCAGTCCTGCCGACACAGGGGTTTAACCCACTGCACCACTGGGGGCTCCCAGGAAACGTACTGTCTAATAAGGAGTCCATACAATTGTTCTTTCACTGCCAGAATGCAGGAAGGCTTTTATCTTCAGTTAAAAAGATATATACACTATAATCACAATATACATACACTCTCTATCACCTCAGCTCCTTCCTCCATCCACTATCTCCAACACCCTACACAAAGCATAAAAAAATGGAGGTGGCAGCCTCTTTATCCTCCCACATGAGTCACACTCTCAGTCATGTAACTCTACTCTACAGAGTGTCTGGGCCTTCAGGGTGGCCAGGCCTAAAGGCCTCAGTATTTCACTATTAACATCAATGCCAGTTACTAGGCAAGTGCGATCCATAAAAAAATGTTTCAAAAGACATTACTAAACTCCTTTGCTGCACCAGCTCCACTGGCTGCCGATCTGCTACCGGGCTCAATTCAAAGTGCTGGCGTTGGCCTATAAAGCCCTAAATGGTTCTGGCCCAAGCTACCTATCCGAACGTATCTCTGCCTATGAACCCACCAGGACTCTAAGATCTTCTGGGGAGGCCCTGCTCTCGATCCCGCCTGCATCACAGGCACGGTTGGCGGGGACGAGGGACAGGGCCTTCTCTGTGGTGGCCCCTCGGCTGTGGAACGCCCTTCCCATGGACATTAGATCAGCCCCTTCGCTAATGGTGTTTCGAAGAAAACTAAAAACCTGGTTGTTTGAACAGGCGTTCGGATAAATAGTGCAATGAACACGATGAATATAGGAAACGGAATTATGGATGACGAATTGGATCATGATTTTAGTTACGAAACGTTAATATGTTGTTATTGAGATGTCATTAGTTTGTATTTTATACTGTTAATGGTTTTAATATTGTATGTTGTTGGACTGACTTTTGCTCTTGTTGTGAACCGTGTTGAGTCGCCTACGGGCTGAGAAACTGCGGTATACAAGCAAAGTAAATAAATAAATAAATAAACTCAGGGCACTGGCATTTTGTTTCTAAAGTGTTTCTCAAGTATCATTAGTGAAAATTTCATTACTATAAGAAGAATAACATCATTTCGTTACTATTTCGTTACTATTTCTGGCTCACCTGGATGGGCTTCTGAGACTCTTTCTCCCTTGTTTTTGTTACGCTTAAGCGGAATTTAGTCTGATCCAATGCAAAAGACACAATAACTTTGCACAAAGGCAAGAGGAAAAAGAACAGAAATTTTTACTCTTGTCATCAGAGTCAAAACATAAACATGCAGTGTTGCATACAAAATGAGGTGTAGCCAAATGGTATAATCCACTGGGCTCTAAATTCTTTCTTGGTGTAAGACCATTCCTGGTGATATTCTGTTCCAGGAAAGCAACCAGAAGTGAGGCACCATTATTTGAAATCACAGTAAGGCTTTTGTGAAAGAAGAGAGAATATTTTGGCCTCTGGTCAACTTGCTGATAGGAAGTCCATGAAGTCTAAATGAAAATTCCACTCTAAAGAATAGTAAAATATCTATGTGCATCAATAACCAGAATCCTCCAGATGGCATGCCAGTATCCACTCCAGCCAGAGAATTCTGGGACATGTAATTTTAAAAAGATAATAATAATAATAATAATAATAATAATAATAATAATAATAATAATAAATAACACTTTATTTGTACTCCGCTACCATCTCCCCAAGGGACTCGGTGCGGCTTACATGAGGCTGAGCCCAAACACAACAATACAAGCAATAATAACAGCAATACAAGCAATTAAAAACACATAGACAATAAGATACACAACATTATCAATAAAGCAGCACATAATTAAAAACAGTGGGAAGGCCAAATGTAGAGTTAAAATTGGAAACAATGCTGGGACATGAACAGAAGGTGATACTGGTGTTTGTGGAAGGGCATACGAACAGACTTAAAAAAATGTAAAGTGCTTTGGAGGACAAAGTGCTATGGGGTCATTATTCTGGGAAGGCACACTGGAACAGCCACGTCTTCAAGTTCCTTCTGAAGACTGCCAAAGTTAGAGCCTGTCTGATGTCTTTAGGGAGTGAGTTCCAGAGTCAAGGGGCCACCACCGAAAAGGCCCTCTCTCTTGTCCCCACCAGTCGTGCCTGCGATGCTGGTGGGATCGACAGCAGGGCCTCTCCGGATGATCGAAGGGATCGCGTGAGTTCATAAATAGAGATGCGATCACGCAGGTAGGCAGGTCCCAAACCGTTCAGGGCTTTGTAGGTAAGAACCTGCACCTTGAATTGGGTATGAATGGCAGCCAGTGGAGCTCCTTGAAAAGGAGGGATGAGCCCTCTCTGTAAGGATCCCCAGTTAACAACCTGGCTGCTGCCCGTTGGATCATCTGAAATTTCCGGGCCGTTTTCAAGGGCAGCGTAGAGTGCATTGCAGTAATCCAATCTAGATGTGACTAAGGCATGGACCACCTTGGCCAGATCCGCCTTCCCGAGGTACAGTCGCAGTTGGCGCACGAGTCTTAATTGTGCAAAGGCCCTCCTGGCCACCACCGATGCCTGAGCCTCAAACGTAAGTGAAGAATCCAGGAGGATCCCCCAAACTGCAGACCTGTGACTTCAGGGGGAGTGTAACCCCGTCTAGCACAGGTTGCCACCCTATACCCCGGTCTGGTTTACGATCGACCAGGAGGACCTCTGTCTTGTCGGGATTAATCTTCAGCTTGTTCGTCCTCATCCAGACAGCCACAGCGGTGAGGCACTCGTCTAGCACTCCTTGGAGTTAGGTGGAAAAGAGTAGTAGAGTTGTGTGTCATCTGCATAGAGATGGCACCCCACTCCAAAACTCCGGATGACCTCACCCAGTGGTTTCATGTAGATGTAAAAAAGCATGGGAGACAGAATGGAAACTTGCGGGACCCCACAGGTCAAAGGCCAGGGGTCCGAGCAGGTGTTTCCCAGCTTCACCATCTGGGATCGACCCTCCAAGAAAGACCGGAGCCACGACAGAGCCGTACCTCCAAGGCCCATCTCGGAAAGGCGTCCCAGAAGGATACCATGATCGATGGTATCGAAAGCTGCTGAGATGTCCAAGAGAACCAACAGGGTCACACTCCCCCTGTCCAGTTCCAACTTCCAAGCTTTGTTATAAATCATCTGAAGTATCTCCCTCTTTCAATTTCATGTACACATAGATTTTCAGTGGTGTGACATTTTAAACAATTCATCAGTATTATTGAGTGCTGTGTGTATGATATAGACCCAATCCACATTACATGTAACTGCCCTGCAGCAATTAGTTTTGAATGAAATATAAAAGAAATGGATGTGAATGTCTCATGAAGGGAGAAGCTTATATGCCAGAAACCATCAAATACAACTTTGGGAAGAGCAGAGGAAAGTTCCCAAAGGAAAGGAAAGACACTCTTTGTAATTCTAGTACTTTCAGATCATCCACACTTGGTGGTGTAGGAGGGAGAGAATAAAATGGATTTTAATAACTCTTCATCAATCTCACATGCAAAACGTGTGCTGATACTTTTGTTGGGAGCTTAGGAGCCACATCAAGAGGAAGAAGCAGCAAGTTTTAATTGAATGTAAATGATGCCCTCGGTATTCAAAGTAGATCCCTATCAAACATCTTGAAGGGAAAGAAGCATGTGTTTTGAAAATCGCACCTTTAGAAAGCTGGGAACAGCCTGGCTCTATCAGTAAGCGGGTAATGTGTCCCTGTGAAGAGATCATGCCTTTGAATGAGACATCTTATAATAAATCAGGATGTTTATCATGCATAATTACCAAGAAGGAGCTGTACATTGCTGAACTGATGAGTTCCCATCTGTCGTAATAGATTTATGTTCTCAAACATTTCTGAGCACATGCCACTCTTGTAGTTGAGTGGGGAAAGTTGTCCTGAGATGCAATTTTTTGGGTTTCTTCCATGGACACACATACAATTTTGTCAGGACATGATTCAAACCTTGAAAGAACAAGCGTTTGACTCCTGCCTCTGCCAACATACCTGAAGCAAGGTCAGCATTAACAAATGAAACTGGAGGATGAGAGCAGGAAAACGGTCCTTTAAGGAAGTGATAATCAGGGGAAATCATTCACAGAAGTCAAAGAAGATTCTGGAAAGGATTGAAAGGGGAGGAGGACAGGAGCAGGATTCAAAACGGATTAGAGAGATGGGCCAAAACTAACAAAATGAAGTTCAACAGGGACAAATGCAAGATACTCCACTTAGGCAGAAAAAACGAAATGCAAAGATACAGAATGGGGGACGGCTGGCTCGAGAGCAGTACATGTGAAAAAGATCTTGGAGTTCCTTGTAGACAACAAGTTAAACATGAGCCAACAATGTGATGTGGCGGCAAAAAAAGCTAATGGGATTTTGGCCTGCAGCAATAGGAGCATAGTGTCTAGATCTAGAGAAGTCATGCCACCCCTCTATTCCACTTTGGTTAGACCACACCTGGAATATTGTGTCCAGTTCTGGGCACCGCAATTCAAGCTGGAATGTGTCCAGAGGAGGGTGACTAAAATGATCAAGGGTCTGGAGAACAAGCCCTCTGAGGAGCGGCTTAAGGAGCTGGGCATGTTTAGCCTGAAGAAGAGAAGGCTCAGAGGAGCTACGGGATACCCCCTGAGTTTTGTCCAAAGCAGTGCAAAGACAATTTAACTCTACAATACACATTAGAAGTTGTCCAATGCCTTTGGGACAGCCAGTGTAGATTTGAGATGATTGCAGATTTTCTTGTCAATACAGACCTACTGCAATTAGTGGATATAGAATACTGTCCATTGTTAAATAAATATGTAACTACGAAGTTATTTACTAAGCTTCCTCCCTACATTTTGGGTGAAAGGAGCCACATACTTCTCATTTTAGCATCGATGGATTCAGTAACCACTGAATTTTGCCTAAGAACAACTGGAATCAAGGTAGAAATACTTCTAGCTGTAGTCTTCTTTTTCTGTCTGGGGTATTTTTATATATTATAGTACACCACTTTAGGCTTGTGTAAAGCTTCCATTGTAAACCTGAAATTCTATTTACTTCAGTTTAAATATGTCTTTCCCAATAAACTTTATCTCAGGTCATGACAAACTATGCACCTTATTTTCACAGGTCTGTAAGCATTTTTCAGCAAAAGTAAATGGTTGGTTGATTTTGTGGTGGCAGGGAGGAGGGAGGGAGGAAGATATTTTGAAAGAAAGGAATTGCACACAAAACAAGTCATAGACTTTATGTTTTGAGAGCGCACCTGAGGTGTGGTAGAAAATATGCAAAAGATGAAGAGTTATTATTTGTGTCAATTGTAGGTGTTTCTGTGCAATTTTCCATTCCATTTCATCCTGACTGCCTTCTACTAGAGTATTTTGCATAAAGTGAAATCTGAGACTGAAGCAGAAGAAAAGTACTCTGAATATCTGTAGAAAACCTTTAATATTACATTCCCTCTTTCTCTTTCCCAGCTCTTGGCTGGGATTCCTCTTATAATTTTAGGAAAGCCATTGTGGCTCTTGATTTCTTCTAATGTGTTATATTGTATTGCTCTGAGTTTTCCAGGCTGTATAGCCATGTTCCAGAAACATTCTCTCCTGATGTTTCACCCATATCTATGCCAGATAACCTCAGTGGTTGTGAGGTCTGTTGGAAACTATGCAAGTGGGGTTTACATATCTGTGGAATACCCAGGCTGGGAGAAAGAACTTTTGTCTGTTTGAGACAGCTGTGAATGTTGCAATTGGCCACCTTGACTAACATAAAATGGCCTTGCAGCTTCAAAGACTGACTGATTCCTGCCTGGCTGAATCCTAGCCGGATTCCAAAGAACTGAGAAATACAATCTTTGGCTTGATATTATCCAGTTGCCTGCACCTGTAACATCCATACGATTTCTGGCAGCCGTTGTTCCTATGACAAAACTTGTTGCTGGCACAAGGATATGTGGTTTACTCCTTGTAGCAGGGGTATGGCAACTTTTTCCGTGCAGACGGTTCAGCTGGCATCCAAGAAGACACTAGAAGTATCAGCCACGTTTAATTCACTTTTTATTTATCAGAAACAAACAGACAACATTATTTACATGCCGTATATCATTCATCAATATAAACGTTATTTACATGCCATACATCAATATAGTAAGTAAACTATATTGATAGCATGTGATTAAATAATTCTCATTCACATTGTTTCATTTTGGCCACATCAAGGCAGATGGAGATGTGTTATTGGTTTTGACGTAGTCCAATTGTGATGCTCATAAAACAGAAACACCAAGAGTAAGTCACTCCAACAGGTATTTCTTCTTCAGTATATTGTCAAAGGCTTTAATTGTAGGAATCATGAGTGTTGTGTGCTTTCTGGGCTATATGGCCATGTTCTAGCAGAATTTTCTCCTGATGTTTCACCTGCATCTGTGGCTGGGATCTGATGGTGGTGAAACAAGTGGAGTATATATAGCAGGAGAATAATGTCCAGGGTAGGGGAAAGAACCAATGTCTATTGTGAAGGGTGGAATTAGTAAGTCTGACTGATTTTCAAGTATTTGAGTGGGATCCATCCATTAGCATGTGAGTAACTGAGAAGATTGCATAGTCAAGAGTGAGGGCATCTGCCTGGAGGTAACCAGGCCTTTGTTCCCTTGGAGTGTTTATTTCCTGGAGACATACTTTGTCTGGGTGGTGTTTCTTGTTCATTCTGCAGCAATGGACCACACTAGGGAATCCTTATCTTCTACTAAATATTATAGTTTGAATATCAGATTCATATTGTCAGAAAATATATCTATTAACATAATAAGCAAATATAATATTTCTAGTAAGCATAACAAATAGATATATGTGTGCATGTGTGACAGTAACAAAAGACATTTAAATCTCATCATTTAAAAAATGTGAAAAGTTCAGTGGAAAAGAATACCTCCCATCTATATTCTGCTTTTTTTAAAAAAATGGAATTAGTTGAACTCCCATGTTTAATTTTTCTTTATTTTTTTGAAGATGTATACTGAATGTCTTCCAAGACAGCAATTGAAGATTAAACATGGTTGTTTCTAGTTAATATTTCAGATGAAAATTTCCATGGCTCAGCTTTATTTGAAGCCCTCTGTCCACAGCTGTGGTTCTTTTTTCTTTTTTTGATAAACTTTATAAATGGTCCCCAGTCTTTTTTATAGGTGTTTTGGGGTTTTTACCTGAGGATCATTGCCAGTTTGTCCATTTCTGACAGATTAAAAATTGTCTAATCCATAAATACCACTTGTAGGTATTTATGTGTTTTTTTTCAGTTTTGTGCATGTAGCATTCTCACCCCAATTATCATATCATATATATATATTAGGGCTGGCCGGTTTCGTTTCGTTAATTCGTAATTCGTTAAAAATTTGTTATTTTTTTTGTTAACGAAGCGATAACGAACCATTCTGGAGCAACTTAAAAACGAAACGAATTTTTCAATTCATTTCGTAAATGCTTCGTATTTCGTTATGTATTCATTTCGTTATTGGTTTGAGGTCGTTTCGTTATTATTTCCGCATGTCTGGGGCAAGTTTTATAGTTGTTTTTTGTTTAATTAGTGAAAAAAAATTATAATATCACACCAACAGTCAACAACAGAGGGAGAGGGAAGCTTCAGAAGTTTTTTTAGCATATTGCGCGATCGCGGCCGCCATTAACGAATCGATTCGTTATTGTTTCGTTATTGTTTTGTAATTTTTTTACCATTTACGAAATTTCGTAAATATCGAACTTTTTTTAAGGAAAATTTCAGAATTCTTTTAAATATCGAAATGCAAAAAACCCCAAAAAACGAATCGATTTTAGAAACAAATTTTTCCGTTGTTACCCAGGCCTATATATATATATATATATATATATATATATATATATATATATATATATATATAATTAAGTTTTCATAGTGGTAATACATAAAAAAACAATGGGAAAATGTTGGGAAGGTTAAAGGAAGATGGATGTATGAGGAAACGGCGGAAAGAGAGAGAGAGAAATAGAGAAGGCGGGGGGGGGGTGATCCAGAGAGGGAAAGTGAGGGTATGAAAAGGGAAAAAAGGGGTGGGTAAAAAGGGGGTGGGAATGTTGACTTCCCAATCTTCTTCTTCGCGGTATCTTCTATATTGGTTTAAGTTGCTTCTTCATTGTCTAGTAGCTTGTGTCTCTGGATGTTTCAGTAGTAACGTCTTGTTCTCATACCTCCTATTTTACTGATTTACTTAATTTTCATAAAGTCTTCGAATTGTTTCCAGTTTGTTCTTCTAATAGGTTTCCCTGTAAAGTCTTTCAGATAAAAAGTTAATTTATCCATGTCCTTTATTTCCCAAACTTCACTTAACCATTTAACTTGTATACCACTCTGTGGCCGTTTCCTTGGATTTCCATTCCTGGCATAAACTATTTTGGCCACTATTGTGAAGTAGGTGAGAAGGATGTCCTTATTATCATATATTGTAATTGTTTTGCATTTATGCGTTAATTGACCCACTTATTTCAGAGTTTTTTCAAATTCTGACTTTGAACATTTTTGGGAAGTAGTTTTATATTTAGATTGTTTTTAGAGGGAAAATATTCTTAACCTGTTATGTATTAATACTTATATTATTATGTTATTTTAATTGTATTAACTAATAATTGTTTTGTTGTATACTGTTTATTGTCATATTATTTTCTGTATTTGGCTGATTGATGTCAGCTGCCCTGAGTCCCTTCGGGGAGAGGGGGCAGGATATAAATAAAATGTATTATTATTATTATTATTATTATTATTATTATTATTATTATGACACAAAAACACAATATACCACAGCAAACGAGATCTATATGCTGGATTTCATATCACAAAATCACAACTCTAACACTTCCCAAGCGTCTAGGACTGTGTGATGTATTTTCGAATGATGTAGATCCAAGTAAAGTGGCCTTTTGCTGTTGACAGATCATGATTTTGTCAATGTTTATTGTTTCTAAATGCCAGCTAAGATCTTTTGCCACAACACCCAGTGTGCCGATGACCACTGGGCCCACCTGTACTGGTTTATGCCAGAGCCTTTGCAGTACGATTTTGAGGTCTTGATAATTGCTTAGTTTTTCCTGTTGTTTTTTCTCAATGCGGCTGTCACCTGGTATGGCGACATCAATAATCCAAACTTTTTTCTTTTCCACAATCGTTATGTCTGGTGTATTGTGTTCCAAAACTTTGTCAGTCTGGATTCAAAAGTCCCACAGTATTTTTGTGTGTTCATTTTCCACTACCTTTGCAGGTTTGTGATCCCACCAATTCTTTGCTGCTGGTAGGTTGTACTTGTGACATAAGTTCCAGTGAATCATTTGGGCCACAGAGTTGTGCCTTTGTTTGTAGTCTGTCTGTGCGATTTTCTTGCAACAGCTGAGGATATGATCAATGGTTTCATCAGCTTCCTTGCACAGTCTGCATTTTTCATCCGCTGATTTTTCGATCCTGGCCTTAATGGCATTTGTTCAGATGGCTTGCTCCTGGGCTGCAAGAATCAGGCCTTCTGTCTCCTTCTTCAGGGTTCCATTCATGAGCCCTAACCAGGTCTTCTCCTTATCAACTTTTCCTTCAATTTTGTCAAGGAACTGCCCATGCAATGCTTTGTTGTGCCAGCTGTCAGCTCTGGTTTGTAGTGCAGTTTTCTTGTACTGATTTTTTTGTCTGCTGTGCTTTGAGAAGTTTCTGATTACGTACTTCAGTTAAAGCAGGTTCTTGGCTTTCCTTGACATTTTCTGCCAGAACGTGTGTTTTTTCTTCTTCAACTCCTTGTTTTACTTGTAATAATTGTAATAATTATTTTTTTACTTTAATTGTAATAATTATTTTACTTGTTTTACTTGTAATAATTGTAATAAAATTGTAATAATTGTAATAATATTAAAATTATTATTATTATTTGAAACACAACAAGATGAGTCCACAGCAGACACTCTGCTGGCTGTTGAATTGGATCACTCGTCGGACACTTCCCAAGTGTCTAGGACTGAATGATGTATCGGCGAATAATGCGTGCAGATCCCAGTAAGGTTGCCTTCTACAGCTGGCAGATGGTAATTTTGTCAGCGCCGATTGTGCTTAAGTGCAGGCCAAGGTCTTTAGGCACTGCACCTAGTGTAACGATCACCACTGGGACCACCTTTACTAGTTTGTGCTAGATTATTTATTATTATTATTATTATTATTATTATTATTATTATTATTATTATTATTATTTTGTATTGCATTCCAAAATTGTCTTCCTTTAGAGCAGGTCTATCATGCATGAAAACAATTCACATCTCTTTGCCACACTTGCAGCATATACTGTTCGTGTTTTTATGCATTTCAGCCAGCCTCTCCAAAGTTAGATATTATCAGATCATAATCTTGTAAAAGTTTTCTTTCAGATCTTGACATAAGATTTCTTTAAGTCCTAACTTCCACATCTTTCCCTATCTTTCTAATTCAATATTGTGCCCTATGTTTTGCACCCATATCATCATATAGACTTTCACTACTTCTGCTTTCAATTCAATTCATAACAGCATTTTGTATATTTTTCCTATTAGATGTTCCTCATTGTTACTTAATGTTTTTCAAATTCTGATATTTCCCTTTCAAAACCATAATTTTATGGTTGGGGGTCACCAGAACATGAGGAACTATATTTAAGAGTCACAATATTGGAAATGTTGAGAACCATTGCATTAGCAGAACCACCAAACACAGTGATTACTTAATAGCAACAGAGTATGTTTAAGGAGTTTCACATCAAAACTGATGCTACCATCTTTACACAGGATAGGAGAGGCCTTCACCCGGTGAATCCATCATACAACATGCTTTAGAAAAGGCATGGGCAAACTTCAACCGTTGAAGTCCAAAACACCTGGAGGGCTTAAGTTTGCCCATGCCTCCTTTAGGACCATAGGAGAGCTTCTAAGGCTTTTAGTAACCTCCTTGATACCCATCATAAATGGAAAATGCCATCTCAGAAAGCAAGGGAAAGACAGGTTCTTTTACTTCCAGGAGTAGATTGCATTCAAGGAAAGGCTTTACTAAAGAGTTCATTTTCATCTTCCAGCCACAATCCTTTGGAGCAGGGCTTCTTCAACTGTGAGTCCCAGCTTCAAGTGGGGTCCCTTAGCTCAATGTTTTGGTCCTGAAAACAAATAGTAAATACCACCTAGTGGCGTTTAAAAACATTTCTATGAAACTGTTGTGCAGTGTTTACAGTAGACTCTGCAGACGATGCTTCAGCTATACTTCATAAAAGGGATTATTAAACCTTGCAAATGCTGAATTCTTATAAATAAATGTTTGATTTTTTAATACTTGTTTAATATATCTATATTTCCTTGGTCACGTAAAAATTTCTTGAGCCAAAAGAGGAAAAATTTAAGAAGCTCTGCTTTAGAAAAGGATGTAGCAGCAATCTTGGATTTCTGGGAGGATTCCAAGAATTTCTGACAGACAGCATCTTAAGACTTCCACAGTGAAAGTGCACCCTTAGCAAAGTATTATATCTTTACTAAGCAGTATTACATGAGCCCAAGACCTTCATGGCTAAGCCAAGCACTTTCCAGCGATATATTGCCCAATATGTTAAGATGACTGCAGTAAATGCATTTAGAGGGCATACAATAATCATTCCTGTAAGACAGTTGAGATTCAGGAGCAATACTTCCATCCACTGACAACTTAGTATGCTAGGATACCCCCTCCCCAACATCTCCTGAATTTCAAGATAATCAGCCAGTTCACCACAATACTAAGCAAAGGGAACTTAGTTAATTCTATATTGTTTTTATTCCACGGATCCATGAAATATACATACAACCCCCTTAACCACAGACTTGATGTCCACAGTTTCACTTACCCATATTCCAAAAATATATCCCTCCTAGAAATTCTCATAGGCTTCTTAAGGTCCACCAGAATGATTCCATTGTATTCTTCCAACCCAAGCATACCATACAATAACTTTGTAGTACTTAGAGAGTTTGGATTTGCAGTTTTTTTTCTTCTGGTTTGATAATGATCCCCAGCTTATATCCCCATACCAAAAAAGGGAAATGCGAAAGACTGCTCAAACTTCCGTACAGTGGCCCTTATTTCTCATGCCAGTAAGGTAATGCTCAAGATCTTGCAAGGAAGACTCCAGCAATACATGGAGCGAGAGTTGCCAGATGTTCAAGCTGGGTTTAGAAAAGACAGAGGAACGAGAGACCAGATTGCCAATATCCGCTGGATAATGGAGAAAGGCAGGGAGTTTCAGAAAAACATCTACTTCTGCTTCATTGACTACTCTAAAGCCTTTGACTGTGTGGATCATAATAAATTGTGGCAAGTTCTTAGTGGGATGGGCATCCCAAGCCACCTTGTCTCTCTCCTGAGGAATCTGTACAAGGACCAAGTAGCAACAGTCAGAACTGACCATGGAACAACAGACTGGTTCAAGATTGGGAAAGGTGTACGGCAAGGCTGCATACTCTCACCCAACCTTTTTAACTTGTATGCAGAACACATCATGCGATGTGCGGGGCTTGATGAATGCAAAGCTGGGGTGAAAATTGCTGGAAGAAACATTAACAACCCAGATATGCAGATGACACCACTCTGATGGCCGAAAGCGAGGAGGAGCTGAGGAGCCTTCTAATCAAGGTGAAAGAAGAAAGCGCAAAAGCCGGATTGCAGCTAAACATCAAAAAAACCAAGATTATGGCAACAAGAATGATTGACAACTGGAAAATAGAGGGAGAAAATGTGGAGGCCGTGACAGACGTTGTATTTCTAGGCGCAAAGATTACTGCAGATGCAGACTGTAGCCAGGAAATCAGAAGACGCTTACTTCTTGGGAGGAGAGCAATGTCCAGTCTCGATAAAATAGTAAAGAGTAGAGACATCAGACTGCAACAAAGATCCGCCTAGTCAAAGCCATGGTATTCCCTGTAGTAACCTACGGATGTGAGAGCTGGACCTTAGGGAAGGCTGAGCGAAGGAAGATCGATGCTTTTGAGCTGTGGTGTTGGAGGAAAGCTCTGAGAGTGCCTTGGACTGCGAGAAGATCCAACCAGTCCATCCTCCAGGAAATAAAGCCCGACTGCTCATTGGAGGGAAGGATACTAGAGACAAAGTTGAAGTACTTTGGCCACATCATGAGGAGACAGGAAAGCCTAGAGACGACAATTATGCTGGGCAAAGTGGAAGGCAAAAGGAAGAGGGGCCGACCAAGGGCAAGATGGATGGATGGCATCCTTGAAGTGACTGGACTGACCTTGAAGGAGCTGGGGGTGGTGACGGCCGACAGGGAGCTCTGGCGTGGGCTGGTCCATGAGGTCACGAAGAGTCGGAGGCGACTGAACGAATAAACAACAACAAGAGAGTTTGGATTTGCAGTTTTTTTTCTTCTGGTTTGATAAAGATCCCCAGAATATTTGACTAATTTTCAGGGCAGAATCGACAATCTCACAAATGTCCATTCCACTGCTGGTGAAAAGAAGAATCATAGCCTTTAGGTGTGTATATACCTTTTGTCATTTCTGTTCAAACTTGCCTTTGTAAGCTTTTAGCAACACTAAATTATGGTGAGGGCACATACCATGGCCAATGATGCTTTTGCCATAATACACTGTTCAACCCTTCAGGAAAACAATGTATCCAGCTTTTCTCTTTCTCCTTCCTATATGCCTTCTGGCCAGAGACTTTTTATAGTGCATGTTCAGGGTGCTTTTTCTTCCCTCCTAGTGTCACAAAAGGAGAGGGATGCTCCCTTGCTTCAAGAATCAAGAGTTCTGACAAATGGCTGCTTATCTTCCTTTCTTTATAAACACAATGGTAGTGCAGGGCAAACTGCCAGGATTGCATCTCTGGAGACTAATGTCCTTTATGCATTATTTACCAGTGGCAGCCACGCTGCAGTTGAAACTGGACAAAATGCTTCTGTCGAATTCTGTGCTTTCTGTGGTCTTTGTGTTCTTTATTTCTTTCTGTCTGTCATCCTATAGCATAAATAATAGATGACAAAGCAGGAATTTCAGACTTTGCTATTTTTTGGCCCAAATAGATTAGATTTAAGGCATGTGAGTGCTACTCATTTGATCTTTTTTATTTGTTGCCTTTTTTTTTCTTTAAGTTAACGCAGTTGTGAAATATAAATCTTTCTTGATGGGCTATTCTTTCTCTAAGGACCTCATCCTATGCATTCTGGGCTCTGTTTCCATGCACTTCAGAAACAGAGTCGCGTGGAGGCCACCACATGACGTAAGGGCACTTAGATAAAATATGCACTCAGAGATACAAAAAAGTCTTCTTTGAAAAATAACATATCTTGTTCACTTGTATATATCCAGCATACTCGTCCATAGTCCAATGTCTTTAATCATATAGATATAGTCCAGACTGTATGACTTTACTCACTGAAGTCTCAAAGGAGACAAACTGCAATCCACCTCCTTTGAGGTCTAAATGGAGTCCTATCTCCGAAGCCCCTCCAACACCAAAGAGGTAGAGTCAAACTGGCAAACCAAAATGAGCATACAATATAGGTTAACTATTATACACATTTACAGTTAGTAGTGGCTTGGAAGGTTGCTATTTCCAACAATACCTAACGGTACATCCTAATTGCGAGTCCAGATTCTATTCACACATTAGTTTGAGCTCTACAGATTTACTGCACAAAGCTTACTTGGGCATGTATAGAGGTTGTTTTTTTTTAAACAGGTATTACTATTTCTCTAGGCGTTTGCATTTTGAAAGGACTAACTCTGCCTTGCCGACAGCGATTATAGGAGTTGAAGTCTAATAATAATACTTATTATTATTATTATTATTATTATTATTATTATTATTATTATTACCCCACCACCATCTCCTGAAGGGTCGCAGGGTGGCTCACAAAACACTCAAGGTGCATAAACACAAAATACAACAAGTACATAAACAATAACACAAAAGCAATAACAAACAACATAACATCATAAACCCCACTGGTTGAAAATCAATAAAATGCAACAATAATTGCAGGTATAAAACAAACTGCAAACTATATCAGTAAAACATGTCTATGCCTTTTTTTAAAACTAAATTGTAGCCAGAACTATTAGGTTTTTTTCCCTACAGATGTTTCCCATCAGCAGTGGAAACCTTTTGATGATACCCCGGAATAAAGGTTTTCAGCCTTTGGTTCTCCAGATGTTTTACACCTCAACTCCTAAACTTGCTAGTCATCAAGACCAAACTACTACCCTAGAATATGTAGTTTGTATAAATTCAGGACCATGCCTCCATGACCTCAGAAATGTATAGATGGTTATAAACTGATTTGTGTTTACATAATGAATCCTTTCAAAATGCAAATGCCTAGAGAAATAGCAATATACCTATAAAAAACCCCTCTATCTATCTAGCTAATGATCACATCCAGTATTACCAGGTATCTAGGTTAACACACAATTAAATGAAGACATAAATACTTACTTACCATAACATCAAGAAACACTGGTGCAAAGCCATACCATACAATAACATTTAAGAGAAACATTAAAATTCAGGCTGAAGAATGGAACAACTCATTACAGAGCATTAAAAGCCTGATGGAACATTATCAGGTTTTATTATCTGCGTAAAGCAAAATAATGAAGGAGAAAGTTCTACTCTTTGGAGAAAATAATTGCCTCTCTGATAGAAGACAGTTCTAAAGATACTCCCTGGGTATATCGTTTCCCAATCCCATCCCCCTCTACTGACCACATTCCAGGTCTTAGTCTTAGTTTTTCAGTCAAACGGGGGTTCTGCCACCTTAGCCAGGGAATTCCTAGGATAATTGACTGGTGTGCCATAGGTGAGATTAAAAACTGTAAGGAACTTGATGGGACCCCATCTTCATTCTCAGTCTTTTCTTTCACTGGGGCCCCCTTGGTAGCGGACCCATCCAGTTGTGCAAAAGCCACAGGTGTTTTTACAAGTTGGATTTTTATTCCTAACTGGTCAGCTAGAGATGGTGATCAAGCATCTAATACATCCTGTCTAGCAGGGCTTAGCCCCATCTATGGGTTTTGTAATTCCACCCTGACCTGCACAACGTCACAGTTAGAACTCACCAACCTATCTTCTTTTCCTTGGTAAATTTTCCTTAACTGTCCCTTGGCCTTCATCTCTGCCAGAGGATCTTGGAATCTATCTCTGTCAGGAAAACATCCAGTTGCCTTAACTTGAGGGTTGTAATGTTGTATATTTGCATTAGTCAGCCTGTCCTCCCCATAAGACTCCCCATAATTTTCCATAAAATTAAACAAGCTGCATTGGGTCTCAGTTGAACTTTACCTGTAGCTCCCCTCTTCCAGGTGTCTCTTGCAGTTGGCTTCTCCTCAATAATCCTGTTGGGAAAGCCAAGACACCCTGCTGTTCTGTCTCATCCACGGTATCTGCGAACATCACTCAGCCCAATGCCCAGGTCACCACCTTTCCCTGTGATCGGCCTGGTCTTTGATCCCTTTGTTCTGCAACGACCATCCACAATGCCATCACCTCCTTTCTCATTTCATTGAGCTGGAAAGAAAAAGTCTGCAGCATCCTCTCCGTGTAGTCGACTTTCCTCTCCAATCTTATAGTCTCTGAAGGGATCTTTCCCAGCTCTCCTTCTCTTGCAGCTGGGGGGGGGGGAGGGTTGCCTTGCAGTTACCCCCCCCCCCCTATTGGCATTTGGGTGGAGGTCAGGGGCATCCCTGTCATCAGAAGATCACCATCAGCCTCACTTATTCATGCTAGATAAATCCAGTTGGAGTGTTGCAGCCAAAGCCTCTCAGGGACTCATCCCAGGCTTATTGCACCCTCGGTTTCTGACAGGTCCTTGGACCCTTCCATAGACATAGTGCCTTTACTGTACAAATACAGGTGTAACGAGGCCACCAATTTGCAACGGTTTGTAAAGGAGCCACCACTTTGTAAGGACTTACTAAATTGATAACACAACTAATGGCTTGTAATATTGAATTGGTCTTTCTTCAATGTGTAGCATGGCTAAACTTGGAAGTATTTGTAACAGAGACTTGGCTTTAGAAGAAACTGTAACAAGTTTATTGAAGTATGAAAGAAGCTTGATGGTTTCAATGTTTCTTAACTCTTAGAGGCACATTTCTTCAGTGGTTACATTTAATACATTTCATAAAACAACTCTTAAGAGGACTATTCCTTTCACTAAACAGATTTTGAACTTATTTTCCTTCCAAATGTGTTTCTTTCTTTGACAGATTACTTCAGGTACAAGCTTATTCTTTACTTATGTTATTTCTTTTGCAGTAAAGATTCTTATTAGGGTTCTCTCCCCCTTTTACTTATACACTGACTAATAATATAAATAAGTCAACTCGATCTATCTAAATTACACAGGCTAAAAGCCAAAACCTTCCTGATTCTCAACACAGTAGAATCAGCCTTTCCCTGTAGTTCTTAAACTACATACCACCTTTCTGGTTCTCAACACACAACAGAGCCAGCCTCTCCTGTAGTTCGCTGACTATAGACTAACAGTTTTAAAATGGCTGCCCTGCCAAGTGGCAGTTGGCTCCGCTCCATTTCCAAGGCAACCCTGCTCAGAGTGAGCTAAGCTGGCTACCACCACCCCCCCCCCCCACAGTTATACTACTTTAAATACTTACCCTTTTAAACACCTATCTTTAATTATACATAACTGTAGATTAAAATTCACACTTCACCACAACAGGTAGTACAGGACAAACAAAAAAGGTGACCTGTCTTAATATCAGAACCTGGAAGCTTTTGGAACAAAAGCAAGCTCACAAAGAACAATTTTTGGAAACAGGTTTATTCCATTTACTGCAACCATTAGAAAGACAGTTCTAAATGTTTCCCACCAAACTCCCCAGGTATATCATTTCTCAATCCCCTCTACTGGCCACATTCCATTCCCACAGTGACTATCCTACAGTTTTGTTTTTCTATAAGACCAGATGTCCTTATCTATAGTATGCTCTCATCCATCTTCCCAACTTCCTCCTCTTCAAATCATGTCACAGAGGGACAAAACAGTTAGGCCCAAGCTGGTACGAACATCCGGACAAATGTAAAACAACAATAACTCATAACTATCAATTAAATCATAAACGTAACAACATTTAGACATTAAAATATGAAGTTGAAAAACATATTAATGAAAACATTAAAATCACACAATCCAAAAATCACAGTCCAATGCCAGTTTGATCGCCCTCATCCAGACCGTCATATCTGCCAAGCACCGGTTCAGGACCTAAAATGCCTCCTTAGCAGTAGATGGAAAGGAGTAATAGAGTTGAACGTCATCTGTGTATAGATGACATCCAATTCCAAAACTCTGGATGATCTCTTTCAGCGGCTTCATGTATATGTTAAACAACATGGGACCCACAAGACAAAAGTTGTTAACTGGAGCAAATTACTGGGAATGGTCAACCAGCTCCACTAGCTGCTGATAAGTTTCCATTCTCAATTCAAGGTGCAGGTTAAAACCTATAAAACCCTAAATGGTTCAGGACCTGCCTATCTTCGTGAGCGCATCTTTCCCTACGAACCTGTGCCATCTTCAAGATCTTCTGGGAAGGCTCTTCTCTTGCTCCCTCCCCCATCACAAGGGCAGCTGGTGGGGACAAGAGGGCCTTCTCAGTGGTGCCCCCCACCCCGGCTCTGGAACTCTCTCCCCAGGGAGATTAGGTTGGCACCTACCTTGCCCACTTTTTGTAAAGATCAAAAAAACATGGTTGTTCCACTGTGCTTTTGATTAGACAGTTCCCCAGAAAAATTTGGCCCCAGTTTTGACCCAAGATCTAGTCCTTGCCCTTTACTACTGTCGCCTGCCCATAGATATAGTGTTCTACTTTATATGCCCTTCTACTCCTTATTCTGTCATCTGACTTTTGCACTTTATCCATCAGCCTTATCCTTGCAATGAATTGCACCAGCCTGCCCACCCTAGCCCAGTAAATGTTTATTATATCAGGTTACTGGTTGTTTGGTTGATTATTGTTTTTATACTGTGTCATGATGTTTGCTTTATATTGTTTTATGATGTTGTTTTACAAATTTTATTGTGCTATTTTAAACTATGTTGATTGGGCTTATCCCCATGTGAGCCACATCGAGTCCCTTCAGGGAGATGGAGGCAGGATACAAAAATAAAGTAGTAGTAGTAGTTGTTGTTATTATTATTATTATTATTATTATTATTATTATTACACATGTACCTATGAGAACTGAGCATTTATGCAACATGCAAATAATATATGTCCCATATAGCATCTCTGACAATAAGATCTCAGATAATAAGAGCCAGAGTTTCACTGTAATTGTCATACACTGTTAAGTCTGAGGGTTTCATGACCTGTGACATTGAGGTAGCCAGTAGGGCTGGGCGGTTTCGTTCGTTAATTTCGTAATTCGTTATTAATTCGTTATTTTTTTTATAACGAAGCGATATTGAACCATTCAGGAGCAACTAAAAAACGAAACGAATTTTTCAATTTGTTTCGTAATTGTTTCGTAATTGTTTCGAAATCGTTTCGAAATCATTTCATTATTATTTCCGCATGTCTGGTGCAAGTTTTAGGGTTGTTGTTTTATCAGTGAAAAAAAAATATAATTATCACACCAACAGTCAACAACAGAGGGAGAGGGAAGCTTCAGAAGTTCCCCCTGTCCCATTTGGAGGTTTTTTTAGCGTATTGCGCGATCGCATCCGCCATTAACGAATCGATTCGTAATTGTTTCGTAATTGTTTCGTAATTTCCAAAATTTCATAAATTTCGAACTTTTTTAAAGAAAAATTTCGGAATTCTTTTAAAAATCAAAACGCAAAAAACCCCTAAAAATGAATCGAGTTTAGAAACAAATTTTTCCGTGGTTGCCCAGCCCTAGTAGCCAGATATTTCCCTCTCTGTTATAATGGTAGGTTAAAATGGTCCTGACACTCAAGATAACGATAATTTTGTTAGCTTGACAACTCAAAAGAAACAAATGGAAATATTAGGGAAAAATGTCCCTCCTTTGCATGTGTTATAAAAATACTTTGTACTCTCAGTAGAGCCAGAACATTTGCATAATAATTTAATTGTGTGTGTTCATGCAAAACTCTTTGACTCACAGCAAACTAGCCACAGTTATTAAAATTAATTTTCAAAAGATGGAACCATTCTTTTCCAGCACGAGAGTGTGATTTCTTTTGCTTATACACATACAAACAACTTGCCTTTTTATCACAAACAGCCAGCACCATAAAAGGTGGTGCAAAGCCAGGAAAATGTGGATTTGAGAACTACATTTTCCAAAAACATTAGCTGAATGATTTGATTTCTAAGGCTAAAGAACAACAAACTATCATGTAAAAATGCCATACATGAAATATATGCATTTTAACCTTATTAGATGTGTGCATGAACATTTAAAGCAAAGGCAGGGAATGGTGTCTTCATTCTGATTTGGGTTCATGAGGTTGTTGTCAAGCCAGATCTTATTGGCTGATGATATTGTGGCATCATCTCGTAATTAGCCGGAGCAGTTCTGGAACAAAAATAATTTAGTTTGTTATTTAAAATACAAAATTAAAACTATTTCAATTTAATAAAGTTAAACTCTGTGCAATTTTACACATGAAAGGAAAAATTGGAAACTGTAGCACTAATGCTGAGAATCATCTGGTGTAAATGATTAGGTACAGATTAAAATGAGAAAATATATATTCAAAGATTTAAACCAGTGGTTCTCAAAGTGTGCTCCAGGGAGCCCTTTGGCCTCCACAAAGTATACTAAGGGGTTCCGTGCATCTTCCCACTCCCCATCCAAGCTTGCCCTCCTCCTCCTTGCTCCTCCCCTTGCTTACTTTGTCAACAAAAGCCTTTCCCCCCCACCTCACCCCAAGCCCTTTTTCCTTACCTCCCTCACCCCCAAAAGCCTTTTTTCTTCATCTTCCTCACCACCAAGATCATTTTCCCCCACCTTGCTTCGAAAACCCTATTTCCCTCCCACCACTCAAGGGATGCTTAGATTGTGCTTTTCCTGCATGGCAGAAGGGGGTTGGACTGGATGACCCCTAGAGTTTCTGCTACTGTTGTTGTTGTTATTGTTGGATGGCCATCTGTTGGGGGTGCTTTGATTGTGCTTTTTCTGAATGGCAGGAAGGGGTTGGACTGGACGGCCCCTGGGGTTGCTCCTATTACTAGATCATATAATTCAATCTGTCAGTCTAGATCTGTAGTGTGAAAGTAATACTGAAACAGATGGAAATAGCAATTCATTTCCAAACTATGTCATTTTGCCAGGTGTTTTCTCTAGGTGGATCTACACAGTAGAAGTAATGCAATTTGACACCACTTTAACTGTCATGGCTCAATGTCATCGAATAATGGGAGTTAAGGTTTTACAAAGTATTTAGCTTCTCTGCCAAAGAGTGCTGGTACCTCACCAAACTACTGATCCCAGGATTCCATATCACTGAACCATGGCAGTTAAAGTGGTGTCAAACTGAATGTATGTATGCAGTTTAGAGCCAGCTTAAGCGTTGGCCCTGTACTTGTAGATAATACTCAATCTTCAGGTTTGTTTTGCTTTATTGCTGTAATAAAAGAAGTGTCAAAGACATTTAAAGTATTTTGCATTTTATTACCTGATGACATGAAGATGATTAGTACTGTATTCTTCCTTTAAAGAGATTCATGTGTACATGTGATGAGATTTGATATATTTGTACTGTATTGTACAAATATAATAATTCAAGAAGTTACTCTTGTGAGCGTGGTTTTATTCTGAGATCTAGCGGGAGCTGACATAAAGACATAAAAACCTTGCACTTATTTGTCTAAAAAGTTATCTGAGACTGAGAGACGTTGGCACGTTTGGGAGAAGGAATCTTATGCTGTACGGGCAGCATTGGCCCACTGGCAACACTTCCTAGAGGGAACTACAACTCCCTTTGAGTTGTGGACGGACCACAAAAACCTACAAGCCTTGCAAACGCCACAGAGACTGAATGCCAAACAGCTAAGATGGGCTCAGTTCTTTCAGAGGTTTAATTTCACCCTTAAGTTTGTCCCGGGAAGGACGAATCAATTGGCGGATGCTCTTTCACGCATGCCAGCTGCAGATTGTTTGGTGCCCGTAGAAGTAGGAACCGTGTTCTCCCAACAACAATTGGGGTTGGCAGTAAAGACGGAAGTGTACTGCCAACCAGATCGACAAAGAGAATCAAGCGGTAGAAAAAGACCATCCTGAAAACACACCCTAAAAGACATATCACTAACATAGCAGATGACCTGCATGATAGGTGTACTGTCACATAATAAAAGCCATGTCTCTGACATGCACAGAGAAGTAAAGGACAAATGAAGGTAACATTTTTCTGTCTTGCAAAAGATACTTGCCACAGATCCTTTGCCTATGGGTTTTTTTTTGTCGTGTCAGAAGTCGCTTCTGGTGTGAGAGAATTGGCCATCTGCAAGGACGTTGCCCAGGGGACGCCTGGATGATTTTGATGTTTTTATCATCCTTGTGGGAGGCTTCTCTCATGTCCCCGCATGAGGAGCTGGAGCTGATAGAGGGAGCTCATCCGTCTCTCCCCAGATTCGAACCTGCGACCTGTCGGTCTTCAGTCCTGCCGGCACAGGGGTTTAACCCACTGTGCCACCGGGGGCTGCCTATGGGTGCCAATGGGTTACTGACAAAACAGACAATTGTCATGCCGTGGGACTCATAGATACCAGTATGCAAAGGGAATCGGAGACAGGGTATATGACTGTGTGATAAGGTCTTCAGTCAGTCTTTCAAGCGGTTGATTATTTTATATGTGCACCTCATCATTCACATTCATCCTAGGAGTGTTTTGTGGCATCTGAGAGCACTGTAGTATTTTTTAAAATGAATTACATGTTTTGAATTACAGCTTCCGCAATCTCTTGTTCTGAATCAGTTGAGATGGGATGATAGAAGCCTAGACCAAAATGTTTGGAAATGTCTTCAATTTGCAGGTAATTCTTAGCCAAGGAGAAGCCATTTTGATAGAAACTTTACCCACACTGCATACATTTGTGGACCTTGGATTCCCGGTTTAAAGTTCAGAGTAAAACTCAGAGCAGATTCCCTGCTTCTCTGAAATGGAAGTCATTACTTACCAATTAACTTTGTGTCAGAATTCAAGGGATTGGTGATGATATTAACCCCCTCAACAACATGGCTATCAATTTAAGCCTTTAGTGCAGTGTTTCTCAACCTGGGGGTCAGGACCCCTGGAGGGGTTGCGAGGGGGTGTCAGAGGGGTCACCAAAGACCACCAGACAACACAGTATTTTCTGTTGGTCATGGGACTTCTGTGTGGGAAGTTTGGCCCAATTCTATCATTGGTGGGGTTCAGAATGCTCTTTGATTGTAGGTGAATTATAAATCCCAGCTACTACAACTCCCAAATGTCAAGGTCTATTTTCCCCAAACTCCACCAGTGTTCATACTTGGGCATATTGAGAATTTGTACCAAATTTGGTCCAGATGCATAATTGTTTGATTCCACAGTGCTCTGTGGATGTAGGTGAACTACAACTCCCAAAACTCAAGGTCAATGCCCACCAAACCCTTCCAGTATTTTTGTTGGTCATGGGAGTTCTGTGTGCCAAGTTTGATTCAATTCCATTGTTGGTGGAGTTCAGAATGCTCTTTGATTGTAGGTGAACTATAAATCCCAGCAACTACAACTTCCACAGGATAAAATCAATACCCTCCCCCAATCCCACCAGTATTCAAATTTGAGTGTAATGGATATTTGTGCCAAATTTGGTCCAGTGTATGAAAATGCATCCTGCATATCAGATATTTACATTACTATTCATAACAGCAGCAAAATGACAGTTATGAAGTTGCAATGGAACTAATTTTATGGTTGGGGGTCACCATAACATGAGGAAGCGTATTAAGGAGTCGCGGCATTAGGAAGGTTGAAAACCACTGCTTTAGTGTATTACTAAACTATGTGTAGCAATACATTAGTATGATGGCTACAGTGAATGTATGTCACACAAATGTAGCAAGAAACCTCTGGGTCTATGTGAAAAAAAGAAATAAACCATATATTTTAATATAAAAATAAAAGATTTTCATGAGATATGTTGTGTACCCATACATTTCATTATTACAGTTTATGTATGTGTCTGTATCTCTTATAAACTGTTGGTTTAATCTCTGGTTTGTAGGGCTGGGCGGTTTCGTTTCGTAATTTCGTAATTTGTTAAAAATTCATTTTTTTTATAACGAAGCGATAACGAACTATTCAGGAGCAACTAAAAAATTGCTTCGGATTCGTTTTGTATTCGTTTCGTTATCGTTTTGAAATCGTTTCGTTATTATTTCCGCATGTCTGGGGCAAGTTTTATAGTTGTTGTTTGTTTAATCAGTGAAAAAAATATATAAATATCACACCAACAGTCAACAACAGAGGGAGAGGGAAGCTTCAGAAGTTCCCCCTGTCCCATTTGGAGATTTTTTAGCGTATTGCGCGGTCGTGTCCACCATTAACGAATCGATTCGTAATTGTTTCGTAATTGTTTTGTAATTTACGAAATTTCGTAAATATCGAACTTTTTAAAAGAAAAATTTCGGAATTCTTTTAAAAATCGAAACGCAAAAAACCCCCAAAAAACGAATCGATTTTAGAAACAAATTTTTCCGTGGTTGCCCAGTCCTACTGGTTTGCTAGTAAAACTAAAATTGCTGTGTTGCAAAATGATGCATGTCTAATAAATTAGTCACCACTAGGAAATGTTTGGAAAGATCTCCTTTAGAGATTAATTGATGCAAAGTGTACGTGCACATGGTTTTAAATAGTTATAGGTTTTCAAGTGGTTTCAACAGTTGCTTTGTTTAATATGTTTCCATCTTGTTTTAATTATTTATGGTTTTAATATAGAAGTGTTTTAAGTTCTTTATATTGTATATTACCCGAAAACCTTATGACAAAAGCCAGGATAGTATTGCTGAATATATAATAAATTAACAATAATAACCTCAAAGCTGTTCAGCCCTAATGAAAAGGGGGAGCACCTCACCAAACTATTGAGAAAGCATTTTCTGCTGAAGCCTGTTTCTGAGGAAGAATTGAGTAGAACTTCCTTCTGTAAAATATTATTTGCCATTTATAATATTTAAACAAGCAAGTACCACGAGGAAATTATATTTTGCCTTAATTTTAAGTATATTAAACATTAACCATTCTCTGCTGGTGACCTGCAATCCATTATATAAATAATTTGCATGGGTTGCATGAACCCAGTAACCTGTACCTCTGCTGACAGAGATTAGCTTTAATTTACTGTTATAGTTGTGCTTTCAAAGTTTTTCCCATGAGGAAAAACTTTGAAAGCAATGAAGTAATTTTTCAGAATTTCTTTTTAATGTGGAGCCAAATCCACTAGAAAAATCAATTGTGTTTTCTTCTTAAATGGAAATATAAAACAGGCAAATGACTTTAAATGTATATCCTAGAGATTTTGTTTGTTTAGAAATGAATCATTCAAAAAAACATTATCAATGCAGGCGTTCAGCTACTTCCAGTTGTTGTTGTTGTTCAGATTTGGTTCCATTGCACTTTGAAAATCTCTAGCTTCATAACAGGGATGTGTAATTATGTAACCCTTTTCACACAAATGGTAATTGTGTCTTAGAATCATAGAATCATAGAATCATAGAATCAAAGAGCTGGAAGAGACCTCATGGGCCATCCAGTCCAACCCCCTGCCAAGAAGCAGGAATATTGCATTCAAAGCACCCCTGACAGATGGCCATCCAGCCTCTGTTTAAAAGCCTCCAAAGAAGGAGCCTCCACCACAGTCTTGGGCAGGGAGTTCCACTGCTGAACGGCTCTCACAGTCAGGAAGTTCTTCCTCGTGTTCAGATGGAATCTCCCCTCTTGTAGTTTGAAGCCATTGTTCTGCGTCCTAGTCTCCAAGGCAGCAGAAAACAAGCTTGCTCCCTCCTCCCTGTGGCTTCCTCTCACATATTTATACATGGCTATCATATCTCCTCTCAGCCTTCTCTTCTTCAGGCTAAACATGCCCAGCTTCCTTAAGCCGCTCCTCATAGGGCTTGTTCTCCAGACCTTTGATCATTTTAGTCGCCCTCCTCTGGACACATTCCAGCTTGTCAATATCTCTCTTGAACTGTGGTGCCCAGAATTGGACACAATATTCCAGATGTGGTCTAACCAAAGCGGAATAGAGCATGGGGAGCATTACTTCCCTAGATCTAGACACTATGCTCCTATTGATGCAGGCCAAAATCCCATTGGCTTTTTTTGCCACCACATCACATTGTTGGCTCATGTTTAACTTGTTGTCCACGAGGACTCCAAGATCTTTTTCACACGTACTGCTCTCGAGCCAGGCGTCCCCCATTTTGTATCTTTGCATTTCGTTTTTCCTGCCAAAGTGGAGTATCTTGCATTTGTCACTGTTGAACTTCATTTTGTTAGTTTTGGCCCATCTCTATAATCTGTCAAGATCGTTTTGAAACTTGATTCAAATCTTATTGGAACTTGGTTCTCTTTAGGTTACACAGAGATAATGGAAAGATGACTAGATGATAACTTTGCTTGTTCACTTTCTATTTCCTGCAAAAGAACATTTCTTTAATGTCTAAAAATTGTTACATAAATTCAATATAAGGAACATAATGATCTGAAATGGCCACAGGTTAAGCAGCCAGTGTAAACATGGCCACAAAAACTCATGCAAAAATAAAAACTGGTTAGTCTTAAAGGTGCTGCCATATTTCTTTTTTTATCCCCTTCTGGCCTTTCTGCCTCCTTTCTTTGATTATTCAGTTGTTAAGTGCTACTGATGACCTCTTCATATGGGTGACCAGAATTGCCATGCATTGTGGTAAATACTACAAGCAATGTCGGGGGCATGGGGAACCCGTCACCCCACACCCCTCATCACTTGACTTACCGTTTAGCCAATCCCTTAGGGGAAGCATCACTTCACTTCACTTCACTTCACTTCACTTCACTTTATTTCTTAATTAGTCGCTCTCCACCAAGGTGCTCCGAGCGACTTACAGTCTAAAATAGCATTTACACAATATAAAAACATTCAACATAAAAACATTCAACAGTGACTATTTGGCAAATTACATCTGATTACTTAAATTCACAACCAAACAGCCAAGTCTTGAGTGCCTTTACAAAAGGTCGCAACTCCGACATTGCTCTAATGTATGGAGGCAATGAGTTCCACAGAATTGGAGGATAGGTCGAAAAAGCTCTATGCTTTGTAGCTTCCAGGTATACCTCCCTAGGACCCGGTATATATAGGAGATTTTCCTGGGTGGATCGAGGTGACCACTGATGGAGAAAAGGAATGAGGCGGTTCCTAAGATATGAAGGTCCTTGGCCATTTTGAGCTCTAAATGTCAGGATCAGTATCTTGTAAGAGATCCGATGTTCTATTGGTAGCCAATGCAGTTGTTGCAGAATCGGTGTAATATGGGATCTTATAGATGATCCCACTAGCAGCCTGGCCGCTGCATTTTGGACCATCCGAATCTTCTGGGTTGTTGACTTCGGAAGGCCAGCGTATAAGGCGTTGCAATAGTCCAACCTCATGGTGACTGTTGTGTGGATTACTGTTGCCAATGCTTCTACCGAAAGGTAGGATGCCAATTTCCTTGCCTGTTGAAGATGAAAAAAGGCCTGCTTACTTATGGCAGTTATCTGGACCTCCATCTACAGCGAAGAGTCCAACACAACCCCAAGGCTTTTAACAGTGGCAGATGGAACCAGAGCTTCCCTATCGAAATCAGGCAGAGACTGGATTAATTCTGGTGGCTGGCCAGGCCAGAGTATCTCAGTTTTAGCAGGATTCACTTTTAGTCTGCTCGCTCACAGCCAACTCATCACTGCTCCCAAACACAGCCTAAAGTTCTCAGGAATCGCGGTTGTCCCAGGTTCGAGACACAAGAGTAACCCTAGGTAATTTTCAACTGTAAGCAAACAGTATTTTGCCCCCCCCCCCAACCAATCACTGATATATATTTTTTGTTCGTCGTGGGAGTTCTGTGTACCATATTTGGTTCAATTCCATCATTGATGGAGTTCAGAATGCTCTTTGATTTTAGGTGAACTATACATCCCAGTAACTACAACTCACATATGTCAAGGTCTATTTTCCCCCAAAAGCTCCTCAAGAGCACCCCTGGGCAAAATCAACTATACTGCAAATGCTTTCTTTGCGTAATGGGTTGAGCCACCCCTGTGTCTAGTCTAGGCTTTCCCTGAAATGCTGGCTTTCTGTGTGTGACATTTATAGGAGGAAATTCAGACATGCAGGACCCTGGTCTCTATTGAAAAGCCATCCTAGGATTGTTATTCCATGCAATACACCTTACATGTTTGTGTGTACATGTGTAAAGAACAGTTAGGCTTCATTCTGCTTAAAGATGTCTTGTAGCTGCTTTACATTTTACACTGATGCATGTTTACATGAATGTAGGGGAAATTATAACAGTAATTATATATGGTAATAATTACTCCTATTCACAGAGCCATCTGCTGTGTCTGATTGAATGCTGAGAAGTGTCATCAAGTAAAAGAATACTTTGTAGAGAAAATAATAATAACCAGAAACAGATTTCAACAGAAAAAATAAGTTGTACGTGTCCTTTTAAAGTTTCTTTATAAATCTGTTTCCGTAATGAGATATCAAACAAAAGAAATTTCTAAAGTTGCATTTTTTTTCTCACTTGAAGCAAAGTGTTCCAATTGTTTCATTCAAGCACTTTATTTGTGACATACATTTGATCTTGGAAGTAACTTGTGATTAGTAATTGGTTTTTTAACCCACCTATGAATATTTCGCTATAAAAGGATCAAGATTCAACAGAAAATAATATTTCACTTCATTTTCAATGTAACAATACTTTTCAGAGTTGCTTTTTAAAGTGATGAGGTGTAGCCTCATCATGTTAAAGGAAGTGATGAGGAGGAATATTGCAGGATTCAAATTCTGGGAAATATTGTGTCCAATAGGCATGTGAAATACACGAAAAAATGGTTCAAAAGTACTTACAAAACTTGAGGGTGCTGGCGTTTCATTTCTTAAGTGTTTCTAAAGTTTTGGTGGTGAAGATTTCAGAACTCTAACAAAACTAACAAAATTTCATTACTATTTTGTTAATGGTGATTACGTGTGCACATTAAGAAAACATCACTGCCAGTTGCAAAATTTTAGAGGCTCCTATATCCCTCATTTTTAAAGTTATTGAGGTGAAACTTGGTATAATTGTAGAACATCTTTACCACTGTTAGCTCACCAAATTGTTTGACTTATCCACAGATTTTTGGTGACTTTTCAAAGTTTTTATAAAAACCTTTTTTAATAATAAAGAAAATCTGTTCCTGGTTTGAAAGTATTATTTCCTGTTTCATGGTGTGGTATTTACTTTGGAAATAGTTGTTATACTCCAGAAACTTTGTTTTTGTGGTAGAAACTGTGTTAAATTGTTGGAAACTCAAGAAAGCAAAATGTGCTGTAGGGTGATGTCCTTTGCGCAAAAACAAAGTTTTTACAGTATAATAAAATTTCACCATGTGTTTTTATGACAGAACCAATTAGAAACTGCCATTTATAGCCCAGCACAGAGATTGGCTTGTTTATTAGAAAGAGATCAGTTGCAGTATTTCCCTTTGCAGATTCCTTGGCTACTGTTAGGAGAAGATTTTGATGTTCCTAATAATTGGAAGACTTTGGGACAGATATAATATTTTTGGTAATACATTCATTTTGATTACTGCAATTCTGCCCAATACCGAGAGATTTAAATTTTTCCAATTGTCCAGATCCTTTCTTATGTGTTTCCACTTTGCTTCATAGTTATTTTTCATTAATTGAGCTTTTTTAAAATTGATAGGACCAGGTATTTAATTTTAGATGATATTTGCAGTCCTGAAATGTCTTTTAATTTTTCTTGATTTATTTTAGAAATATTTTTTGTTAATATCATTGTTTTTTTTTCTTATTTAGTTTGAATTCAGCTTGAATTATTTAGTTTGAATTCAGCTGTTTCCAAACTCTTCTATTTTCCTTAACCAATGTTGTATGTTGTTTCTGGGATCTTCAGTGATGCCAATTAAATCATCAGATTTTCAATTTCTATGTGGTCACTTCGAATATCTATAGAGGCATCCATTCCAGGCGTTTTCTGAATTGTTAGCTCAATTGTCCCATCTTGCAGAAAAGTTATGTTTTGCTTTTCTGTACTATTGGTTTCTTCTTTTGGTTAATATGAGAGAAATTCATTCAATTTTGTAATTAAAAAGGTTGTCAAAACTTTAAAATTTACCAAAAAATTGGTAGATGTATTAATATGTCTGAAAGTTGGGGGAAGTGATCCTCTATTACTTCATGTCATTTTTTAGAAAATTCAGGGGGTAGCTCTTTTTTTTTAATTATTCAGTTATTTTAAAAAATCTTTAAAATCAGTGGATCATCCAAACATCTTGAAATTTGGTATGATCAAGTTTCACTAGGATTGGTCTAAAAATGAGGGAGGGAGAAGCCCCTAAAGTTTCCCCTGTGCCAGTGCTGTTTTCCCCCTATTACACAATTGTGTCTGCCATTAATGAATCAATTCAAAAGTTTCGGAATTTTCAGAAAGTTCTTAATTTTTTTCAGAAAAATTCAGAAGTGACTATAGAATTAAACCACCAGCACCCTTCTACTTTAACTTAGTTTAAAACCATTTTTTTATCGCCCGTGCCTAGTTTCTCTATATTGAGAACACAGGGCATCATTCTTAGTCTTTATGTAAACATCTTATGACAGTCAAAACTTTATAACTGTACTCACTGCTTCTCAAAGCAAACATATAGTAAAATGTTCCTACATAAGTCCAAATGCATCTGCGTACGGCATCCACCTCCACTGAGGTCTAAAGCGAACTGCTAATATTGAAGTTCAAAAACATACCTGCTTACATTGAAGTCTAAAAGCATACTGATGACAAAATGGAATCTTGAGTCAGAACATGCTCAGTACAAGCACATGTCTATAGCCCCTCCCACACCAAAGAGGTCAGTCAATATATAGTATACATACAATACAGGTTAGCAAATACATACCTTAACAACAACAAAAAAATAGTGAAGGCTTGGGAGGTTGCTAATTTCCAACAACTATTCCATCTGGTAGCTTCAGAAGCAGGCCATCAAACTCAGCCTTGTGGAGAACCTCGACCCAAGGGTTGAGATACATGTGTGTGTGTGTGTGTGTGTGTGTGTGTGTGTGTGGTTACAACATTATTCAAATTTCATAGAAATACTAAAACTTTTGTTTTATATTTTTCTGTTATATATGCCACATACTGATTCTCCATTAAAAATAAATATTTTCCTTCTAATTGGGTTCATTGAATGCTTTACAAAAACTAGCCAATTAATCTTTGCTGAACTCCTGTGAAGTATTTTTCCCTTCAGTGTAAATGAGAAAAGACAGAGGGTAATTAAAATAACAGACTCTGTTTATGTGTGTATGCATCTATGTCTCTCTTTCTGTCTCTCTGTCTCTGCAGCTTGTCAAGAGACATGCTTCAGATGTGTAAGAAACTTGAATTCTAAGCATTCTAAACAACCATATAGTATTGATCAACAAGCTAATCAGCTGGTCGTCTAAGCTAAGCTTCTTCCAACTCTTTTGATTGAATCATTCACATACCACTAGCTAAACGTGTGCAAATGCGGACTTGGCAATGGACTTGGCAATGCCTCTCCAAGATGCAGCAAATCCCTCTTTGATAAAGAAGTAGTTGTGCCTATGCACAAATGGGAATGGGAAATCAGAAGGATGGGATTTGGTCTGTCACAGTTCCCATTCCCTTCAAATGGTTAAAGGTCATAGTGGATGTTGCTTCTTCAAGAAGACTCATGACTTTGTTAAATATTCCAAATATTTCAACATTTGTATGTACAACATTTAAAACTGAATTAATCCCTTTTTAAATATAATGATCTTTTTTAGTTTCTAAAGTGGAAGAAATCAAAGTAATTTTTCAAAGCCCTTTTCTGGAGACTCAGAAAAAAGATTTATCTGCAATTTATTTCCACCTGTTCTTATTTCTTCTTTTTTTCTTTAAACTCATGCTGATTTCATTTCTTCCATTCCTCCAAAATAATTACTGGTCATAAGTCATAAGTAAGAAAAGAAACAGGAATGGACTTACTGGGGAGTGGGCACATCAGCTAGAGGAGGCAGTATCCTATTTCCATTAATGGACCACCCATCAAAGATTAAAGCTTTACCCAGGGGCGGCTCGTCCATTACGCAAAGTAAGCGGTTGCAGAACACTCTTTTTTGCCAGGGGCGCAGAGGTGCCTCTGTAAATGCCCCTCGACCGCCACTTGAGGAGCGCCCCCTCAGCTCACAACAGCCCTAGCAGTCCGGGGGGAGCCTCGGCTTTCTTGCCTCGCTGCCGGGCGATCCTCTTCCCAAAGGGGCCGGGCCCTTGAGCCTCGCCTAGCCCCTCTCGTTCCTGCTCCACCCGGCCACCGGGTGCGCGAGCAGAGCCGGCGCTCAATCGTTCTCTGCGTTCGATCCCTTCCCCATGACCGGCTCCCTTTCCCGATCCCCTGGCGCTCCACCCGCCTCCTCTCCCCAATCCGCGGGTGGGCCAAGGGGCGGAGCCGCCACGCCTGGCCCACTTTGGGTCCGGAGGCGTGTCTGAAGACCCCAGCATGCACACCAAAAGTCGCCTCTTCTCCTGACTTTCTCTTCAGCCATTGGGACCAGAGAGAGAGAGAGAGAGAGCCCCTCCGGCTGGAGGTATCTCCCACCTCCGCTCCCTCCTTTGTTTTTGCTCCTACCTTCAGGAAAGGTGGGCATCTCCACCTCTCTCTCTCTCTCTCTCTCTCTTGGTCCCAATGGCTGAGGAGAAAGTCAGGAGAAGAGGTGACTTTTGGTGCACACGCCGGGGTCTTCAGGCACGCCTCCGGACCCAAAGTAGGCCAGGCAAGGGAGCAAGTGCGGCAAGTGTAGTTACTGGGATGTATAGTTCACCTACAATCAAAGAGCATTCTGAACTCCACCAATGATGGAATTGAACCAAATATGGCACACAGAACTCCCACGACGAACAGAAAATATATATCAGTGATTGGTTGGGAGGGATACTGTTTGCTTACCTTTGAAAATTACCTAGGGCCGCCTCTGGCTTTACCATATGATACATGTTATTCTTGGACCAAGAGAGTCGGCTGAAATAACGAAGACAAAAAACATCACACTGGTGTTCTTCTGTAAGAGGTCCATAGAGGTAAATGTGAGGTCTCATAACAAACATTATACCATGTGTCAAAAAGCTCCCATTCTTCTGGAAAGTGATCCTAGTGGACTGTGGCCCAAAAATCCCAAAATTAAACACTTGCCTGTAGTAGTTATCTACTCAAATTATTTCACATTGAGGTATTTTGATATCATCAGGTAGGTTCTTGTGGGTTTTTTCGGGCTATAGAGCCATGTTCTAGAGGCATTTCTCCTGACGTTTCGCCTGCATCTATGGCAAGCATCCTCAGAGGTTGAGAAGGTCTGTTGGAAGTAGGAAAAATGGGCTTATATATCTGTGGAATGGCTGGGGTGGGGCAAGGAGCTCTTCCCTGCTGCAGTTAGGTGTGAATGTTTAGCTGATCACCTTCATTAGCATTTGAAGGCCTGCCTGAGTCTGGGAAAATCTGTTGCTGGGAGGTGTTAATCTGTGCCTGGTTTTTTCCTCTCTGTTGTTTAGCTGTTATAATATCTGGCTACCAGTATTAAAAAACTCAAAAATTATAACAGCTAAACAACAGAGAGGAAAAAACCAGGCACAGATTAACACCTCCCAGCAACAGATTTTCCCAGACTCAGGCAGGCCTTCAAATGCTAATGAAGGTGATCAGCTAAACATTCACACCTAACTGCAGCAGGGAAGAGCTCCTTGCCCCACCCCAGCCATTCCACAGATATATAAACCCATTTTCCTACTTCCAACAGACCTCACACCTCTGAGGATGCTTGCCATAGATGCAGGCGAAACGTCAGGAGAAATGCCTCTAGAACATGGCTCTATAGCCCGAAAAACCCACAAGAACCTAGTGATTCCAGCCATGAAAGCCTTCAACAATATATCATCAGGTAGTCTTTCCTAATAACACAAAGGTAGAGTAGAATTTCTGTAGCTGAGCAGCACAACACATGGTTTCTATGCAGAACATCTCATGTTCAGTCACAGAACTCTTTAGCTAAATAAATAACTAAATAAGTTTTTTAAAAAATAAATTATTGTTGCATACATTGTGTATGACTCTTCCCTGGAGTAGATAGTGCTCAGTTATATGAACATGCTAGGAAAACAGATTTTTTTTTACCGTGTTGTTGAAGGCTTTCATGGCCAGTCACTGAGAAAATGCTTCTGGGACATAGCCATACATACAGCTCCAAAAACTCACAGCAACCCAGACTTTTTTTACCCCTAATCTTGTTTGGTCTGAACTTTATTATTGGTAGCCAAATATTAAATATTTGTCTATACAGGCAACAGAAGACTAATTGCTGAGGAGAAGGAAGGATGCAGCAGTGTTTGCCTGGATATACAGTTGAGTACCTGGCCAATCACTATTGGAAAGACTAGACATACTCTTCTATCAAGATCTTTTCTATTTTCATAAGGACCGGGGCACCTTTAGAAAGGGATTTAACCTGTCTTCAGTGAGGTCAGTTCTTGGTGCAAGATCAGATTTTGTGCCTTCTTTGTTCATTCAAACATTTTATTAGATATCACAGAATTCAACAAAATCAGACTGTCAGCCTCATCAGACCAGCAAAATTGCCTCTCCTGTGCCGATTGCACCCTTTTTCAGGCATGGAGTCTGCTGGCCTCCATCATATGACATTGATCTATTTCCAGCAGGGCTTCATGCCTGAAGAGGGGTGAAACCGGTGTAGAATGGTGTGGCTGCAACACTGGAGGCTTCCCATGTTGCATTGAAAATAATGGGGGGAAGCTAGGTGGTGATGCTTCCACCCTATGGGATGAGGTGAGGAAGAAGGTGGGTGGGGCAGGGTGACAGGTTCCCCCCACCAGGCCCTGTTGGATTTACCACAATCCATGGTGAATTAGGGTGGTTAATGTGATGAGATCCTGTGTGCCACCTGAATTCCAACAATTCATCAAATTAACTATGTCCAATCATTGTGGTTATGGTAGGATGGGACTACAATGCAGAACGGGCAGGAACTGAATTATTATTATTATTATTATTTCACTGATGTCAGCAGAGACTCAACTGAGTTCAAAAATAATGATCAAAGAGAAACATTCAGAACTATAAGCCGAATATGAATAGTCTTCATATTAATGACTACGTCCTTGCTCTTCAGAATGAAAATGTCTAGTCAATTCTTGCTTCGGGAGCACAAAATATTGAAATTTGTTGCTCTAGCTATCCTACCCAAACCAAATTATCTTTTGTCCTAAACATTTGCCATTTCCCATATCTATTTTGTACCAGGGGTCTTGTGTAGCATTTGAAAAGTGCCTGTTATACTCCATTAGAGAACATGTTTGTTAAAACAAGAACATAAAAGGATTTGTGATTGAAGTACAGCTTTGATATTCTTAATAGCATGTAAAACTGCCATCTCTTTCTCAATAAGAGATGCTTTACGTGCATTAGCAGTAATGTAATAATGCCCTTTTAGTTTGCAGTTGGCCATTTTCAGGTTTCCCTGTTTTATATCATTTTCATTGTAGCTCAAATGCATTAACTTATTTCCAGGCTTGTAAATGCTAAAACCAGGAAAGTGGATATGTCATCATGAAAGTTGAGGTTTGTATGGATGCTAGGCCTGGATATTCCAGGGACTTAGACACCTCCACTATGATGTCTTTTTCTTTAGTAGTTGTTCAATCTAAGTAGAGTGATTGACCAGTTTTGCAGTCATCTTCTTCTCCACGTTTCTCATGCACAGGAAGAATAGCAGGCATTCACTGATATAAACAAAAGTCAGGGATGCATTCAAAGCAGTGGTTCCCAACCTGTGGACTGTGGACCACCAGTGGTCTGCAAAAACTAAAATATTATCCACGGCCTCACCATTACTACACCATTGCAACGAGAGCAGCTGATCTATCGAAACCCTCTTATAGTGCTGAGGCTTATTAAATATGGTTTTGTGTGGGCGAGCAGATGGCGACTACTGGATGGCATAAAGCTGATGTGGTCTATCCAATGCAATTTTCTGAATTGTTCCCCAAATAACCAAACCAGATCTAAAGTTGACCAAAAACTGATTTGTAACACTTTTTGTACTAATGTTGGAGAGTGGTCCCTGGTTAAGTAGTCAGTCCCTGGTCAAAAAAAAGTTGGGGACCACTACTTTAGATAGAATGATAATGATTATTAGATAATGACTATTATTGATGACTATCCCCTTGGGCTGCTCATGGGACCAATTTAAAGCAGGTTTGTTTCAACTAGAGTTTCAAACCAGAATTGACATTTTGAAATATAACTAATTGATTGTCACAGGGATATTTTTAAAATAAAAAATGATTGTAGTCAACCTTCCACACTCACTGTGGTTGGAGCACAAGACCTACATAAAAGTGAACAATCACAAATAAACTGCTATGTTTTAACCCAAGAAAGCATCTCTCTAGTAGCTTCTAGATCTTTCAGAATGATTTTATGGTCAACTTTCATTGTAAATTGGCCATAGAATCACATTGAAGTGCTTAGAGATTGCAACTCTTTCTAGAAATCTCCAGGTTCCTAAGCATGACTGGAGAAAGTTGACCATAGAGTCATCCTAGACAACCCAGGGAGAACATTTTAAATCAAAAACACAAATAATCAAATCAGCAAAAACTGTTCTGTCGCGCGCTGGGCTTGAAATAATGTGCCTTTAATACAGGACGTGTAACTTTAGCCCAGCGGGAAGCCAGGGGGCCCGAAAAGAAATTCGTAAGGATTTTCACCATAAACAGTCTTTAGAGGGTTTGTGAAATATAACAAGTCTTTTATTGGTGAGCAATCAATAGAAACTTCCTTTGTCTTCAAAAGGTTAAACAAATGCTTCCAGGCCTTTGTGCAACTGGTGGCTTCTAACTGTTATTTTTACTGTAAAGGAAAATCCCTTTCCAAACTTCTCCCAGGCTGACTGTGAACCTAAACCTAACTGATGTGGGCACCACTGCGTCTCAAACTGATGTGGGTTGAACTGTGTCTCAAAGCACCGAGTGGACCTACCAGTAGGCCTGTAGACGCTTCAGCTGGAGTTCTTAGATGTTCAAAGCTGCTTTTCCCTCCAAAATTCCTCAGAACTTTAGGGCTGTTTCCCTGGGAATCTTTGGGAATCCTTTTGCTCTTAAGACTGTTCTCCCCCGGGAGGTCTTAAGGGCTAAAGCCTTTTGTATAGGAGAAGTCTGTACACGTCCTGTACATTGACTTTCCTTGCTGAGACTGACTGAAAATGGCTCCCTTCCCTTCTCAATTGTCCTGAACAAGAGGCGGAACCAAACTTAACAATGATGGACAGGGGGCCTGCCCTATAACTGAACACTTTAACAGGAAACCACCCTTCTGCAGAATCCCAAGCCTTGGGCTGCAAGCAAAAATATAAAGCTAATAAAGTGGGAGCTTCTGGTACAGTTGTACCAGCACAAAAACCAAAAGCACAAATTTTGAGGGGTGTCTGTATAACCTTTGGAGGGATTATGGCTTGCATCCTATTACCCATATATGTAGATGTACCTGGTAGCTAACTTTCTGGATCTTGCAAAAGGAGGTATTCACCATCTCCTGCAAAGTCTAGTCACCCAGCACCCCAAAAAGAGCTGTAGCAGCTACATCTCCCCAGCTATTCTCTGTTGTGGAAGCATGCTTAGTTTAATTCTGATGTTTGTTGGCAGAGGTCTTTACATGCTCAAAATAGCCAGAATGAGCCTATTGTTATAGGCTCATTCTGGCTATTTTGAGCATGTAAAGACCTCTGTCAGTGGCCTGCAAGATGGAACTGCACCTGGGAACCTCCAGATTTCTCCACTATAAATCTAGTAGACATTTGTATTCATCCAATGTGATAAAGCCCCCGGTGGCGCAGTGGGTTAAAGCCCTGTGCTGGTAGGACTGAAGACCGACAGGTCGCACTTTCGAATCCGGGGAGAGGTGGATGAGCTCCCTCTATCAGCTCCAGCTCTTCATTCGGGGACATGAGAGAAGCCTCCCACAAGGATGATAAAACATCAAAATCATCCGGGCGTCTCCTGGGCAATGTCCTTGTAGACAGCCAATTCTCTCACAACAGGACGCTCCTGACACGACAAAAAAAAAAATCCAATGTGATGGAGAATGTTGGTCCATGCCTAAAAAATTATAGACAAATGGGGATTGTGTGCAAGTACAGACCCTCCTTTTTTGAGAATTTTTAAAAAGGTATGCCTGGGCACTTCTGAACCATCGTTGTGAAAGTAAAAGACATCACAGAAGTGCTCTCAAGTAACAAATCAGTGGTTTCAGAAGGACAACCTCAGTGGTTCATGGGGTGGGCTAAAATGTTTGGATATAGAGAATGATTCACTTTCCTTTCCCTCTCTTCTTCCTCCCCTTCCTCCCCTCTTTCTTCTTCTTCATCTTTTTCATGGGGGAGCTTTTCATTAAAATTTGGCAGAGTTTATAGGTTGAAACGCTACACATTTTCAAAGGAATAGATGAAGGAGCATGGTGCTTGAAAACCAATTTAGGACTTTAAAATAGTGAAGCATGATGATATCTGGAAAAAAAAAAGAACCAAACTGTCGTGGTTCATCATAACAGATATCTAAAGATTAGAGAGTGAACCTATCTGTTGTTGTTGTTCATTCGTTCAGTCGTCTCCGACTCTTCGTGACCTCATGGACCAGCCCACGCCAGAGCTCCCTGTCGGCCGTTACCACCCCCAGCTCCCTCAGGTCAGTCCAGTCACTTCAAGGATGCCATCCATCCATCTTGCCCTTGGTCGGCCCCTCTTCCTTTTCCCTTCCACTTTCCCCAGCATAATTGTCTTCTCTAGGCTTTCCTGTCTCCTCATGATGTGGCCAAAGTACTTTAACTTTGTCTCTAGTATCTTTCCCTCCAGTGAGCAGTCGGGCTTTATTTCCTGGAGGATGGACTGGTTGGATCTTCTCGCAGTCCAAGGCACTCTCAGCAACTTTCCTCCAACACCACAGTTCAAAAGCATCGATCTTCCTTCGCTCAGCCTTCCCTAAGGTCCAGCTCTCACATCCGTAGGTGACTACAGGGAATACCATGGCTTTGACTAGGCGGATCTTTGTTGGCAGTCTGATGTCTTCACTATTTTATCGAGACTGGACATTGCTCTCCTCCCAAGAAGTAAGCGTCTTCTGATTTCCTGGCTACAGTCTGCATCTGCAGTAATCTTTGCCCCTAGAAATACAAAGTCTGTCACGGCCTCCACGGTTTCTCCTTCTATTTTCCAGTTGTCAATCATTCTTGTTGCCATAATCTTGGTTTTTTTGATGTTTATCTGCAACCCGGCTTTTGCGCTTTCTTCTTTCACCTTGATTAGAAGGCTCCTCAGCTCCTCCTTGCTTTCGGCCATCAGGGTGGTGTCATCTGCATATCTGAGGTTGTTAATGTTTCTTCCAGCAATTTTCACCTCAGCCTTGCATTCATCAAGCCCCGCACATCGCATGATGTGTTCTGCATACAAGTTAAAAAGGTTGGGTGAGAGGATGCAGCCTTGCCGTACGCCTTTCCCAATCTTGAACCAGTCTGTTGTTCCGTGGTCAGTTCTACTTGGTCCTTATACAGATTCCTCAGGAGAGAGACAAGGTGGGTTGGTATGCCCATCCCACTAAGAACTTGCCACAATTTATTATGATCCACACAGTCAAAGGCTTTAGAATAGTCAATGAAGCAGAAGTAGAACCTATCTGTTACTTGGGTCCTTTCATCCTTTCATTCACCAATAAGTGCCTGGCTGTTTTCAACAGAAAAATGTTTCTTCCAGTGTTAGACTTTCCTCTTTCTGAAATGGAATCTTCAGTTTCCATTTCAGGTTCAGTCTTGCCTTTATTTAATTTCAAAGGGAAGCCCACTTTGTTCAGGAAATATCCCCCCTGGTTCAAAGGGGCCACCTTCTTCTCAGGCTTTGACCAAGTCTGATAGCTAAGTTTATACACTGTGAAACATCTTGATCCTTCCAGTCCCTTGATTCCTCCTAACTTTTAAGTTAAAATGACCCTGTTACAATAGCTCTATTTCTATGTTGCTGTATGTTCTATCCATCTTATTGACTAGCCTATTCTGTACTTGTTTGCACACTAGAGGCCCCCCCATGAGACTTGAAATATTTCTGGTTGTTGCTTATGATGTTTGCTTTATTATTGTTTGTGGTGTTGTTTATATTGTTTTAACTTTTATTTGCTACTAGCTTGGGGTCCCGGCGCTGCCCGGGTTATTAGAGAAATGGCGGTTCTGTATGCCAAGTTTGGTCATTATTGGTCATTGGATGATGGTTGCATTGTTTTCAGGAAGTGAGTGAAGGTACTTGAAGTCCCATCATCCATGGCCCACCCTCCTCCAAAAAGCAGCAGGATATAGAGTGGGTCATGGGGGCTCTGTGTGCCAAGTTTGGTCTTTATCACTCATTGGATGAGGGTGGCAGTGGTTTCAGTAAGTGAGTGAAGGTACTGCAAGTCCCATCATCCATGGTCAACCCTCCTCCAAAACTGCAACAGGATGTAGAGTGGGTCATGGGGACTATGTGTGCCAAGTTTGGTCTTGATCAGTCATTGGCGAGGGTCTCCGTGGTCTCAGGAAGTGAGTGAAGTGACTGCAAGTCCCATCATCCATTGCCAAATTCTTCCAAACCGCACCAGGATGTAGAGTGGGTCATGCGGGCTCTCTGTGTGAATTGTGGTCCTGATCCATCATTGTTGGCAGTTGTAATGGTCTTAGGAAGGGAGTGCAGGTATTGCAAGTCCCATCGTCCATGGTGCATCCTCCTCCAAACTGCACCAGGATGTAGAGTGCGTCATGGTGACTCAGTGTGCCAAGATTGGTCTTGAATGAGTAATTGAATGAGGTAATTGAATCGGTAATTGAGTGAGGGTTGCAGTGGTCTCAAGAATTGAACAAAGGTACTGCAAGTCCCATTATCCATGGTCCATCCCTGGCCAAACCACCCCAGGACGTAAAGTGGGGCATGAGAGGTCTATGTGCCAAGTTTGGTCCTGATCAGTCATTGGATGAGGTTAACAGCGTTCTCAGAATGTGAGTGATGGTACTGCAAGTCCCATCATCCATGGTTCATCCTCCTCCAAACTGCAGTAGGATGTAGAGTGGGTCATGGGGGCTCTGTGTGCCAAGTTTGGTCTGTATTGGTAATTTTCTGACACAGCCTAAGGCCTTTTTCTTTCTTCTCTTTGTCATCTCGGAATCTTGGAATTGAGGCTGGCCAATCAGAGACCATATGCAAATTTCCTTCTCTCATGTCTCTGTTTCTGTCATGAACCCTTTTCTCCACCAGGGGCTCCTGTAAAGCTGGCCAATCAGAGACCATATGCAAATAGCACCACAGCGGCAGCCAATCAGAATCTTGGAACTTTCAGGCTGGCCAATCAGAATGCTGGCACATACACCGCCACACCGCCACACTTTTGTCCTCCGCATACAAACTTTGACTTTTATTATATGTATAGATAGATGTTTTTAACTGTATGTTGCTTCGGCTTGCCCCATGTAAGCCGCCCTGAGTCCCTTTGGGGAGATGGAGGTGCGGTATAAAAATAAAGTTCTTCTTGATTTGTTAGCTCCTTTAGGCTCCCAGTGTAGTGCAAGGTCTCAAAATAGCTCTTTCTTTCTTAGATGAAATGGTGGTGCAACAAGTCAGGTGCCTCCAGAGGCACTAGTTTGAAACTCCCAAAGTATTAGGCATGGTAATAATAATGAGCAGCCACCAAGCATTTAATAAAAATGCCTCTGGGTGAGAGCCAAGCTTTGACCTCCATCTCAATCTGATACAACAGCAACAGCTGCAGAGACTGTATTGCTCACCCCACTGAACATTTAAAATCATTACTTTATTATGAGGCTGTTCTGCAGTTAATGAAAGAGTCAAATGCTTTCCTCTGGGATATGATGAATTTGAATATTACTGTTGGAGCAGATTCCACATAGAATAAATGGTTGGAAGGCAGAAGCTGCTTTTGAGGTTCTGCCCTTCAGCCCTGCCTGCCAGGTGAAATTGTAAATGGGAGGCCAACCCTCTCTTGCACAGTGAGCTAAAAACTGAAATCAGCTTGAAAGGGTAGGGAAAAAATCTAAATGCAATTATAAAGCAAAATTAAATCTGTTATGAGAGGAATGCCAGAGATACATATAAAGAATTATATTGAAAGGGTCTTTGAGTGAAATTTGCAAATGCTAAGCAAGGGGCTTTGAATGAAATTAACAGCAAAAGAGAAACATACCCTTTCGATTAGAGATGGGCCAAAACTAACAAAATGAAGTTCAACAGTGACAAATGCAAGATACTCCACTTTGGCAGAAAAAAACGAAATGCAAAGATACAAAATGGGGGACAATGCCTGGCTCGAGAGCAGTACGTGTGAAAAAGATCTTGGAGTCCTCGTGGACAATAAGTTAAACATGAGCCAACAATGTGATGTGGCGGCAAAAAAAGCCAATGGGATTTTGGCCTGCATCAATAGGAGCATAGTGTCTAGATCTAAGGAAGTAATGCTACCCCTCTATTCTGCTTTGGTTAGACCACACCTGGAATACGGTGTCCAATTCTGGGCACCACAATTCAAGAGAGATATTGACAAGCTGGAATGTGTCCAGAGGAGGGCGACTAAAATGATCAAGGGTCTGGAGAACAAGCCCTATGAGGAGCGGCTTAAGGAGCTGGGCATGTTTAGCCTGAAGAACAGAAGGCTGAGAGGAGATATGATAGCCATGTATAAATATGTGAGAGGAAGCCACAGGAGGAGGGAGCAAGCTTGTTTTCTGCTTCCTCGCAGACTAGGACGCGGAACAATGGCTTCAAACTACAAGAGAGGAGATTACATCTGAACATTAGGAAGAACCTCCTAACTGTGAGAGCCGTTCAGCAGTGGAACTCTCTGCCCCGGAGTGTGGTGGAGGCTCCTTCTTTGGAAGCTTTTAAACAGAGGCTGGATGGCCATCTGTCAGGGGTGATTTGAATGCAATATTCCTGCTTCTTGGCAGGGGGTTGAACTGGATGGCCCATGAGGTCTCTTCCAACTCTTTGATTCTATAATTCTATGGCAGGAATTTTGAACCTGTAAAAGTGTATAAAAGTGCATATTTTTCTCTGTAATGTATCTCAGCTATGTTTAGCGGGCTACCGCAAGCTGTCATTATTTCAGCTGATTTCAAATAAAACCTTCGGTGACTTCTCTCCAACTTGGTGAGCATTTTTTCATTGGATTGGGCTTCCTTTGCTCATCAAGTGCCAGATCCTCAGCTGGCTGGGCAACAGAGCCATTCACTGCTAATTGGGCTTGGCCCCCGGTCCCAGGTTCCAGTTTTTTTTTTTTTTTTTTTTTTTTTTTTTTTTTTTTTTTTTTTTTTTTTTTTTTTTTTTTAAAAAAATTTTTTTTGAACTCTGAAAGTTCTTTCTTTATTTTCTTTTTTTTTCTTTTCTTTTTTTTGCTGGCTGGGCAACAGAGCCATTCACTGCTAATTGGGCTTGGCCCCCGGTCCCAGGTTCCAGTTATCTGCAGCACGGAACTCACTATCTGCGGTTGCTCCAAATTGCTCTATTTCACCTGGACTGTTCTTTGCAGTGCCCCAAGGGCTCCACAGATCACAATTTGAGAATTGCTGGCATGGAGCTCATCTATCAGACAGATGGCAAGTTATTTAACCCCAGCAGACTGAAAGCCAAAACCAAGGTCACAACAAAATCTGTTATTGTTCATTCGCTCAGTTGTCTCCGACTCTTCGTGACCTCATGGACCAGCCCATGCCAGAACTCCCTGTCCCGTCACCACCCCCAGCTCCTTCAAGGTCAGTCCAGTCACTTCAAGGATGCCATCCATCCATCTTGCCCTTGGTCGGCCCCTCTTCCTTTTACCTTCCACTTTCCCCAGCATAATTGTCTTCTCTAGGCTTTGCTGTCTCCTCATGATGTTGCCAAAGTACTTCAACTTTGTCTCTAGTATCTTTCCCTCCATGAGCAGTCGGGCTTTATTTCCTGGAGGATGGACTGGTTGGATCTTCTCGCAGTCCAAGGCACTCTCAGAACTTTCCTCCAACACCACAGCTCAAAAGCATCAATCTTCCTTCGCTCAGCCTTCCCTAAGGTCCAGCTCTCACATCCGTAGGTTACTACAGGGAATACCATGGCTTTGACTAGGCGGATCTTTGTTGCCAGTCTGATGTCTCTACTCTTTACTATTTTATCGAGACTGGACATTGCTCTCTTCCCAAGAAGTAAGCGTCTTCTGATTTCCTGGCCACAGTCTGCATCTGCCGTAATCTTTGCACCTAGAAATACAAAATCTGTCACGGCCTCCACATTTTCTCCCTCTATTTTCCAGTTGTCAATCATTCTTGTTGCCATAATCTTGGGTTTTTTTAATGTTTAGCTGCAACCCAGCTTTTGCGCTTTCTTCTTTCACCTTGGTTAGAAGGCTCCTCAGCTCCTCCTTGCTTTCGGCCATCAGAGTGGTGTCATCTGCATATCTGAGGTTGTTAATGTTTCTTCCAGCAATTTTCACCCCAGCTTTGCATTCCTCCAGCCCCGCACATCGCATGATGTGTTCTGCATACAAGTTAAAAAGGTTGGGTGAGAGTATGCAGCCTTGCCGTACGCCTTTCCCAATCTTGAACCAGTCTGTTGTTCCGTGGTCAGTTCTTACTGTTGCTACTTGGTCCTTGTACAGATTCCTCAGGAGAGAGACAAGGTGGCTTGGTATGCCCATCCCACCAAGAACTTGCCACAATTTATTATGATCCACACAGTCAAAGGCTTTAGAATAGTCAATGAAGCAGAAATAGATGTTTTTCTGAAACTCCCTGCCTTTCTCCATTATCCAGCAGATATTGGCAATCTGGTCTCTCGTTCCTCTGCCTTTTCTAAACCCAGCTTGAACATCTGGCAACTCTCGCTCCATGTATTGCTGGAGTCTTCCTTGCAATATAAAATCTGTTATAGAACTCCAATATGTTAATGTAGTCTGTGCTCATTCAGAAGAAGACCTACAAACCACTCTAAATACCTTTGCAGAAGCACACAAAAAGCTTGGCCTCTCACTGAGCACTGAGAAAAGCAAAGTGCTCATTAAGCAGGCACCAGCCAATCCTTCTGCAATGCTAGAAATACAGCTTAACGATGTAATGTTAGAAAATTTGGAAGCTTTTAAACAGAGGCTGGATGGCCATCTGTCAGGGGTGATTTGAATGCAATATTCCTGCTTCTTGGCAGGGGGTTGGACTGGATGGCTCATGAGGTCTCTTCCAACTCTTTGATTCTATGATTCTATGATTCTATGATTCTACCTTGACAGCCACCTCTCCACAAAAGTCAACATTGACACTGAAATACAACATGGTCTGAGCTCTGCAAGTGCAGCATTTTTTCAAATGAAGCAGAGAGTGTTTGAGGATTGGGACATTCATAAGGATACCGAGATCTTGTTTATTGTCTTCCCGAAACATGGACCGTCTCCAGAGGTCACACTCAACTCCTGGAATGATTCCTTCAGTGTTGCCTCTGAAATATCCTGCAAATCTCTTGGAAAGACAGGCAAACAAGTGGCAGTATGCTGGAAGAAGCAAAGACCACCAGCACTGAAGCGATGATCCTCTGCCATCAACTTCACTGGACTGACCACATTGTCTGAATGCCTGATCACCATCTCCCAAAGCAGTTTCTCTATTCCCAACGGAAGAACAGAAAACTGAAGGTTGGTGGACAGGAAAAGAGATTTAAAATGGGCTAAAAGTTAACCTTAAAAACTGTGGCATAGACACTGAGAACTGGGAAGCCCTGGCCCTTGGGCATTCAAATTGGAGATCAACTTTTTCCAACACTGCTGTGGAATTTGAAGAGGCACAAGTGGAGGGCAAAAGGGAGAAATATGTCAAGAGGAAGGCACATCAAGCCAACCCCTGTTTGGACCACCTTCCACCTGGAAATTGATGGCCTCACTGCGAAAGAACATGCAGATCAAGAATCGGTCTCTACACCTAGGGACCCACTATGAATTCCTTACATTGGAATGCAATCATACTCGCCCACAAGGAATTACCTATGAATGAATGAATGGTTTATATCAGGGATCCCCAAACTTTCTTTCATATTTTTGCACTACAAATAAGATATGTGCATAGGAGTTCATTAATGGGGTTTTTTTTCAAACTATAGTCCAGCCCCACAAGGGTCTGAGGAATTGTGAACTGGACCTTTGTTTTTTAAAAAAATGAGGATCCCTGCTTCATATATATTTGAAGGGAAACCTATGTTTTGTTCTTCAGACAACATAATTTCTGGGACTGGAAATGCTATTGTCATGATTGCTAACAAGAGTTATGTTCTTCCTGTACAGAGAGTGATCAGGACTTTCATCATTTAAGCCAACTAACTTCTATTGTGTTCTTTTTATTTCATGATAGTGAATAACAGTTTCATATTTGTCTAGCTGCAGGATATTCTTTGCATTGTTCCAAGGCTGTGTTAATCCTTTTGATTTTATTGCATCCTTGTTCCAGTTTAGAATTGCTTTTGTAAGGAACAATCTCACAGTGCCATCTTTGCAAATGATCTGCAATTCAGTGTAATGATCTTTTTGCTATGGATGTGCCTTTTTCATATTGTGGTAATGATTCTTTTTGGTATGGTGGTAGTTTGCTGTATTCTCATCTGAACTATTTTAAGCTGTTAAAAAGAAATGACCTAATTAAGGACAGCAGTTTTCAAAAGAGTCAATTTTGTTTTATAAGCTAGCTGAGCATTATTTAGGCACATGCTTTATTCCTTGATCAGCAAATAATTTGGAAAAGCCAGCCAAGGTATGTGAGTGTGTCTAGTGGGGTGGGGAAACCTCATGACTGAATTTTAAGTAAAGGACAGAAAAAATGGGGAAAATTGGAGTCAAAATCCACTGATTGTGGTAATATGAAAATAACTAAATTAACTCAATGTATATATTACAAATACACATATAAAAAAACAGGACTGCCACATTCACATTAAGTAGAAACAACTGGTTCTTCTCTTGAAATATAAAACAAAGATTTCATGTGAGTAAATGTCTTGTTCTTTATTACATATGAGTAGACTCCAGTAGTCACATGAATTGACTCCAACCTACGACCGGTTTCGACTCACAAGAGCCTTTGTCAGGTGGTTGGGTCTACAAACAACACATATCATGAATACACACATGCAATTGAACAATTTGTTATATCAAGTTTGTAAGAATATATACAGACACTCTACTTACTCAAATTATCACAAAAAGCTCAACTTTTGAGGTGAGAAATTCACCAACAGTCTTCTGTAGGGGTAGATCCTAAGGGGACATAGATAGTAGCTAAAGGTAATATTACACTGTAACATGAATTATAAACTATACATAGAGAAATATAATATCTATGAAACAAAAATAATATAATACTCACAGCTAGTCTTTGTTGAGCAATATACCCTGCAAGGAGTTTTATTCTGTGGCAAATATAGGATCAAAATAACTCAACCCATTAGTGATATAGCAAGTCCATTGGTCAGGTGATAGTGACATCATTAACAGTTCAGAATACATTGGGGTAAAACCTACTCTGTTATAAAAAACAGTCATATAAATTGGTGTTGTTTAACCCTTTTGGATGTTCTGTTTGCAGGGCAAAGATCCAGAAGGATTCCCATTGTAAAAGTTTAGTTTGGAAGTCAGTGTCTCTGGGTGGGGTAACCACCTCTAAAATCTGTACTTGAAATGATTCAGGGCTGTGGTTCAGGTCCACAAAATGTTTATACAGAATAGAATCAGTAGAATGTTTCCTGATCTTACTTTTGTGCTCAATGATCCTGAGCCTGACTTCTCTGCTTGTTTGACCAATGTAAATAAGTGAGCAGGGACAGGTGATGGCATATACTACACCTTCAGTGGAGCAGGTAGGAAAGTGATTGATTCTGTACTGAGTTTTGGTGTGCTGGTTCTGAAAGAACTTAGTTTGGACAAACTGTGAACATATAGAACAGTGATGACAAGCATAGTTTCCTATTAGAATAGGTTTAGAGATCACTGGCTTAGGGTCTGAGTGAATCAAAATATCCCTGATGTTTTGTGTTCTCCTATAAGCAATGGGGGGGGGGGGTCTCTCACAGCCCAGTACATCTCTCACCAAGTTCCAGTACTTTTTCACTGTTTTCATAGTGTGTTTAGATAGGTTGGTCAAAGTGAGAGGCCATTGTTTAGATAGGTTGGTCAAAGTGAGAGGATTTTGGTCTCCACAGTGTTAGGGGATCCCATTTTTCTTCTCTGGAAAATCGGAGTCACTCATACTTAAAGATTCTTTGCTAGCAGAGTGGAGATGCAGACTAAACAAGACATTCACATTGGAAACAATGTTTGACAGTTGAATCCTATACATGTCTAACTCAGAGGTTCTGCTAGGTTCATAGGCAACTGTGTGCAAACTTTATTCAGGGCTACATGGAGACATCTCATTCTAAATTAAACAGGGATGGAAAATATTCATAATTATTCATTCTCAGATTAAAAATCAGACCTGGCTTTTGGGAAAACCTTCCATGAAAAATAATAGATAACAACAACTTTATTTATAGACTGCCCTCTCTCCCCAAGGGGACTCAGGTTGGTTTACACACAAAGAAGGCAAACATTCAATGCCCAAACTCAAATAGAAATATTTTAAAACAAACAGAATAATACAAAAATAATAGCCACAAACTTGTGACAAAAGAGAAATTAACACCAAAATGAGGACCAAATACAAATAATCAAATAAACCTAATTATACTAGTAACATCAATTAACCATTTAAACATAAATCCTAGAAAAGGCAATTTAAATATATTTAAATGACTATCAGGGTTGTTCTTCTCATGTACCACAGCAGCAGGGGACTACAGATAGGTTAGCCAATAGCCAGCATTCCGGTGGAACTGAAATGTCCTCCTCCTCCTCCTCCTCCTCCTCCTCCTCCTCCTCCTCCTCCTCCTCCTCCTCCTCCTCCTCCTCCTCCTCCTCCTCTCCGTACACCAAAGTGCTCAAGTGTGTTTCTAAGAGCTCCTGCAAGTTCTCATTCTTGTCCACTTCTTGCAGCCAACGCTGGAGGAATGGTTTTGGCTTGCTCATGTTCTTGAAGCTGAGCTGCAAAGCTTCAAAGCGGCAGATGGTGGTCTAGTTGAACACCTTCCCATACAACAATCCTAGGGACAGTCCCACGTCTGCCTAGGTGAAGCCCATCGTGATCCTTTTGTGCTTCAGCTCCTTGGCAAATTGTTCTATTTGTGCTGAGGTCATGTCCTCCTTAAGTATTTCAGACTCTGGTCAATGGCAAGGTCAAGCCCAGGTGTTCAAGAAGAAAGCCTTTTCTTTGCTCTTGGCAGGTGGCTTCAAGATGTGAAGCAGGACATCCCAGGCTCAGAAGGGAAGAAAGGAATGCCTCAACAAGGATTTGGGAGTTTTCTCATAACATTCAAATGTCCTGAAGTCTTGGAGTTGAATTATTTTGTGGGAAAAATGTGGGGCCCCCAACAAAAACTGAGTTTTGTAAATTATGTGTTTTTTCTGTTTTAAAAAATGCAGACTTCCTCTGCAACAGTTCAAGATATTTAAAGGGGGAGTGGGGGTGTACTGGAAAAGAATATCTATTTTCTCCCATAGTTGGAAGAAAAAATATTGTAAGCACGCTCACACCTGAGAATGAAATCTTCGTAGATTTACATTCCTGTTTTAAGGGGAAATGAACAGATACCTCTGCTCTTGCTGCTTCTTCCTTGACATGTCTGCCTATTTCATACTGGCAAATCAGAGGCAGATTGCACATTTCTTTACATCATCACAAGCAGTGCATCTTTAAAAAATTAAAATAGCAAGAGCACTTTCAACCATGGTTTCCTTCAGATTCCCATCCAGGGTAGAGCTAGTGGAAGACCAGTTTCTGGTATTTTCCAGTTGATACTAGGAATTGGACATTCTTGGCTAAGGGCTTGCAGAATGGTCATTCCAGTTACTCGCATTCTTTATTGTTTTTGTCAGGGTGGGAACTGCAATTCCCAGCATTATTTATGAATGACTGTGATGCCTAAGGCTGATGGGAAATGCGAATTATTTATTTATTTATTTGCTTTATTTCTATACCGCATTTTTCAGCCCTTAACAGGCGACTCAATGCGGTTTTCACATTAATGCGGAATTTTTTCATCAGTGCGGAATTCACCAATATTTGGATGACCTCACTTTGCCCATCCCTGATCTACATAAACTGCTGGGTGAAGTTGCGTAGAAATTTGAGGTGGTCTCACTTCCAGTATGCTGGTACCATCCCATCCTGGCTCTTTCCATTTGCATCTCCACCTTCATGTCTAGAAAAGTAGCCAAGAAGAAAAATCCTCTTCTACCTGAATCATAGAATCATAGAATCAAAGAGTTGGAAGAGACCTCATGGGCCATCCAGTCCAACCCCCTTCTGCCAAGAAGCAGGAATATTGCGTTCAAATCACCCCTGACAGATGGCCATTCAGCCTCTGCTTAAAAGCTTCCAAAGAAGGAGCCTCCACCACAGTCCGGGGCAGAGAGTTCCACTGCTGAACTGCTCTCACAGTCAGGAAGTTCTTCCTCATGTTCAGATGGAATCTCCTCTCTTGTAGTTTGAAGCCATTGTTCCGCGTCCTAGTCTCCAAGGAAGCAGAAAACAAGCTTGCTCCCTCCTCCCTGTGGCTTCCTCTCACATATTTATACATGGCTATCATATCCCCTCTCAGCCTTCTCTTCTTCAGGCTAAACATGCCCAGCTCCTCATAGGGCTTGTTCTCCAGACCCTTTATAATTTTAGTTGCTCTCCTCTGGACACATTCCAGCTTGTCAATATCTCTCTTGAATTGTGGTGCCCAGAATTGGACACAATATTCCAGGTGTGGTCTAACCAAAGCAGAATAGAGGGGTAGTATTACTTCCCTAGACCTAGACACTATGCTCCTATTGATGCAGGCCAAAATCCCATTGGCTTTTTTTGCCGCCACCACATCTTCATAGATTTACATTCCTGTTTTAAGGGGAAATGAACAGATACCTCTGCTCTTGTTTCTTCTTCCTTGACATGTCTGCCCATTTCATACCTGCAAATCAGAGGCAGATTGCACATTTCTTTACATCATCACAAGCAGTGCATCTTTAAAAAGTAAAATAGCAAGAGCAGGTATCGGACACTTTCAACCATGGTATCCTTTAGATTCCTATCCAGGGTAGAGCTAGTGGAAGACCAGTTTCTGGTATTTTCCAGTTGATACTAGAAATTGGAAATTCTTGGCTAAGGGCTTGCAGAATGGTCATTCCAGTTACTCGCATTCTTTATTGTTTCTGTCAGGGCGGGAACTGCAATTCCCAGCATTATTTATGAAAGACTGTGATGCCTAAGGCTGATGGGAAATGTGAATTCACCAACGTTTGGATGACCTCACTTTGCCCATCCCTGATCTACATAAACTCTACATGATCTACATAAACTACATAAGCTGGGTGAAGTTGTGTAGAAATTTGAGGTGGTCTCACTTCCAGTATGCTGGTACCATCCCATCCTGGCTCTTTCCATTTGCATCTCCATCTTCATGTCTAGAAAAGTAGCCAAGAAGAAAAATCCTCTTCTACCTGAAAGACTAAGAAATGTATTGTTTATGGGATACAATTTCATGGAAAAGAAATACTTCATTGAGGACCATAATAAATTCCTTGGTCTTTTAAACACCAGAGGCCTCTTTCTTCCTTTTTCTCCCTGATCCTAGCAGACTGGTGGAAATTCTAAACATGTGTCTGAGAGCTGTAATGAGCTCAGTGAAGAACAAGCTGCATCTTAATCCAGACAAGTTGAAACACAGTTGAGAATGCATATAACTGATACCAGGGGATATGCATAATCCATTTTGAGTGGAATTGTCCTCTCACTGAAGTTTCTGATTTTCCAACTTAGTGTCTGAGTCTGAACATAAGGTATTTGTGCGTTGAACATCTCTAGTAGTTAACACAAGAGGCAAAAGGAGAGTATTCATTTGGCTTCTTCTTCTCCATGACTTCATACGTGGTCTAGATTTTTGCAACACACTTTATGTGGGGCTTTCTTTGAAAACGGTTTGGTAAAGAATGTGGCCACATAACTGCTTATAGGAGTGAAATTGACAGAAAACTGACTAAGAAAATGGTGTTACGAGGAACACTTTGACTTCCTCTACCATGCCCTGCTTTTCTAGGTGGATGGCCTACTGGCAACGGATGGGGTGCATCACACACAAGGAGGAAAACACCTTTTTGCTCACAGATTCACAAACCTCATCAGGAGCACTTTAAACTAGGTCCACCAGGGGACAGCCTTGCGAATAATACTTTATCCAGGGGCTTTTTTCTCCTGCCAGGAGGTATGCTCCTGGCAGGCCTCTCCCGTAAGTTTGGGGATCTAAATGAGGGGCTGGAGAGAAAGGGGTTGGTGCCATCCTTTTCCTTTGGGCTTTTTAAAGACCAAAGAAGCAGAATGACTGTGAGGACTCATAACCTGAGATTGCAGAAGAAATCCTGGGAGTTAGTCCCTACTAGCCCAATACCTCATTAGACCTGGGCCTTTCAGTAAGGCCCAGATCTAATGAGGTGTTTAATTAATTCGAAGTAAACCAGGGAAAGCTCAGTTTACACCACATTAATTTGCTTTTTCTGAAGGCATTGTTTGGAGGTCTCCAGTAAAACTGAGACAGGTCCCGCATTTTGGGCCTGTCTGGATGAGCCCAAAGTATGGTGTTTAGGATTACCTACAACAGGGACTTTCTGGAAGGGACTTTTTCCTCTATTAGATATAATAATAATAATAATAATAATAATAATAATAATAATAATAATAATGTATTTGTATCCCACCACCATCTCCCCAAAAGGACTCAGGGCTACTATTAAACTGACATCCAGGTCAGAACAAATCCAAGCAATTTTATCTGCAAAATGATGGGTGAACTCGCCACATTGAGTCACCGAGTGGTCAAGCGTCTCCCCCTAGAAATAAGGGTGGAGAAACTCCTTAACCACTGGGAACAACTCTGCAGGTCTATTTGTTGCAGATGCAATGCAAGAAGTCGAAAACACCTTCCTGGCTGCCCTCATTGCTGTGGAGTAGGCCGTAAGACAGGCTGTAGCCCATGTTTGGTCGGATTCATTCCAAGACTTTCGCTAAATGCACTCTAGTCTCCATCTCACTTGCTTCATCTTCGCAAGCTCCCTGGTAAACCAAGGAGCTGAGTTGACTCTGCTACACAAGAGGGGATGTTTGGGGGCGATCATGTCCACCACCCTAGTCACCTCCATAGTCCAAGGTCGACCAGGACTTCAACAGGATCATCTGCCACCATGACAGGAAATTCCCCAAGAGACATCAGGAATCCATCTGGGTCCATAAGTCTCCTGGGGTGGACCATCTTAATGGTCCTCCACCCCTACGGTAAGTTTAAACTTTGAGCCCCAGGGGCCTGTTATTTTGGTTATCCAATCCAAACCTCAGGGTTGCAAGGACTCTGTTGCACTTTCCCCTGGAATGGCCTTGTTGGCCACACCTCCTCTTCCCCAAATCTCCAAATCTTTAATGCACTGCTTTTCTAGAAACATGGGATATTTATATTCTATATTGAGGGAGACGTAGTTTTAAAAGGGAATTTTCAGCGATGTTCCCAATGCCCATATGTCCTGATTTACTGCCATATTGGCCTGCTTCTGCAGAGGGCCATTCTTTGCAGAAAAATGCTGATGGTTTGAGAAAATATTGCTGCAGAGAGGAAGTTACTTTTCAAGGATAAAAAGGATTTTCCATCTTAGTGTCTGAGTCTGAACATAAGGTGTGTTGAACATCTCTGGCAGTTAACACAAGAGGCAAAAAGAGCGTATTCATTTGGCTTCTTCTTCTCCATGACTTCATATGTGATCTAGACTTCATATGTGGTCTAGATCAGGACAAAACTGGCTAGCTAGTTGCTAGTTAGTACTCCCAAAGTCTCCCAGTAGTTTTGGAGTTCTGCTTGCAACAGAAGAACAGATAAGGCTGATTCATTAAGACAGTCATGGTCAGAGAACAATAGACTATAGTTGTGTCATTGTTAGGGTCTCACGTGTGTCTCTATGCCTGTCAAAATCACCAAGAGCCAATGAGCATCTGTATAGCCAGCTTAGACCAATGAAATGATTGATCTTTGTACACCAATGGGAATATGTATTCAGTTTACTGCCAAAGTGATAAAAGCTTTGCAACCTCATTTGGAGGTGTAGCAAAACCTTTTGATTGCATTGTATATGAGTTTTGCTGTCTTGCTTTGGCCATGCAATAAACAACTTTTTTGTAATTTAAAGATCCAATATCATGGTGTCCTTCCTCGCCCTCTCCACTGGAAAGGGGACTCCTGCTTTTCAGATTTGGATTTAAGGAGTATTTTGGATCTTTGCTCCTTCAATATAGTTATAGCGGTATGAATCCACTTTATTGCCATGGCAATGTTCTATGGCCAGCTATGATTTGCAGTCTAGAGCATTTAGAATTCTCTGCCTTATCAGAATATAAACTCCAGGATTCCATAGGATGCATGCATGCCAGTTTAAGTGGAATCATGTTGTCATAATTGTGTGGCATGAAAGAGCATCTGGGAACCCACAGTATGATGAAAGGCATATTTACCTGATAAAGTTATAGAAATATGATGCCACTTCAGCTATCATGCATTCTGTGCAATTTATTGGAATTACTAGTTTGCTTATGTACTCAAACTTCACTGCCAACAAATTCTAATAGACATTCTTCAAGTACAATTGATCTCTCCAGGAAAATATTCTGAGTTCTGTAGTTCATTTACTTCCAAATGCCAGGTTCTGCTCAATAGAGCCATGGCAGATAAATTATATCAATCTGGATGAATGTGCCATGGTTGGGCCAGTGAGTTGCACAGGTTGAGGAGTGACATGTGGTCTTCATAGACCCAGATAAGAGATTTGCCATTGCATTATAATTTTTCCTTCCATTTGTTTTATCTGTAGAAGTGAAAATGGGGAGGCTACTTCACTTACTCAGAAGAACCAAAGGCGATACCATCAGAAAAATGATATTATTCAGGACCACATTCTTGTGGATATTACAACACCATTATTAATCATTACAGGACTTCATAATGTTTTGACAGACAGGTAGCGGTCACTGAGATCTAATAAAATATATTGTTGCTGTTTTGCAATTTGCATGATTAAATCTGATCCAGAGGAAAGAATATTACCCAAAGAATGTCATATCATCTTTTAGACAAATCAAAATCTGATAGAGGGAAAATATTTGTTGGAGGTACTTCATACTTTTTATGGAAGAAAAATATGAGCACAAGACAAAGTGTGTCTACCCAACTATATCAGTTGAAACACAGCTGCCCGTAATATGAATGCTACACAATCGTATAAGAATTAATGTATAAAAAGAGATATAAAGAAATTTTACTAAATAGCTTGTTCTTTATGGGAGAGGTTGTCTCAGAACCTCAAGACAATGTGTTGGGCATTCATTAACCCACATGAGATTACTTGCCTCTGGTACAAAGAGAATGAGAACTTTTCTTCTTGTCAGTATTGCTGAGGTTTCTGCAATATCTTGAGAATGTTTCCATGCAAAATGAGTGTATTTTCCCTTTGTGAAGCAAAGCAGAGGGTGAAGGACAGAGACCAAGCAAAGAGGACTGGCTGATTAATCAAATGATGGACCAGTGCTTCAAATTTTGAAACATTCATATAACGTGTCCACAATCATCCTTTAGTTATTTAATTTGTGCCCTTTCCATAATTTTCTATATCAAATATACAGTCAGCCTTCCACATTTTCTCCAGTTAGGGGCACAAGACACCCCCCCCCCCAAAATGAAAAAAATGCAAATAAATTGATTTTTTTTTAACTTGAGAGAATGCCTCTAGGAATTTCTAGATCTTCCAGCATGATTCTATGGTCAGTTTCTGCTGGAAGTTGACTATAGTGTTACATTAAAAGACCTAGAAACACCTAGAGAGGTGTTCTCTTTGAAAATCTCAAAGTCCTCTAGAATGACTGGAGGAAGCTGATCACAAATGCATATTGGAGGACCTATCTGCAAAAGTTAAAACCACAAATGCAGATGACCACATGAATATGGTGATACCAAGTTTGGGGACAAACGATAAAATCGACAAATTTAAAAATCAGTGATTTTGAAATAGATAGTGATACGATCATAGTAAAAGGTTTTCCTCCCTACTTACACATTATTATCTGGCTCCCACCACCTCAAATTCAGATTCAAAGTGGCTTACAATTTGTGAGAGACATATCTTGGAGGAAATCATATTGTGGTAAGAAAAACAAAGTAATCATTGGAATTTACTACCAGCTATTTAAGATGCAACCATCAGACTTGTAAATGAAGCCTGTATATAATATATATCTATCCACTACCAAACAAAGCATACTATAGACCTTAACACATGAGGGACCTTTTGGCAGCATGCACTAGTTCATCATACTTTTGTGATGGGAGCCCTCTGGTTCCCATCCCATGATGTAGAGCAACTTTTGGCAGGACTCTGTCACAAAAGTATTGACAAACTCATATGCCATCACAGCAGCAACATGAGAGACTTCCCGTGTTACATTGGTTTAACAGAGGGAAGAGGGGCTGCTGTCGCTTCCCCTATGGGATGGGGCGATGGTTGAGTCAGGCGATGTGGAGCATGGGTTGATGGGTTCCTCATGCCCCCCCCCCTCCAACAGGTGCCACCAGATTCACCATGATGCATGGTAATTCTAGGGCAAGTCTGATGAGGCCGTAAATGCAAGGTAGATCGGGAAAATCACTATGACAAACAGACATTCTCACCACTTGGGTAAACATCTCTGCAAAAAAAGTGATGAATATATTATCTAGTTTAAAATATCTGTCAGATGGATAAAAGATAGAAGGAGGGAAAGATGGAAGGAAGGAAAGAAGGAAGGAAGGAAGGAAGGAAGGAAGGAAGGAAGGAAGGAAGGAAGGAAGGAAGGAAGGACAGACTAAGGAATTTGCATTCACAAGATGTAGTGATGGCCAACAATTTGAATGGTTTTCAAAAGGAGACAAGACTGGCAATTAATTAAATGTATTTTTGTATATCATTTTAATATGTGTATGCATTTATATTCCACGCTGTAGCTAAAAATCTTATGTTGACATATGATAAAATCAACTTGCCCAGTTTAAAACAACATAAACAGTATATATCATGGACCACTTCCAACAACAGCAAAGGCATGCCACTGGTTCTTAACACTAATCTCCAGGGAACATGCGTAGAAGGTGGTATTTGGTATCCTCCTTGTGGGCTTCCCAAGGGCATCAGCTTGGTCAAAGTGTGAACAGAATACTGAATGGGCCTTGCATCTGATCTAGCTTACATTGAAGTTCTTTCACTCATATACTCATTGATTCTTCATTGTAAGAGATGGCAAAGCAAGGTTAGTCTAAGCTATCACATACCACACATTTTGGTTTGGTTTATGCAACTAGCTGACAAATCTTGTTTATTTCAAATAACTCTGCTACTAAGTGGTGGTTCCAATGTCTATGGTAGAGTGAATCCATTTTGTATTTTAGTCTGAACTTTGAAGGAACTATCCAATGGGCGAGGGTTGAATGAAAAGTAATGCCTCCACCTTCGTAGCTCCTCAACAGATGGCAGTACTGGTATGCGGCAGGTACTGGCTTGTTCAGTAGACTCTCCTCTACAGTTCCATTTTGGCGGGAAGCCTTAACATTGAACGGTTGTGTTGTTAAAGTGCAAAGTATGGAACCCTGCACAGACGGTCAGTCAATGCAACTTAAGCAACATGCAGTCATTGAATTCTTGATAGCAGAAGGTGTCACCCCAAAGGAGATTCATCAGAGAATGCAAGCTGTTTATGGTGATTGTGTTGATGTGAGTACTGTGCGTCGTTGGGTGAGTAAGTTTAAAGATGTTGAGGTGGGAACATCTGACTTGTGTGACAAACAAAGAGTTGGACGTCCTGTGACAGCAACCACTGAGTTTCACTAGCAAAAGGTTGACAGACTTATTCAGGATGATTGTCATATCACTCAGAGAGAATTTCAAGCATAATCGACATTTCACAAGAACATGTGGGTCACATTATTGCTTTGCTTGGCTATCAGAAGATCTGTGCACGGTGGGTTGCAGAAACAGTGACGGCTTCAGAAAACTTGTTTATTGTTGGCAGAAATGTATCCTGGACAGCTGGATTCCATCCCGCATATTCTTCTGCACTGGCCACTTTACCAGAATCTAAGATATAGCTTACTACCACATGTTATAGATTCCTTGAAAAACTACAGTGACTCAGACAAAGTAATTATGTTTTTAAATTGTCAAGATTTTAGCTGCTGCCTTTCAGTGGCAAGATTCCTGAATGAAGTCTGTAAACTGAATGTGTAGCAAATGTGAAGTTCCTTTTTCTATTATTTGTACTGTATTTTATATCTCTTTGCTATGTATATGCCAATAAAGCTTATTGGATTGGATTGGATTGTATCCAATTGTCTGGTGATGGTGTCAGAAAGTGACTAGTGGTAGTTAAAGAACACATTCTAAGGATTATTTCTGCATTTTATTTATTAAAATATTCCCATCCAAAACCAAGTAACGGAGGTGGAGGCATTACTTTTCATTCAACCCTCGTATTACATCAGTTTTGGGACTAGAATTCAGCAATGTGAGCACCTTCTTTCAAATTATGTATGAGCACCGTAGGAAAATCCTCTGTTTCACACCTGTTTTGGGACTGCTTTAAAATCTGATCATTTCAGGAAGAAAAGAATAGCTCCTTGTCCAAATTCTCCAGCCAAGATAATTTGGTACATTATTTCTCACCCATGACATATACTCATACATTACAATGTAGTCGAGATTTGGATACTGTGAGGCAATCCTTTTTTTTCTGGAAGAAATTGTTTATTGTACAACTTATATATGTCATCAGTTGACAGGCCTGGATCAAGAATTGCTACCATTTTCTACACTACAATTCATGTATCATTTACCTTCTGGTGCTATGTGACAATATACTATTGCAAATGCTCTTGGTGTCTACAGACTGTCAAGAGTGTTTTACTTCACCTGCAGTAAATTGCAGCCTCAGAGCAAGTGAAACTATCAATAGTAGTTTAAAAATGTTTGTTGGAAAGTACTAAACGTGATGCCTATAAAATCAAAATTCATGGAACAAAAAGGCTCACTATCTGAACAAGGTAATCAATGGAAACTTTCTGTAGCCTCAGTTTTTTTAAAGTTCCTTACAGCTATGAGGAAGTTCCAGAAGAATTTACATTTGAGATGTGCTACATACTACTGTATTTGTATTTGTATTTGTATTTCTAGGCGCAAAGATTACTGCAGATGCAGACTGTGGCCAGGAAATCAGAAGACGCTTACTTCTTGGGAGGAGAGCAATGTCCAATCTCGATAAAATAGTAAAGAGTAGAGACATCAGACTGGCAACAAAGATCCGCATAGTCAAAGCCATGGTCTTCCCTGTAGTCACCTACGGATGTGAGAGCTGGACCTTAGGGAAGGCTGAGCGAAGGAAGATCGATGCTTTTGAGCTGTGGTGTTGGAGGAAAGTTCTGAGAGTGCCTTGGACTGCGAGAAGATCCAACCAGTCCATCCTCCAGGAAATAAAGCCCAACTGCTCACTGGAGGGAAGGATACTAGAGACAAAGTTGAAGTACTTTGGCCACATCATGAGGAGACAGGAAAGCCTAGAGAAGACAATTATGCTGGGGAAAGTGGAAGGAAAAAGGAAGAGGGGCCGACCAAGGGCAAGATGGATGGATGGTATCCTTGAAGTGACTGGCTTGACTCTGAAGGAGCTGGGGGTGTGACGGCCGACGGAGCTCTGGCATGGGCTGGTCCAGGAGGTCGCGAAGAGTCGGAAGCGACTGAACAAATAAACAACAACATACTACTGTACTATATCTCTTGAGGAATAAATTTGCCATATTAGCTAAATGATGTAATGCAGACAGTGCTTCTTTGTGGTACAAGAATCCAGACATGGCTCTTGCATTGAAGGGGTTTATTATATTATTACATTATTTAAACATTATTATTTACATTATTATTTATTATATTATTTAAACTTATATGCCGCTCTGAGCCCCAGGGGAGTGGCGGCATATAAGTTTAAATAATAAATAAATAAATAAATAAATGTTGATTATACTCCGAAGTTCGAAAAGCCTTTCACATTTTTATACTTACTGTTATACTCGTGTATACATTGACCTCACTTATAAGTCAAGGACAGGTTTTGGGGCCAAAATTATAACTATTGATATAACTGAGAATGAGTTGAGGGTCATTCTGCAGAAATGGGGAAATGGTAATGCAATCTTAGAGTGCCAGCTTCCCTTGGCTAACATAGAAACATAGAATCAAAGACTTGGAAGAGACCTCATGGGCCATCCAGTCCAACCCCCTGCCAAGAAGAAGGAATATTGCATTCAAATCACCCCTGACAGATGGTCATCCAGCCTCTGTTTAAAAGCTTCCAAAGAAGGAGCCTCCACCACACTCCAGGGCAGAGAGTTCCACTGCTGAACGGCTCTCACAGTCAGGAAGTTCTTCCTCATGTTCAGATGGAATCTCCTTTCTTGTAGTTTGAAGCCATTGTTCCGCATCCTAGTCTCCAGGGAAGCAGAAAACAAGCTTGCTCCCTCCTTCCTGTGACAGGAATGAGAAAGATCAAAATCTTCAATTAGTTCTCTAGGAGCCAGCCAAAGATTTTAATTTTAAAATCTCCTCTACCACTTTCTTTGATAGAATCTTCTCATCAATATTTTTCACTTTGGGGGGGGGGGGGGCTGTTCTCCAGATCCGAACCTGTGACCTTTCAGGCAACAAGCTCAGCAGCTCAGTGGTTTCACCCACTGCACCACCAGGGGCTCCATAATAGTAATAATCTTTATTTATATTCTGCCCTATCTCCCTGAGGGGACGCGGGGTGGACACTATAGTGTGGGTTTTCCCAGCAAGATCAGGCCACATTCTTCCCTCCCTTTGCGTTCATACATACAAAATTTATTTCATTAATGAGAAGACATATTTATTACATTTAAGCAAACTGTATTATTAGGTCAACTTTTCTTCTTACCAGGCTAGAAGACTGGCCACAGGATACATTAATTTATCTGCCTATGGGATCAATTGTTCTGATTCCATGAAAGTTTTTAATCCAATTTAAAAAATTAGAAAGGTCATGTTCAGTAATCTGTCTAGCTCTCAAAAACTCTAACTTAAGCTCTTATACCAATGCTTTAGACAAGTGGTTCCCAACATGTGGTCCGTAGGTCACCGGTGGTCTTCAAGAACTCAAATATGGTCTATGGCCTCACAGTTACTGTACAGTTGCAACAAGAGTGACTGGTCTTGTGAAACCCTCTTATAGTTCCGAGTCATCAGGGATGTCGGGAGGGGAGAGGCAGAATACCCATGAAAAGTGCGAAAACAAGCCTCCTGACTGGTGCTTCTCCTCCTCCCTACCCCTGAGCAGAGCTGTTCCACATAGCACCTTGGTGTCTTCATTTTTAGGCCTGTTCCTGGGGTTATAATGGGTGCTGATTCAGAAAATTGCATTGGATAGACCACATCAGCTCCAGATTATTAAATATGGTTTTCTGTGGGTGAGCAGATGGCAACAACTGGATGGCATATGTTCTGCATCAGAAACTAGAGCTGATGTGGCATATCCAATACAATTTTCTGAATCACACCCCCAAATAACCAAACCAAATCTAAATTTGTCCAAAAACTGATTTGTAACCCTTTTGGTACTAATGTTGGAGAGTGGTCCCTGGTCAAAAAATGTTTGGGAACCACTGCTTAAATAGAATGATAAAGACTATTAGAGACCTCTGCCTTTTTAGCCAGAGCTTGGAATTAAATGAAGGCAAATAACACTTGAATTGTAATTTTTATTTTTCCTAATAATCAAGTTACCACTTCATCACACTGAAGCTTAGAAGTGTTTAGTACAGAAGAGCTCAGTCTGACTCAGTTTTGAAATCAAATTGATGATTTCCTTATCTTCATCATACTGTTAAATCTATCTGTGTTACTCAGTATTCTTTCAGTTTTCTTTCAGTACAGTTCTCATCACACTGCAGTGTTAGCCCCACCCATCATCCCTCCTCTGTTGTCTTCATTGTGGGGGGAAAAACTCCTCTCTTTGAAATGTCAGCTGTTACCTTCAATTCTGGAAGCAAGGAAGCAGGGAGGAAGGGGAAGTGGCAATGCTCTCCCCCCCCCCCCCCCCCTCAGCTGCCCCACCTGTGAGGAAGGGAAGGAGGGAAAGCCCTGATCAGCAGACTTATCATGGAAGGAAGGGAAGAGAAAAAAGGGAAGGGAAAGAAAGGACCTAGGAAGGCTCTTTTTAAAAAGGAAATTGTTCTATCAAAGTAAAAACTCGGCGAGCAAAAGGTAATGACATAGATTGCCATCGATGGCAACGAATGCCATCATATTGCATATTTGGCAAAACATCCAGATTATTGAGAAAAAAATCCATTTCCACACCTCCTGATATGTTTGAAAATAATGCTGCCTGCTACATTTAAAAAACTCAAAGAATGCTGTATTCTTACAAAATGCTGTAAACCAAAACTAATGTGATGAACACATTGAGTTACCGGATTTTAAGTGTACGACTCAGTGGAATTTAACTAATGTGATGAAGTGGTTAGTTTATCATTGTAACCAGGGACGGCTTATCCATTACACTCAAGTGGCGGTCGCAGTACACTTTTTTTTGCCAGGGGCCCCTCGACCGCCACTTGAGGAGCGCCCTCTCGGCTCATAACAGCCCTAGCAGTCCAGGGGAAGCCTTGACAACCCATTACGCAAAGTAAGCATTTGCAGTATAGTTGATTTTGCCCAGGGGCACTCTTGAGGCGCTCTTGGGGGAAAATAGACCTTGACATATGTGAGTTGTAGTTACTGGGATGTATAGTTCACCTACAATCAAAGAGCATTCTGAACTCCACCAATGATGGAATTGAACCAAATATGGCACACAAAACTCCCACGACGAACAGAAAATATATATCAATGATTGGTTGGGGGGGGGGGGTGTGCCAAAATACTGTTTGCTTACAGTTGAAAATTACCTAGGGCCACCTCTGACTAGACATAAAACCTCTGATTGTAACTTAATAAAGAATACAATTTCCTTTATAGTAAAATTAAATATTTTTGTTACTTTGAGATGTCAAGTTCTGTCAAATAGAACAGGGCTTCTTAAACGTTTCAACTCAGGACACCTTTTGGCCCAAGAAATGTTTACATGATCTCAGGTATAGCTATATAAAATTGGGATTAAAATCAAACATTTACTGATAACAAAACAGCCTTTGCAAGGTTTGCTAAATGGACTGAAGCATCTTCTGCAGAGTCCACTGTAAACGCTGCATAATGGATTTGTGTACATGTCTAAAACAGCAACTAGTGACCCCATTTGATCTAAGGAAACCCCATTAGAGGTCAGAATCCACCATTTAGGAAGCAGTGAAATAGAAATCAGTCAGCTCAGGCATCTAATTGGAACTGTAAATTATTCTTGATTTTATATATACATAGTTTTGCTTTTAGTCTGTATTTTCTCATAATAAACCATGGTGAACTCAATGGAATTTACTTCTGAGTAGACAGTCTAGCATTGCAGTGGGTACAAACTGACTCCATTAAGCATGCTTAAACTGAACATTTGCACAGGAGCAGGCTATGCAATAAATGCAGAAAAAGGAAACGAAACAACGGCAGAGCTGGTTCTCTTTCTGACTCACATTAATCTGAATGTTAAAAAGACAAGGAAATAAAGCCATGAGACAATGGTTTTGGGGGGTTTGTATATTTCTCTTCTAAAGGTTAACTGAACTTGTTTTTCATTAAATTCCACTGATGACATCTGAACTGGTTACAGCTGCAGTTCAAATTCAGTATTCTCTTGCATACATATTTCATTCATTTCTATTTGACTAAAAGCCATTCTGATAAAAGAATACATGAATACATGTACACACATAAAAAAATCAAATTAATGAGCCACCTGCACATTCTGCAGGAACAGCTTTCAGAGACATAGCCTGAAAAAAAACTCTAAAATTATAACAGCTAAACAACAGAGAGGAAAAAACCAGGCACAGATTAACACCTCCCAGGAACAGATTTTCCCAGGCTCAGGCAGACCTTCAAATGCTAATGAAGGTGATCAGCTAAACATTCACACCTAACTGCAGCAGGGAAGAGCTCCTTGCCCCACCCCAGCCATTCCACAGATATATAAACCCATTGTCCTAATTCCAACAGACCTCATACCTCTGAGGATGCTTGCCATAGATGCAGGCGAAATGTCAGGAGAAATGCCTCTAGAACATGGCTCTATAGTCCGAAAAAACCCACAAGAACCTAGTGATTCCAGCCATGAAAGCCTTCGACAATACATAGCCTGAATACTTTTAGCTGCCTTAGCAAATAAGACCATTTTATATGTGACATATGTGTCACAATCCGACAATAGCCAAAATTATTTTCACAGAAAAGCTCTCACCCTCTAAGGAGGCCAAAATCAGTTCCTGAAATTTTGATATAACTGGCAATAGTGTGAAATATCCACAGGAGCAGAGCTTTAACTCTCAAGCAATGTATCTGTATTTGCCATCCAAAAATTATGTTGGCATAGTTTGAAAACTAATTCCACCCATTCCCACACATGCCTCTTTTCAAGTTCAGGTGGTGAGGAACATAACTTCTATGCCTCCAAAGTCCTGCCATAATTCAAGTGATCATTACCCAAAGGAAATTAATTAGGAGTAAATTAATAGATCTCGGGGTGGAATGTGCATTAATTGAAGAATTTGGGATGATTAGGTTGTGGAATGAAGTGGCTTGCCTTTCATTAAATTCAACTTCCAGTAATTATATCTAAGTTTGCAAATATGCATATTAAACAAATGTATGCAAATTTTCTGCTTGTTCTTGTCCTATTTTATTTCATATTTTTGTTTGTGCAAATGCTGTCTTAAACTAATATACTTTCACTATTCACTATTAGTGATCCGTATAACTTGGTTTTCCATTGACTCATAGCTTGACCTGTGTCTGGATTTGCTACTTTTTGTTTTTTTTAAATATATATTTTATATTATTGACAAGAAAAAGCGCAGAAGAGGGCGACTAAAATGATCAATGGCCTGGAGAACAAGCAGTATGGAATGTCTGTAGTTTGTGCAACTATCAGTTTGCAAAATAGTAATCTCTTCTTTGTATCTATTTGGTCCACTGTTGATAAAAAGCTTCATCGAGTTTTTCATCCTGGCACCAGGGTCTCTAGCAGACAATGAAATTTTTTGAGTCCCGGTCTCCTTGATTTTTATTCAGATGCTTTCAGCTGGTTTCCCGGATAAGGTCCTTAGAGCCCTTAGATACAATGAGAATGGCACCATAGCTAACACTTGTTAGTCATGTGCAGAAGAAGGCACTATAAACAATTTTCTATGTCTTTTCCCATGAAAATTCTAGGATGAGACCATTCAAAATGAAACAAGAAATAGTGCCAGCAGATGATATTCCCAGGTTGGATGGCAATCAATAAACTGCTTGGCGCAGGGGGCTGTAGACATGGGGAGGGGGAGGGTTAAAGGTTCAATCCTGCCCTGAAATATGTCAGGTTAAAAAAGAAACCTGGTCTACTCTTAAACTGGTTAACCAGTTAAAATTCACAAGTAAATCAAGTTTCGGGGGGGGGGGGGAGAGAATCCTGTGGCTAACGATACAACTGGACTCAACAGTTGTTGATATCAACAAAGACTTAAAGGTGAAAAGAAATGAAGATGGACAACACATATTGTAGGAACATGAAATGTGAGAAGCATGAACTAGGAGAGGATAGGCATAGTAAAACCAGGTACATGGGGTTCTCAGAATTAATTAGGGCTACTTGTAATATTTTTAATTAATTATAGTGTGAAATCAGTGAGTTGAAAATGCAAGACTGAGGTGAAGCTTTGTGGTTCTCCTATAGATCTCCATCCCAAATGCCTGGTTGAGAGTAAGAATTATTTGAGAACACAGAAATGCTGGACCACACCAACAACCACCATGTCAGACTACACAGAGAAGCCATTGAAATCCACAAGCATGTGGACAATTTCAACAGAAAGGAAGAGACCATGAAAATGAACAAAATCTGGCTACCAGTATTAAAAAACCTCTAAAATTACTACAGCAAAACAGCAGAGAGGAAACAACCAGGCACATCTTAACACCTCCCAGCAACAGATTTTCCCAGGCTCAGCCAAGCCTTCAAATGCTAATGAAGGTGGTCAGCTGAAACATTCACACCTAGCTTCAGCAGAGAGCTCTTTGCTCCACCCCAGTCATTCCACAGATATATAAACCCATTGTCCTATTTCCAACAGACCTCACTACCTCTGAGGATGCTTGCCACAGATGCAGGCGAAACGTCAGGAGAAATGCCTCTAGAACATGGCCCTATAGCCCGAAAAAAACCTACAAGAACCTAGTGATTCCAGCCATGAAAGCCTTTGACAATACAGAAGAGAATATGTTGATAAATTGTTTATTAGTTTTTTTGAAGGTGCTACTAATGGTCAGGCAAAGTCACTTTTTCTAAAACTACCATATGAAAGCTAATGAATAGCTAGCAACACTATATTTTGTGCAGAACAAAACAAAATGTGCTCCATGGGGCGGGGAATAAAAAGATGCAAATATATTTAATCAAAAGCCATTAAAAACAGCCATCACACGAATGGTACAAATAAAGTACTTCATAATCACATTTAAGATCTTACTTCACAACGTATGTAATCAATTCACACAGTGTGTGTGATGAACACAACATACAGATGCTGAAAACTCAGTATGAGACCTGTCATCTAATCCGTTTCATACAAACTAATTTATAAGTGTCAGTTCACAATGCAGGAATGTGCTCAAAACTCTGTGGGAGACCTGCCAACTCATCCATTTAATATACAAAATTATAACTATGCCAGCTCAAAAAATTATTCAATGATCTTTAAAAATGCCATTTAAGACCACAGTTAAGGTTATGCTATGTTTTCACTGCAGACAGTGGAGTAGTCAGGGTGGAAGAGCAAAACATTCTTCCATTGTCATGATCTGACCATCATCTGATCAGCTTTAGGCTCACCGCGACCTCTAACCTCCGCAGGGGTGGTAGATCTACTAAGATGGTCCACCACAGGACACTGATAGATCCTGATGGATTCCTGAGGACTCTTGGGGTTCTTCCTGTCATGGAGGCTGACGATCCTGTTGACGTCCTGGTTGATCGCTATAATAGCGAGATGGCTAGGGCGATTGACATGATCACCCCCGAACGTCCCCTCTCATTGCACAGAGTCAGGCCAACTCCTTGGTTCTCTGAGGAGTTGGCAGAGATGAAGCGTACAAGAAGGAGACTAGAGTGCATCTGGAAGAAATCTTGGGGTGTCTCTGACCGAAAGCGGGCTAGAGCCTCAATTAGGGCCTATATTCCAAGGAAACCCCTCTCAACTGCCTGCATAGTGTCTGCATCCAATAGACACTGAGTTGTTTCAGGTTGTTGGAGAGCTCCTCCACCCCCTGGGTTCGGGGAGGTCCCCGAGGACTCAGCAACTCAGTGATGCGAGTTTGCGCACTATTTTGCATATAATGTCGCTCAAATTCAGCTCGAGCTGGACACCAGCTTAAATGCAATGTCAGAAGAGGTAACTGAGGCATCTGTTGGTCCAATCTTGTGGGATTCTTTTCAGCTTGTTCATCCTGATGACATGGAGGCGGTCCTGGAGGCTGTGAGAGCAACTACTTTGGCTCTGGACCCTTGCCCTTCCTGGCTAATTAAATTGGCCAGAGGTGGGTTATTAGATTGGTCTGTGCTCATTATTAACTCATCATTGGCTCAGGGGAAATTTCCATTTGGTCTGAAGCAGGCAGTGGTGAGACCAATCCTGAAGAAAAGCTCCCTTGACCCCCACGGTTTTGAATAACTACAGGCCAATCTCTAATTTTCCCTTTTTGGGCAAGGTACTGGAGCGGGTGGTTGCTTCTCAGCTCCAGAGATTCCTAGAGGACACTGACTTTCTAGATCAGTAATAGTCTGGGTTTAGGCCTGGTCACAGTACCAAGAAGGCTTTGGTCGCCTTGGTGGATGACCTCCGTAGGGAGCTGGACAGGGGGAGTGTGACCCCATTGGTTCTCTTGGACATCTCAACGACTTTCGATACCATTGATTATGGTATCCTTCTGGGCCGGCTCTCCAAGATGGGTCTTGTGGGCATGGCTCTGTTGTGGCTCCAGTCCTTCCTGGAGAGTCATTCCCAGTTGGTGAAGCTGGGGGGACATCTGCTCAGACCCTGCTCAGACCCCTAGCCTTTGACTTGTGGGGTCCCGCAAGGTTCCATTCTGTCCCCCATGCTTTTAAACATCTACATGAAACCACTGGGTGAGGTCATCCAGAGTTTTGGAGTTCGGTGCCATCTCTACACAGATGATGCTCAACTCTACTACTCCTTTCCACCTTATTCCAAGGAAGCCCCTCGGGTACTGGACGAGTGTCTGGCTGCTGTGATGGTTTGGTTGAGGACGAATATGCTGAGAATCGATCCTGACAAGACAGAGGTCCTCCTGGTCAATCGTAGGTCGGATCGAGGTATAGGGTGGCAACCTGTGATTGACGGGGTTGCACTTCCCCTGAAGTCACAGGTCCGCAGTTTGAGTGTCCTCCTAGATTTAGTGCTGACTCTTGAAGCACAGGCGTCGATGGTGGCTGGGAGGGCCTTTGCACAATTGAAGCTCTTGCTCCAGCTGCTACCGTACCTTGTGGAGCCGGATTTGGCTACGATGGTCCACGCCTTAGTTACCTCTAGATTGGATTATTGCAATGCGCTCTACGTGGAGCTGCCTTTGAAGACAGTCCAGAAATTTCAATTGGTCCTACATTCGGCAGCCAGACTACTAACTGGTACGAATTACAGGGAGCGGTCAAGCCCCCTGTCTAAGAAGCTCCATTGCTTGCCGTTTATTTTCTGGTCCCAATTGAAGGTGCAGGTTCTTACCTACAAAGCCCTGAACAGTTTGGGACCTGCCTACCTGTGCGACCACATTTCTGTCCATGAACCCACACGACCTCTTTGATCTTCCAGAGAGGCCCTTCTCTCGCTCCCGCCCCCATCGCAAGCGTGACTTGTGGGGACGAGGGAGAGGGCCTTCTCTGTAGTGGCCCCTCGGCTCTGGAATTCTGTCCCCAGAGATATTAGGCAAGCCCCCACCTTGGCAATCTTTACGAGGAGCCTGAAAATTTGGTTGTTCCAGTGTGCCTTCAATGACTGAATGTACATTAACTCCTGACCAAACACTGTATAAAATGCCCTCAGAAGCACTTTATTTTCTGGTATGTGTAATTAAATTTTGCCGTATCCCCGCATACTCCGCATACTCATTGTGATCATTTTATATTACATTGTATATTACATTGCCCTATCACCCAGTGGTTTTAAATTTTAAATCTTTGAAACTGGCCCTGCCCATTGTGATCATTTTAGTGTTTAATGTTCTGCCTTGGTTAGACCACACCTGGAATATTGTGTCCAATTCTGGGCACCACAATTGAAGAGAGATATTGACAAGCTGGAATGTGTCCAGAGGAGGGCGACTAAAATTATCAGAGGTCTGGAGAACAAGCCCTATGAGGACCGGCTTAAAGAGTTGGGCATGTTTAGCCTGAAGAAGAGAAGGCTGAGAGGAGACATGATAGCCATGTATAAATATGTGAGAGGAAGACATAGGGAGGAGGGAGAAAGCTTGTTTACTGCTGCCCTAGAGACTAGGACGCGGAACAATGGCTTCAAACTACAAGAAAGGAGATTCCATCTGAACATGAGGAAGAACTTCCTGACTGTGAGAGCTGTTCAGCAGTGGAACTCTCTGCCCTGGAGTGTGGTGGAGGCTCCTTCTTTGGAAGCTTTTAAACACAGGCTGGATGGCCATAATAATAATAATAATAATAATAATATCATCATCATCATCATCATCATCATCATCATCTTTATTTATACCCCGCCACCATCTCCCCAATGGGCGGCTTACATGGGGCCAAGCCCGGACAACATATTACATCAGGATAAAACCAAAACATAAACAACAAGTAACATCATCAAAATTATATTAAAAAACATATGAATACAGTAACAAAATAATATTACAATAAATACAATTGCAGTAATAATGGGCGGGCCACATGTACAGGATAAAATGTTTAAAAACTCTATGAGATAAAAATATGAGCAAGTAATTTGCAGGGAGCTCAAAAAGACACACAGGGTTGTGAACTAAACTTCCCAATTGAGGGGCGTGTACACCATCTGTCTGGATGCTTTGAATGCAATATTCCTGCTTCTTGGCGGGGGGTTGGACTGGATGGCCCATGAGGTCTCCTCCAACTATGATTCTATGATACTATGAATGCTACTGAAACATGGTCATACAGCCCGAAAAAACTCACACCACCTCTGTGCTTCCAACATTAAAGCCTTCAGCAACACAAAAGTTCAGATGTTGATTTCACAACAGATTCTTCTTCTTCTTCTTCTTCTTCTATTATTATTATTATTATTATTATTATTATTATTATTATTATTATTATTGACACAAAAGCACAGTATGTAACAGCAAAAGAGATCTATATGCTAGATTTCGTATCACAAAATCAGAAGTCGAACACTTCCCAAGCATCTAGGACTGTGTGATGTATTTTCAAATGATGTGCACAGATCCAAGTAAGGTGGCCTTTTACAGTTGACAGATTGTGATTTTGTCAATGTTCATTGTTTCCAAATGCTGGCTGAGATCTTTTGGCACAGCACCCAGTGTGCCAATGACCACTGACACCACCTGTACTGGTTTATGCCAGAGCCTTTGAAGTTCGATTTTGAGGTCTCGATAGCGGCTGAGTTTTTCCTGTTGTTTTTCCTCAATGCAACTGTCACTTGATATGGCAACATCAATAATCCAGACTTTTTTCTTTTCCACAATCGTGATGTCTGGTGTATTGTGTTGTTATTATTATTATTATCATCATTATCATTATCATTATCATTATCATTATTATTATTATTATTTCTTACTAACCTCTCTCCATGGATCATGGCACAGAACAACAATAAATTGAAATACAACGCATAACATCAGTTAAAAACCCATGGACCAGTTCAAACACATAGCTTTTTCACATGTAACACTATACACATGTTGAAGCAATGCGTACACAGTGTATCTATATACACAGATACTAAAAGATAAGGGAGTTACGGATGGATGGGAATTTCTCAAGAGTGAAATACTCAAGGCACAATTGCAAACTGTGCCAACAAAGAGAAAAAAATAGGACAAGTGCAAAGAAGCCAGAATGGATGTTCAAAGAATTTCTAACTGTGCTAAAACACAATAGAGACATGCACAAGAAGTGGAAAAAGGGAGAAATCACCAAAGACGAATTCAAACAAATAGCCAACACCTGTAGGGAAAAGGTCCGCAAGGCTAAAGCACAAAACGAGCTCAGGCTTGCCAGGAACATTAAAAACAATAAAAAGGGCTTCTTCCTCTCACATATAAATATGTGAGAAAAAGCCACAGGGAGGAGGGAGCAAGCTTGTTTTCTGCTTCCCTGGACACTAGGATGCGAAACAATGGCTTCAAATTACAAGAAAGGAGATTCCATCTGAACATGAGGAAGAACTTCCTGACTGTGAGAGCCGTTCAGCAATGGAACTCTCTGCCCTGGAGTGCGGTGGAGGCTCCTTCTATGGAAGCTTTTAAACAGAGGCTGGATGGCCATCTGTCAGGGGTGATTTGAATGCAATATTCCTGCTTCTTGGCAGGGGGTTGGACTGGATGGCCCATGAGGTCTCTTCCAACTCTTTGATTTTATGATTCTATGATTTTATGTGTATGTGTGCGTTTAACCCCACTATGAAACTACCAGTGGAATAAAAAGACAAATGAAAATTTTAAAAATTGCTGACAAAAAAATTAATAAGCAGGAGTACAGAGGAATTGAATCTATAAAAGCAGTTTATATAAGCCCACGATTTAAGTTATTTGTAAATAATTTTTGTCAATAAAATTATCAATAAAAAAACGGATCAGAAGGGATGGAATGCTCTCAATCAATAACCCAGCAGGAATGAAAGACAAAGGTTGTAGTTGATTGTGTTTTAGGGAAACCTGCTGTATTACTGCATCACCAAATGAGCTTCAGCACACACTGAGTTAATGGGAAGAGGAAATCCAGTGTGTTTTCATGGAGGACTGCGTGTATCAAACCTTAGACAAATGTTCCAGCACTTAAGCAAAACTTTGTTTATATTGCGTGCCTCTCAACAGAAATTAAGAACTGTGGAAACAATGCATGCAAGTGGCTGGCAATCTGCTCTGGTTTTTCTTTAGTGGATATGACAAGCTCACCTGCTGTGGGAACCTGGAAATAAAAGGACAATCTCGCGCCATTAATAAAACATTGGGGACGGTCAAATCACAGGCTGAGTTGCCCACCAGAGACCCAGTGTAATGCTTAATTTTGTCGATGACGGGAGTGCTTTAGCCTGAGGTAACTTTTGTGGAGGCCATGTTTGCGTGCAAACCTTCACTTAAAGCAACACAGTCTGGCAAGACTAATGTGCACACTAGTGTAAACTTACAGAGAAATGCATGAACCGCATGAGATGTTACATCACTCAAGCACGTCCATGCCAGTAGGAGCCTAATGTTTTATTGAAGCCAATTCCTCCGAGGAGAGCTAAAAATTCACTCAACACCCTCAGAGAAGTGTCTGTTTTGGCTGCAGAGGATGGTTCCCAATCACGAAAAGATAAAAACATCACAATAATCTAATATAGATATGCCTTGAAATTCGGTCCCAGTGGCCAGGCGCTGGGAGGATACATTAAGCACAGATCAAGGGTCAGAAGCACGCAGGCGCAGCAAAGCCTGCAAGGCAAAGTACTGCAGTGAAACCCTTTGCAAGGAACTGAAGGCAGAAAGGCGGGGAAAATATCTAGAACGAAAGGGGGAAAGGGAAGAGGGGGGAAGAAGGAGCAGAAAGCAAAAGCAGACATCTGCTGTGTGCTCTGAGAATACTGTGAAAGTGAAATGCGACTCATTTCTGTAATGGTGGAAGAGTGAGAAAGTGTATCTGTCTTTCTGTCCCTGCCATAGCTCTAAAACTGCAAAACCTCAAACTTGTCATGAATACTAAGGAAAGCCTGACGGCATGCATCTTGTGGTTATTTTGCTTACAAAACATATTTATTTCACAGAACTAGCCATCCCCTGCCACGCGTTGCTTTGGCCCAGTCAGGTGATCTAGAAAATAAAATAATGAGATTGTGTTGGTTTCTAATATATGTAATTTCTTTATGCTTGTGGGTAAACATTAGTTCTTGTTGTTTCTTTGTCAGTGTTGATGTAGAGATTGTCTGGTTTGCCTACTCTGGAACATGCAACATAATTGTCCTTCTCTAGGAGTCCCTTTCAAATCTATGATACTATCTCTCTGTGTGTGTGTGAATCATATCTATCTCTCTATCTCTCTATCTCATCTATCTATCTATATCTATAGCTGGATGACCCTTTGTCAGGAAGGATTTGATTACATTTGCTTGCCCTGGTAAAGGAAGTTGGACTGGATGGCCTTAAGTATTTTCTGTTGGTCATGGGGGTTGTATGTGGGGAGTTTGGCCCAATTCTGTTGTTGCTGCAGTTCCAAATGCTCTTTGATTGTAGGTGAACTATAAATCCCAGTAACTACAACTCCAAAATGTCAAAGTCTATTTCCCCCAAACTCCATCTGTGTTCATATTTGGGCAAATTGAATATTTGTGCCAAGTTTGGTCCAGATCCATCCTTGTTTGAGTCCACAGTGCTCTCTGGATATAGGTGAACTACATCTCCCAAACTCAAGATCAATGCTCACCAACCCCTTCTAGTGTTTTCTGTTGGTCGTGGGAGTCCTGTGTGCCATGTTTGGTTCAATTCCATCATTGGTAGAGTTCAGAATGCTCTTTGATTGTAGGTGAACTATAAATCCCAGCAACCAGAACTCCCAAATGACAAAATACAATTTTTTTGAATGATGGTCACTCCTTGGGTTAGTAGGTGTCTTGTGGCCAAATTGGTGTCAATTCCCCCAGTGGTTTTTGAGTTCTGCTAATCCCACAAACGAACATTACATTTTTATTTATATAGATAGAATCATAGAGTTGGAAGAGACCACAAAAGGCATCCAGTCTAACCCCCTGCCATACAGAAAAACACAATCAAGGCACTCTTGGCAGATGGCTATCCAGTTTTGTTTTATATCCTCCAGGGGAGAGTCCACCACATTCTGAGGCAACATATTCTGTTGCGCAGCAACAGATTTTTACCCAGCGCCCAAAGTCCAAATACAATAGACTCACAGAAAAGATAAAAAAATGAACAAAAAAGTCTTTACTCTTAATAGCAAAGATGGAACATAATGTTGCATACAAAAATCAAACAATGCAAGAAACTTACATAGTCCTTGTAACACAAAATAAGGCACCTTCATCTTACATCAAATGAGAGAGCAAAAATAAATCTTGAGTAAACCATAGTCTCCTTCAGAGTAGCTTCTCCATGTTGCTCCCCAGAGCAAAGCCTTTGAGCATAGGTCTCCTCAGAGAAAAAGCTCTCCTGAAGCTCTGCAGTACCCACACCCACAATGTATTCTAAAAAACCCATACAGATATACACCATCTTGCTGGTTGACTTACATTGCCAGCTGTAGATAATAATTAACATCATACAGTTTTTCTTCAACACACACTTGGTCCTGCTATGACTTACCGCAACATATTCTACTGTTCAACAGCTCTTACCATCAGTAAGTTCTTCCTAATGGGATATCGTTTCCTGCAATTTGAAGCCATTGCTCCATATCCCCATATCTAGAGCAGCAGAAACATACCTGCCGTCTCCGCAATGTGAAATCCTTTCAAATATTTAAACAAGGTTATATTGTCCCATCTTTTCTCATAGCTCCTCATGGGGCTTGGGCTGGATCTACACTGCCATATAATCCAGATTTTCAAAGCAGATACTCCACATTACCTGCTTTTGACTGGATTATCTAAGTCCACACTGCCATATAACAAAGGTCAAAGCAGATAATCTGGATTTTATATGGCAATGTACTTCCAGCCTTGGTTTCCATACCTTTGATCATTTTGGTCTTCCTTGTCAGGACATGTTTCCAGTTTTTCAGTATCCTTCCTAAGTTGTGGTGCCCAAAACTGGAGACAGTATTCTAGGTGTGATATGACCAAAGAAGAATAGAGTGGAAATAGGGGCCTTACCAGACAGGGTCCAAAATGCGGGGCCTGGCATACTTTTACCAGAGGTGTCCAAATGACACTTCCTGTAAAAAAGAATTAATTCGGGACAATGCAGGTAAACCCTGCTTTGATCTGAATTAATTAGATAGCCCATTAAACCTGAGCCTTTCTGAAAGACTTGGGTCGAATGGGGTACTGGGCCTGTGAGGACTGACTTCCATGTACTCCCAGGGGTCAGTCTCCACAGCCCTCTTGGTTCTCCGGGCTCCATGGCCAGAGAACCAAGAGGGCACCTCCCCTTCCCCACCTCCCCAACCAGCTTTAAACACTGCTGCCATTAAACCAGCTGTCATTAAACTCCACCGGAAGACCTCCTGGCACATCGAAATGATGCGCCAGGAGGTGGGGAAAGGAGGAAAATCGGTTCCCCCTCCCTACTCTTGGCAGATAATTTCTATGCAAAACAATGATCCACTATTACAACAATAAAGTAATGATAAGCATATACTCATTCCCACAACAACAAACAGTAATATACAATGAAATATAAGTTTGTTATATTCACAGTACTAATTACTATTTCAGAGGAACGAGAGACCAAATTGCCAATATCCGCTGGATAATGGAGAAAGGCAGGGAGTTTCAGAAAAACATCTATATCTGCTTCATTGACTATTCTAAAACCTTTGACTGTGTGGATCATAATAAATTGTGGCAAGTTCTTGGTGGGATGGGCATCCCAAGCCACCTTGTCTCTCTCCTGAGGAATCTGTACAAGGACCAAGTAGCAACAGTAAGAACTGACCACGGAACAACAGCCTGGTTCAAGATTGGGAAAGGCATACGGCAAGGCTGTATACTCTCACCCAACCTTTTTAACTTGTATGCAGAACACATCATGCGATGTGCGGGGCTGGATGAATGCAAAGCTGGGGTGAAAATTGCTGGAAGAAACATTAACAACCTCAGATATGCAGATGACACCACTCTGATGCCCGAAAGCGAGGAGGAGCTGAGGAGCCTTCTAATCAAGGTGAAAGAAGAAAGCGCAAAAGCTGGGTTGCAGCTAAACATAAAAAAACCAAGATTATGGCAACAAGAATGATTGACAACTGGAAAATAGAGGGAGAAAATGGGGAAGCCGTGACTGCAGACTGTGCAAAGATTACTGCAGATGCAGACAGGAAATCAGAAGACGCTTACTTCTTGGGAGGAGAGCAATGTCCAGTCTCGATAAAATCGTAAAGAGTAGAGACATCACACTGGCAACAAAGATCCGCCTAGTCAAAGCCATGGTATTCCCTGTAGTCACCTACGAATGTGAGAGCTGGACCTTCGGGAAGGCTGAGCGAAGGAAGATAGATGCTTTCGAGCTGTGGTGTTGGAGGAAAGTTCTGAGAGTGCCTTGGACTGCGAGAAGATCCAACCAGTCCATCCTCCAGGAAATAAAGCCCGGCATGCTCACTGGAGGGAAGGATACTAGAGACAAAGCTGAAGTACTTTGGCCACATCATGAGGAGACAGCAAAGCCTAGAGAAGACAATTATGCTGGGGAAAGTGGAAGGCAAAAGGAAGAGGGGCCGACCAAGGGCAAGATGGATGGATGGCATCCTTGAAGTGACTGGACTGACCTTGAAGGAGCTGGTGTTGGTGACGGCCGACAGGGAGCTCTGGCGTGGGCTGGTCCATGAGGTCACGAAGAGTCGGAGACGACTGAACGAATGAACAACAAATTACTATTTCTGTCTTGTAGAAGGGAATTTTCAACCAAAAATTCTTTAAACAGATTTCCTCTTTAATACAATAGTTTCTTTTCTTTCTTGTAGAAGGAAATTTCCAAGAAAAGATTCTATACACAGATTTTCCTCTATGCTTCCTTATGGAGAGTTTCTACTTCCTTGTAGAGAACTTCCATGACCAGTTTCGACCTTGACAAAGTCTTCTTCAGATGGAAAAGTTCTCATTTTATAAAATAAAGCAGACCTAAAGGGAATTAACAGAAGTGGCTAAGGAGTGGTTTCTTAATAGCAAACAGACCCACATATTTCAAACATGCAAATTTCAAATTACAAGTATAAAGACAAAATTACTCACACTAAATTCTCCAGAGTGATGCTCTACTCAGTTCTCTACAAGGAAGCAGAAGCAGATTTAGTGTTGACTTAACTTCAGGATTGGGTTCGTTAATCGTAAACAATCAGTTTTATCTGCAGTTATGACTACGTTTTATGCATTTTAATTTTATTATGTGATTTTATATGTGTGGGCAATTGTGTGGATCTGTGTAGGTGATTGTAATTTCATGTTTTTATTGTTTTCAGTCCTATGTATTGTTTATTTTACAAAGCACTTCGAAGTGCTTTGTAAGCTGCCTCAAATCCCTTTGGGGAGATGGTGGCAGGGTACAAATAAAATGTATTATTATTATTTGATACACAAAAAGATGAGTCCACAGCAGACACTCTGCTGGCTGTTGTATTATTGTTGTTGCTGCTCTTATTATTATTATTTAGTTTACATTTTTATATTATTTAGAATATTGTTGTTGTTGTGATGATGATATTATTATTATTATTATTATTATTATTATTATTTGAAACACAGCAAGATGAGTCCACAGCAGACACTCTGCTGGCTGTTGTATTGGATCACACATTGGACACTTTCCAAGTGTCTAGGACTGTGTGATGTATTGGCGAATAATGCCTACAGATCCCAGTAAGGTGGCCTTTTGCAGTTGGCAGATGGTAATCTTGTCAGTGCCAATTGTGTTTAAGTGCAGGCCAAGGTCTTTAGGCACTTCACCCAGTGTGCCGATCACCACTGGGACCACCTTGACTGGCTTGTGCCAAAGTCTTTGCAGTTCGATCTTTAAATTCTCATATTGTGTCAGCTTTTCCAATTGTTTCTCTTCAATCCTGCTGTCACCTGGGATTGCAACATCGACAATCAATACTTTGTTTTTTAACACGATAATGAGGACAGGAGTATTGTGCTCCAAAACTCTGTCTGTCTGAATCCGGAAGTCCCAGAGTAGCTTGACGCACTCATTTTCTGTAACTTTTTCAGGCTTGTGATCCCACCAGTTCTTTGCCGCAGGCAGATTATTATTATTATTATTATTATTATTATTATTATTATTATTATTATTATTACCACTACATAGTAGAACACATTTAGCAACATTTTACTTATCCATAGATTTTGGGGGAATTTTCAAAGTTTTTATAAACAACATTTTTGTAAAAAAAAAAAAAAGAACTACAAAAGCTATCTTCTTGAATTTTCTGTACAATGACACGAGATAACAGGGAGTCATTTTCCCCAACTTTTGGGAATAGTCATACATCTACTGATGTTAGAGAATTTATTTAAAAAATTGCCAAAAACATTTCTTTTAAAAAAAACCCCACAACATCTATCTCATTGAATGTCGCTCATATAAACCAATAGAACTTCAATTTAGGGATTTCTTCCCAGGCCAGCATAGATTTACATACTAGAAGTTTCAGTCAGTCCTCTTCTTTGCGGATTCAACAATGTACTGAAACTATGGCTGGCTGCTGTTATGGAGGAACAAGTCTTTCCTCTATCCTGATTTGAGGCTTTCTGATGCTGAGCAGAATTCTGGGAAATGAAGTTTAGGACAGTTTAGGGCAGGGCCTTTTGAATTCTCTGGCATAGGGCTCCTTGCCTTCCCAAACTACATTTTCCAGAATCCTATGCTTTCTCAGTCTCTTTCCCAGCAAATTTTGCTTTCCTAATGAAGAGAGGCAATTAATTAATAAGGAGGAATGGCAGCCTTTTTGGTTTGGCTTTGCTTGCTTCCACTTTAGTTTTTGTTGCAGGCCACATTCACGTATTGGATATCGCCTCGTAAGTATGAATTTCACTTCACTTCACTTCACTTTATTTCTTAATTAGTCGCTCTCCACCAAGGTGCTCCAAGCAACTTACAGTCTAAAATAGAATTTACACAATATAAAAACATTCAATATAAAAACATTCAACAGTGACTATTTGGCAAATTATATCTGATTACTTAAATGAACAACCAAACAGCCAAGTCTTGAGCGCCTTTACAAAAGGTCGCAACTCTGACATTGCTCTAATGTATGGAGGCAACGAGTTCCACAGAATTGGAGCATAGGTAAAAAAAGCTCTACGCCTTGTAGCTTCCAGGTGTACCTCCCTAGGGCCCGGTATATATAGGAGATTTTCCTGGGTGGATCGAGGTGACCACTGATGGAGAAAAGGAATGAGGCGGTCCCTAAGATATAAAGGTCCTTGGCCATTTTGAGCTCTAAATGTCAGGATCAGTATCTTGTAAGAGATCCGATGTTCTATTGGTAGCCAATGCAGTTGTTGCAGAATCGGTGTAATATGGGATCTTATAGATGATCCCGTTAGCAGCCTGACCACCGCATTTTGGACCATCCGAATCTTCTGGGTCGTTGACTTCGGAAGGCCGGCATATAAGGCATTGCAATAGTCCAACCTCGTGGTGACTGTTGAGTAGATTACTGTTGCCAATGCTTCTACTGAAAGGTAGGATGCCAATTTCCTTGCCTGTCGAAGATGAAAAAAGACCTGCTTACTTATGGCAGTTATCTGGGCCTCCATCGTCAGCGATGAGTCCAACACAACCCCAAGGCTTTTAACAGTGGCAGACGGAACCAGAGCTTCCCCATCGAAATCAGGCAGAGACTGGATTAATTCTGGAGGCTGGCCGGGCCAGAGTATCTCAGTTTTAGCAGGATTCACTTTTAGTCTGCTTGTTCACAGCCAACTCATCACTGCTTCCAAACACAGCCTAAAGTTCTCAGGAATTACGGTTGTCCCAGCTTCGAGACGCAAGAGTAGTTGGATATCGTCTGCATACTGGTAGCACTCTATGCCAAAGCTCTGCACCAGTCCAGCAAGTGGCCGGACGTAGATGTTAAATAACAGGGGCGAAAGGATAGCGCCCTGGGGAACTCCACAGCAAAGGCAGGAGCTCCCAGAGCTTTGGCCTAACCACTCCACCCTCTGTCTCCGGTCCCGGAGGAACGAATTGAACCATTTCAGGGCTAAATCTCGTACACCAGACATAGCCAATCGATGAATCAGCAAGTCATGGTCCACAGTGTCGAATGCAGCTGTGAGGTCCAAGAGTACCAATAGCGCTGATCCGCCTTGGTCTAACTGACGATGAATTTCGTCAGTAATAGCTACCAAGACAGTCTTTGTCCCATGACCTGAACGAAAGCCTGATTGAAAGGGGTCCAAACCCGCAGTCTCATCTAAGAATTGCTGTAGCTGCCCCGCCACTGTCCGTTCAATCACCAAATTTAACAAATTTGATCCAACTTACGATGACTAACAAAACAAATGCACACCTCCTACTGGTTAACAGTGCTGATTAGTGGTTCCCACATCAGTGGTGAAACTATCTTGGATCTTAGAGGACTCATTGGATTTAGCATCCTAGGATGTTTCCACACTGCCTTGGGGATGGAGCCCCATGCCAACTATCACACAATGTCAAGTGACTTCCTGCAGAGGCTCTGCCCCCTGGAGTGGAAACATGAATGCCTCTCCCACAACACAGAAGTCTGCATATGTTGTGCTGGCTCCAATGGAACCAGTATGGGTCCTCATCAGAAGGGTGACTCTACCCATGTGTGATGTGAAAAGCATCACCACATGGGAGCAGCACATGGGCCAACAGATTCACCTTGTTGTTTCCCCTTTGCCCAAAGGCGAAGCCATGCAAAGCCAGATGCTTCACCTGGCCTTTGTGATGAACTCATAGTTCAAATAGTAAAGAAGATATCTGAGTTGCTGAATGCTAAATTGCTGAACTACATTAAAATCTGAACCACAATCTAGAGTAGATTGACCTCCACATTGACACAGAAGCCAACCACTGTCATTGTTAGTTAAGAATGATGGAAATCACAACATCTAAATTGGTTGCACCTATATCAAATTTCTTTGCTGTGCTTCTTCTGGTAGTGTACAAGCACCCAATATTAAATTCTGTTATTGGCCGTGCTAACAACTCTCATCACTTATGAAAAAATGCTTTTCTTTTAGTTCATACTTCTATTTTATGTTCCTGCACAAGGTTCTTCAAGCCATTTGCATCAGGAATAAAAAGGGTAATGAGCTTTACCCCTTCCTCCATTTTCTGCTTAAGAAAGGATTAGCATATTTTAAACAATACTCAAGGGCTTTGCACTTTTTTTAATAAAACCTGTTCAAACACACAGTTGATAGGCAGGCTACTAAACAAATTTCAGAGCCTGGAGAGACAATGCTTCCTCTTTTATTGTGATTTAAATAAACTGCACTACACAAATGTTTTCACCATCTCATGTCTGCCATTTTGCTTTGCTTTGTGTAACTTACCCAACAGTATCTCACCCTTTGTAATTAATCTGGAATGGATGGGAGTCATTTATTAAGCATATCCACAAAACAGAGCAGTTCAGGGGCCAGATTGCTACAGGAAAATTTGCCTGTGGGAGAAGAAAAGAGCAAATAAATAGTGCATCAACATTTTTGATTAGAGCTAAGCAAATATCATTCTGAAGGTCTACGAACAGCCAGGGCTAATCAGCTTGTCTGAAGTGAGTCTTTCTCAACAAGCGCCACCATTTTACTTTGTGTTCTCATGCTACTCAAAAGCCCCTCAGGAGAAATAACAGGCAGGGAAATCTCGAAAGCAGGATTAATTTGTGCTTTTCAATGTGAAATTATTGTTTTTTATTGCCGTTTTAAGATGCATTTTGGAACTACTCTGTACTGTCATTAATCGCTGTTCATTATATAAAAAGAAGCAACTTTCAATTAATATCTCTTTTGTGTCTGGGTCTGGAGTCTCAGACCCAGACACTCTTATGGTTGAGGTGTGCCTTCAAGTCATTTCCAATAAATGGCAACCCTCATGTGGGAAATAAAAAATAAATAAATAGTGTGAACCTATCGCAGGATCTTATTGATAAGATCTGTGGCTTATTTACACTTCTCTTTACCTGTTTCAAACAACATACCTAGAAACTAGGGCTGGGTAACAACGGAAAATTTTGTTTCTAAACTCGTTTCGTTTTTAGGGGGTCCATTGTGTTTCATTTTTTAAAAGAATTCTGAATTTTTCCTTTTAAAAAATTTCGTTATTTACGAAATTTCATAAATTTCGAATTGATTCGTTAATGGCGGACGCGATTGCGCAATACGCTAAAAAAACCTCCAAATGGGACAGGGGGAACTTCTGAAGCTTCCCTCTCCCTCTGTTGTTGACTGTTGGTGTGACAATTTATTTTTTTATCACTGATAAAACAAACAACAACTATAAAACTTGCACCAGACATACGGAAATAATAACAAAACAATTTCGAAACAATTTTGAAACAATTTCGAAACGATTTTGAAACGATTTCAAACCAATTATGAAACAATTACGAAATAAATTGAAAAATTCGTTTCAATTTTTAGTTGCTCCTGCATGGCTCAATATCGGATCATAAGCTAATTTAAATACGAATCAATAACGAATTACGAAATTAACGAACGAAACCGCCCAGCCCTACTAGAAACGTCTTGCATTTGCATTTTAGCATCAATTCTTTTTTACCAATCCCAAGCCTTCTTTGATTATCCAGAGATACGTGGCACATGCTTTTGCTTGTATTTTGTGTAAATGCTATTTTAAATTGTAAGTCACTCGGAGCACCTTGGTGGAGAGCAACTAATTAAGAAATAAAGTGAAGTGAAGTGAAGTAAAGGTTTTCAGGGAGACAGCCATATTAGACTGTTTCAGCATTAAATGGAAAAGGGGAAGAGATAAAGAAATCCAGTAACATTTTTGAGATAAATTGCGTTATTTTAGCATGAGCATTCATGGCGTTCAAACTGATTCATCACATAGATTGAAATGCTTGAAAATTAATCAAAATTTTGCATGATTAAATTAATTAGACATGTGTAATGCTTAAGGAGAAAATAGAGGGAGAAAATGTGGAGGCAGTGACAGACTTTAAAATCAAACATTAAAACACAAATAATGACACTGGGCAGGGCCAAATTCAAAGATAAAATTTAAAACACTGTGAGATAGGACAAAGTAAAAATCAGGGAGGGGATCTGAGGATGAGGTAGGATTTAATTGCACGAAACATAAAATAAAGTGCTTCTGTGGTCATTTTATGCAGAGTTTGGTCAGGGGTATCTTACATACAATCATTGAAGGCACATTGGAATAACCAAGTTTTCAGGCTCCTCCTGAAGATTTCTAGGGTGGGGCTTGCCTAATATCTCTGGGGAGTGAATACCAGAGCCGGGGGGCCACCACAGAGAAGGCCCTCTCTCTCATTCCCACAAGTTGTGCTTGCGATGAGGGCGAGAGCAAGAGAAGAACCTCTCCAGAAGATCGAAGAGGTCATGCGGGTTCGTAGACGGAAATGTGGTCGCGCAGCTAGGCGGGTCCTAAACCGTTCAGGGCTTTGTAGGTCAAAACCTGCACCTTGAATTGGGACCAGAAAATAAACGGCAGCCAGTGGAGCTCTTTAAACAGGAGGGTTGACTGCTCTCTGTAATTCACACCAGTTAGTAATCTGGCTGCCGCTCATTGGACCAGTTGGAATTTCTGGGCTGTCTTCAAGGGCAGCACCACGTAGAGTGCATTGGAATAGTCCAATCTAGATGTAACTAAGGCGTGGACCACCATGGCCAAATCCGACTTCACGACGTACGGTCACAGCTGGCGCACAAGCTTCAATTGTGCAAAGGCCCTCCCAGCCACCGCCGACGCCTGAGCTTCAAGCGTCAGCGCTGAATCTAGGCGGACTCCCAAGCTGCGGACCTGTGATTTCAGGGGGAGTACAACCCCGTCAAGCACAGGTTGCCACCCTATACCTCGATCTGGCCTACGATCGACCTGGAGGACCTCTGTCTTGTCAGGATTGATCCTCAGATTATTCGTCCTCATCCAGACCATCACAGCGATCAGGCACTTGTCCAGCATCCGAGGGGCTTCCTTGGAATTAGGTGGAAAGGAGCAGTAGAGTTGGGCGTCATCCGCATAGAGATGGCACCGAACTCCAAAACTCCGGATGATCTCTCCCAGCAGTTTCATGTAGATGTTTAAAAACAATGTTAAAAAGTAATTTTCCAATCATTTACACCTCTAATCTATCACAGTAAATAATTGTAATTGCATAATTCAATCAGTATGGCCAGGCTACAAACTGCTCTGTAAAGGAAATGGAAAAGTGTGTAAAAAATCCAAGTTGTAGAATGTACCTGCTTAAGTCTTGATGGACAGGGAAATAATGATCAAATAACCTATGCTTTGTGTGGGATAGAAAATTGAATTTCCCATCCTTCAGAAACAGGTGACAAATCCGAAAATGCTACACAACAGAATATATAAAAGAAATAGTTATAATAGTTCTAACAAATTGTGAGCAGAAATGAAAGTGCCAAGCATGAGATTTTGTTGCATACAATGCTGCAAATGTAACAAAGATGAGCAAATATTTGTCTAACAGAAGAAAATGAAGAGAAGTTGAATCTAATAACACATGGTTTGCAGTGCTCATTTAATATACTCATACATCTTCAAGTGAGAGACTTAAGCAATATGTCGCTTGGAATAAAGGAAATATTGTTAAAGATTAAAATACTTTCATAACAACTAATTTGCTTTGGCATCATGGAAGAGAGTAGGGTGATCAAAACAGATGGTAATTCCCCTCCAAGATGTAAGATGGAATCAGCTTGTTGACTGTCTGGACCAATTTATTGAGAACTGGCTTCTAATAAAAAATTCTGTATGAAATCATTTCACAGTTGATTGAAATATCTCATCCAAAGCATCCTGCACTGCTTTAAAGCAGATGTGACGGGATTACATTGTCTATGATGTCTAGGAGGGATGGGAATTGTACACTGGTTAAAATATCCAGGTACAAAATGTGTTCTGATACAAGAATGTAGCATTTGAGGAAATTTCCCCATTCAACTGTGCCCAGTAGGGCTGGGCGGTTTCGTTTCGTTAATTCGTAATTCGTTAAAAATTCGTTATTTTTTTTATAACGAAGCGATAACGAACCATTCTGGAGCAACTTAAAAACGAAACGAATTTTTAAATTCGTTTCGTAAATGCTTCGGATTCGTTATGTATTCGTTTCGTTATCGGTTTGAGGTCGTTTCATTATTATTTCCGCATGTCTGGGGCAAGTTTTATAGTTGTTTTTTGTTTAATTAGTGAAAAAAAATTATAATATCACACCAACAGTCAACAACAGAGGGAGAGGGAAGCTTCAGAAGTTTCCCTGTCCCATTTGGAGGTTTTTTAGCGTATTGCGTGGTCGCATCCGCCATTAACGAATCGATTCGTTATTGTTTCGTATTTGTTTCGTTAATGTTTCGTAATTTTTTAACATTTACGAAATTTCGTAAATATCGAACTTTTTAAAAGAAAAATTTCGGAATTCTTTTAAATATCGAAACACAAAAAACCCCAAAAAACGAATCGATTTTAGAAACAAATTTTTCCGTTGTTACCCAGGCCTAGTCCAATGATGTTTTCTTCAGTCCACAAATTTCTAGCATTGAAGAGAGTGAGACAATGTAATAAACTAGAGGAGCAGGAATTTATTTATTTATTTATTATTCGAACTTATATGCCGCCACTCCCCTGGGGCTCAGAGAGGCTTACAAGAACGGTTAAAATCTAACACAATTTAAAAACAATTTAAAACAATTTAAAAACAGCAATATCAAAAATCAAAGGCCTGTCAAAACAGGTATGTCTTACAAGCCCTGTGGAAAGCTGATAAGTCCCACAAGGCACGGACTTCAAGTGGCAGAGTATTCCAGAGTGATGGTGCCACTGCAGTAAAGGCTCTGTGTCTGGTTGCTGTTAGACGCAAGGTCTTGACACTGGGAATTTCCAATAGATCTTGGTCATCAGAAGGAGGGATCTCTGGGGTTGGTAGGGGGTGAGGGGGTCACTCAGGTACATCGGCCCCAGACCATGCAAGGCCTTAAAGGTGAGTACCATCACTTTGAAAGTGATCCGGTGCTCAATTGGTAACCGATGCAGCTGCAGTAAGATTGGTGTTATGTGGCATCTCATCGGAATTCCCGCAAGAAGCCGAGCAACTGCATTTTGTACCAACTTGAGCTTCCGGATCATCAACAGAGGAAGGCCAATGTAGAGGGCGTTACAGTAGTCCAGTCTTGAGATGACCGTAGCCTGGATCACCATAGCTAGGTTGTCCCTGGACAGGTAGGGGGCCAGCCGTCTAGCTTGCCGCAGATGAAAAAAAGCAGTTCTGCTAACGGTGGAGATCTGGACCTCTATCGTCAGCAGAGGGTCCAAAAGGACTCCCATACCAATGATGACGGGTGTAGCGCCTCGCCATCCAGGGTAGGCAGCTGGATGTCCCCACTGCCCGGTTGAGCCAGCCATAGGATTTCCATCTTTGCTGGATTCACCCTCAACCTGCTGGCACGCAGCCATCCAGTAACAGCCTCGAGGCACTGATGGAAATAATCGGGTACAGAGTCCGGTCGGCCTTCCATCTTCAGCACCAGCTGAGTGTCATCAGAGTACTGGTAACACTCCAGCCCAAAACCTCAAACCAGCTGAGCAAGTGGTTGCATATAGATGTTAAACAACAGAGGGGAGAGAATGGCCCCCTGAGGAACCCCACAAGATAGAGGGGACCTCTCAGAGACCAGGCCTCCCCTCTCCACTCGCTGTCCACGGTTGTGAAGAAAGGAGGACAGCCAATTTAAAGCTGTCCCCCTGACTCCAACAGCAGCAAGGCGGTGGGTCAAAAGATTGTGGTCGAACCATAGAAGAGGGTGTCTTAAGCAAAATCACTACAATGAAACGTTTATGGATAACTTTTACTACTGTGATGACTTACATCTGTTATGAGTTAATGAAGTTTTAAGATTAGTCATTCTGGAACTCAAGGGACTGCTATAGATGTAAAGTTCATAACTTAAATACAGCAAGTTCCTGGAAGCAAGTTTCATTAAATGCAGAGGGCCTTACTTATGAGTAAGCATGAAGCATGATGTAATGTATGTACAAAAGAGTTCTAGCATTTTGGCAAGTGGTTAATATGTGTAAGGAACAAAAGATCATATGACAGATGTAACCAGCAAAGTTACTCATTAAGAAATTAATCCAGTAACATGTTCTCATAAGAATATGTTTGGTTTTATACCTGTTTTATGTGCCTATATTATAATAGTAGTAGTAGTAACATGGGAGCCCTCGGTGGCGCAGTGGGTTAAAGCACTGAGCTGCTGAGCTTGTTGATCGAAAGGTCGCAGGTTCGATTCCGGGGAGCGGCGTGAGCTTCCGCTGTCAGCCCTAGCTTCTGCCTACCTAGCAGTTCGAAAACATGCAAATGTGAGTAGATCAATAGGTACCGCTCCGGCGGGAAGGTAACTGCGCTCCATGCAGTCATGCCGGCAACATGACCTTGGAGGTGTCTACGGACAACGCTGGCTCTTCGGCTTAGAAATGGAGATGAGCACCACACCCCAGAGTCAGACATGACTGGACTTAATGTCAGGGGACTACCTTTACCTTTTTAGTAGTAACAAGAACAACATGGGTGTGACTTAGAAGGGGAACCCTAAAAAAGAAAGCGAAGGACTGATTTTTGCTGCACAAGAACAAGCCTTATGAAAAACAAGAATTGAAAAGTCCTACAATGACCGAAACTGCCATTTATGCAAAGAGAGTGATGAGACAGTGGACACTTCATTTGTGATTGCAAGAAAATAGACCAGACTGACTATATTGAATGTCACAACAGGCTAGCAAGCAGTGATGCACTGGAACCTTTGCAAGCAGTATGGCCTACTCTGCAGTAAAACCTGGTAGGAGCACAAGCCGGTAAAGACCACAGAAAATGAAGGAGCAAAAGTACTCTGGGATTTTAGAATCCAAATAGATAAATACCTGCCACATAACACACCAGATATAACGGTTGTGGAAAAGAAACATGTTTTTATTATAGACATTGCAGTACCAGGAGACAGTGGAGTAGAGGACAAAGAGCTGGAAAATATCATGAATACAATGATTTACACATTGAAATTGGACAACTATGGCAAAAGAGAACAACAGTGGTACCAATAGTGTTTGGTGTGCTTGGAGGCATTCCAAGAAACCTTGAAAAGAACTGGAAAAGCCTTATTTTGTACAGAACATCAATCCGCATCCTGCAGAAGGCAGCACTTCTCGGAACTGCACACATTCTGCGAAAATACTTCTAACATCCTAGGCCAGTGTTTCTCAACCTGGGGGTCGGGACCCCTGAGGGGGTCGCAGGGGGGTGTCAGAGGGGTCACCAGAGACTATCAAAAAACAGTATTTTCTGTTGATCATGGGGGTTCTGTGCAGGAAGTTTGGCTCAGTTCTACCGTTAATAGGGTTCAGAATGTTCTTTGATTGTAGGTAAACTATAAATCCCAGCAACTACAACTCCCAAATAACAAATCTATTTTCCCCAAATTCCACCAGTGTTCACATTTGGGCATATTATTATTCGTGCCAAGTTTGGTCCAGATCTGTCATTGTTTGAGTCCACAGTGCTCTCTGGATGTAGGTGAACTACAACTCCAAAACTCAAGGTCAGTGCCCACCAAACCCTTCCAGTATTTTCTCTTGGTCATGGGAATTCTCTGTGCCAAGACTGGTTCAATTCCATCGTTGGTGGAGTTCAGAATGCTCTTTGATTGTAGGTGAACTATAAATCCCAGCAATTACAACTCCCAAATGACAAAATCGATTCCTCCCCCAACCCCACCAGTATTAAAATTTGGGCATATTGGATATTTGTGCCAAAAATGGTCCAGTGATTGAAAATACATCCTGCATATCGGGTATTTACATGATGATTCATAACAGTAGCAAAATTGCAATTATGAAGCAGCAATAGAAACAATTTTATGTTTGAGGGTCAGCACAACATGAGGAACTGTGTTAAGGGGTCGCGGCATTCGGAAGGTTGAGAAACACTGTCCTAGGCCCTTGGGAAGAGTCTGATATTCAGAGACAAATCCCAGACACTTTTTTACCCGCCTCTCCTCATGGCTTGAGGCCGGTTACAGAACAATTAAAATGCATAAACACTGCAAAAACATCATCAATACACATATTAAAATGTACATAGTTTTCTAAGATCTACAGAGACACTCGCTGGAACACCTCAGCAAGCGAGAGTCCAAAAGTGGCAGGCCCAAACCCAGACCTCAACCAATGGCTGATACCAAATGAGAGACTCCCCCCTGGGCACACAGAGGACTGGGCGACTTGGAAGGCGCTGAACAGACTGCGCTCTGGCACCACGAGATGCAGAGCCAACCTTCAGAAATGGGGCTACAAAGTGGAATCCTCGGCATGCGAGTGTGAAAGAGCAAACCACTGACCACCTGCTGCAATGCAACCTGAGCCCTGCCACATGCACAATGGAGGACCTTCTTGCAGCAACACCAGAGGCACTCCAAGTGGCCAGATACTGGTCAAAGGACATTTAACCAACTACCAAACTCACAAGTTGTGTATTTTTCTGTCTGTTTGCTTGTTCTGTTAGAAATGTAATATATAATGGACTGGTTGCTCTGACACGACAAATAAAAAAAATAGAGTAAAATAATAAATATAATAACAATAATAAATAGAGTAAAATAAAAAATTCAGGCAAAAAAAAAAAGGACTCAAGTGGGAAAGAAATTAAGAGCCCTGGACTAGACAACCCGTTTTTTTAGTTCCTTCCAGCTCTACAATTCACATCACAAACTCAATTGACCCAGACTGATGTGTCAAAGCCAGAATATAGCACCTGTTTCATCTTAGCACTGAAAGTCTTAAGTGAGGTAAGCCCCCAAAACATCTTCTTAACAAAAGGTACAAAGTCATAATGTACGTTTTGCAATAAGTTAAAGAAAAGTAAATATAATATGCTGCAGCTATATGTTTCCTTTGTGCACATATTCACACACTGAATTCCAAGTAATTTTTGAGGAAGGAAAGGCAATATCCTGTTTATTACCTAAGTGCAATTTCTTACTTGCCACTTTTAACCTTTTAAAATATTTGCAGGTTTCTTAATTAGCTATGAAAAGCAAAAGATAGCTTCCTAACTATAAACGAAACACAGTTAAATAAGACAATAGTTTGCATATGGAAGGTTTACTTTAAAATGCACTTCAGGATTGGCTGCAAGGTCTAAATACATTTAACACCATCTGTTTCAATCTGTTGTCTGATCCTTCCCTCCCACCTTCCAAATCTCATGGCGTGAAAACATTTCAAAGAAAGGCAGTATGAGACGCTAGCCATATGGTTTTGCATAGCATGATTCAACAAGCAGGGGGTTTCAAGGACACCCCCTCTAGCAACTGATACTTCCGCATGGTAAACTTTTTGCTATGAACATTGGAAGGTTTTTCAAAAGACCAAGTATCCTACATTATCAGAAATAATATGAAATACGGCTAATATGGTCCTTTTGTAAGGAAATTCTGTTTAACCTAGAGATGCCCTGCAAAGCAAAAGATACCATACGTCACAAACACATTATCTATATAAATAAAAATGTAATGTTAGTTCGTGCTACCATCAGAACTCAAAAACCACTGGAGGAATTGACACCAAATTTGGACACAAGACACCTAACAATCCAATTTATGTCTTCCACTCAAAAAAATTGATTTTGTCATTTGGGAATTGTCATTGCTGGGATTTATAGTTCACCTACAATCAAAGAGTATTTTGAACTCCACCAATGATGGAATTGGGCCAAACTTAGCACACAGGGCTCCCATGACCGACAGAAAAAACTGGAAAGGTTTGGTGGTCATTGACCTTGAGTTTGGGAGTTGTAGTTCACCTACATCCAGAGAGTAGGCTTGGGCAGTTTCGTTCGTTAATTTCGTAATTCGTTATTAATTCGTATTTAAATTAGCTTACAATCCAATATTGAGCCATGCAGGACTACTGTGAGGAGTAATTAAAAATCGAAACCATTTTTCCAATTTATTTCGTATTGTTTCATAATTGTTTCGTAATTGGTTCAAAATTGTTTCGAAATTGTTTCGAAATTGTTTGGTGCAAGTTTTATAGTAGTTTTATAGTTGTTTGTTTTATCAGTGATAAAAAATAAATTATCACACCAACAGTCAACAACAGAGGGAGAGGGAAGCTTCAGAAGTTCCCCCGTCCCATTTGGAGGATTTTTTAGCATATTGTGCAATCGCGTCTGCCATTAACGAATCGATTCGTAATTTTACGAAATTTCGTAAATTTTGAAATTTTTAAAAGGAAAATTTCAGAATTCTTTAAAAAAACGAAATGCAATGGACCCCTAAAAATGAAATGAGTTTAGAAACAAATTTTTCCGTTGTTACCCAAGCCTACCAGAGAGCACTGTGGACTCAAACAATGATGGATCTGGACCAAACTTGACACAAATATTCCATATGCCCAAATATGAACACAGATGGAGTTTGGAGGAAATAGACCTTGACATTTGGGATTTGTACTTACTGGGATTTATAGTTCACCTACAATCAAAGAGCATTCTGAACTCCACCAATGATGGAATTGAACCAAACATGGCATACAGGACTTCCATGACCAACAGAACACACTGGAAGGGTTTGATGGGCATTGACCTTGAGTTTGGGAGTTGTAGTTCACCTACATCCAGAGAGCACTGTGGACTCAAACAATGATGGATATGGACCAAACGTGACACAAAAATTCCATATGCCTAAATATGAACACAGATGGAGTTTGGAGGAAATAGACCTTGACATTTGGGATTTGTAGTTACTGGGATTTATAGTTCACTACAATTAAAGAGCATTCTGAAACCCACAAACGACAGAAATGGGGCAAACTTCCCACACAGAACCCCTATGACCAACAGAAAATTCTTAAGGCCATCCAGTCCAATTCTCTTCACCAGGGCAAGAAAATGTAATCAGAGCCCTCCTGACAACAAGCCATCCAGTCATAAATATAGATAGATAGATATGATTCTCACACACACAGATATAGTATCATAGATTTGAAAGAGACCCTTAAAGAAGGACTATGATATGTTGCATATTCCAGAGTAGGCAAACCAGACACTCTCCACATCAACACTGACAAAGAAACAACAAGAAATACTGTTTACCCACAAGCATAAAGGAATTACATATATTAGAAACCAACACTTTCTCATTACTTTATTTTCCAGATCACCAGACTGGGCCACAGCAACCCGTGGCAGGGGACAGCTAGTAAATGTATAAAAAGGCACATTTCTGGGACGTCAGCCTGCAGCTGATCTTGCACAAAGCGATGTTGGGCTAGAATCAAGTTTGTATGCCATGGCTAACTCTTGGAGAGGAAAAGGACCTGCAAGGAAACAATCCATTTGAACTGAGTAAGGGACTCACTTGCACAAACATGCTATTCCCCTGCAGTCACATTATTATTGATAGAGGATACATACAGACTTGAGCACCTTCGATATCCCACCTCTCTTCAGTGGTGCTATTTGCATTTATTCAACAATATGTGGTCCCATGATTGTACTTCTGCATGCTCCCATAAAACCTTTCTGAACTGCCAGGCCTGTAGCCAGGATTTCGTTTGGGGGGGGGGGGCTGAATTTTTTTCAGGGGGGTTTCGGGGGGGGGGGCTGAGTCTGAGTGAAAGAGGGTCTACTCTAGCAAACCTTTTGTATTGTTACCCCAATACCCCCATGCATATGGGCTATATTGAGTATGGTGATCAGATCATGATATGAATAAACATAGCAGTTTAAATAATGCACCAGTAAGGCCTTTTCGCGAACCACCATGAGAATTTCGGGGGGGGGGGGGTTAAGCCCCCCGAGTCCCCCCCCCTTCCCGGCTACATGCCTGCGAACTGCCATTTTTCTGTATTTTTTTTTAAAAAAAATTAAGAGTAATTTTGCCATTTTAGTTTTAAAAAACAAAGAAAAGGAAATATAATTATAAAATATAAAATAAATGGAAAACTGGCAGCTTGGGGCTAGCAAAGAGGGAAAGAAGAAGAAGCCCACTCCCTGACATCACTTTTTTGCTGGCATTCTTTCACAGAAGCAGAATGGTAGATTGTGCAATTAGAAGCTATTGATGGACATCCATAATGAGTGGCAGGATAAACATGGGGAGGAGGTGGAATAACTGTAGAATATAGACAGAAATTGTGTGATAAGGACAGTTACCAAATAGTTTGTCCAACTGCAATGCCAGTTTGCCTCTCTCATGAAACAAAGTACTAAATCTCCTTGTATAACCCCTATGAATGCTTCCAACTCAGTTTTTATTCCTAGTCTGCACTATGAAAAGAGCCTATCTTGCTGATTTGCAGATTTGCCCTCTGTCTTATACCTACATTGACTATACAATAGTCAAAAATATCCCATATATTTGCATATATGGTACTTGTGTTTGCTTTACTTGGATAAAATAGCACATACTGACAGTAACAAACAGAATACCCTTTTCTAAACCCTGGAAATAAATTATCTGTTAGAACCACTACAGATAGTGCCCTGGGAGTACTATGAAGATAAGCAGAACAGGAAATATTCTCTCTCTTTACATAAGCGATGTCTATATCATCCGTATATTTTCATTTCTCTATCAAGGGGGTGGACTGATTAACTTTAGCCATTAACAGTAATATCTCAGAGAGCAGTATCATTTCTCCTGTGCACTATGAAAATAGAGTAGAATAAAAGATATTGGCAAGTTGTAATAATTCACTGTATAATGAAGTGATATTGAAAGTGCCTGGAGCATATTGATAAAGAGTTCTATGCACTGATTCTGTGGTGGTGAGTTTGTTTCCATTTTGGCACATTAGAAGATCAAAGAAACACCTAATGGAAATGGGCTATTGGTGGAGTAAAGAGATTAAGAGTATGTCTACACTGTAGTATTAATGCAGTTTGACACCACTTTAATTTTTGTGGCTCAATGCTATGGAATCATGAGTTATAGCAAACTTCAAATACCAGAATTCCATAGTGTTGAGCCATAGCAATTAAATTGATGGCAAATTTCCTTTACTTTAATTCATCCTAAGAAACTGAGTAGTAGGACATGAGGTTCTTGATTCACATTTTGCCTCCACCTCTCAGTAATGGGTTTTACCTATGAATCGTTGGAGATGGGAGAACCATGCGTGGAAGACAGACCAGCAGCCAAATGCACATGGTTTCATGTGATAGGTCACGCTGCAATGTTGGTTTGTTTCCCTCATGTGATAATGTTCTAAGTGAAAGAGACTGTCTCACAAGTATCTAGCTATCTTGTTACATCATGGAAGCAACTGTACAACAGAGTGGCATGACTCTCTCTTGGCCATACTGCAACAAAATCCACACCATTCAAGGAAGCTCTATTCCAAGCCCACACAACCTGTGGTCTTCTATGTGTTTTGGACTTCAGTTCCCAGAATTTCTGACCATTGTGGTATCAAAACTCATGACCCCTGGAGATGTCTGATTAGATGGCCACAGAAGATCCTGCCAGCTGATGACCTTTCTCCCATACACCTAGTTGCACAAGCATCCTGATGGGGAACACATTACTCCTCTAGATGATTAACACAATCACCTGGTACTCATTCTTCCTGGCCAACAATGAATTAATCCCTTGCCAGTCAGAAAGGTCACTGAGTCACCCAACTTTGTCTCTCCCTAGAAACCCTGTTTTGGCACCCCCTGTTTCCCCAGCTTGGACCCATTGCAAAATCCCTGCTGAAAGAATCAAGCTAATCAAAGACCATCAAGCCCAAACCTTGCCCACATTCCTTTCCTCATGCACCCAAAGAAGGTGGACACAGGTGTCACAAACTTCAAACTGAGCTTGAGGTTAGGGGTTCAACCCCCCCCCCTGAAATTTTCAGGTTAAAAAAAAATAAATCTGGTTTACTCATGAATTTTAACTGGTTAACCAAATCCCCATGCTAAGTCTATGAGACACAAAAAATTAAGAGTCCCTCCAGAACTGCAAGCACTATTTCAAGCAAATATTGACAATTTATTCACACTGTCATTACTTGCAGCAATAGCCGATGTAGCGAAGCAACCAAGTTGGGGGGGGGGGGGGTTGAATGCTCTCATTAAGGAGGCCAGACTTGCTGGAGGTGGTTGACAGGGGCGGAGCTGCAGGCTATTGGAGGCTGCTCTGCCCCCTGCTGTGTTCTTTGCTTCAGCGTGAGCTAGGAGGCAGGTTTCAACTCCCCCCCCCCCCCCCCCCGAAATTTTCAATCCTCCCCGAATTTTTTTTCTGGCTACAGCCCTGCCCAGAGTAGCAAAAGTTCATTCTTTGAATAATTGTCAAGTCTCTATAAATGCCTCCTCTGTATGTATCCATTGGTTTATGTCTGATTTGAATGTTATTTCTTTCTGACATACACTTTCAGCTGAAGTGATTAAAGCCTCTAAAGACTTCATCTTGCCTACCTTCATAACCACATCTCCTTCCACAAACCGGCCTGCTCTCTTTGATCTTCAGGAAAGGCCCTCCTTTCACCTCTTTCTCTTTCACAGGCCCGACGGGGGGGAAGAGCCTTCTCTTCTGTGACCCCACGACTCTGGAATTCATTGCTGGGTGAGATTAGGCAAGCTCCCATGCTAGCAACCTTCAAGAAGGATCTCAAAACCTGGAGGAGTGATCCGGTTGCCTACCCTGGATGGTGTGACATTATGCCCGTCATCTTTGGTAAAGAGTCTGGGAGCCCTTGTAGACCCTCTGCTGACGATGGAGGCCCAGGCCTCCACTGCAAGCAGAGTCGTATTTTTCCTTGTGCATCAGGCTAGGCGTCTGGCTACCTATATGCCCAGGGACGACCCGGCCACGGTGATCCAGGCTACAGTCATCTCAAGGTTGGACTACTGTAACGCCCTCTACATAGGCCTGCCTTTATCGGTGATCCGGAAACTTAAACTAGTGCAAAATGCTGCCGCCCGGCTTCTCGCAGGGGTCCCAGCAAGGTGTCATATCACTCCAATCTTGCAGCAACTGCACTGGTTGCCGATTGAGCACTGGATTACCTTCAAAGTGCTGATTCTTACCTTTAAGGCCTTATATGGTCTGGGGCCGGAGTGCCTGAGGGACCGGTTCACCCCCTACCAAACCCCGAGATCACTCTGTTCAGACAATCAGAATCTCCTTGAAGTTCCCAATTTTATGACGTTTCATCTGATGTCTACTAGGCGTAGAGCATTTATGGTGGTGGCTCCTTACCTGTGGAATGTCTTGCCAGCGGAAACACGAGCTCTCCGAGACTTACTATCTTTTGTAGAGCTTGTAAAACTTATTTATTTTGGCTGGCATTTGAATCTTGCTGATTGAATTTTTTCTTTGATTTTAAATGTAATGTATCGCATATGTATATTGTAAACCGCTCCGAGCCTTCGGGGAGTGGCGGTATATAAAATTGATTAATAAATAAATAAAATAGACACAACTATGGCTTTTATCACGAATATTGCTCTTATTAACAGTGCAACATTCTTGTATAATTCTTTAAAGCAAGAAGGTCCACTGAGTACAACAGTATATATAGAACTGCAGCATGAATTTTCGTTGAGATATTCATAACAATAGCTTATTTCAGTTTATTGCTAAGTGCTGCTCCTATTTTTATGAAAGGGCCACCTAAAGGATACCATAAAAAGGCATGGTAGATATTTTGGAGTAAGATTTTTAAAAGGAAGAATTATCAACTGAAGTGCAGAAAAGTGGGGAAATGCAGAAAGGGCACTGGCGTGGACATTTCCCCTGCTTCTCAGCACCTGCATATCTCCATCCATTGCATAAGATTTACTTTACTGTTGGTTTCCATGGATACTACAAAGGACAGAGGTCATAGCTTTGCAAAGCATTTCCTCAGGTAATTGCTCAATTTTCATAGCTGGCTAGAAATCCTTGGTGAACAGGGAGGTTATGTCCCCTTGGGCTATTCATCATGGATATTTCCTAACTCATTCATTTTAAAATGACCTGAGCAAGGACTTTGTAAATGAGAATCTATCAAATCTTCTAACACATTGATAAAGAGGAAAGAAAGGAGGGGAGCAGGATTTGTAGTATTCATGTTCATATATGTCATCAAAATAAAGAGTGACCAGGATGAATAAATCTGAGTCTACACATGTGTGCATTCTGCTTCTTTATAGGTGAACCTTTAAGAGGTATATTCATCCTCAAAAGTAGACACATGTAAGCTAGGTCTTGACTTTTGTGACTTCTAAAGCCTTTCCTGAATACAAAAAATGGAGGGAAATGCAGCACATCTGGTTATGTTGCTTCTGGCCTCACCAGTTCTGGATATCTGTTTATTGCATTTTATTTATTTTTTCTGCTTTGTGGGTAAAATTAGCTCATACTCCAACAAGGACAGACGGGGAAGGGAACTGCCATTCTGTGTCCCTGGCCTGGCTGGGTTTGGAAAATAGTGGATGACAATGGGGACCAGCTGTAGCCAGTTCTGTTTCACAACTGGGATAACTATTTCCACTGGTCTTAAGTCAGGGGATAGGGGTGTGCACAATGTCCAAAAACCGCCAGAATTAATCCAGTCTCTGCCTGATTTCGATGGGGAAGTTCTGGTTCCGTCTTCCACTGTTAAAAGCCTTGGGGTTGTGTTGGACTCATCGCTGACGATGGAGGCCCAGATCACTGCCATAAGTAAGCAGGCCTTTTTTTCATCTTCGCCAGGCAAGGAAATTGGCATCCTACCTTTCGGTAGATGCATTGGCAACGGTAATCCACGCAACAGTCACCACGAGGTTGGACTATTGCAATGCCTTATATGCCGGCCTTCTGAAGTCAACAACTCAGAAGATTCGGATAGTCCAAAATGCAGCGGCCAGGCTGCTAGCAGGATCATCTATAAGATCCCATATTACACCGATTCTACAACAACTGCATTGGCTACCAATAGAACATCGGATCTCTTACAAGATACTGATCCTGACATTTAGAGCTCAAAATGGCCAAGGACCTTTATATCTTAGGGACCGCCTCATTCCTTTTTCCCATCAGTGGTTACCTCGATCCACCCAAGAAAATCTCCTATACATACCGGGCCCTAGGGAGGTACACTGGAAGCTACAAGGCGTAGAGCTTTTTCGACCTATGCTCCAATTCTGTGGAACTCATTGCCTCCATACATTAGAGCAATGTCGGAGTTGCGACCTTTTGTAAAGGCGCTCAAGACTTGGCTGTTTGGTTGTGCATTTAAGTAAAGTGATCAGATCTAATTTGCCAAATAGTCACTGTTGTATGTTTTTATGTTGAATGTTTTTATATTGTGTAAATGCTATTTTAAATTGTAAGTCGCTCGGAGCACCTTGGTGGAGAGCGACTAATTAAGAAATACAGTGAAGTGAAGTGAAGTGAAGTGAAGTGAAGTGAAGTGAACAACTGTACCTTCTCTGGTTGTATTTTCAGCTACCTCTCCATTCCATTTTCTGGGAAATTCCCAAAATCTGGAGAGGGATGCCATTTTCATTCTGGTAAGATTCATTCCATTGATGTAAGTGGGGAAACTTTGGAGGCTTGTTTTGCTGTCATTTTTAGACTTATCAGGATGAAATTATCCTAACTTGTAGGTCACATTTGCAGCTGCAAGTCTGCCAAGTTTTGGAATGTTTCACCAATCTATTGATTTTTGGGATTTTTTTAAAGTTTTTACCATAATGTTTTAAAAAGAAAAAACCATAAGAGGAGGTTCTGGGAATTGACGTACCAACCAGTGCGCACCACAAGTGTGGAGGAGAACGGACACAGTCAAGCAGGCCTCTGACTGGTTGAAAAATGTCAGGTTGTACAATGTATTGTAATGTAATATAGCTGAGTCATGCACTGCTAATGGGCTTCTATTGGAAATGCTGAGCCATGCATTAACTGTATATAGGGAATCATTTGGGGAATGTGTTCTGACCTAGTCCAGGTGATTGTGAATGATGTAATCCTGGGTCTGAGTTAAGTTAATGAGTTGGGAACCAATCAGAGATTGCTATGTGTAATTGTATAGAATTGTATATAAGGAAGTCATGTACAGTGTATATTTCTCTCTTTGTGCTGTGATGTTGTTTGCCGAAGGCTCTATGTAATTGATAAAAAGAACCTGTCTGCTAAGACAAGATATAACTGTATGCTGTGGTAAGTTTGTAATATCATCTAGACTGGGGAAAAGACAATGGTAAAACTGACAATGGCCGGGCATGTGCTCAAGTGTCTTTAAAAGGTTCCAGAGTGACTGCAGGCTGTGGGAGCAGTTGACTGAAAATACTGTGCAGGAAGAAGCTACTGGAAAGCGCTGAAGTTGTGCAACTGATCTGCTGCTGAATTGTGAAGTTAATCTCAACAAAAAAGAAATGTGAGAAACACACACACAGAGAGAAACCTCAATTTCCATTGTGCCCTGGGAAGGAGCACAGAAGCTCCTTCAATGCCTGTGCTGTGCAAAATGTTGCTGGGAAAATGAGTTCCCAGTAAGGATCTCTCTGAAGAAGAGGCCTGGGGGAGCCTTTCCTCTCTCCCTCTCTCTCTCTCTCTCTCTCTCTCTTTCCTGCCCTTTTTTTTTTTTTTTTGCCTCAAGAGGCACTCCATGGGTGGTGGTGGCGGGGGGGGGGGGGGGGGGGGGGGGGGGGGAGGAGTGTGGCTTTGGGAAGAGTTGGAAGAGGCTGCCAGGGAAAAAAAGAAGAGGAGGAGCCGCTGTCATCAAGTGCCTGCTCTTGGCTGATTTGCGAGGCCTCTCACACACGGCAGCTTCAACCTCAGGTAGAGTGACATTCTGCCTCATTGCTCTATTAGCCGAAAGATTCAGCTGCTCATGATCTATTCCAGTTAAGACTTTGACTGAGTCCTGCCCAGTCCATTTTTGCCAATCTGGCTGCTGGATCGCCAAATTAGACTGAATCCCAAATCGTCAAACAGAATACTGCACACCCCTTTCAGGGCATAATATCTTTTTTGCCAGAATTTGGACTTTCCGCAGAGTTTGGGTTATGCAGGGCAAGGGCAGATTAAAGTGCCCTTAGAACTCATTGTCCTGGATCAGCTCTTTGTGATGTTTGGATACAAAAGCAACCATCTTCATGTAGACCAAAAGAATGGGAATAGCTCCCATAGATTTAACATAATTACTTTCTTTTTCTCCCACGTCACCTCTGTGCCAGACATGTGCAATAAGAAGCATTCATTATACCAAACCTAGATGATATGATAGGAAATGAACAAAATCAAAATGAAACTTCTGATGATGATATTTATTTAAACCTACATTTAGGTCTACCCCTTATCTAACTTTTTTTTTCATGTCAGGAGCAACTTGAGAAACTACAAGTCGCTTCTGGTGTGAGAGAACTGGTCGACTGCAAGGGCGTTCCCAAGGGAACGCCTGGATGTTTGATGTTTTACCATCCTTGTGGGAGACTTCTCTCATGTCCCCACATGGGGAGCTGGAGCTGACAGATTAGAGAGATGGGCCAAAACTAACAAAATGAAGTTCAACAGGGACAAATGCAAGATACTCCACTTGGGCAGAAAAAACGAAATGCAAAGATACAGAATGGGGGACAATGCCTGGCTTCAGAGCAGTACATGTGAAAAAGATCTTAGAGTCCTCGTGGACAACAAGTTAAACATGAGCCAACAATGTGATGTGGCGGCAAAAAAAAACCAATGAGATTTTGGCCTGCATCAATAGGAGCATAGTGTCTAGATCTAGGGAAGTCATGCTACCCCTCTATTTCACTTTGGTTAGACCACACCTGGAATATTGTGTCCAATTCTGGGCACCACAATTCAAGAGAGATATTGACAAGCTGGAATGTGTCCAGAGGAGGGCGACTAAAATGATCAAGGGTTTGAAAAACAAGCCCTATGAGGAGCGGCTCAAGGAGCTGGGCATGTTTAGCCTGAAGAAGAGAAGGCTGAGAGGAGATATGATAGCCATGTATAAATATGTGAGAGGAAGCCACAGGGAGGAGTGAGCAAGCTTGCTTTATGCTTCCTTGGAGACTAGGACGCGGAACAATGGTTTCAACGACAAAAAAGGAGATTCCATCTGAACATGAGGAAGAACTTCCTGACTGTGAGAGCTGTTCAGCAGTGGAACTCTCTGCCCCAGAGTGTGGTGGAGGCTCCTTCTTTGGAAGCTTTTAAACAGAGGCTGGATGGCCATCTGTCAGGGGTCATTTGAATGCAATATTCCTGCTTCTTGGCAGGGGGTTGGACTGGATGGCCCATGAGGTCTCTTCCAACTCTTTGATTCTATGATTCTATGAGGGAGCTCAACTCACTCTTCCCTGATTTGAATCACAGTCAGCAGTCCTGCTGGCACAAGGGCTTCACCCATTGCACTACTGGGGGCTCTATCTAGATCAAGGCATCAATCATGGCACTTCTCCCTACTTAATCTTTACAATACCCCTGGAAATTATATCAGAATGAGGTAATGTGATTGGCTCAAAGCCACCTAGAGAGTTTCAGGTCTCAGAACAGACAAGAACCCCATTTTGCCAAAACCAAAACATCACACTGTCATAGATATTTAATCTGTCATTCAAGCAAAGGAAGAGAAGTACTTCTGCAAAATTTGTCACTCTTGATGAGAGAGGCTGTTTCAACATGTAGCTTGACACTGTCTGATGCATTGACATGGTGTGCTGAAAAATGGCCAGCCTTCTTGAGAAAGAGAATTGGAAAATTACATTTTGTATTATGATATAGTTTCTTTAATTTCTACAAAAATGAAGGAAAACCTGGTGTGGGAAAGAACAGAAGGACAATTTCATTGATCAAAGTGATGTAAACAATTCTTCCAATGTTTTAACTTTGAAAAATCCATGGAACAAGGCAGTAGCTATTGTAGATTAATTATGCCATTTGCATACTTTATGGAAATACTTTTGCAAATACAGAAACCTTCTCAAGACCGATAGAAAATATCTTGCTTCTCTCATAGGTGTGGGAGAAATAAATATGTTTACTCATTTGCACCTATGTAAAGGAAACAAGCAAGGGTTTACACCCCTAATGAAGCACATAAAACATCAACTACGTCTGTATTTTATGAAGGATGAAACAGATATGTGAATTAGTGATTATTATAAATTTTACCAATAGAGTAGTTCTAAAACAAGCTCTCTCTATTTGGGCTACAGAATTCAATTAAAATGTACGATAGGCAAATACAGGTGTTTCTCCTTTTTTATGGTTCTGTATCCCAAAATCAGTCATCCAAAGACCTAGTTATTTATTTAATTACTTCCTTTATTTTTACTTTATCTATCTCTCAGTGTAGGGGGGGGGGGGGGGGGCCAAATAGCAAATATGACAATAAACAATTAATACAGGACATTAAAATAGGAATATACAAAAATTATATTTTTGTGTCACGTGGCTGAATATTAAAATACTTTTAAAATGATACTTGCCATTACCAAACTACACAGCTCCCCCAATCCCACTCAAATAATCCCCAGCAATCTGTCTTAAAAAAAAAAAAAGCTTGATTTTGCCATTATATAAAATACACCATTTCACTATGCCATTGTATATAATGAGATTTGAGCATCCACAGATTTTGGTATCCAGGGGAAGGGTGTTACAGAACCAAACCTCAGTGAATCCTGTATTATTGGATTGCAACCCTTTTAGCCTTAGCCAACATAATCTATGGTGCAAAATTGTGGGATGTATAGTCCAACAACAGCTGCACCACTGTAGTTTCCCCATTCTTGTATTTTAGGATTATCTAGCATAATTTTTCTTAGTTCTTTTTAACCCACTACCAATCCTCCACTATTGCTCAGCTGTTATTCTCTTGCCCCTCCTTCCACTCCCGTCAAGGATTCAAAGCTGGCATCTGACTTCCCCATGCCATCCTCAGTCTGCATCCCTTTCAAATGAAAAGAAAGCTCTCATAGCATGGTTTCCATTGAGTCAGCCTCGGATTCCAAAACACAAAGGCCCTGTGGGGTCTCATCTCCTTACCACTGAGGTGCTCCATCCCCCTGTCTCACAGTCACCCCCACTGCACCGTTAGCAGGGAATTGAGTAGATGTCCACTGCATGCCAGCAACTGCTCTGCCAACCACCGTCTCACCATATGGGGATAACAGTGTTTCCTCCCCAGCTGGAGGGGTCTCTGTTTCCTTCTCCTCGTTCTCACTGAGAGCCTGTTCCACTGACATGGTTTGCTGTTTCTCTCACTGCTGTTCAGGATAAGTAGCAAAGTGTGAGTGGTGTTATTATGTCAGCTTAAAGAAATTATATAGTTACTTTGATAGCCTGAGAAGTAGGCTTGGTTGATTTAAAAAATGGTTCAAAATCCGTTTCGGATATAGCTGGTGGTTCGATTTGGAAAGAAATTCTGATTTTTTTCAAAAACAGTTTTGGAACTTTCAAAAATTTCCAAAATTTCCGAATCACTTCGTTAATGGCAGACACGATTGCGCAATACGTAAAAAACAGCAAATGGCACTGGGCAAACTTCAGGGGATACTCTCTTCCTCATTTTTAGATCAATCCTGACAAAACTTGCCACTGTGACACAAAGAGCAGGGAGAGGCCTTTTTGGCTTTTAGAAGTTGATTTCACAACTTTAGGAAGGATAATATTTTGACTATTTGGCAGTGCAAGGCAAACAGAGGAAACAAACTGCACCCTCACACCCCAATATTACCCACCCATGCGTCACCCACCTGTCCCAAACCCCAACAGCAAAAACACACAAGCAGCTGCAAGGCAGGAAGGCAACAGCCCTGCTCCCACCCTTCTCCACTTGTCCTGCTCTTCCAACCGCTCTTCTTCCACAACCTCCCTTCCCTTTCTCTTTCTCCTTCCCTTCCCAGGCTCACAATGAGCCTCTGAGCCATGTGCTGCTATTTATTAGGCTTGGGCAATCCATGGTTCTAAATGGTTCTAAAGTACTTACAAAACTAAAGTTCTGGTGGTGAAAATTTCAGAACTCTAACAAAACTCTCAAAATTTCATAATAAATGGCAGTTCCTAATTGGTTCTGTCATTAAAATCACCAATAATGAAATAATAATTAAATTTTGAAAGTTTTGTTAAAGTTCTGAAATTTTCACCACCAGAACTTTAGTTTTGTAAGTACTTTAGAACCATTTAGAACCATGGATTGCCCAAGCCTACTATTTATATAGTTCAATGGCTGCCGTGCCGAAACTCCGCCCCTCCCATCCCCAAAACTTCTCCCCTCATTGGCTGTGAGGCAAGCATCCCAGCATGCAAGCTGCTTGCCTCCAAACACTGAGTCACTTCCGACTCACTTCCTGAGTCGGAAGAAAAATGGCAAGACAAGCTTCAGAAGGGCAACGGGACTTCTGGTTTCCTTAAAAACTTCAAAATTGCTTCAAAAAGGTAATTTTTCCGACTTTATTCTGAATTATGAAGATTCCAATAGTACCTAACCATGTCTACTGAGAATTCTTTTCAGTTTGCATTTTGATCTCTGAGTCATCTAATTCCAGGTTATGGAATTTCATCATCATCTTTGCATAATTTGGAGTGGAAAATTATTTGACTGTTTACCTATCTGAACTTCATCTAATTCTTCCTTTTTTTTTTTGTTCAACAAACATATTGACAAACAAGCGAGGAAGACTGAAAGCCCACCCCCCACCCACCCTGGCAAGACATGAAATAGCTCCACTCAAAGAGTTTTCAGTTTCAAACATTCACATTCACTTCTAATATATCAATTGCTCCTTTAGCAATATTTTAGGGAAAATGTGTTCAATCAGAAGTGTGATTTTTTAAAAAAAATTAAGCTGACAGATTGTTTTTAATTGAGGGAGTTTCAGAAGCTCTCAGTCATAGCTGGGCAGATTGAGTTTTAACAACATGACAAAGATATCCATTTGTTGATTTCAACTTGGTGTTATTCATTGTCAATTAACATGAAACAAATGTGGCAAGAATCCCATGTTTTGATGCATCGTAGCAGTTGGAAAAAATATTTGTCATTGATAGAGTGTGGAAGATGGCATCTGATGCAGTTCATATGAAGACACAGCCAACTGGCACTGAGACTCAAATGCCTGGTATCATGGATCCACTGGTTCCCGTGCCAGTGGAAGCAGCTAATCTGTTCTAACTTTGGGTTGTTGTAGGGGTTTTTGGGCTATATGGCCATGTTCTAGAGGCATTCCCTCCTGATGTTTTGCCTGCATCTATGGCAAGCATCCTCAAAGGTAGTGAGGTCACTACCTCTGAGGACCACACTACTTCTAAGGGTGCTTGCCATAGATGCAGGTGAAACATCATCATCATCATCATCATCATCATCATCATCATCATCATCATCACTTTATTTCTTAATTAGTCGCTCTCCACCAAAGTGCTCCGAGCAACTTACAATTTAAAATAGCTTATACACAATATAAAACATTCAATATAAAAACATTCAACATAAAAACATTCAACATAAAAACATTCAACATAAAAACATTCAGCAGTGACTATGGCAAAATTTGATCCGATTACTTAAATGCACAGCCAAACAGCCAAGTCTTGAGTGCCTTTACAAAAGGTCGCAACTCCGACATTGCTCTAATATATGGAGGCAATAAGTTCCACAGAATTGGAGCATAGATCGAAATAGCTCTACACCTTGTAGCTTCTAAATGTGCCTCCCTAGGACCCGGTATGTATAGGAGATTTTCCTGGGTGGATCGAGGTGACCACTGATGGGGAAAAGGAATGAGGCGGTCCCCAAGATATAAAGGTCATTGGCCATTTTGAGCTCTAAATGTCAGGATCAGTATCTTGTAAGAGATCCGATGTTCTATTGGTAGCCAATGCAGTTGTTGCAGTATCGGTGTAATATGGGATCTTATAGATGATCCCGCTAACAGCCTGGCTGCCGCATTTTGGACCATCCGAATCTTCTGGGTCGTTGACTTCGGAAGGCCAGCATATAAGGCATTGCAATAGTCCAACCTAGTGGTGACTGTTGCGTGGATTACCTTTGCCAATGCTTCTACCGAAAGGTAGGATGCCAATTTCCTTGCCTGGCGAAGATGAAAAAAAGGCCTGCTTACTTATGGCAGTGATCTGGGCCTCCATCGTCAGCGATGAATCCAACACAACCCCAAGGCTTTTAACAGTGGCAGACAGAACCAGAGCTTCCCCATCGAAATCAGGCAGAGACTGGGTTAATTCTGGCGGCTGGCTGGGCCAGAGTATCTCAGTTTTTGCAGGATTGACTTTTAGTCTGCTTGCTCGTAGCCAACTCATCACTGCTTCCAAACACAGCTTAAAGTTCTCAGGAATCACGGTTGTCCCAGATTCGAGACGCAAGAGTAGCTGGGTATCACCTGCATACTGGTAGCACTCTATGCCAAAGCTCCGCACCAGTCCAGCAAGTGGTCGGACGTAGATGTTAAATAACAGGGGCGAGAGGATAGCACCCTGGGGAACTCCACAGAAAAGGCAGGAGCTCTCAGAGCTTTGGCCTGACCACTCCATCCTCTGTCTCCGGTCCAGGAGGAATGAGTTGAACCATTTGAGGGCTAAACCTCGTACACCAGACATAGCCAATCGATGAATCAGCAAGTCATGGTCCATGGTGTCAAATGCAGCTGTGAGGTCCAAGAGTACCATCATCAGGAGAGAATGCCTCTAGAACATGGCAATATAGCCCCAAAAAACTACAACAACCCAGTGATTCAAGCCATGAAAGCCTTCATTTTTAATCACAACTTTTAATCACAAAGGTGAAGAGCTATACAAGGCGATGAACCTATATTGTGACTTGGGTTGAGCACCTCAGACAGCACCTTTATAATTCGTAGTAGACTATTTGCTCCTATGATAGAGAATCCACCAATCCCTGCATGGATCTACACTGACCAAATAGCATGGGGCCAATCCAGCACGGCAAATGCTGGATCTGTCCCAGGATGGTTTAGACTGACAGTCGCCAACTGCTACAGAGGTGGGAAGGAATCCTGACCATCCAGCGGCATGAAACCTGGTTCAACACCACTAGATAACCACCCTTTTCATCCCATTCTCCCTATTGTGGTGACCAGCAGACATAATATGGATCATGTCAGTCACTCATCTCCTGCAGTAATGTCAGTCAGGGCACCAGAGCAATGGAGGAGGGGGAGGGGAAGATTTGCTAGCCAGATTTGCTTCATCAATCTGGCTAGCATAACTCCAGGTAACTCAGGCCAACTAGCACAACCCATGTCATGAAGAATAGGGAGCAGAGTGGGTGCCACCTTGTATTCCTGAACTGCCCAAGGCCAGAAAACACAGGATGCTCATGTAAACAGTTGTGGCCAGTTAAACCTTGGAACCAATCCAACTGTTTACAAACAGTCTGGGTTTTAAGATCTTTTGGAGGAAAGCATTCTTTCAGTCTTACAACCACATGCATGTTTGATAAGGATGTGGGTTCTGGAATTTTGTCCCATGAAATGCTGAGATGCTCATTCTAGTTCTCTTTCTATTAATAGGCAAAGGCTTGCTTTATGTAAAATCGGTTATTATCTGGATGTGGTAAAAGAGTATTTTAAGTTGGTGTCCTGGTCTTCTCCTTTTGTTTTATTTATCTTTTTTCCTTTATTTATCTTTCTCCCATGGCAGGTGCCCATCCTTGCACTAGACAGGTTCTGCTCAAGATATCTGATAAGGCATTTTGCATATTGTTCTGGTACAGCTATACCAGGAGCTCCAATTTTGTTTGCTTTACATTAAATGTTTGTTTGCAGTCCTAGGTTTCAGGGACTCTGCAGATAGGTGGCTTCTTTTGGTTGCAGTTATAGGGCAAGCCACCTGTCCATCATCATTAAGTTTTGGTCCCGCCCCTTGCTCAGGGCAATTGGGAAGGAAGCCATTTTTAGTTAGCCTCAGCTAGGTAAGCCAATGTACAGAACGTGTGTAAACATCCCCTGTACAAAAGCTTCAACCTTTAAGAATTTCCAGGGTTACAGTAATTCCAACAGAAACAGAAGGAAAAGAGTCTCCAAAGACTTTCCAGGGAAGCAGCCCTAAAGATCAAAGAACTCCAGCTGAAGAGACTACAGGCCTTGCTGGTAGGTCCACTCGGTGCTTTGAGATGCAGTTCAGCCCAGTAGTGGTCCCCACATCAGTTAGGTTTAAGTTTCAGTCAGCCTGGGAGAAGTTAAAAAGGGGATTTTCCTTTAAAGAAGAAGTTATTGAAGACAGTTGCCTCTCCTTCGTGGGCAAGATTAGGAATTCACCAGTTGCCCAAAAGCTTGGAATCATTTACTTAACTTTACTGAAGACAAGAGAAGTTTCTGTTTGATTGTTCATTAATAAAAGACTTTGTTGTACTTCTCAAACCATCTAAAGATTGTTTGTGGTGGAAACCTCTGAGAACTTCTCTTTAGGCCCCCTGGCTTCCCGTTGGGCAAAGGTTGCACGTCCTGTTTTAAAGACAACTATTTACAGGCCCAGCGTGCGACAGAACACATATCATATCTGTACCCATTGTCTATAATTGTTTCATTCTTTCCTGGAAATTCAAAAAGCACTAGCCCATGGACCACCACTTTGAATAGACTGCTCTAGATTATATTCAGGTGCGCACTGACACTAGATGGGGTACCAAAATCATTTGAATTTTGCTTGTAGAACTGCAGGATGGAAATTAATCACCCTGAGCTCAGAAGAAGGGGCAACTGTTCTGCCTCTTGCAGCTGTGTCTGAATTGGCCCTAGATCTTTCCCTTCCCCACTTTCTATTGCTTTGTTATTTCTTGCACCTATTCAACTTTTTGGGAGCTGCCTCATTTTTCATTACAGGCTTCTTTTACTGAGATGTATGAACATTGGGGCTAAGGCAGGATTGTGAATGCACACTTCTGAAATCTATGTGAAGATCACCCAAATCTCCCATGAAAAATGCATTTTCATCTCCCCCCCTCTTCTGTCTCTTATTTCTGTTACTCTATATATTCCTTCAGTTGTAAATTAGATTGTTTGTGTTAAAACTGATAAAAAAGTAAGCTAGCAAAATGCATTCCATGATGGATACAAATAATGAAATTCCAACAATATCCATGGTATCTATAATTTTGTATATCATATTCTGCAATTCACTTTCCGCATGACAAGTTCACAGGAAGCACCAAGCTCCTGTTTTTGTTCTGTCCCTGAAAGCATTGTGCAAGGCTGGTTTATATTTTCCCTTAATATGAAAAGCACAGTGAGAAGCTGAGAGAATTGTAAAACTAAAGGCAAAGGGCCACAAGGGGATGCCCAGTGTTATCACTCTAGTGGATTCACTCAGTAATTTCCTAGCAGCAGAGACAGCAGAAGTGGGGAGTGGATTGATTAGGAAGGAACTCCACTTTCAGTACAGGAGGGATAGAAATTTGATCTAGAGCAAATTATTTTCTTGATTGGAATGGAGAGTAAACTGAGGAGCCCATGAATCACTGTTGCCAGAGTGCTGAAGGTTTGCCAATTGACTTTCCCATACATGCATTAAACAGTTTCACAATCTGATTAGCAGTGATTCAAAAATCCCAATAAGTAAGAAGCAACCAACAGGGACGAGACACGGAGCCATTTGAATGTTTATGGAGTACTCCAGTTAAATGAAGCCTTCCCATTCCTTTTAGTCCAAGAAGCAGACAGCCTTGAGAAATGGAAACAATGTCTGCAGGAAGTCATGCAAGTAGTATCTGCCAGTCACAGATGTGAATCTTGGAAGTGTCCCTTGAAGTTTCACAGAATAAAGAAAGAAACAAATTCAAATTGATGAGAGTACACACAAAGTGCCACATAGTTTTTAGACCATTGCTCCAGGAAGTCAAACACTGGAACAGAATTTGGCCACTGACTGTGTTGGCTAACTCAGAAGAAAATTACAGATCAATGCCCATAGACCTACATATTTCCCGTTACTGCTTTAGACAGATCTACACTGCATCCTAGTTTACAGCCCATGGCTTCCTCTGAAGAACTCTTGCACAGGTTGGGTATTTCTTATCCAAAATCATAGAATCATAGAATCAAAGAGTTGGAAGAGACCTCATGGGCCATCCAATCCAACCCCCTGCCAAGAAGCAGGAATATTGCATTCAAATCACCCCTGACAGATGGCTATCCAGCCCCTGTTTAAAAGCTTCCAAAGAAGGAGCCTCCACCACACTCCGGGGCAGAGAGTTCCACTGCTGAACGGCTCTCACAGTCAGGAAGTTCTTCCTCATGTTCAGGTGGAATCTCCTCTCTTGTAGTTTGAAGCCATTGTTCCGCGCCCTAGTCTCCAGGGAAGCAGAAAACAAGCTTGCTCCCTCCTCCCTGTGGCTTCCTCTCACATATTTATACATGGCTATCATATCTCCTCTCAGCCTTTTCTTCAGGCTAAACATGCCCAGCTCCTTAAGCCGCTCCTCATAGGGCTTGTTCTCCAGACCCTTGATCATTTTAGTCGCCCTCCTCTGGACACATTCCAGCTTGTCAATATCTCTCTTGAATTGTGGTGCCCAGAATTGGGACCAGAAATATTTTGGATTTTAGATATTTTCCCAAGATTTTGAAATACCTGTATTTATCTATATAATGAGAAATCTTGGAGCAGGAACCAAGTCTAAATGCAAACATTATTTATTCTTCACTATGTGTACCCGCCATGTGTTGCTGTGGCCATCCTTCCCTCCCTTTCTCTCTCTCTCTCCTTCCTTCCTTCCCTCCCTCCCTCTTTCCTTCATTCCTTCCTTTTCCCTTTCATTTCCCCCTCCCCCCTTTTTTCTTCTTTCTCTCCTTTCTTCCTTCTCTACCTTTCTTTCCTTCCTTCCTTCCTTTGCTCTTTGCTTCCATCCTTCCTTCTCTCTTTCCTTCTTTCTTTCCCACCCTCTTTCAATCCTTTCTTCTCTCCCTCTTTCTTTCCTTCCCTTCTCTACCTCTTGCCTGGGCAACGGCAGGAAGGGAGCCTTGCTGTAGCCCTCAGTCTTGCTGGGCCGGGCATAGGGCAGGCTGGAGGCACCACCAATTATGGAATTGAACCAAATATGGCACACAGAACTCCCATGACGAACAGAAAATATATATCAGTGATTGGTTTGGGGAGGGGGGGGCATAATATTGTTTGCTTACAATTGCAAATTACCTAGGGCCACCTCTGCCACCATGTCTCCTCTCAGTCTTCTCTTCTGCAGGCTAAACATGCCCAGCTCTTTAAGACGTTCCTCATGGGGCTTGTTCTCCAGACCTTTGATCATTTTAGTCACTCTCCTCTGGATGCATTCCAGCTTGTCAACATCTCCCTTCAATTGCAATGTTCAGAATAGGATACAGTATTCCAGGTATGGTCTGACCAAGGCAGAATAGAGGAGTAGTATGACTTCCCTGGATCTAGACACTACACTCCTATTTATGTAGGCCAAAATCCCATTGGCTTTTTTTGCTGCTGCATGACATTGTTGGCTCATGTTTAACTTGTTGTCCACAAGATCTCCAAGATCTTTTTTCACACGTACTGCTGTTAAGACAGGTATCCCCCTTCTGTATTTTTGCATTTATTTTTTCTGCTTAAGTGGAGTATCTTGCATTTGTCACTGTTGAATTTCATTTTGTTAGTTTTGGCCCATCCATCTAATCTGTTAAGATTGTTTTGAATTCTGCTCCTGTCTTCTGAGGTATTGGCTATCCCTCCCAATTTGGTGTCATCTGCAAACTTGATGATCATGCCTTCTAACCCTTCATCTAAGTCATTAATAAAGATATTGAACAGGACCGGGCCCAGGACAGAACCCTGCGGCACTCCGCTTGTCACTTCTTTCCAGGATGAAGAGGAAGCATTGGTGACCACCCTTTGGGTTTGTTCGCTTAACCACTTACAGATCCACTGTCAGGATTGCCTTCATGGTTCCACGATGTACCAGGCGAAGTCTTCTCCTGACACTAGGGGGATAGTAGTGATAGATTAGTTTATGGTAGGGCCATCTGGCCAAGGCCTCTCAAGGCCTCTTCAGGGATGTGGGAAGGGAGCTGTAGCCTAAACGGAGATAACACAGGAATGAGAAGGAGGGGGGAAGCGAGGTCAAGAGGGGGGTTGGACTGGCGGGAAACCCTCAGTACTCTCTTTGTTCTTACACTGTGTGCATTGAATAAACTACCTGTCCAAGATCTTACCCTTGTGAGCGTGGATTTATTCTGAGACAACGGTGTTCCTGACATAAAGAGAGTACTCACAACTACGTGCTCCGACCGTGAGGGTTTCAACTATCCGGGAGAGGAGCATGTTTCAAGTGGAAGAAGTCCCGATGGGAGCTGGAGAGAGCATTGTACTGTCCCCCTCCCCGAGGCTGGAGGAAGAGGAGTACGAGGACGAAAGGGAGCAGATCGGAGACCTAGCCATGGGAGGAGAGGTCCCCGCGGCAGCGCCTGAGGACTGAGAGGCTCCACACCTGACGTCCACACAGATGCCGCCACGGAAGGATATAACCGTGAGACGCAAGTTGCCCATGCTGGGAGCGAGAGAGCAGCTCCGGGAGCCCTCGCCCCTCGGCAGCGCGGCGGCGCTGCCCACGTCGCACCTCGGGGAGAAAGTGGACGCGATGGAGAGGATGTTACAGACCTTCTCGTTCCAGCTGGAGGAGATGAGGAGAGAGGTCGCCGCATCTTGGAGGTCCACATTGGAGGAGAGAGAACAACGGCGCTCACCCCCGCAAGGTATGGGAAGAGGACATCGGCCCTCAGGGAGAGTGGCGTTCGCCACAGAAGGAGAGCCCACACTCCCTCCCCCCGGGACCTCAGCAGTCATGTCTGGATGGGGGGGGAGAAGCCAGCTCCAGGGGGGCCCCGCGAGAGGAGAACTGAGGGTGAAATTCAACGGAGACCCCACGCAGCTCTCCTATTTCATCACGAATGTGAGACACTTTATGGAGGACTATGGAGAGTCCTTCCCTTCAGAAGGGGCCATGATCCATGCAGTGGGGGCCAACTTGAAGGACGCAGCGGCCGATTGGCTCATGCAAATGTATGACTCCCGGGCGCCAGAATTGAGAAGGTTAGATGACTTTCTGAGGGCGCTCCGGGCGAGGTTCCAAGATCCCTTGGCGGGGGAGAAAGCAAAGGGCCAACTCAGGAGGATCCTGCAGGGCAACAAGACTGTTTCAGAGTACGCCCTAGAGTTCAAAGCCATTTCGGGCAGGATCAGGGACTGGTCGGACGCCACTAAGCTCGAACACTTCCGGGCTGGGCTGCGCCCCGACGTGTTAGAGTGGTCCCTACATAGGGGCAACCCCGCCACCCTAGAGGAATGGATTGTCCTAGCGGGGAGGGTCGAGTGTGACCAGGAACAGATGCCTCGCAGAGCGAGAGAGAGGGGCCGAACCCGGCACCCGGCTACCGGGCCCCAAGGCGGCCAGCGGCGGCCCTCACCCCGAGGGAGGTCAGCCAGCCGCGAGAGGAAAGGAAGGAGGGGCCCCTGCTTCACGTGTGGACAAGAAGGACATCGAGCGGCAGAATGCCCGAGGGGACGCACCCCTCCCAGCGCTCCCAAGCCAGATAAAACGCCGCCCCCGAGATCAGCACCTGGGAACAAGCCGGCAAAGGGGAAGGCCTCCACGGCCGTAGAAACCGCTTTGGCCCCATACCAACTTCCCGCGGAGGAGGGATCGGACCCAGAGGGGACAGACCACACCTCCTACCTGGCGGGAAACGGACAAGATCTCCTGTAAGAGGCACCGCCGACAGGACGATCGGGAAGACATCAGGCGGTGAGTTGAAACCCCTTAATTTCGATGTGCTTAAGATGACTGTGACCCTATCCAACCCCAGATCGGGAGTGAAGATAAAAACTGAAGCCATGCTGGACTGTGGGTGCACTAGGTGCCTGATCACTCCCTCCCTAGCGGCGGAACTGGGAGTGCAGCCCCAACCATTAAAAACACCCGTTGTCTTCTCCCAACTGGATGGGACAGCCGCCCATGGGGGCCCAGTAATGGAAAAGACAGACTATTTACACATGACGATGGGGACCCACAGAGAGTCCCTGCAATTTGTGATATCCCCCATGGCCCATCAGCCAGTCATATTGGGAATCCCATGGCTGAGATGGCAAAACCCCCAAATAAATTGGGTCGAAGGCGTGCTGTCCTTCGCAGATGGAGAATACAGACCTGAAGAGCCCCTACCGGCCCCTCCTCCCAGACAAGCGCAGGGAGCACAGGCAGAGGCTTCTCCGGAAGGCTTAAACCCCGACATCCCGGAAGCTTACCAGGAGTGGGCTGACGTTTTCAGCGAGACGGAGTGTGATCAACTGCCCCCCCATAGGAAAACAGACTGTGCCATCGAGTTTGAACCCGATGTCAAACTGCCTAGCCCTAAGCTATATGCCATGTCTGAACCGGAAAGAAAAGCCTTAAGAGAATTCCTAGACAAAAATCTGGAAAGGGGATTCATAGTGCCCTCTACCTCGCCGGTAGCCGCCCCAGTGCTCTTCCGGCCCAAAGCGGACGGGTCGCTGAGGCTATGTGTAGACTATAGGGGGCTGAATGCCATATGCACCACCAATCAATACCCCCTCCCCCTCATGTCAGACATATTGGCACAGCTGGGCAAGGCGAAAATCTTCACTAAATTAGACATCAGGGAGGCATTTTACCGCCTGAGAGTGAGAGAGGAAGACTGTTGGAAAACGGCTTTTAATTGTTGTTTCGGTCAGTACCAATGGGCCGTGACGCCATTTGGACTCAAGGGCGCCCCCAAGGTGTTCCAACAGTTCATTAATGACATCTTCCGGGAAATGCTATACGATGGCTTGATTATCTACCTCGATGACCTGTTAATATACTCAGAATCGTTAGACCAGCATATAAAAACCACTCAAAAGGTGCTCCAGATCCTGAGGGACAATCAACTTTATGTTAAACTCTCAAAGTGCGAGTTCCATCGCACCGAGCTCACCTACCTGGGCTTCCGCATATCCACAAAAGGGCTGGCCATGGACCCGGCCAAGATACAGGACGTGCTGGCCTGGGAGCCTCCCCGCACTAGGAAACAACTACAGGGATTCCTGGGCTTTGCCAATTTTTACCGGCAGTTCATTAAAGACTTTGCCGAGGTGGCGCTGCCACTCACGGAACTGCTGAAAACTAAAGGAAAGGGGGAGACTAAAAAGGCAAAGACCCCAGGGGCAAAACTAGCCTGGACCCCCGATTGCCAGCGGGCGTTTGAAGACCTTAAAAGGAGGTTCACTAGCCAGCCCATCTTGACACATGTGCAGCCCTCAAAACCTTTCATAGTACAGTGTGATGCCTCAGAGGCTGCCTATGGGGCGGTGCTGCTACAGGCTGACGAGGCGGGCCAACTCAAGCCCTGTGCATACCTGTCGAAAAAGTTTTCCGACACTGAAAAATGTTGGCACGTCTGGGAAAAAGAGTCCTTCGCGGTGCGAGCGGCCCTGGCTCACTGGCGACACTTCCTTGAGGGCACCCAGACACCCTTTGAAGTGTGGACAGACCACAAAAACTTGCAGGCCCTCCAGACCCCGCAGAGACTTAACGCCAAGCACCTCAGATGGGTCCAGTTCTTCCAACGCTTCAACTTCCGCCTTAAGTTTGTACCGGGAAAGGCGAACCTGGTGGCGGACGCGCTCTCGCGCATGCCTGAGGCTGACTATTCTTCCCCCACTGAGTCCGGGACCATATTTACCACACAACAGATGGGTCTGATGGTGCAGACCCGGGCCAGCCTCAAGGATGGAAAAGCGCCCCCTAGCCAGCCAGACGATATAGTCCAAGACTTGAAGGAGGCGGCCAAAAAGGACGAATGGCTCAATGAACACAAGGGGGAGCTAACACAAAGGGGAGGCCTTTGGGTTTTTGGGGCCAAATACTATGTCCCAGCCTCGATGCGCAAGGCTATAATGAAGGGGGGCCATGACTCACTGTTGGCGGGCCACTTTGGATTTACCAAGACCCTCAAGCTTTTGGCCCGCCAATTCTGGTGGCCGGCCATGCGCAGGGATATAAAACAATACACCCAAGAGTGCCCAACTTGCGCAAAAAACAAACAAAAAGTGGGAAAGCCCACGGGACTGTTACAACCAGTGGCCAACCCCTCACAACCCTGGGAGGAAATCGCCATGGACTTTATAGTGGAACTGCCTGATAGCCAGGGTTACAACACTATTTGGACGGTGATTGACCTGTTTTCCAAACAAGCCCACTTTGTGCCCTTAAAGCGGCTCCCCTCGGCCCCGGAATTGGCCAAGCTCTTCCTTCACCATGTGTTCCGGCTCCATGGTTGCCCGGCTAGGATCATAAGTGACAGGGGCACACAATTTACCTCCAAATTCTGGAAGTCTTTCTTGTCCATGTTGGGGTCCGAACGAGCGCTGAGCACTGCATTCCACCCGGAAACCGATGGCGCCACAGAGAGAGTCCAAAAGACTTTGCAGCAGTTCCTGAGATGCTTCTCGACTTATCAGCAGGACAACTGGGCCTCCCTGCTGGATTTCGCCGAGTATTGTTACAATAACAGCGAACATGCTTCCACGGGGGTTTCGCCTTTTCGGGTTGTAGGAGGTAGGGACTTTCCCCCGTTCCCAGGCTTGGAACCGGCCCCGCCGGGGGAGGGCCCCCCCGACAAGTGGGGCGAAGCCATCGCGGCAGCTTGGCCGATGGTAAAACGTTCCTTGGACATGGCCAAAAGGGACTACAAAAAGTTTGCCGACAGAAAGAGGGCCCCCCAACCCCAATTCCAGGTGGGCGACCTGGTCTACCTGTCTACCAAGTACTTGAGAACAACTCAGCCCTCGCGGAAATTATCCGCTTTGTACATTGGCCCCTTCCCGGTCCAGGCCATTATTAATCCGGTCGCGGTGCGGCTGGAGCTGCCCCACACCTGGCGGAAGGTCCACCCTGTGTTTCACGTCAGCTTGCTTAAGGCGGCGCCCGCATCTCCACAATGGTCTGAGGCTGCTTCCCAACCGCTTCCCATCATGGTGGGGGCACACACCCATTTTGAGATCAAAGACATTTTAGACTCCAAACGGACTAGGGGCAAACTTTACTATTTGGTCCAGTGGTCCTCCAAAGCCATTCACCCGGAGTGGGTGTTACATGAACATGTTAGGGCCCCCCGCCTTGTCAAGAAATTCCATTCTGCTTTCCCCATGAAGCCTGGACCCTGAATTTGTATTGCTGTCTCATGTTCTGTCTCTCTTTTCTTTTTTTTTCCAGATGGGGGCCTCCTTCCGAGGGGGGGAGATATGTCAGGATTGCCTTCATGGTTCCACGATGTACCAGGCGAAGTCTTCTCCTGACACTAGGGGGATAGTAGTGATAGATTAGTTTATGGTAGGGCCATCTGGCCAAGGCCTCTCAAGGCCTCTTCAGGGATGTGGGAAGGGAGCTGTAGCCTAAACGGAGATAACACAGGAATGAGAAGGAGGGGGGAAGCGAGGTCAAGAGGGGGGTTGGACTGGCGGGAAACCCTCAGTACTCTCTTTGTTCTTACACTGTGTGCATTGAATAAACTACCTGTCCAAGATCTTACCCTTGTGAGCGTGGATTTATTCTGAGACAACGGTGTTCCTGACATCCACCTAACCGTAATTTTGCCTAGCCCACATTTGACTAGTTTGTTTGCCAAAATATCATGGGGGACCTTGTCGAAGACCTTACTGAAATCCAGATACGCTATATCCATGGCATTCCCTGCATCTACCCAGCTTGTAACTCTATCAAAACAAGAGATCAGATTAGTCTGGTATGACTTGTTTTTGATAAATCCATGTTGACTATTAGCAATGACTGCATTCATCTCTAAGTGTTTGCAGACCTCTTGCCTGGTATCGATGGCAGAGGCTGAGCAGGATGGCATCAAGGTCCCCACCACGCTGGCAGAATACTGCGTCAAGAGGCTCGGACCTCTTCTATTACGTCCTTTTTTCCCTTTTTAAAGATTGGGACCACATTTGCCCTCCTCCAATCTGCTGAGACTTCTCCCATTCTCCAAGAACTCTCAAAGATGATGGCCAGGAACTTCTGCTAGTTCCTTCAATACTCTTGGGTGTAGTTGATCTGGCCCTGGGGACTTTAATTTCTTTAGAGCAGCCAGGTATTCGGAGATGACTTTTTCCCTATTTGGGGTTGGATTTCCCTTACTCCCTTGTCCAGTCTATCTTGCTGAGGTTGAGGGTGACTGACTGTCTTTTTGTGAGAAGACTGGGGCAAAGAAGGCATTAAGTAGTTCTGCCTTTCCCTTTTCCCTGTCAGCGTTATCCCATTGTCCTCCTGCAGAGGCCCTATCACCTCCTTGTTCTTCCTTTCTCTACTGACATAACCAAAGAAGCCCTTTTTATTGTTTTTAATGTCCCTGGCAAGCCCGAGCTCATTTTGAGCTTTAGCCTTGCAAACCTTTTCCCTACAGGAGTTGGCTATTTGTTTGAATTCTTCTTTGGTGATTTCTCCCTTTTTCCACTTCTTGTGCATCTCTCTTTTTGAGTCTTAGCCCAGTTAGAAGTTCTTTTAGACATCCATTCTGGCTTCTTTGAACTTGACTTATTTTTTCTCTTTGTTGACACTGTTTATGCCTTAAGTATTTCACTTCTGAAAAACTCCCATCACTCCGTAACTCCCTTGTCTTTTCATATCGGTGTCCACAGAATGCTGCTCAGTATTTCCTTAAAATTTTGGAAGTCAGCTCTCCTAAAGTCCAGAATGCAGATTTGACTTGTCTTAGTTTCAGCCTTCTTCATATTGCAAGAACTCCCACAATTCCTAACAGCCAATAAGCTAGCTGGGAAATCTGGGAGTTGAAGTCCAAAACACTTGGAGGGCCAAAGGTTGGGAATCTCCTGCTTTAATTAATCACATAACAAACTCAAATTTTGAAGTGACAGTCAGTTTTAGCCAAAACAGCATTAGCCATTCCTACAAGCAAGAGGTAACTGCAAGCTTCTATTTGGAGAGGTGCATACTGCTTTGGAAGAGTAAAGCTATGAGTTTGAGCATATTTGCTGGATGGAGTTATGCTTCAAAAGCTTGCAAGATGTGTTTTCTACATTTTATTTGGCTCAATAAAGTTGTCACTATGGATTTGGTTGTATTTTGCTGCATAGCCAACACAGGTACCCCTGATTATGTTACTTTAGGTGTGAGTTCTTGGTTTAGATTAGGAACAGATTTCCAGATGGGGAAAAAATTATTTTCTGACTGTTGGGAAGAGTAATAGACCCACCAGAATTCTGGGCAGTTTTCTCCCAGTATTCAAACATCCCAAATTATTGTAGCTAATACTGCAGAGATACATTCATAGTCTCCTGCAGCAAAGAGGGGGAAATCTACTATAATTATTCATCCTCACATGCAGTGATGAGATAGTCATGGCTTTACATCTGTAGTAAAAAGTTGCATAATGGATTTCTTTCAAAAAGTAACTATCTAAATTTTAGATAATGGGTAGTGTCCCACAAAGTTAAACCATAAAATTGGTCTTTTCTTTGTTGCCAAAGAATGCAGATCTAAGCCCCAGTATTGTGAGACATGTTCAAAATAACCAGTTTTTCCTCCAGCCTGAGACCTTGACAGTTGAACAATAGGTAGGCTTTCTTTCACATTCAGTTCTCTTCCTCAGAGGTATTCTGAATGCCAATCAGAGGCGGCCCTAGGTAATTTTCAATGGTAAGCAAACAGTATTTTGGTGCCCCCCCCCAACCAATCATTGATATATATTTCTGTTCGTCGTGGGGGTTCTTTGTGCCATATTTGGTTCAATTCCATCATTGGTGGAGTTCAGAATGCTCTGATTGTAGATGAACTATACATCCCAGTAACTACACTTGCCGCACTTGCTCCCTTGCCTGGCCCGCTTTGGGTCCGGAGGCATGCCTGAAGACCCCGGCGTGTGCACCAAAAGTCACCTCTTCTCCTGACTTTCTCCTCAGCCATTGGGACCAAGAGAGAGAGAGAGATGGAGATGCCCACCTTTCCTGAAGGTAGGCGCAAAAACAAAGGAGGGAGCAGAGGTGGGAGATACCTCCAGCCGGAGGGGCTCTCTCTCTCTCTCTCTCTTGGTCCCAATGGCTGAAGAGAAAGTCAGGAGAAGAGGCAACTTTTGGTGCGCACGCTGGGGTCTTCAGACACCCCTCCGAAGCGGGCCAGGCGCGGCGGCTCCGCCCCTTGGCCCACCCGCGGATTGGGGAGAGGAGAGGAGGCGGGTGGAGCGCCGGGGGATCGGGAAAGGGAGCCGGTCATGGGGAAGGGATCGAACGCGGAGAACGATTGAGCGCCGGCTCTGCTCACGCACCCAGTGGCCGGGTGGAGCAGGAACGAGAGGGGCTAGGCGAGGCTCAAGGGCCCGGCCCCTTTGGGAAGAGGATCGCCCGGCAGCGAGGAAAGAAAGCCGAGGCTCCCCCCGGACTGCTAGGGCTGTTGTGAGCTGAGGGGGCGCTCCTCAAGTGGCGGTCGAGGGGCATTTACAGAGGCGCCTCTGCGCCCCTGGCAAAAAAAAGTGTTCTGCAACCGCTTACTTCGCGTAATGGACGAGCCGCCCCTGATGCCAATATAGTTTTATCTAGGATACAGCCAGCAAAATAAGTGAATGTGTAAGCTGTGTAGAATAACCACTTATCTCCCAAAGACTGTTTTCCAAGTGAGATAAATATGCTACCATATTAACCACCAGGGGCTTGGAGACTGCTTTATCTCTGACCCACTTAGAAGGTTGTGAACATTACCTTAGATTATCAATGCTGAAACCATAATGTAAAACATCACTAAAATGGTCAACATTCAGTGTGCTGTCGCACGCTGGGCCTGTGCATAAGACTGTAGACAGGACATAAATTCTGTGTGCCCAACGGGACACCGGGGCTGCCTCAGATTAAAAGCCTTTGAATTTCCTTAAAACAGAGTCTCTAGATTGCTCAAAGGTTCAACAAAGGTCTTTATTAATGAAAACAAACAGGTACTTTAAGGTTTTTTTAACAGTCTATTGGCTCTCTCTCAATCTTGTCCACAGGGAACAGGCACTATCTTCATAACTGTAACTAATGAGGAAATCCTTAACTTCTAATCTGGGCAGTCTGCCTCTGTTGGCGTGGAGCCCCTGCACCCGGTACCAACTGCATCTGGCTTCCTCGAGTGACCCTTACCAAGCAGAGCTTTGTAGACTTCCAGGGGAAAAAAGAAGGAATCCAGGCTTCGGTGATGACTGACTGAAGTCCCTCAGCGAAGGAGCTGTAAGGCTGTATAATCCTCGGCCAAGCTATGGGACCTTTCTCCCCGGCCAAGCTGTAGAAGACGAAGCTTTCTACAGGAGCTCGTGGAATTATGTCCTGCATGAAAAGCATCTATGTGTGGACTGAACCCAAACTGGCTCCTATTCCCTCCAAAACCCAAAAAGGAGCGGGACCAGGGAATCTAACTATAACTGACAGGTGGCTTGCCATATGATTGCAGCCAAAGGAATCCACCTATCTGCAGAGTCCCTGAAACTTAGGACTACAACAAACATTCAATGCAAAGCAAACAAAATTGGAGCTCCTGGTACAGCTGTACCTGCACATTCAGCATTCTTTAATTAACATACTTCCAATTGCTTACTGTAAATTTCCTTCCTTCCTTTCACTTGCAATGCTTTATTGGTTTTCCATGGTTCCAAAAATATTTCAGATTTTTAATGCATTCAGGATATAATCGTAGTTGAAGTATATTTATGTGTTCCCCACTTTTTTCTCAATACTACGATCTGAAGCAGCTCCCAGCTTTTACAAAAATTACCCAGTCAAAAACACAAAAAGAAAATGCTAAAATTATTAATACAACACTAAAATAAATAAATGCATAAAACTGTTTAAATCAATCCACAAAAAACATGCAAAAGAACACATTTTACAAAAACAAGTTGTTAGGCTCTATGATCTGCATTTCCTATCACAGGAGCTGCGAAGGCAAAGGTGTGAATTGAATACACCTTAATTGTGGTTTCAAGCATCTGTTTGTCCTGCCTTTATTGCTTCACATCCTGAACCCGTAATTCAGATTCACTCTGTCACAGTCCTTTGCCGTATGTCACTTGCATCCCATTGGATAGCTCTTATGGGAACTGTCCAATGGAATGCTGCTAATGAGGCACTGAGAAGAGCAGCTGGGGCGCGCTACTACTGGCATGGAGTCAAGGCTGATGGAGCAAATTGATAAGAAAGAGCTGGCAATGGCCGAATGAGTGTTAAAAAGTAGAAGTCCTGTAATGCCACTGAAGGAGGACATTCATTGCCATCTCCTGTAACATAATTTTGGTTCAGTCAAGCTGTCTCCTCCTCTTAGGTTTATAATTCATAACCCAATAATAGGTCAACGAACATATTTTCCCTATGGCCAGTTTGGCCCTGGCCATATCAGAAATTAAAGAGGCATAAATTCCAGGGGGAAAATACTCATATCCAGTAATTAAATCTTTTGATACATCTTTTGGGATCTGCCACCTTGGAAATTAACTGTCTATTGCTTATCCACTAGGAAATGATAAAAATAGAAAGTTCTCTTCATCCCTCTTATTTAAAACTAGCGGTCCCCTGCCACACGTTGCTGTGGCCCAGTCTGGTGATATGGAAAAGAAAGTAATAAGAAAGTGTTGGTTTCTAATATATGTAATTTCTTTATGCTTGTGGGTAAACAGTATTTCTTGCTGTTTCTTTGTCAGTGTTGATGGGGAGATTGTCTGGTTTGCCTACTCTGGAACATATAATTGTCCTTCTTTAGGGGTCCCTTAAGGAGCCCCCGGTGGCGCAGTGGGTTAAAGCACTGAGCTGCTGAGCTTGTTGATCGAAAGGTCACAGGTTCGATTCCGGGGAGCGGCGTGAGCTTCCGCTGTCAGCCCTAGCTTCTGCCAACCTAGCAGTTCAAAAACATGCAAATGTGAGGAGATCAATAGGTACCGCTCCGGCGGGAAGGTAACGGCGCTCCATGCAGTCATGCCGGCCACATGACCTTGGAGGTGTCTACGGACAATGCTGGCTCTTCGGCTTAGAAATGGAGATGAGCACCACACCCCAGAGTCAGACATGACTGGACTTAATGTCAGGGGACTACCTTTACCTTTACCTTTAGGGGTCCCTTTCAAATCTATGATACTATATCTGTGTGTGTGAATCATATATATCTATAGCTGGATGGCTCTTTGCCAGAAGGGCTTTGATTACATTTTCTTGCCCTGGTGAAGGGAGTTGGGCTCTATGAGGGTTCTGTGTGGGAAGTTTGCCCCAAATTTGTTGTTGGTGGAGTTCAACATGCTCTTTGGTTGTAGGTGAACTATAAATCCCAGTAACTACAACTCCCAAATGTCAAAGTCTAGTTGGGCTCTATGAGGGTTCTGTGTGGGAAGTTTGCCCCAAATTTGTTGTTGGTGGAGTTCAACATGCTCTTTGGTTGTAGGTGAACTATAAATCCCAGTAACTACAACTCCCAAATGTCAAGGTCTATTTCCCCCAAACTCCATGTATGTTTATATTTGGGCATATGGAATATTCATGCCAAGTTTGGTCCAGATCCAGAAGGAACTAGCGGAAGTCATTTCGGAACCATTGGCAACCATCTTTGAGAGTTCTTGAGAACGGGAGAAGTTCCAGCAGATTGGAGGAGGGCCAATGTGGTCCCCATCTTCAAGAAGGGGAAAAAGGATGACCCAAACAACTACCGTCCGGTCAGCCTCACGTCGATACCGGGCAAGATTCTGGAAAAGATTGTTAAGGAAGCGGTCTGCAAACACTTAGAAACAAATGCAGTCATTGCTAATAGTCAACATGGATTTATAAAAAACAAGTCATGCCAGACTAATCTGATCTCTTTCTTCGATAGAGCTACAAGCTGGGTAGATGCGGGGAATGCCGTGGATGTAGCGTACCTGGATTTCAGTAAGGCCTTCGACAAGGTCCCCCATGACCTTCTGGCAAGGAAACTAGTCCAATGTGGGCTAGGCAAAACTACAGTGAGGTGGATCTGTAATTGGTTAAATGGACGAACCCAGAGAGTGCTCACCAATGCTTCCTCTTCATCTTGGAAAGAAGTGATGAGTGGAGTGCCGCAGGGTTCCGTCCTGGGCCCGGTCCTGTTCAACATCTTTATTAATGACTTAGATGAAGGGTTAGAAGGCAGGATCATCAAGTTTGCAGACGACACAAATTGGGAGGGATAGCCAATAGTCCAGAGGACAGGAGCAGAATTCAAAACGATCTTGACAGATTAGAGAGATGGGCCAAAACTAACAAAATGAAGTTCAACAGTGACAAATGCAAGATACTCCACTTTGGCAGAAAAAACAAAATGCAAAGATACAGAATGGGGGACAATGCCTGGCTCAAGAGCAGTACGTGTGAAAAAGATCTTGGAGTCCTCGTGGACAACAAGTTAAACATGAGCCAACAATGTGATGTGGCGGCAAAAAAAGCCAATGGGATTTTGGCCTGCATCAATAGGAGCATAGTGTCTAGATCTAGGGAAGTAATGCTACCCCTCTATTCTGCTTTGGTTAGACCACATCTGGAATATTGTGTCCAATTCTGGGCACCATAATTCAAGAGAGATATTGACAAGCTGGAATGTGTCCAGAGGAGGGCGACTAAAATGATCAAGGGTCTGGAGAACAAGCCCTATGAGGAGCGGCTTAAGGAGCTGGGCATGTTTAGCCTGAAGAAGAGAAGGCTGAGAGGAGATATGATAGCCATGTATAAATATGTGAGAGGAAGACACAGGGAGGAGGGAGCAAGCTTGTTTTCTGCTTCCTGGAGACTAGGACGCAGAACAATGGCTTCAAACTACAAGAGAGGAGATTCCATCTGAACATTAGGAAGAACTTCCTGACTGTGAGAGCCATTCAGCAGTGGAACTCTCTGCCCCGGAGTGTGGTGGAGGCTCCTTCTTTGGAAGCTTTTAAGCAGAGGCTGGATGGCCATTGTCAGGGGTGATTTGAATGCAATATTCCTGCTTCTTAGCAGGGGGTTGGACTGGATGGCCCATGAGGTCTCTTCCAACTCTTTGATTCTATGATTCTATGATTCTATTGTTTGAGTCCACAGTGTTCTCTGGATGTAGATGAACTACAACTCCCAAACTCAATGTCAATGCCCACCAAACCCTTCTAGTGTTTTCTGTTGGTCATGGGAGTTTTGTGTACCACATTTGGTTCAATTCCATCATTGCTCTTTGATTGTAAATAAACTATAAATCCCAGCAACTATAACTCCCTAATGACAAAAACAATTTTTCGAGTGGTGGTCACTCGTTGGTCTGATAGGTGTCTTGTGTTCAAGTTTGGTGTCAATTCGTTCAGTGGTTTTTGAGTTATGGCAATCCCACAAACGAACATTACATTTTTATTTATATAGAAAGAGAGAGAGAGAGATTGTTTTCATTCTGGAAGCATATTGAGCGTAGCTCTCTTTGAAAAAGGGACAACCCCAAGACTTTTACATGTGGCAGTGAGATCCCAGATTACTAAAAACCTAAAGTTTCATTAAAGAAGGCAAGATTCTAAGCCTCATGGTTGCAGTTTAATGAAGCAATGTCATCATTTAGGATAGGAATCATGCAACTCTTCAAATGTTGTTAGATTGAAATCCCCATCATCCTAACCCCATTGGCTGTGCTGGCTGGAGAATGGTATGACGGTACAGACTGAGCATCACTTATCTGGAATTTTGCTCCAAAATACTACAGAATCCAGATGGGTGGCGGAGATAGTAACTAGGGCCGGGCGGTTTTGTTTCGTTAATTCGTAATTCGTTAATAATTCGTTAATTTTTTCAATTACAAAACGATAACGAACCATTCTGGAGCAATTATTTAAAAAAACGAATTTTCAAAAACGTTTTGTAAATGCTTCGTATTTCGATATTGTATTCGTTTCGTTATTGTTTTGAGGTCGTTTCGTTATTATTTCCGCATGTCTGGGCCAGTTTTATGGTTTAATTAGTGAAAAAAAATTATAATATCACACCAACAGTCAACAACAGAGGGAGAGGGAAGCTTCAGAAGGTTTTGGAGGTTTTTTAGCGTATTTCGCGGTCGTGTCCGCCATTAACGAATCGATTCGTTATTGTTTCGGAAATCGATTCGTTAATTTTTTACCATTTACGAAATTTCGTAAATATCGAACTTTTTAAAAGGAAAATTTTGTAATTATTTTAAATATCGAAACAAAAAAAACCCCCAAATACAAATCAATTTTAGAAACAAATTTTTCCGTTGTTACCCAGGCCTAATAGTAACATAATTGCTTTCCTATTATTAAGCATACACTAGGGACCTCATTAGAAGGGCAAGGGTAAAGCAGGGAATAGCAGAGGGAACTGTCAGGCTCTGTTCTCTCCCATTGGGATCCATCTTCCCACATCATTCCCCCCTTCAGATTTACAGTATTTATTTATTTACAGTATTTATATACCGCTTTTCTCATCCCTAGGGGAACTCAAAGAGCCCCCGGTGGCGCAGTGGGTTAAAGTACTGAGCTCCTGAGCTTGTTGATCGAAAGGTCGCAGGTTCGATTCTGGGGAGCGGTGTGAGCTTCCGCTGTCAGCCCTAGCTTCTGCCAACCTAGCAGTTCAAAAACATGCAAATGTGAGTAGATCAATAGGTACCGCTCCGGCGGGAAGGTAACTGCGCTCCATGCAGTCATGCCGGCCACATGACCTTGGAGGTGTCTACGGACAACGCTGGCTCTTCGGCTTAGAAATGGAGATGAGCACCACACCCCAGAGTCAGACATGACTGGACTTAATGTCAGGGGACTACCTTTACCTTTACCTTTTAGGGAGACTCAAAGCAGTTTACACATAGCTGGCAAAATTCAATGTCTTACATTGGACACTGACGCGATGCCAATCCATAACAATTACAATAATAAAACCACAATTAAGCATAAATCATAATTAGACAGTACATAAAATATCATTAAAACAATAAATAATAAAAACAGTCTCGTCAGTCGTATTGTCATTCTAGTCCACGTCCTCTAAAACTCTACATACATCTACTGTCTGAAGGCCTGGTCCCAAAACCATGATTTTAATTTCTTTCTAAAAGCCAGGAGGGGGAAAGCAGATCTTACCTCATTTGGGAGTGTGTTCCATAGGCAAGGGGCCACCGCCGAGAAGGCCCTGTCTCTCGTCCCCACCAGACGCATTTGATGGGAGCGAAAGCAGGGCCTCCCCGAATGATCTTAGATTACGAGATGGGAAGTAAGGGTGGATGTGCTCGGACAAGTAAGCTGGGCCAGAATCGTATAGAGCTTTATAGGTCAAAACCAGCACTTTGAATTGGGCTCGGAGATGGACTGGCAGCCAGTAGAGCTGGCACAACAGGGAGGTGGTATGCTCCCTGTATGTCGCCCCAGTTAATAATCTGGCTGCCGCTCATTGGACTAGCTTAAGTTTCCGAACCATCTTCAAAGGCAGCCCCACGTAGAGCGTGTTGCAGTAATCTATTCGGGATGTAACCAGAGTGTGGACGACCATGGCCAGATCAGACTTCCCAAGGTACGGGCACATTTGGTGCATGAGTTTTAACTGTTCAAAAGCTCCCCTGGCCACCGCTGAGACCTGGGGTTCCAGGCTCAGTGATGAATCCAGGATCACTCCCAAGCTGCGAACCTGCATCTTCAGAGGGAGTGTAACCCCATCCAACACAGGCTGTAACCCTATGCCCTGTTCAGCCTTTCGACTGACCAGGAGGACCTCTGACTTGTCTGGATTCAGTTTCAATTTGCTAGCCTTCATCCAGTCCGACACAGCAGCCAATTACTGATTCAAGTTCTGAACAGCCTCCTTAGTAACAGGTGGGAAGGAGTGACAGATTTGGACGTCATCTGCATACAGATAACATCGTACTCCAAAACTCCGATGATCTCCCCCAGCGGCTTCATGTATATTTTAAATAACATCGGGGACAGTACTGAACCCTGAGGGACTCCACAAGATCAGTCTTTCTCCACTTTTGTTAGCTTTCTTCAATTAAGAGTCCTCCTCCAGGGGCACACTGGGTTCTGCTTCTGTCTGCAGCTGGAACAAAACCCCACGGAGTTCCACTGGAAGTTGCCCTGCGTCATGTAATGGGGTCCATGGGACTCAGTTATTATTATTATTATTATTATTATTATTATTATTATTATTTTATTTGTACCCCGCTAGCATCTCCCGAAGGACTCGATGCGGCTTACATAGGCCAAGGCCTCAAAACACAGTGCAACAATACAATACCTAAAGCAAATTAAAAACAGTTAAGCAAAATAAACAACAGCAATAACATCGAAACATCAAGACACTATAAGACTGGGCCAGGCCAGAGAAATGGGTACAAGATTAAAAGTGCTGATGTGGCAGGAGGTATGTAGGATTATAAAGTAAGTGCAGTGTGCGGTGTGCAGTGATCTTGGTTCTACTAAAGTGTTTCTAGGACTTGGTATTGGGGGTTCCTAATCTGAAACGGCACATCGGAACAGCCAGGTCTTCAAGTTCTTTCTGAAGACTGCCAGCGAAGGGGCCTGTCTAAGATCTTTTGGGAGGGCATTCCAGAGACGGGGGGCCACCACAGAAAAGGCCCTGTCTTGAGTCCCCACCAAGCGCGCTTGCGACGCGGGCGGGATCACAAGCTGGGCATCTCCAGATGACCGGAGTGAATGTGTGGGTTCGTAAATGGAGATGCGGTCATGCAGGTAGGGTGGTCCCAGACCATTCAGGGCTTTGTAGGTAAGCACCTGCACCTTAAATTGGGCTCGGAAAATAAACGGCAGCCAGTGGAGCTCTTTAAACAGGAGGGTTGACCTCTCTCTGTAATGAGCCCCGGTTAACATCCTGGCTGCTGCCCGTTGGACCAGTTGGAATTTCAGTTGTGGCAGCGGAGAGAAGACGCTCCTCTCTCTGAATCTGATGAGTTCAACAATCATCTATAGGCTATGTATATATAATGTACGTATATTAAAATACAGACATTTCAATATCAACAAAAAATTGTAATATCCAAAACTTTTCTAGTCCTAAGCACTCCAGATAAGGGATCCGCCTGTATTAAACTGAGAATTGTCCACACACACAATTAGGCTTTTTAATCTAAACTGGTCAGAATATTAAGATTTGCTTCCTTTAAAGATATGGGGAACACATTACTATTTTTCTCTTTTCTGCCTCATCTAAGAATACACACTCATGCACACTCATATATGTTCTCTGTTCTGTATCAGCAACTTTGCATTTGCAAATCAGCAGAGAAAAGGCTGTGAAATTCAGATTACTGGTGTATTTTTGCTTCATTTATGACCACCTGCTTTTATCAATCTCAAGCGAGTTGATTTCATTGCCATATGACTGGCTGGAAGAGAGAGAAAAATGCTCACTTACATAAGAAAACTAAATGGGCATCAACTTAGATCCAGCAGTAATCACTGCCAGATTGAAAGGAAAGGATTCCCTGCCCAAAAATAACAAGTCAGTTTGTTTCAAGGACACATGGTTATCTAATGAGTCAATCAGTATCATTTACCTCTCATGAATTGAATTTAAATCTTAATTGGGTCATGAGCAAGAGCATTTGATCATAGTAACTTGCAGCTGGAAGAAGAATGTTTCACAAATAATGTACCATGCAAAGTGAGAAGTGCCTTTATTTCTTTATTTTAATTCCAGATGGCACATTTGACATAAATACTATGTAAAACTGTAGAGAGCTGGGAGTAGGAAATTAAGACCTGAAGTTCCTTTATGTTAGGAAGAGGTTTTTCTTCAGTTCTGTTAGAAAAATATGGCTCAATCAAGTATGCTTTTTATACCCCTTTCTCCCATCTGCTATTAGAATGATGGCAATTTTAGACAATAGGACTTTCCTGCGTGGTTCGACTGTATTTATTCTCCCTTTCAAGATTTCCCCATTTGCTCTACCACCAGTTATAATATATGACTATCATCAATACATCTATCTAAACAACCTTTACATGTAACCCCAGGAACTCCTAGGTGTCTGAGATTTATTTATTTATTTATTTCGGGCACTTCTACCCCGCCCTTCTCAACCCCCTAGGGGGAACTCAGGGCGGCTTACAACCGGCACAATTCGGTGCCAACAATTCATCAGATAAAATACATGACAGCAATAACCACAATAATTAAAACATTCAATTAATACAATAACAACTAAAACGCCAATCTAGTGGCCAACGTTCACCGAGTTCTAAAATCCGTAAGTCCATTCAGCATTTCCATAGTCATTTCCAAATTCTGGTCGTCATTACCTTGTCAGTCTGCCAGATTACCCAAAAGACTGGTCCCATATCCATGTTTTCAGCTTCCTTCTGAAGGAGAGGAGGGATGTTGATGACCTAATTTCCCCGGGGAGTGAATTCCACGGGCGAGGGGCCATCACTGAGAAGGCCCTGTCCCTCGTCCCCACCAACTTGTGATAGAGGCGGGGCTGAGAGCAGTGCCTCCCCAGAAGATCTTAAACTCCGAGGTGGGACATAGAAAGAGATACGTTCGGACAGGTACACTGAGCCGGAGCCGTATAGAGATCACACAAAGACTCCTCCCCTCACTTAATCTTTTTTCTTCCTGCCTGAGTACTTGAAACTTTCTTCATTTCAGGCACTTCTACACAGACATTGTGAATTATCTTCGAACCAGTTTGGAAGGAACTGGTTTTGTTCAATGGGAAATCGGATTGCCATGCCTGGAACCAATTTAAGGCCAAGAAGGAAATTGGGTTCAAACTGCTTTGCACTCAGTTTTTTCCCCATTTCTGGAAGACATGTGAATCAGTGCACAGAGGCATAGAGGGTTTTTTTGGTCATGTCAGGAGCGACTTGAGAAACTGCAAGTCGCTTCTGGTGTGAGAGAATTGGCCGTCTGCAAGGACGTTGCCCAGGGGTCACCCGGATGATCTGATGTTTTATCATCCTTGTGAGGGGCTTCTCTCATGTCCCCGCATGAGGAGCTGGAGCTGGTAGAGGGAGCTCATCCGCCTCTCCCCGGATTCGAACCTGTGACCTGTCAATCTTCGGGCCTGCTGACACAGGGGTTTAACCCACTGTGCCACTGGGGGCATAGAGGTGAACAAATTTATTTATTTATTTATTTACAGCTTTTATATTCCACCCTTCTCACCCTGCAGGGGACTCAGGGCCGATTACAGTGTACACATATATGGCAAACATTCAATGCCAATTTTTGACATACAACATATACAGACATAGACAGAGGTTATTTAACTTTTTCTGGCCGCCAGGGGAGCTGTCGCTTTTATCATCCATCTGCGACACTGATGAAGTACTTCTGCATTCCCCGCATGCTTTTTGCTGGAGTGCTTTGCTGGAGTCTTTTTTATGGCCTCATAAACTAGTTAATTTAGCCTCCCCACACTTCAAGGTGGTATCTAATTTTCCTACTTGACAGTTGCAACTGTCTTTCGGGTTGCAAAGGTCGACAACAGGCTACGCAATTGGTTGGAAACCCACTCCAACCCGGGCTGGCTTCGAACTCATGACCTTTTGGTCAGAGTGATCTTAATGCAGCTGACACTCAGCCAGCTGTGCCACAATCCCGGTGCGAGGGGAAAGTGTGGGGTTAATCACTTACTCCTCCAATGGGTTCTATTAGCCACCTCCTGCCCAGCCAAGCCCTTCCAGTATTTTTTTGTAGCCACTGTTGTGGATTTTTTACTGCATTACAACAGGGGTGGATGTCTACAATGCACTCTGCATTTTGCACAGCAGATTTCACCCTGGATCTGGGATACTGTTGCCTGCTGTTGCACATTTTATGGCTGAACTCAGATTTTCCTGAGACTTTTTTCAATGTGTTATATACTCTTAGAAGCGCACACTGCATCACACGTTGCACTTTTAGGCCACCACAGCCTCAAATCAACTTCAAACTGCATTGTATAGTCAGTTTAGAAAGGTTCTTAGTCAGGATTTAGTACTTCGTATATATATGTTTTGAATATCAATTTCAAAGAAATTAGAGATCCCTCTGGATTAAGCTACATCTGTGCTTCTCTGTTCGGGTTACCATCTACTTCAGTGGTTCTCAACCTTCCTAATGCTGTGACCCCTTAATACAGTTCCTCATGTTGTGGTGACCCCCAATCACAAAATTATTTGCATTGTTACTTCATAATTGTAATCTTACTCCAATTAAGAATCATAATGTAAATATCTGATATGCAGGATGTAATTTCATTCACTGGACCAAATTCAGCACAAATATCCAATACGCCCAAATTTGGATACCGATGAGGTGGGGAGGGATTGATTTTGTCATCTGGGAGTTGTAGTTGATGGGATGCATAGTTCACCTACAATCAAAGAGCATTCTGAACTCCACCAATGATAGAATTGAAGCAAACCTGGCACACAGAGCTCCCATGACCGACAGAAAATACTGGAAGGGTTTGTTGGGCATTGACCCTGAGTTTTGGAGTTGTAGTTCACTTACATCCAGAGAGCACTGTGGACTCAAACAATGATGGATCTGGACCAAACTTGGCACAAATACACAATATGCCCAAATGTGAACACTGGTAGAGTTTGGGGAAAATAGAATCTTGACATTTGGGAGTTGTAGTTGCTGGGATTTGTAGTTCACCTACAATCAAAGAGCATTCTGAACCCCACCAATGATAGAATTGGGCCAAACTTCCCACACAGGAGCCCCATGACCAACAGAAAATACAGTGTTTTCTGATGGTCTCTGGCGACCCCTCTGACATCCCCTCGTGACCCCCCCAGGGGTCCTGACCCCCAGGTTGAGAAACACTGATCTACTTGATGGCAACATAATACGATCCTTTCCATGGAACAGAAAGGCTGCCCATAAAAGTTTTTTAAAAATACTAGATGGTTGACAATCCTAACCAAATCTACTGGTGCTTTTTAATAGAAAATACTGCAATGCATTGTGGAATTTGTATCATGCAGTGAAAATTAGGAAGAACTTCCTGACTGTGAGAGCCGTTCAGCAGTGGAACTCTCTGCCCCGGAGTGTGGTAGAGGCTCCTTCTTTGGAAGCTTTTAAACAGAGGCTGGATGGCCATCTGTCAGGGGTGCTTTGAATGCAATATTCCTGCTTCTTGGCAGGGGGTTGGACTGGATGGCCCATGAGGTCTCTTCCAACTCTATGATTCTATGATTCTATTATTTGTTTTCATTAGTTTCAACATGGATACAACCCTTATCTTTGGCAACAAAGATTCAAAAATAGTGATGTGGTGAATCTACTCTGGGGTTTTAGCCTTAACATTAAATTAGTTATCCAAAGTACTGAACCTATTTGAAAGATAACATTTAATGCTTTGCACAACTCGTTTAAAGTGTGAATTGAAACCTAGAGGGGAATCACCGTACCAGTGACATGGAGGTTGGTTCACTAAAGAACATTTTATATTGATCATATAAACAAATATGCCAATATAAATTATTTCAGCAATATCTGATTGGTCAATTAAAACAATTAAAGTAGCCACCTTTAATCCCATTCCAGGGGAGTGGTGCAAAATATTTTTTTGTATAATTTTTATTGAAGTTTTTGCCTTGGAGATACATCAAAAGGGTGTTAATCATTGGCATATCTATTATTATAATAAAAGAGAGGATGAGGGTATGATGGATATGGGAGGCGAGTATCTGCCGCGAAAGGAATAAAATAAATAAATAAATAAATGAGGGGGAGAGAGGGGGTTGTGTGGGGATTGGAAAGTGAGACGTGGAGTGTTAGTACTCTTATTTACTAATTATGTCCCTTATAGCATTGTTAGTGTTGATTTTGTCTTCTACTAAAGCTGTCTTCTTATCTCGACTCTTCTATATCTATAGTTAGTTGATTCCTAGGTATCTCTTGATTGGAGACCAGTCAGTCTTGCTTACCCCGGTCATCTGCTTAGATCTCATATGCTGTATCAATAAGTCCATGTTCATTATATCCATTAATTTTAATTTCCAATCTTCTACCGTTGGTATTTCTTTATTTTTCCACTTTCTGGCCAATACCAGTCTTGCCGCGGTTGCTATATGGAAAAAGAAGTGGTGCAAAATAATTAAACAGATTTATAGTTTTGCATTAAAAAAAAACCTCTCCCAGAATTGAAAGAGAGCTATGCTTTTACAAACTGAACAAAATCTGGCTACCAGTATTAAAAAACTCTAAAATTACAACAGCAAAACAACAGAGAGGAAACAACCAGGCACAGATTAACACCTCCCAGCAAGAGATTTTCCCAGGCTCAGGCAGGCCTTCAAATGCTAATGAAGGTGATCAGCTGAAACATTCACACCTAACTGCAGCAGGGAAGAGCTCCTTGCCCCACCCCAGCCATTCCACAGATATATAAACCCATTGTCCTAATTCCAACAGACCTCACTACCTCTGAGGATGCTTGCCATAGATGCAGGCGAAACGTCAGGAGAAATGCCTCTAGAACATGGCTCTATAGCCCGAAAAAACCCACAAGAACCTAGTGATTCCAACCATGAAAGCCTTCGACAATACATTAAACTGAGTACTGCTTGGAAATAGAAATGGTTTAGATTTCAAGTTGTTATTTTGTACTTTGGAATACCTGTATTTGCATATATGTACATAATGAGATATCTTGAAGATGGGACCCAAGTTTAAACCCAAATTCATTTCTGTTTCATATACACCATATGCTCATAGTATGGCAATAATTTTATACAATATTTTTGAATGATGTTGTGCATGAAATGAAGTTTGAGTACATTAAGTCAACAGAATGCAAAAGTGACAATATGTCAGCCTCTCACATGGATAATTTGGATTTTGGAGAATTTCAGATTTTGAAATTTCAAATAAGGTATGTGCAACCAGTAGTACTGAAAAGGAAGTCGTGATAAAATATCTACGAGGAGCTGATAAACCTTTCAGTACTACTTACAGTGCTATTGATTTGACTCAGATCATTTCTAATGAATTCAACAATCACTGTCTTCTCCAATGACCTTAGTGACATCCTGTTAAAAGATTATCCCATTTATCAATTTTGTTGATCAAGATCAAAACTTGTAAATGTCCATTTAGTATTACTAAATCATTTCTTTGATTTATGAAAACCATGTTTCCATATCAGTCCCCTACACACCTTTAATTGCAAGGAAACCTGCTTGGAGCCTGTGAATGTCTAGTTGCTATCCTCTCCCCCCATATCCTCCACTTTAACCATAAATCAAATGATCCAATGGACAAAACAAGAGGATGCTAAAGTGCTCAATGTGGGGCTACAGCCAAACTAATTAATTTTTCATTCAGGTCTGATGAATTAGAGACCAATCAATTGAGGATTATGTTTACAGGGTTGTAGGAGGAGAGAAGAACTGGTCTTTTGTTGTCTGGCCTGTCCAGAACACTCAGTTAATTCATCCCAGGGGAGAAGATCATAACAGATATGTACAAGGGTCTTGTAAGTAGCTTTCTTTTAATTACTGAACCAATAATCAACACTATGTTGGCTTCTTTAAGTTAGCATGAAAGCCAATCTGCACCTCCTTCCTTAATATTTTTGGAAATTATTAATGCGTAGCTACAGTATTTTAATGCTTAATATCACACTAAATAATATGGGATTTATTTTTAATACAATCTCTGGTAGTTCTAACTTAAGGTCTTTAATATAATCAATTAGCTGAATTGTTTGAAAATATAATGTGTATTTGTTATTTATATGTATATTCCACTCATGTGGAGGTTTCTTTATTAAGAAGGGATCTATTAAGAAGGGATCTACTGTATAAAAGCAAGTCATACCCACAACGTTGATACCATTTCATGGATTCGTGGCATGTTGTACTGCACCATTTTGGTGGAACCTATTGTGTAGGAGCCGTTTGTGTAGGTTAACCTATTGTGTAGGTTGCAACCGGGTTGCAGCTAAACATCAAAAAAACCAAGATTATGGCAACAAGAATGATTGACAACTGGAAAATAGAGGGAGAAAATGTGGAGGCCGTAACAGACTTTGTATTTCTAGGCGCAAAGATTACTGCAGATGCAGACTGTTGCCAGGAAATCAGAAGACGCTTACTTCTTGGGAGGAGAGCAATGTCCAGTCTTGATAAAATAGTAAAGAGTAGAGACATCAGACTGGCAACAAAGATCCGCCTAGTCAAACCCATTGTATTCCCTGTAGTAACCTACGGATGTGAGAGCTGGACCTTAGGGAAGGCTAGCGAAGGAGATTAGATGCTTTTGAACTGTGGTGCTGGAGGAAAGTTCAGAGAGTGCCTTGGACTGCGAGAAGATCCAACCAGTCCATCCCCCAGGAAATAAAGCCCGACTGCTCATTGGAGGGAAGGATACTAGAGACAAAGTTGAAGTACTTTGGCCACATCATGAGGAGACAGGAAAGCCTAGAGAAGACAATTATGCTGGGGAAAGTGGAAGGCAAAAGGAAGAGGGGCCGACCAAGGGCAAGATGGATGGATGGCATCCTTGAAGTGACTGGACTGACCTTGAAGGAGCTGGGGGTGGTGACGGCCGACAGGCAGCTCTGGCGTGGGCTGGTCCATGAGGTCACGAAGAGTCGGAGACGACTGAATGAATGAACAACAACAACAAAATTGTGTAGGAGAATAGTAATAATAATAATAATAATAATAACACTTTATTTGTACCCCGCTATCATCTCCCCAAGGGACTTGGTGCGGCTTACATGAGGCCGAGCCCAAACACAACAATACAAGCAATAATAACAACAATACAAGCAATTAAAAAAAACATAGACAATAAAATATACAACATTATCAATAAGACAACACACAATTAAAAACAGTGGGAAGACCAAATGTAGAGTTAAATTGGAAATAATGCTGGGACATGGATGAAAAGGTGATAGTGGTGATTGTGGAAGGGCATACGAGCAGACCTAAAGAAATGTAAAGTGCTTTGAAGGACAAAGTGCTATGGGATCATTTTTCTGGGAAGGCACACTGGAACAGCCACGTCTTCAAGTTCCTCCTGAAGACTGCCAGAGTTGGGGCTTGTCTGATGTCTTTAGGGAGTGAGTTCCAGAGTCGAGGGGCCACCACCGAAAAGGCCCTCTCTCTCGTCCCCACCAATCGCGCCTGCGATGCTGGTGGGATCGAGAGCAGGGCCTCTGCGGATGATCGAAGGGATCCCGTGGGTTCGTATACAGAGATGCAGTCACGCAGGTAGGCGGGTCCCAAACCGTTCAGGGCTTTGTAGGTAAGAACCTGCACCTTCAATTGGGACAGGTAGATGAATGGCAGCCAGTGGAGCTCCTTGAACAGGAAGGATGACCGCTCCCTGTAAGGAGCCCCAGTTAACAACCTGGCTGCTGCCCGTTGGATCATCTGAAATTTTCAGGCCGTTTTCAAGGGCAGACCCACATAGAGAGCATTGCAGTAATCCAGTCTAGAGGTGATTAAGGCATGGGCCACTTTGGCCAGAATCATCTGTTTCTAGTTTCTAGTTGGGCTGTTGGCTGTTGTATCATTAACAACTTTTGCTGTCTGTATGTTTTACAGAAAATTATAGAACTCATTCCTATTGATATAGGGAAATAGGAAGCATTAATACAATGCTAGTTGAAATTCGGAATGGAAATTAAATGTTCATATCTTCAAAGAAATTAGTACTATACAGTATGATTTCCAAATCCAGTGAGGATTCTTCCAAGATCTCCCATGGATACTGAAATCACACACAACAGCAAACCCTATATTTTGACTATACCTGGACCAGAAATATAGCATACAGTTGGACCCAAAGAAGCCCAGAGATACTTCAGGGGAGGGGATATGTTTTGCTATATGGGTAAGTGAAATCATGCACGAATAAGAAAGGCATGCTCTATTACCATTTCCAGTATACACCATGTCCTTCAGCTCTCCGCTGAGGGCAGTCACTCTCCATCTGAGACTTCTAAGGTTGCAAATGCTTAGCATATAGTCAATACTGCTCTTCTGACCAAATGACCTTAGCATGTAGTCAATACCTCTGTTTTGACCATATGACCAAACTTGGTTTAGCATATGGTCAATACTTCTGTCTTTATCAAATGACCAGTCACCTTCATTTTCACATAGCTTGGTCGACCCAGGGACTTCATATTGCATGCCAGTCTGCTCCTGAACCACCATAGTGTTCATGATTGCTCAAGGGTGACAAAATATGAGCTTTCTGCTTCAGACTGGGTTTGGCAAATCTGGCATTTTTCCACACTATTTTTAAAGCTTCTTTCCCTCCCATTTATACAGAATTTAGCATTTTGTAAAGTTCTTATCAGAAAATGAATCAAATTCTCAGTTATCTCTACTTAGGTCCTTGGGTCCCTGATGCACTTAGCATGCCCTTTTTATCTATGTACATTTTTTCAATAAAATTGAGCCATTTTTTCCCTTGAAGAGTAGTCTGTTTAAATTTTGAGAAGGGAGTGCATTTGGGGTCAAAGATAAAATGGGGAATGGGGAAAACTCTGAATCTACTCCCTGTGGCAGATGGACATATTCATCACCCAGCCATCCCAAAGCTCTTGGAAAAATGCTATTTTGCTTTTCCGGGGGAGCTGATTTTTCCCAGAAATTGTTGTAGTACAGCGTGATAGTAACGTTACTACTACTGGTAGAAGGGAGAAGAGGGCTGCGCAGGTGTTGGAGGAGGAACAGCAGCGAAAGCGAATTAGAGATATCTTCATGGCCCCAACTGATTCTGAATCCTTCGAAGATTTCTCAGACTGCGAAATGGGTGAAGGAGAGGAAAGCAGGGGAATCAAGCAGGCTACTCGTGAACAAGAATCTAATGAGGAGATTCAAAGGAAGCGTATCCGTGATATACTTAGCGCTCCAACAGAGGATGAAGAGGATGAAGACTTTATGGGTTTTGAAAGGAGTGATGGGTCTGAGAGTGACATAGGGGAGGAGAATGATCTTGACTGGACCCGTGTACAGGAGATTAGGAATATCTGTACTACCCTACCTCTAGTGATAACTTTGAGGGGTTTACAGAAGAGTGGCAATCTGGGAACACTTGGCAAGATCTATGTCTTGACAGACGCTGGCAACGGTGGAGAGATGGGAGGCTGGGTTCAGCTGCAGGGAATGGGGCAGCTGAGAGTGATGATGAAAGAGTGGGGAGCAGCTCATCTTCTGATGAGGAACTTTAGGATATAAGTTGGTTGGGTTTCAATGGGTCTTTGCAGAAGCCAAAGTGTCTTTTCGGGTGTGAATCTTTGTTCCTGCCATTATTCTTGAGCTTGAGTCCTTGGACTACAGATTTCCGTGTTTCTGTGATTCCTTCTTGAAACTCCGTAAGTGACGACTTCTACTCTCCCGTTTTGACTCGGGACCGTATTTGATGACGACTACACTTTTGGACTATTTCATCTTGTTTGAAACGTGCTTAGACTACGGACTGCCTTTGGACACTGTTTTTGCTTCAACCCAACTTGTTTTTGTACGTTCTTTGGACACTGTGAATTTCAAGCGGATTGCTACATGTTTCTGTTATACCGGATTATATGCTAGGAGAATCCGGATTATATTTAAGTTGCTTTTTTTCACTTTGCATTTGCTACAAACTCTTAGTTCATGCTTAAGACACTGAAGTAAGTGTCTTTAAGCCTTTTTTGTGTATAATAAATCTGTGTTTGGATCTTTTACACTGTGTTTGGCGTTATTGAGGCTTCTGGGTCTTGACAGAAATATTATCAGAATGATACTCCTTCCCCACACCATTCTTTCTGCTTCCCATAATCCGTTTCCACTTCGCAGCCCTCCCATGGTACAATGAAGGCAGGAAAGTAAGTCATGTCACCCCTCATCAGAATGTAACTATCACTTTAAAAGTGTGGCTATTTTGTGTCTTCAAGTCATTTCTGATTTAAAACAACCAAACAAGGGAGGGGAGGATCTGGGTGATGAGAAAAAGAGTCTGAGGTAGGTGAGGTGAAAGAGTTCGTGGCTCAGGAAGACATTGCTGCTGCTTTTTTGGCAGCTCCAAACTTTAATTTCCCTGCATTTCTCAGGAGGAGGAAAGAGGAGGAGGTAGAAAGCAGCATGGTGTCATGGAGCTCCTCACTACCAAGGGCTCTATGGAGCACAGTTTGAGAACCCATGGAAGCCAGGTTGCTAACAGGCATGGCTCTCAGGGAGCATACAACTCTGATGTTACTCTGATGTTACATCAGCTCCACTGGCTGCTGTTTTGCTACTGGGCACAAGTGCTGGCTTTGGTCTATAAAGCCCTAAACAGTTCTGTCCCAACTTACCTGTCTGAACGCATCTCCCCTTATGAACCATCAAAGACTTTAAGATTGTCTGAGGGAGCCCTGCTCTCAGTCCCGCCTTTGTCACAAGGATGTCTGGCGGGGACGAGAGACAGGGCCTTTTCAGCGGTGACCCCTCAGCTATGGAACATCCTCCCCAAGGATATCAGATCAGCTTCTTCCCTTCTAACATTAAAAAAACTCAAGACATGGCTTTTTGAACAAGCGTTTGCAAATACAGAGTAGCTGACATAGGAAAATGGAACAACTCTATGATGGAACTGGACAATGATTTTAATAAGGATTCATTAATGACTAATGTTTTATTGCTATTGTTATTATTTTACTTATATCAATGTTTTACAATTTAGCTTGTAAATCGCCTAGAGCATCTCGGATGGAGGGCGATTAATAAGTAATTAAATATGATATGATATGATAAATTGTGCTTGCACTTTTGTGGCATTGAATTTTGCCCTGTAAACCACCTCGAGTCGCCTGAGGGCTGAGAGGGGCAGTATACATATTTGTTGTTCATTCATTTAGTCATTGCCGACTCTTCGTGACCTCATGGACCAGCCCACACCAGAGCTCCCTGTCGGCCATCACCACCCCCAGCTCCTTCAACGTCAATTCAGTCACTTCAAGGATCCCATCCATCCATCTTGCTCTTGGCTGGCCCCTCTTCCTTTTTCCTTCCATTTTCCCCAGCATCATTGTCTTCTCTAAGCTTTCCTTTCTTCTCATGATGTGGCCAAAGTTCTTCATCTTTGCCGCTATCCTTCCCTCCAGTGAGGACTCGGGCTTTATTTCCTGAAGTATGGACTGGTAGGATCTTCTCGCAGTCCAAGGCACTCTCAGAACTTTCCTCCAATACCACAGTTCAAAAGCATCCATCTTCCATCGCTCAGCTTTCCCTATGGTCCAGCTCTCACATCCGTAGGTGACTACTGGGAATACCATTGCTTTAACTATGCAGATCTTGGTTGCCAGTGTGATGTCTCTACGCTTTACTATTTTATCGAGATTGGACATTGCTCTCCTCCCAAGAAGTTAGTGTCCCCTGATTTCCTGGCTGCAGTCTGCATCTGCAATAATCTTTGCACCTAGAAATACAAAGTCTGTCATGTGCCTCCACATTTTCTCCCTCTATTTCCCAGTTGTCAATCAATCTTGTTGCCATAAGCTTGGTGTCTCTGATGTTTAGCTGCAACCCAGCTTTTGCGCTTTCTTTTTTCACCTTGATTAGAAGGCTCCTCAGCTCCTCCTCACTTTCAGCCATCAAAGTGGTGTCATCTGCATATCTAAGGTTGTTAATGTTTCTTCCAGCAATTTTCACCCCAGCCTTGCATTTGTCAGGCCCTGCACATTGCATGATGTGTTCTGCATACAAGTTGAATAGGTTGGGTGAGAGTATACAAACTGCCGTACGCCTTTCCCAATCTTGAACCAGTCTGTTGTTCCATGGTCAGTTCTTACTGTTGCTACTTGATCCTTATACAGATTCCTCAGGAGAGAGACAAGGTGATTTGGTATGCCCATACCACCAAGAACTTGCCACAATTTATTATGATCTACACATTCAAAGGCTTTAGAATAGTCAATAAAACATATACAGTAAATAAATAAATAAATAAATAAATAAATAAATAAACCCCTGCTCTATAACAACTGGTCATTTAAGGAGAAGACATCAGTAGGTGTGTCAGAAAATATTGTGGAACAAGATATCTTTTTTAAAAGTGGTGTTTAAAGTAAATATTTGTTGACCTCACACTGCCTATTTCTATCATTAAGCAAAACTGGAGAATGTATGGCTCAGTGTTTTTCAAAGAGCAGCAATTGAGTCCAGTATTTTGCAGTAAAGTGCACCAGTTATTTATATGAAAAGGAGATGCAAATGCATGCCAATATGTAACAAAACACAAATAGAGGAAATTGCAAAGGATAGATAGATATCTTCTTCATTCCTTTGCTCTCTGCAAAAAAAGAGGGAGGTGTATTCCTCAAGCCAATTTTAAAAGAGGTCTGCATCTCTGTGGCAATGGTTGTGTTGCTAAGAACTGAATTTATTGTGACTGACACCTTAAAATAATTTGATGGATAGCCTCACAAGCTACAAGCAGTTAGCTTCGCTAAAATGCTCCCCCCATTATTCCTTCTCTTTAAAATCTGTTTTTGTTTGGTGCGAGGAGCCAGACCTAGGATAATTGCTCTGGGGATTAAAATAAATATTTTACCTCACAAGTTGGATGGTGATGGTTCAGAGCACTGTTATATAAGGAATAGTGAAACTGGATTAGAGAACTGCTTTAGACATTTAATTTAGTTCCCATGTACAGCACTGCCACACAGTTTGAGCAGGATTAATTGGCGTGATTTCTATTACAACCTTGTTCTGAGCTAGATAACCACCTGGTTACTCTTGAAACCCATTATACCAGGTGTTCAACTGCTTTCTAGTACATATACCAGGTGTTATATGTACATACAGAGAGAGGGAGACAGAGAAAAAGATGACAGCCACGTCCCAGGTGTCCATGTCAACAGCACCAGTGTCCACCAGCTAGGGCTGGGCAACCACGGAAAAATTTGTTTCTAAACTCGATTCATTTTTAGGGGGGTTTTGCGTTTCGTTTTTTAAAAGAATTCCGAAATTTTTCTTTAAAAAAGTTCGATATTTACAAAATTTCGGAAATTATGAAACAATTTCGAAACAATAACAAATCGATTCGTTAATGGCGGACGCGATTGCGCAATACGCTAGAAAACCCTCCAAATGGGACAGGGGGAACTTCTGAAGCTTCCCTCTCCCTCTGTTGTTGACTGTTGGTGCGATAATTTATTTTTTTATCACTGATAAAACAAACAACAACTATAAAACTTGCACCAGACATACGGAAATAATAACGAAATAATAACGAAACAATTTCAAAACAATTACAAAACAATTACGAAATAAATTTTAAAAATTCGTGTCGATTTTTAGTTGCTCCTGAATGGTTCAATATCGGATCGTAAGCCACTTTAAATACGAATTATTAACGAATTACAAAATTAATGAACGAAACCGCCAAGGCCTACCACCAGCCATAGTTTGCTGGAAGAATGCTCCAAATATTAGGCCTGGGTAACAACGGAAAAAATTGTTTCTAAAATCGATTCGTTTTTTGGGGGTTTTTGCATTTCGATTTTTAAAAGAATTCCGAAAATTTTCTTTTAAAAAGTTCGATATTTACGAAATTTCGTAAATTACAAAACAATACGAAACAATTACGAATCGATTCGTTAATGGCGGACGCGACCGCGCAATACGCTAAAAAACCTCCAAATGGGACAGGGGGAACTTCTGAAGCTTCCCTCTCCCTCTGTTGTTGACTGTTGGTGTGATATTTATAATTTTTTTCACTGATTAAACAAACAACAACTATAAAACTTGCCCCAGACATCCAGAAATAATAAGGAAACGATTTCAAAACGATAACGAAACGAATACAAAATGAATCCGAAACAATTACGAAACGAATTTAAAAATTCGTTTCGTTTTTTAGTTGCTCCTGAATGGTTCGTTATCGCTTCGTTATTAAAAAAATAACGAATTTTTAACGAATTACAAAATTACGAAACAAAACCGCCCAGCCCTACCAAATATCATTAATAAACAGACCGGCACATTGATGTTGACCATGACAGCTCCCTGTTTCATTTCACAAACAGTAAAGCTGTAGTATCTTTCATTCTAGACGCTCCTGTGATAGGCAAGAGTAATTTATTTACTTTCAGGTTCTATTTCAAAGATGGTCAACTTCCCCAAGCACCCTTTGATTCTTCTTATGTCACCCTCTATTAAGAAGTTGTGAGCAAGGAATGTGTTATTAGGGAGTAAGAAAGGAAATGTTGTGTGAGAGAATGCCAAATAAACTAGGAAGGCAAAATGACAGGGATTGTGGCGCAGCTGGCTGAGTGTCAGCTGCATTAAGATCACTCTGACCAAAAGGTCATGAGTTCGAAGTCAGCCCGGGTGAGAGTGGGTTTCCAACCAATTGTGTGTAGCCTGTTGTCGACCTTTGCAACCCGAAAGACAGTTGTATCTGTCAAGTAGGAAAATTAGGTACCACCTTAAAGTGTGGGGAGGCAAAATTAACTGATTTATGAGGCCATAAAGAAGACTCCAGCAAAGCATTCCAGTGGGGAAGCATGTGGGGAATGCGGAAGTGCTTCATCAGCGTCGCAGAGGACGATGAAAGCGACAGCTCCCCTGGCGGCCAGAAAAAGTTAAATAGCCTCTGTGTATGTCTGTATATGTTTGTATGTCAAAAATTGGCATTGAATGTTTGCCATATATGTGTACACTGAAATCCGCCCTGAGTCCCCTGCGGGGTGAGAAGGGCGGAATATAAAAGCTGTAAATAAATAAATAAATAAATAAATAATGACATGGAATGATCAACAAAGAAGATATAAATATTGCTAGGAAGAAGGCAACAGCCCCTAAGCATGCAGACTACGCTTGTGCATTTTGTATTAACCTCAATCAATTTCTGCTGGCCAAATCCTGGTAGACCCCCATATCTGTTTTCACGTGCCTCCCAAAATTGGGCATGCAGCCAGATGGTGCTGTTGAATGGCAGGTCTGTAAATGGAAAAATAGCTGTCATCCAGGATTTAATTATGGGTGAGCATGCAGATATGGGGTGTATAACAGAGATCTGGTTGAATGAGGCTGGATGAGTCAATCTTACTCAGCTTTGCCCACCAGGCTATCTGTGCAGCACCAGCCAAGAGTTAGAGGGCAGGGAGGCAGAGTCACAGTGTGGTATAAGGATTCCATCTCCCTGAACAGGTGTTCCATTCCACAGTCTACCATATTTGTGTGTGCCCACTTGAGGTTGGGTGACTGGGACAGAATAGGGATTTTGCTAGTGTACCAACCACCCCGCTGCTGCACTACAGTCTCCTTGCCTGGACTAGCCAGGGTGATCTCAGACCTGGCATTGGAGTTCCAATGTCTTGTAGTGCTGAGGGAATTCAATGTCCATGTGGAGACCACCTGTCAGGAGTGGCACAGGACTTCATGGCCACCATGGCAACCATGGGGCTGTCCGAACTGGTATCTGGCCGTGCCCACAGAACTGGGCACACACTAGACTTGGACTTCTGCCAGGGATGGAAGGAAGGTGGGGGTGTGGAAAATCTGACCATTGCTCTGTTGCCATGGACAGACCATCATCTGATCAGGTTTAGGCTTACTGTGCCCCTACCCCCACCCCCACCATGTCTCCAGGAGTGGAGGGACCAATTAGAATGGTCTGCCCCAGGATGCTTATAGATCCGGATGGATTCCTAACAGCTCTTGGGGAATTTCCCACTGCCTCAGTAGGTGATCTGGTTGATACTCTATTCACTCTCTGGAATAGGGAGATGACTAGGATAATCAACACTATCGCCTGGAATGTCCCCTCTCAAGTCGCAGAGCTAAAACATCTCCTTGGTTCAATAAGGAGCTAGCAGTGATGAACCAAATGAAGATATGAGACTAGAACACTTGTGGCGTCAAACTGAATATAGCTTTATTTAAAGGCATATGCCATGGCAATCAACACCGCAAAAAAAAAAATATCTGTATTTACAGCCAACATTGAGTCTGCAAAGAATCATCTAGCTGAGCTGTTTCGAATGGTCAGAGGTTTAGTAAATCCCATTATACCTGACCATTCAGCAGCTTGCTGTGAAGCATTTCCTCAGTTCTTTGCAGACAAAGTAGCTTTGATCCGCTCCAACCTTGACGCCATCTGAGGATGTAACACAAGCATTTGCTTGTCTGGTTTTGATGAATTAATTTCAATTGGTGCAGCTCAAGGATGTGGACAAGATGCTTGGGGAAGTGAGGGCAACCAATGCAACCTAAACACCTGCCCATCCTGGCTGGTAAAGAAAGCCAGAGGGGGTTTGGCCAAGTGGGTGAAAGTGGTGGTTAATGCCTTCCCTTTGGGAAGACAAGATTCCAGCCAGCTTAAAAGAAGCTGCAAAGTCATGGAATGTGTGGTAGCCTTGCATCTCCAGGTGTTCTTGGAAGGACAGACAACACAAACAGTGGTAAAGGCAATTTTTCCCATCTTATTTCCAGAATCTTGGAGGCTGTGCTCAACTCTGGCTACGGGAGGGGAGGGGTGCTGTCACTCCATCTTCCATGCTGAGGAGATTTCCGTCAATCAATATCCTTAAGGGCATCTTTATTACTTCCTCGCTAAAAGCTGTACCTATTTTATCTACTCGCATTTCTGCTAAGTGGGCAGGTGAGCTGGTGCTAACAACGGGTGCTACCCTGACCCGGGTTTGAACTGTCAATCTTCCAATTAGCAGGATTTTTCCGCAGCAAAGCGGTTTAGCCTGCTGTGCTAAGGCTATTATTATTATTGTTGTTATTATTATTATTATTATTATTATTATTATTATTATTATTATCATTAAAGATGATAATAATAGGTAAAGATGAAGATCCACCCCGAGGAAAAGTGTTCTTGCCATACATCAAGGGAACCACTGACCGCATAGGGAAGCTGATGAGGAAACACAACATACAAACCACTTACAGACCCACCAAGAAAATCCAACAAATGCTACGTTCAGCAAAGGACAAGAGGGATCCTCTCACCTCTGCAGGAGTCTACCGTGTACCATACAGCTGTGGACAAGTCTACATAGGGACCACCAAACGCAGCATTGCCCAAACACGAATCAAGGAACATGAAAGGCACTGCAGACTACTCCAACCAGAGAAGTCAGCCATAGCAGAGCACCTGATGAACCAACCTGGACACAGCATTTTATTTGAGAACACAGAAATGCTGGACCACTCTCACAACCACCATGTCAGACTACACAGAGAAGCCATTGAAATCCACAAGCATGTGGACAATTTCAACAGAAAGGAAGAAACCATGAAAATGAACAAAATCTGGCTACCAGTATTAAAAAACTCAAAAATTACAACAGCAAAACAGAGAGTAAACAATCAGGCACATCAAATCACCTCTCAAAAAAACATTCCCCAGGCACTTCCAATCCATTAAATGCTAATCAAGGTGGTCAGTTGAAACATTCACACCTAGCTCCAGCAGACAAGAGTCCTTTGTCCCACCCTGGTCATTCCACAGATATATAAACCCTTTTTCCCTAGTTCCAACAGACCTCACTCCCTCTGAGGAAGCTTGCCATAGATGCAGGCGAAACGTCAGGAGAAAATGCCTCTAGAACATGGCCATATAGCCCGGAAAAACCTACAACAACCCATTACCATTACCTTTTATAAGTATTTTCTGAAGGAGAGGAGGGGAGACAATGAATTCTGGCCAAGTTTTTCTACAGACTTAAGCCCAACTAAATGTTGTAGCTGTTCTTTGTACTACTGGCAAGTGGCAATAGTCAGCCAATACTTATTATTATATTTACTAGAAAATTCAGAAGGCAGAAATGAGCAGCACAGGGAGATATATAAGAGAACTAGTTTGCAAAGGAAGGTGGTAGGTAACTAGGTAGGTGTTTCCTCAGAATGAGGGTTTTCTTTTTGTTGTTGTTGTTATCTTTTAGAAGTTTTTTCTGAAGGAGTGAAGAGGAGGGGGAAAAGCTAAAGGGTGACTCAAGGCTCTCAGAGTCACACAAATATTTCTAAATAAATGCACACCACAAGAGCAAAGGGAAAGTGATGCTTTTTCTTTCTCCCAAGTCTCCAAATGCATGTGCACCCACCCATCCCTCACGTTCCCAACTCCCAGTCAGTCCCACTAAATAAAAAGATTTTTAAAAAAGGAAAATCGAAAAAGATTGACAGCTATAAGTAACCAATCCATACAACTATACATAATCAGGGTAAAGGGGGCAGGATTAAGCATGATACAACAGTTTAAATCTTGCAACTAACAGTTCTATACATAGGTAGCGCCACTCGCGCCGTCACAACAGCTATGAACACAAGAAATTAAGAAAAAACCATGGAACTGACTTGCAGCAGTACAACAGTAGCTACGCACTCAATCAAAACCATGTTTTTTTGGTGCCATTAAAAAGTTGGTATGGCACTGGAAAAATGCATTGCAAACATAGGTGACTATGGTATGTAGAAAAGTGATGTAGTTTGCTTTTGAAATTCTTAAGAAATAGGCTTTAAATAGTGCAGAAACTTTCAGCATTTCTGACTGATCCCAGGAGAACTCTCAGCCAACAAAATAAACACACAACCCACTGTTTCAATTAGCCATGGGTCTAACAGAGGTTCTGCTACTTTCTCCCTTTGTGTACCAGGTCGTCTCCAAATTTGAGCTTGTTCAACTCACCTTTTCATTTACCTGATGTAATAAACACAATTTATAATAATAGATTTTTGAGATCTTTTTCAACACTGCAAAATCTGAACAAAGCAGGCCTTGGAGACAAACAAAATAGACTGTATTCTAAAATCCTGTTTCTGGTTGGTGCAGATAAGAGACTATGTTTGGAATGAACAAAACAATTAATGTTCTTCCTTTCAGTACTCACAACACTGAGTGATGACTTGTATATATGAAAGAGCCAGGATGGTCCAATGCTTTATCACCCAATTCTCTCAGACAGAGTGCTGTTTTTCAAATCTAAATAGAACCTCAATAAAACACCTGAAAATAAGGTACTGGATACTAAGAAGTCCTGTTTCCTTCATAGCAGGAATATATTTATCTGTATATGATCTTCCCAGTGACATCAGTATGGTTATAGCTACAGAGAGAATGTTGGAACTAATACATTACAGTGAGAGTCAAAAAAGAAGAATTTACAATGAAATGTCAAAAGACTATATGTCCCTCCATGAACCAGCCCAGGCCCTTCGATCTTTGGGGGAGGTCCTCCTTTCGCCTCTGCCAGTTTCACAGGGAGAGAGCCTTCTCCTCTGTGGCCCCTCAACTCTGGAACTCATTACCCAGAGAGATTAGGAAAGCCCCTACCTTAGAAACCTTTAAAAAGAACCTTAAAACCTGGCTTTTCCGCTGCGCCTTTGGTGAGTAGGCACACAACCTCACACTATTGCTCTGCTCAACATTTCTGTCACTGGAGTACACATCCCCCTCTTGTGGGAAAGTTTGGTTTTACAACTCCGTCTTATGAGCTTTAGGCTTGGGCGGTTTCGTTCGTTAATTTCGTAATTTGTTATTAATTCGTATTTAAATTAGCTTACGATCCAATATTGAGCCATGCAGGAATAGTGTGAGGAGTAATTTAGATTCAAAACAATTTTTTTCAATTTATTTCGTAATTATTTTGTAATTATTTCGTAATTATTTAGTAATTATTTTCGCATGTCTGGTGCAAGTTTTATCATTGTTGTTTGTTTTATCACACCAACAGTCAACAACAGAGGGAGAGGGAAGCTTCAGAAGTTCCCCCTGTCCCATTTGGAGGTTTTTTTAGCATATTGCGCAATCGCGTCCGCCATTAACGAATCGATTCGTAATTTTATGAAATTTCGTATATTTCGAAATTTTTAAAAGGAAAATTTTGGAATAATTTAAAAAAACGAAATGCAAGGGCCCTCTAAAAACAAAACGAGTTTAGAACCAAATTTTTCCGTGGTTACCCAAGCCTAATGAGCTCTCCTTCGCAAATAACCTGCTCCTCTTTTATCTCACTCTGAGTTTTAACATTTTATCCTGTACATGCGGCCCGCCCATTGTCATTGTGATTTTGTATGTTGTTGTTTTTTTATATTGTTCACTGTATTCATATATTTCTATGTAATTATTATGCTGTTGTTTGTGTTCTTGGTTTTATTTTGCTGTAATTTGTTGTTCGGGCTTGGCCTCATGTAAGCCGCCCCGAGTCCCCATTGGGGAAGATGGTGGTGGGGTATAAATAAAGATTATTTATTTATTTATTTATTTATTTTCCCATTTGTATTGGCAGTACCAAGGTTCCCAGCTCCTGATCTGATTTTCCTCCACACTCCATTCTGGGAACTTCTCAGAAGATCAGAATGGTTTTGAATCTGACAGATCTTGATTATTGTGTTTTGGGGATGAGAAGCTATTTGTTAAGAAGAGATTTTAGCTCATTATTGAGGGTTCATCATTGAACCAATCCTCATCTAAATTTCCCCTCCGATTTTCATGTTTCAAATTGCTTGGTCTTATTTTCAAAACAGAAATAGCACATTGGCAATATTATTTTATTTATTTAATCATGTCTTTATTTTCTGAATTTTCTATAGAGCACTGCTGTATGATTACAGCTTGGGACACCTCCTTCTCCTCTGACTGATGGATTTTTACTGCCAACAACTTTGCTGTAAAAACACTGCAACCCTCATTATTATTTGCTTACAGTTGTCCACATGAGTGGAGCACGTGATATTGTGTTGGATCATTGCTCTAGCTAGCTCAAGACCACATTCATTGATCTGGCAATGTCTTTCTAGAATTTCACAGAGAAGTTTTTCCTAGTTGAGTCCAGAGATTTTGGGTGAGAACCTGGGAACTTTTGTATGCAGATCATGTGCTCAGCTCCCAAAGCTGAAACCCTTCCCTGTTCATTAATTAAACGTGGTTAAAAAACAAGGCCAAGGGTCTGTTCAACATCGGTTGAGAGCTATAAAGTTCCACTAATGTACTTATGCAAATGACCTGCTGTGACAATATTGCAATAGGCCTTTATGAGTCATTCCCATGGCTCTTTCAGGTCGTAGGGTGGAGAGGTATGTCTGTGAACAGGCAGCCTTTAAGCTTGTTGTACTGTAGAGTGAATGGTCAGCTTCCATAAGGGGATCCTGGATATTTATTTATGCATGTAAACAATACAATCACCCGGGTAATCTGGCATTATGCCAGTGCAGTGCCCATCAGGATTCTAGACCATGTTGGTAAAAGCACAATAGCAGAGTGTCTCAGCCGAATAGGGTGTAAGATTACATCCTTTTTGACCATTTTCTCAGTGATTTACCAATGTTAACATTTACAATGATAAGACAGAAGTGAGAGAGAACATGCAAACATACTGGAAGAACTGAATATTGTATAAGACAGCAGATGTGCAAAATCTAAATCAAGAGATTTTAGTGAAACCAGCATTCAAGGAAGCATACATGACAGGTGACAAAGGCAGTATATAAATATTGTAAATAAATAAATTCACAGAAGAATAGTTCAGTGTAGGCAAATAATCCATTCCTCCCTGCCTGCTATCCAGGGGTTAGAAAAGCTTTTGTCCTTAAAATCCCCACCCACATTCCCCATCCTCAAAGATTTGTCCTTCTTTACCTTTTCCATCTCAGGCAATGAAGCTAGAAATTGTTAAATATTGGATATTCAGGTGGGGCTTTTTTCGTTACATGATTTTAAAGGATTGTCTTTGTGTAGGGGATTTTGTGCTGTTTCCAGGCTATTGATTGCTATCTGCTCCGTGTCAAAAATTCCCCAGTGATAAACATTCTCAGTAATGACCTTGTTCTGCAACAAAAACACGGGGCAGCAGGAGAGAATAATGAGAATCAAAGACATCAGATCACCTGCGACTTAATACAAGACAACTTGAGCTGATAGCGACATTTGCTTCCACACCAGACAGCCACTGCAATCCACATTTAGTTCGACATGGGCAATTTCTTGGCATGGACATGTAATAAGCATAGATGATCAATATATTCCAGGCTGCATCGCTAAAGAAAGGTTGTTACAACAAGGTCAGTTCAACAAGTGCTGTAAAATCACTAAACCCGGTCAGTCATCTAATTAATTTGTCTTCAACACTTTGATAAGAAGAAATCTGTACTGACATGCAAAATATAGTATGTGTGCTGTGTGTGTGTACATCCACACACATGTACTTGTGTCTGAGACAGAGAAAAATTGAGGTTTGCTTATACTAAGGCTGTAATTAAAATGTTCATGATGAGCAGAATGTAATTGCCATGTAGGATGTTTTTGCTAAATTCACATTTTAGAATTAAAGCATGCATTTCAAAAATAAATTGTTTATTCAGTCAGACGTTTCTGACTCTTCATGACCTCAGGCACCAGCCCATGCCAGAGCTCCCTGTCAGTTGTCGCCATCCCCCGTTCCTTCAAGATCAAGACAGTCCCTTCAAGGATACCATCCATCTTGCCCTTGGTCGGCCCCTCTTCCTTTTTCCTTCCTTTTCCCCAGCATCATTGTCTTCTCTAAGCTTTCCTTTCTTCTCATGATGTGGCCAAAGTACTTCATCTTGGCCTCTACTATCCTTCCCTCCAATGAGCAGTCAGGCTTTATTTCCTGTAGTATGGATTGGTTTGATCTTCTTGCAGTCCAAGGCACTCTCAGAATTTTCCTCCAAGCATCTATCTATCTTCCTTCGCTCAGCCTTCCCTATGGTCCAGTTCTCACATCCATAGGTTGCTATGGGAAATACCATTGCTTTAGCTATGAAGATCTTTGTTGCCAGTGTGATGTCTCTACTCTTCACTATTTTATCGGGATTGGTCATTGCTCTCATCCCAAGAAGTAAATGTCTCCTGATTTCCTGGCTGCAGTCTGCATCTGCAGTAATCTTCTCACCTAGAAATACAAAGTCTGTCACTGCCTCCAAATTTTCTCCCTCTGTTTGCCAGTTATCAATCAGTCTGGTTGCCATAATCTTGGGTTTTTTTTAATGTTGTACTGCAACCCAGCTTTTGCAATTTCTTCTTTCACCTTGGTTAGAAGGTTCCTTAGCTACTCCTCACTTTCAGCCATCAAAGTTGTATCATCTGCATATCTAAGGTTGTTAATGTTTTGTCCAGCAATTTTAACTCCAACCTCGGATTGGTCAAGCCCTGCATGTCGCATTATGTGTTCTGCATAGAAGTAGAATACGTCGGGTGAAAGTATACAACCCTACCGTACTCCTTTCCCAATCTTGAACCAGTCTGTTGTTCCATGGTCAGTTCTTACTGTTGCTACTTGATCCTTATACAAATTTCTCAGGAGAGAGACAAGGTGATTTGGTATGCCCATACCATCAAGAACTTGCCACAATTTATTATGAACCACACAGTCAAAGGCTTTAGAATAGTCAATGAAACAGAAATAGATGTTTTTCTGAAACTCCCTGCCTTTCTCCATTATCCAGCGGATATTGGCATTTTGGTCTCCCATTCCTCTGCCTTTTCTAAACCCAGCTTGTACATCTGGCAACTCTCTCTCCATGTATTGCTGGAGTTTTCCTTGCAGTTCTCCCTTTTCCCTATCTCTTGTCAGCAGGCCCGTAGCCAGGATTTCAATTCGGGGGGGGGGGGGGAATTTGTTGGGGGGGGGGCTGAGTCCAAGTGAAAGAGGGTCTACCCTAGCAAACCTTTTGTATCGTTACCCCAATACCCCCATGCATATGGGATATATTGAGTAGGGTGATCAGATCATGATATGAATAAACATAACAGTTTAAATAATGCACCAGTAAGGCCTTTTCGCGAACCACCATGAGAATTTCGGGGGGGGGGCTGAAGCCCCTCAAGCCCCACCCCCCAACCCCCCAACCCCCCCACCCCCGGCTACATGCCTGCTTGTCAGCATTACCCCATCTTCTCCTCGCAGAGGCCGTATCGCCTCCTTGTTCTTCCTTCTTCTACTGCCGTAAGCAAAGAAGCCCTTTTATTGTTTTTAATGTCCCTGTTTCCCATGTTTTAGTTTTAGATGTCATTTCAGAATCCCTGCAACTGGTATCTGGACTAAATGCATACAGTATCGACACCTGCGAGGATCCCAATTCATGATCCTGGACTCCTTCAAGCTCCTCTCTGGTACGCAAGGGAGAGTCCAGTATCTCTTCTATTCCCTGCTCTATCTGAGTTCCTATTTCTAAGACTTCAAATCTATTAGATGTAGGAGTAGGGTTTGTTTTACTTATATCTCCTTTCCATGCAAAACAATCTTCAGTTCTTGGCTGTTTGGCATGTTTTGGCTGACGGAGTGAACCTGAGCTAACGCCAAGTTGCTTCCTTCTTTTCCTTTTTCCCATTGCTCAGTTTAGAAACCTTTCATGGGCTTCAAGGACTTTTAATTGGGTCTTTCTCTTAGGGGTAATCTTATCTACGGAAAATTGATAAAATAAAATAAAAATAGGGCTATTTAATAAAAAATAAATTCCTAAAACCTGCAGTTCTCTGGAGCTCTCTTCCATACATCTCCTCCTCAGCTCCTACAAAATATTTGTGAAGATACTAGCAAACAGGCTAAAGAATTAATTACCAAAAGTGACAGGGGAAGACCAGTATGGATTTATAAAGGGGAAAAATATTAGTCACCCTATTCGGAATTTGCTTAACATGATGGCATAGAAAAGCAGGGAGAAAATAGCATTTATTAAAATATTTGATGCAGTGAATCATAACTTTCTATTTAAAAGGATGGAGAATTTGGGACAAAAAATCATAGAATCATAGAATCAAAGAGTTGGAAGAGACCTCATGGGCCATCCAGTCCAACCCCCTGCCAAGAAGCAGGAATATTGCATTCAAATCACCCCTGACAGATGGCCATCCAGCCTCTGTTTATAAGCTTCCAAAGAAGGAGCCTCCACCACACGGGGCAGAGAGTTCCACTGCTGAACGGCTCTCACAGTCAGGAAGTTCTTCCTCATGTTCAGATGGAATCTCCTCTCTTGTAGTTTGAAGCCATTGTTCCGCGTCCTAGTCTCCAAGGAAGCAGAAAACAAGCTTGCTCCCTCCTCCCTGTGGCTTCCTCTCACATATTATACATGGCTATCATATCTCCTCTCAGCCTTCTCTTCTTCAGGCTAAACATGCCCAGTTCCCTAAGCCGCTCCTCATAGGGCTTGTTCTCCAGACCCTTGATCATTTTAGTCGCCCTCCTCTGGACACATTCCAGCTTGTCAATATCTCTCTTGAATTGTGGTGCCCAGAATTGGACACAATATTCCAGATGTGGTCTAACCAAAGCAGAATAGAGGGGTAGCATTACTTCCTTAGATCTCGACACTATGCTCCTATTGATGCAGGCCAAAATCCCATTGGCTTTTTTTGCCGCCACATCACATTGTTGGCTCGTGTTTAACTTGTTGTCCACGAGGACTCCAAGATCTTTTTCACACGTACTGCTCTCGAGCCAGGCATTGTCCCCCATTCTGTATCTTTGCATTTCATTTTTTCTGCCAAAGTGGAGTATCTTGCATTTGTCACTGTTGAACTTCATTTTGTTAGTTTTGGCCCATCTCTCTAATCTGTCAAGATCGTTTTGAATTCTGCTCCTGTCCTCTGGACTATTGGCTATCCCTCCCAATTTGGGGTCGTCTGCAAACTTGATGATCATGCCTTCTAGCCCTTCATCTAAGTCATTAATAAAGATGTTGAACAGGACCGGGCCCAGGACGGAACCCTGCGGCACTCCACTTGTCACTTCTTTCCAAGATGAAGAGGAAGCATTAGTGAGCACCCTCTGGGTTCGTCCACTTAACCAATTACAGATCCACCTCACCGTAGTTTTGCCTAGCCCACATTGGACTAGTTTCCTTGCCAGAAGGTCATGGGGGACCTTGTCGAAGGCCTTACTGAAATCCAGGTACGCTACATCCACGCCATTCCCCGCATCTACCCAGCTTGTAGCTCTATCGAAGAAAGAGATCAGATTAGTCTGGCATGACTTGTTTTTGATAAATCCATGTTGACTATTAGCGATGACTGCATTTGTTTCTAAGTGTTTGCAGACCGCTTCCTTAACAATCTTTTCTAGAATCTTGCCCGGTATCGACGTGAGGCTGACCGGACGGTCGTTGTTTGGGTCATCCTTTTTTCCCTTCTTGAAGATTGGGACCACATTGGCCCTCCTCCAATCTGCTGGAACTTCTCCCGTTCTCCAAGAACTCTCAAAGATGGTTGCCAATGGTTCCGAAATGACTTCCGCTAGTTCCTTCAATACTCTGGGGTGTAGTTGATCTGGCCCTGGGGACTTGAACTCATTAAGAGCGGCCAGGTATTCCTGGACGACTTCTTTCCCAATTTGGGGTTGGATGTCCTCCAATCCCTCATCCACTCCATCTTGCTGAGGTTGAAGACTCTCTTTTTGTGAGAAGACCGGCAAAGAAGGCATTAAGTAGTTCTGCCTTTTCCCTATCCCCTGTCAGCATTGCCCCATCTTCTCCTCGAAGAGGTCCTATCGCCTCCTTGTTTTTCCTTTTTCTACTGACATAAGAATAGAGCCCTTTTTATTGTTTTTAATGTCCCTGGCAAGTCTGAGCTCGTTTTTTGCTTTAGCCTTGCGGACCTTTTCCCTATAGAGATTATAAGAGAAATGTATCTTAAAAGTAATAGCAAAAGTGAAAGTTAATGAGGGATACCCCAGAGTAATAGACTTTGAAAGAGGGGTCACAAGGGTGCCGTATAACACTATAGAATGTCTGGCAGATAGAATTAGAAATAATGGTAGAATAACAGGATTTAGGATAGGAAAGGACGAAGTGAAAATGAATCTGTTTGTGGATGATTTTTTAAAATAACGCATTGAAGGAATCAGAAGTAATACGGGAAGATTACCATAAAATCTCAGGTTTTAGGATCAATATGACAAAATCAGAATTGTTGGGGTTTAATGTGGGAAAAGTAATCCAAGAAGACATTCAGAGAAGTAAAAATATACAGATTGTAAAAAAATAAAATAAAATATTTGAGAATTTACTTAATGACGATCTGGGATTATAACTATAACTTATAAGAAAACATGGGAAAGGATACAGGTACAAACAACTAATTGGAAAGATAAGAGTTTAAGTACTTTAATGATAATTGGAACAATTAAAATGTGCATACTCTCTAAATTATTGTATCTGTTTCAGACTCTACCACTAGAGACTACACAACAAAAAAATTAAAAATTGGGATGGAGAAATAAAAAACTCAAAATTGTTTCCAACGTATTCATGGTAAAATTCAGTGCCTAACATACATATGAAAAACCTAACATGAAACAATTAAATCATAAGATGTAATAACATTTAGACATTAAAGCACCAGGATTGTGGCACAGCTGGCTGAGTGTCAGCTGCATTAAGATCACTCTGACCAAAAGGTCATGAGTTCGAAGCCAGCCCAGGTTGGAGTGGGTTTCCAACCAATTGTGTGTAGCCTGTTGTCGACCTTTGCAACCCGAAAGACAGTTGCATCTGTCAAGTAGGAAAATTAGGTACCACCTTAAAAAAAGTGTGGGGAGGCTAAATTAACTAATTTATGAGGCCATAAAAAAGACTCCAGCAAAGCATTCCAGCGGGGAAGCATGCGGGGAATGTGGAAGTGCTTCATCAGCATCGCAGATGGACGATGAAAGCGACAGCTCTCCTGGCGGCCAGAAAAAAAGTTAAATACCCTCTGTGTATGTCTGTATATGTTTGTATGTCAAAATTGGCATTGAATGTTTGCCATATATGTGTACACTGTAATCCGCCCTGAGTCCCCTGCGGGGTGAGAAGGGCGGAATATAAATACTGTAAATAAATAAATACATGAGGTTAAAAACATACCAATATAAACATTAAAATCACAGACTTATCCCACAGACTCTGCAACTCTGCAATCTGCTTATGAATGTTTATTGAAGTTTTCCCTCTGAAAGAGGCAGAAAGACAATGGCTCTTTCGCGGAGAGAGAATGATTCTGTAGAAGTGGGAAGTTCAATTTAAGTTGAATATTAGTGTGCACACATGTGTGCACACATAAAGAGAGCCAGTGTGTGTGAGAGAGGGAGATTGAAATATAATCCTTAATCACAACCTTTGAAAGGCCGGGTGGAAAAATGGGAAAAGAATACAATCAACCCCACAATAAATTATCTCCTTTATTCAGCTTGATGGCACAATCAATTTGGTCACTGGAAGTGGATGGATTTCAGATGAGGAGGGTGACAGAAATTCATTTGGTGCCCTGGGAACCACGGAAGAGGTTGCACTGCTTGTTGACAGCAGAATGAATTTGAACAGGGCAAAGAGGTAGAAGAGAAAACATGCAGGGAAACAGGATTGAAGGGTGGGAAAGAATTAAAGGTCACCAAGGCTGTCCTGTAAAAATCTATATTTTAAAGTTTCTTGACAGCTGTATATGGTAAACTACTGAGAACACATTCTTTTTATCCAGTAGCTCCTTTCTTGTTGCCTAGGACTCTATATGAAACATGCTGCTTCGGGGACACTTACCCAGATTAGTATTATTTAATTGATAGGATGAACACTTATGAAAGACATCTGCATTTACATTTTCCAGTGAGCAGCAAAACTCACATCAAATGATGGCAAGGGACAGAATGGGCATTGCCACATTGCTGCATTGCCGTTTCCCCCATCAGATGGAAAAAAATAGGTTTAAATGTGAATATCTCCATTGGAATAATAGAATCATAGAATCAAAGAGTTGGAAGAGACCTCATGGGCCATCCAGTCCAACCTCCTGCCAAGAAGCAGGAATATTGCATTCAAATCACCCCTGACAGATGTTTAAAAGCTTCCAAAGAAGGAGCCTCCACCACACTCCGGGGCAGAGAGTTCCACTGCTGAACGGCTCTCACAGTCAGGAAGTTCTTCCTCATGTTCAGATGGAATCTCCTCTCTTGTAGTTTGAAGCCATTGTTCCGCGTCCTAGTCTCCAGGGAAGCAGAAAACAAGCTTGTTCCCTCCTCCCGGTGGCTTCCTCTCACATATTTATACATGGCTATCATATCCCCTCTCAACCTTCTCTTCTTCAGGCTAAACATGCCCAGCTCCTTAAGCCACTCCTCATAGGGATTGTTCTCCAGACCTTTTATCATTTTAGTCGCCCTCCTCTGGACACACTCCGGCTTGTCAATATCTCTCTTGAATTGTGGTGCCCAGAATTGGACACAATATTCCAGATGTGGTCTAACCAAAGCAGAATAGAGGGGTAGCATTACTTCCTTAGATCTAGACACTATGCTCCTATTGATGCAGGCCAAAATCCCATTTGCTTTTTTTGCCGCCACATCACATTGTTGGCTCATGTTTAACTTGTTGTCCATGAGGACTCCAAGATCTTTTTCACATGAAAAACACCTGAGAGTGGTGGCTGAGAAAGCTTCTTATCGCACTTCCTCAGCACTTCAAGGAGCAATTGGGCAGGGCCTGCCAAGTGTCATATGATAGCGCTTGGCAGGCCCTGTCCAAGGAAACCCCTCGAGTGCTAGACGAGTGCCTGACCGCTGTGGCTGGCTGGATGAGGATGAACAAGCTGAAGATTAATCCCGACAAGACAGAGGTCCTCCTGGTCGATCGTAAACTAGACCGGGGTATAGGGTGGCAACCTGTGCTGGTCGGGGTTGCACTCCCCCTGAAGTCACAGGTCCGGGGGGTCCTCCTGGATTCTTCACTTACATTTGAGGCTCAGGCATCGGTGGTGGCCGGGAGAGCCTTTGCACAATTAAGACTTGTGCGCCAACTGCGACCATACCTTGGGAAGACGGTTCTGGCCAGGGTGGTCCACGCCTTAGTCACCTCTAGACTGGACTACTGCAATGCACTCTACGTGGGGCTGCCCTTGAAAACGGCCTGGAAATTTCAGATGGTGAGGTTTGAGGGAGAACAGAGTATGGATGGTGGGACTTAAAGTACCTCCACTCACTTCCCAAGGCAGCCAGGTTATTAACTGGGGCTCCTTACAGGGAGCGGTCATCCCTCCTGTTCAAGGAGCTCCACTGGCTGCCATTCATCTACAGGATCCAATTCAAGGTGCAGGTTCCTACCTTCAAAGCCCTGAACGGTTTGGGACCCACCTGCCTGCGTGACCGCATCTCTGTATACGAACCCACACAATCTCTTCATTCATCTGGAGAGGCCCCGCTCTCAATCCCACCACATTGCAGGTGCGATTGGTGGGGATGAGAGAGAGAGCCTTTTTGGTGGTGGCCCCTAGACTTTGGAACTCACTCCCTAAGGACATCAGGCAAGCCCCAACCCTGGCAGTCTTCAGGAGGAGCTTGAAGACGTGGTTGTTCCAGTGTGCCTTCCCGGAATAAAGATCTCATAGCACCTTGTCCCTCTAAATTACTTTATACTTTTAGGTCTGCCACTATCACCTTTTCATCCATGCCTCAGCACTTTTCCAATTTTAATTTTTACATTTGGCCTTCCCACAGTTTTAATTGTATGTTGTCTTATGGATAATGTTATATGTTTATCGTTTATGTTTTATTTTAATTGCTTGTATTGTTGTGATTATTGCTTGTATTGGTGTGTTTGGGCTCGGCCTCATGTAAGTCGCACCGAGTCCCTTGGGGAGATGGTAACGGGGTACAAATAAAGTATTATTATTATTATTATTATTATTATTATTATTATTATTATTACAAGGGGCCAATTTGCCCCAGTGTGATGAGGCAGAAAGTTTGTGTACATACTAGCTCCAAACAAAAAGGAACACTAGATTACAGTATACATTTATACAAAATTAAAATGCCTCTTCTTCTTCTTCTTCTTCTTCTTCTTCTTCTTCTTCTTCTTCAAGAATTGGATGAGACCTTGCCCCATGTTTTTTTCCCTTCGAAAAATTATTCATGTCCTATAGGCCTTTTCCGTACTGCTATTTATAATGTGGACTGTCTGAAGAGTTAATTTCAGTGCAGAAGAAATTAAATTGATTGTAGATGATATCATGTATTTGCTAATATATTATTTAAATGATTTTGTAAATCACAGTGATTTATAAGATAAACACTTAGCATCATTCTAGGTTCTTTAGAAAATACAGCAACATTTATTCCTTTTTATGCTGTATAATTAATTCCAAAAACATTACAGCCATGCGTCAAAGAAATATAGAAATAACTTTACTTCTATAGCACCACTCTGTGAACTGATATTTAGATTGCTTTATGTAAGAGTAATTCAATGCAAGAAAGCCATATTTAAACATTTTACATATGCTTTTTTGAAAAGGTGGAGAAACACACATTGAACAAAACCAGCCAGAGGTATTCACAGATAAATGGATCATATAATATAACAGACATCACGCTGGCAACGAATATCCACATAGTTAAAGTAATGGTATTCCCCGCAGTAACCTACGGATGTGAGAGCTGGACCGTAAGAAAGACTGAGCAAATGAAGATAGATGCTTTTGAATTCTGGTGTTGGAGGAAAATTCTGAGAGAACCGTAAGAAGATCAAACCAGTCCATACTTCAGGGGAAAAAGCCCAACTGCTCATTGGAGGGAAGGATAGTAGAGGCAAAGATGAAGTACTTTGGCCACATCATGAGAAGAAAGGAAAGCTTAGAGAAGACAATGATGCTGGGGAAAATGAAAGGGAAAAGGAAGAGAGGCCGGCCAAGGGCAAGATGGATGGATGTTATCCTTGAAGTGACTGGCTTGACTCTGAAGAAGCTGGGGGTGGTGATGGCTGACAGGGAGCTCTGGCGTGGGCTGGTCCATGAGGTCACGAATAGTTGGAAGTGACTGAACAAATAAACAACAACATAATATAACAGGCTGGTTCACTTGGGGTTGCATGTGAGAGAGGGATTTTTTTGATTGAGAATCATAGAATCAAAAAGTTGGAAGAGACCTCATGGGCCATCCAGTCCATGTTACAGGATAGCACAGATATACAAGTGTGTGTGTGTGTGTTTGCATTCATTTCATAGTGTTGCTGTTTGCCTGCAAGTCAGTTGAAACCTATAGCAATTTGATCATAGGAGTTTCTTGGTAAGATTTATCCAAAGGAGGTTTGTCCTTGCTTTCCTCTTAGACTGAGAGAATTCAATGGATGTCTTCCACAGCTGAGCAGGGATTCAAACCCTGATCTCCCAGAATTATAGGGTATCACTTTGATAATTTTGCAGTACTGGTGTCAGTACTGATCTCACCTGCCTCAGGGAAGTGTCTACAGATGAGTCCACAAGGAAGATTTCAGCATCATGTTCTGTACCTGCAATCTCATGAAGAAGATTCCCAACCTTCTCTATCACTGGAAACAATAGTATTCCATTTGTAGTGAAAAGCATTCAAGGATTGAGAACCTAAATCTCCAAAATATTTTAAAATATTTGAGAAATTGTTTTTAAAAATTAAGTGTTGTGCCCATCTAGAAAAGGACATCTAGAAAAGGCAGTCTTTCTTTATTTTCCTTTTCCATGGTGAACTGGATGTTTGGGTGGATGCTGTTGAGATGGTCCAGGAACCTGTTTAGTTCTTCTTCTCCATGGCTCCAAATGGTGAAGGTGTCATCCGTAAACCAGATCAACAGTTGGGTCACACCGTTTACAGAAATCCCACACACACAGATAGATATCTACTAAAAACTCCAACCATCACCCAAGTCAAAAAAAGAAGCACAATTAAAACCTTGGTAGACTGTGCAAAAAGGATCTGCGAACCCCACCTCCTTCAAGATGAACCGAACCACCTCAACTGGGCTCTACAGGCCAATGGATACTCCACCTCAGACATCAGAAGAGCTGCAAGACCAAGAACAAGCCACAAGAGTAAAGACGAAGATCCACCCAGAGGAAAAGTGTTCTTGCCATACATCAAGGGAACCACTGACCGCATAGGGAAGCTGATGAGGAAACACAACATACAAACTATCTACAGACCCATCAAGAAAATCCAACAAATGCTACGTTCAGCAAAGGACAAGAGGGATCCTCTCACCTCTGCAGGAGTCTACCGTATACCATGCAGCTGTGGACAAGTCTACATAGGGACCACCAAACGCAGCATTGCCCAAACACGAATCACAGAACATGAAAGGCACTGCAGAGAAGTCAGCCACAGCAGTGCACCTGATGAACCAACCTGGACACAGCATATTATTCGAGAACACAGAAATGCTGGATCACTCCAACAACCACCATGCCAGACTACACAGAGAAGCCATTGAAATCCACAAGCATGTGGACAATTTCAACAGAAAGGAGGAAACCATGAAAATGAACAAAATCTGGCTACCAGTATTAAAAAACTCTAAAATTAGAACAGCACAACAACAGAGAGGAAACAAACAAGGACATCTAATCACCTCTCAACAAAAGATTGCTCCAGGCACTGCCAGGCAATCAAATCCCATGTTTTAAAAAAAGTCATAGGATACTGTGGAGCACATCTGCATAACTAGTATAAACAGTTATGCCACTTTCTATTCAGCAAGGAGCTGTGGCTGTTTACATTGCTACCCCGCTTTTCAAAGGCTCGAGCATCCTTGGGTCAGGGGATAGCACTTACTTGCCCAATCAATCTGGTCTTTCCAGTGCCCTCCAGGTACAAAAATTGTGGTCTTCATCTCTCTGCATCTGGAGTGATGCTACATGGAGTGACAAAGCTATTGAAGAAGAATCTATCCCCCAATGAGAGAGCAATTTCTCCTTTCCCTGCTTCCCTCTCTCACACACCACTTTATTTATTTATTTATTTATTTATTTATTTATTTATTTATTTATTCTGGACATATGTATCCCATCCTATCTCGACCTCCGCAAAGGGATCCAGGGCGGCTAACAAAACGACACCCCATGGTTTGTTTGTTTTTTGTTGTGTCAGGAGCAACTTGAGAAACTGCAAGTTGCTTCTGGTGTGAGAGAATTGGCCGTCTGCAAGGACGTTGCCCAGGGGATGCCCGGATGTTTTTGGTGTTTTGCCATCCTTGTGGGAGGCTTCTCTCATGTCCCCGCATGGAGAGCTGGAGCTGATAGAGGGTGTTCATCCGCCTCTCCCCGGATTTGAACCTGCAACCTGTCGGTCTTCAGTCCTGCCGGCACAGGGGTTTAACCTACTCCGCCACCGGGGGCTCCTCATGGACCCATTTAACCCATGGTGCCCACAACCAAAAACATAAATATTTTATTTATTTATTTATTTATTTATTTATTATTCGAACTTATATGCCGCCACTCCCCTGCGGCTCGGAGCGGCATATGCAATTTAAATAACAATATAACAGTAAAACAAAATAAAACAGTATAACACAGTATAAAACATTAAACAGTCAACAGTTGCTGGTTTAAGTCATCATCCTAGGGGCAGTCAGTCAGTTCCGTAAAAGCCGTTGTGCCAGCAGGTCAGCCTAATCTGCAAAGGCCTGATCCCATAGCCTGGACTTCACTTGTTTCCGAAAGGTCGGGAGGGATGAAGCAGATCTGATTTCGCTTGGGAGGGAGTTCCACAGTCGAGGGACCACCACAAAAAAGGCCCTGTCCCTTGTCCCCACAAACCATGATTGTGATAATGGGGGGACAACGAGCAGGGACTCCCCAGTTTATCTTAGGTTCCTAGGTGGATCGTAGCGGGAGATATGTTTGGGTAAGTAAACTCGGGCTATTGTCATTACAGATGCCAAGTAGTGACTACCACAATTTTCATGCATGCTGGTTACCGCAATGCCCAGAACAATAGGGGCAAGATAAAAGTGATGTTCTGGTGGGTAGAGCTGGTTCCAATGCTGCTGGGGAGTTAAAAAAAAATAGAACAGGGAAGGCTTTGGGATAGCAAAAAGTCAGAAGAGATTTATCTGGATAAGATTTATGAATGCTTGTAAAAGAGTTACACTAACAATAGAACTAAAGAACTTTTAAAATCACCAATTATATCTGGGTTGTTGTGGGTTTTTTCGGGCAGTATGGCCATGGTCTAGAGGCATTCTCTCCTATGTAAATCAGAAGCCCTTCCACCTAGGCTTTATGGACTCCCAAAAATCCATAAGGAATCCACCCCACTCAGACCCATCGTGAGTGCCATTGGATCCCCCACGTACGACTTAGCAAAATTTCTTGCTGCACAGTAACAAAGCCATATTGGGCTCACTACACACTACATCAAGGACTCAGCCCACTTCATAGAAAAAAATCAGCAATCTCAAGTTAAATACCAACGACAAACTGATCCTCCAGCCACTGGGCTGGCTTGATAGCTGGCCATGTAGACCATAAATTCATTCCACAGACATGGTAATTCTCCATCCCACTGACATGACAACAACTAGCCACTAAATTAAGAGTGGGAAAGGCATGACTCTGGTACTTTGGCATATGTGCTCTCCTATACAATTTGCATAAGTAAATTAGTACTTTTGGAATAAATGTCACTATGTCCCACACTGCTTACTTGTACTATCACCATGTCACCTCCAGGGTATATGGTGATGTCCCTAATGTAGCCTACTAAACAAATGCTTTTTATGCATTTATTTTCTTTTTAGATAAAGAAGCTCAACAGAAGAAATGAAATACTAGTGCTCTTTTATCCCTTTCTCCAAATATGGGGCTGGAAGGGAGAAGCAGTTATGTACAACAAATAGGCATCCCCCCACCCCCCAACAGCAGCAATAAATACTGTTTATTTATTTTAATAGTATGCCTAGTGAAAGCATTACCAATATTTCCTCAGCTTAAAAATAACTCTGAAAGTAAGCCTCAGCGTTTTCGTAGTAATTTACAGCTTTAAAAGGGCAAATTCTATTATTCCCTGTCAGAGCTGCAAGTGGGTAAGTGCAGAGTGTTACCAGATGACAGAGGATTAAATCTATTGCTGCAGTCATTAGTGCAGATTGATTTTGTTTATAACAACCCAAAGGGAATACTAAGCCTATTATGAATGTGCTGGATTCTCTCCTTGGATCAAGAGCCCAGCTGCCTTAATGCTCTGTAGACACTGGGTTGTTGTAGGTTTGTTTGGGCTATAGACACTTTTGGCAAGTTCTGCTAGATTCTATGAGGAAGGCTCATTCCAGGTACATTGGAGTTCCAGAATAGTCCTCAATTTCCTAAATGCGTTTCTAATGCCACCCTGCGACTGAGACGGGTTTTATGAGAGTGGAGGCCAGGGTGTGGGTGGCCATACTTAACCTCTGGCTCAGACTGTCCCGTGCACCCCTTGGCCTTGCCCCACTAACCATGGAGGATGACTTCTAATCCACATGGAAGCAGGCGGTAGCATCCAAAATCTCCTCGTTGGGATTTTCTCCAGGTCTACTATTAGCTATGGATTACAATCAAACCAAAGCACTTATTAAACAATGTCTCACAGACACAGAGCGCCAACTAGATCTGGCCTCGGCTCCAACCTTCCTTATCAGTGAAGACAGCAGATACCTTGCCTCCCCTATGGCATATTTAACATACTTAGAGGTTCCTATTCATCGAAGGGCTTTCACCCTGGCCCGATGCCACGCTCTCCCATCAGCTGTACTCAAAGGCCGCTACCGGAAGATCCCTTTCCCAGAGACTCTGCCCCTGTGACTCGGGTCATGTGCTCCTTCAGTGCCCGTTCTACAGGGATACCCATGCCAGGCTTATCTTACCTCTGATAGACAAGCACCCAGGCCATTCAGGACAATTTTATACCTCCCTGCTACTGGCAGATACTAATTCAGCTAAACCTACAATGTCACAAAGTTCTGTGCAGCAGCATACAAAATCCGCCAGGGAATGACTAGTTCCAAAAGTCAACTGTGTGTCCAGTAATCTTCTTCCCTGAAGCTACAATTTGGTGATGGATCTGGGCATTGTATGTTTTTACCCTGTTTCCCCTTCTGCTCCCTCACCCATATTGTGTTTTTAGTAGTTATATTTATATTTATATTTATATTTTAATGTAGCAAACATGCCAGGTTTGTATGGAAATGTGACACTATTTCCTGTGCTGGTCAATGACCGAAATAAATGTTTTGATTTGATTTGATTAGTCCTCAATTTGGTACCCACTTTAAAAAGACTAATCACACCATCTTTAAAAGCCTCCCCTCCCCCCCTAAGTTCATAATTGCCTGGTGTCAGGCAGGCCCGTAGCCAGGATTTTGTTTCGGGGGGAACTGAGTTTGATTCGGGGGGGGGGGGGGGTGAGTCTGAGTGAAAGAGGGTCTACCCTAGCAAACCTTTTGTATCGTTACCCCAATACCCCCATGCATATGGGATATATTGAGCATGGTGATCAGATCATGATATGAATAAACATAACAGTTTAAATAATGCACCAGTAAGGCCTTCTCGTGGACCACCATGAGAATTTTGGGAGGACTGGAGCCCCCCAAGCCCCCTCCCCCCAGTTACATGCCTGGTGTCAGGGGAATGTTTTTATCTGCCTATGAAAGGCAAGCAGGGACGGGGTCATACTGGACTTTAAAAGGAGGGAATTCCAGAGTCTGGGAGCAGCCACCGAGACAATCTTGAAGTGAAATTTAGACCATAATTAAATGAAAATTTAATTAACAAAATGAAGTTCAACAGTGACAAATGCAAGATACTCCACTTTGGCAGGAAAAACGAAATGCAAAGATGCAGAATGGGGGATGCCTGGCTCGAGAGCAGTACGTGTGAAAAAGATCTTGGAGTCCTCGTGCACAACAAGTTAAACATGAGCCAACAATGTGATGTGCGGCAAAAAAAGCCAAATGGGATTTTGGCCTGCATCAATAGGAGCATAGTGTCTAGATCTAGGGAAGTCATGCTACCCCTCTATTCTGCTTTGGTTAGACCACACCTGGAATATTGTGTCCAATTCTGGCCACCACAATTGAAGAGAGATATTGACAAGCTGGAATGTGTCCAGAGGAGGGCGACTAAAATGATCAAGGGTCTGGAGAACAAGCCCTATGAGGAGCGGCTTAAGGAGATGGGAATGTTTAGCCTGAAGAAGAGAAGGCTGAGAGGAGATATGATAGCCATGTATAAATATGTGAGAGGAAGCCACGGGGAGGAGGGAGTAAGCTTGTTTTCTGCTTCCCTGGAGACTAGGACGCGGAACAATGGCTTCAAACTACAAGAAAGGAGATTCCATCTGAACATGAGGAAGAACTTCCTGACTGTGAGAGCCGTTCAGCAGTGGAACTCTCTGCCCTGGAGTGTGGTGGAGGCTCCTTCTTTGGAAGCTTTTAAACAGAGGCTGGATGGCCATCTGTCAGGGGTGATTTGAATGCAATATTCCTGCTTTTTGGCAGGGGGTTGGACTGGATGGCCCATGAGGTCTCTTCCAACTCTTTGATTCTATGATTCTATGAAAGTCTGGCCTTGAAAATAGTTACGCTAACAATCAAAGTTCCAGACTGAAGGACACACTCATCAGGGTCGAAGACAGAGACCGAGGCTTTAATTATGTTCTGGCCAAGAATGGTTGCAAGTGGGCTCATGCCCAAAAGTACAACCATAACCATATTGTGAAATGTAACCATTTTATACAGTAAAAGATCCATGCATTAACATTGCCTAAGTTCGATTTTTCCTTCCCTTGTCCCTGATTGGCTGAGACCCAGGAGCTGACCAGTGTCACCTGTATATCTGATTGGTCAGAAGGAGGGATCAAGCTGGCTTGCTTCCAGATTGGTGCAGGCGCCAATGGTGTGGCAGGGGATTCACTCCCAGCTGGGTGAGGAAAGTCCTGGGACACCAATCAGCCACTGGGGGTATTCCTTTGGGCAGAGAGGAGTCCTCAGGAAGTGATGCCCATATTTGGAGAGCTTAGGTCATAGTTCCAAAGACAATGGGAGTCCAAGCATGGAGGTGATGGGATTATGTAGATGTGAAGTCCAGGATGCCAGGGATAACGGGTGCTAAGTCCCCCACCCCCTACCAACCCCAGTGATCCCTCCGTTCTGAGGACCAAGATCTATTGGAAATTCCCAGTGTCAAGACCTTGCGTCTAACAGCAACCAGACGCAGAGCCTTTACAGCAGTGGCACCATCACTCTGGAATACTCTGCCACCTGAAGTCCGTGCCTTGCGGGACTTATCAGCTTTCCGCAGGGCATGTAAGACATACTTGTTTTGACAGACCTTTGATTTTTGATATTGCTGTTTTTAAATTGTTTTAAATTGTTTTTAAATTGTGTTAGATTTTAGCCATTCTTGTAAGCTGCTCCGAGCCCCAGGGGAGTGGCGGCATATAAGTTCAAATAGTAAATAAATAAATAAATAAATAAATAGATTGCCCCTTGGCTATGGAACTCCTTTCCTGGTGAGATTAGATCAGCCCCCTCCCGCCTGTCCTTCAGAAGGATGGTAAAAACTTGGCTGTGGGGCCAAGCTTTTGGAACAGTGCAATAAGGCAGCAATAGGAAACCTTACCTTGCCAACTAGATTCAATGCGGATGATCAAGACGGTTTTATACAGTGAATTTTAATGTCAAGATAAATGATTTTGATGGTTATGTATGTGTATAATTATTATTTATTTATTTATTTACTTTATTTGTATACCGCTCTTCTCAGCCCTTAGGCGACTCAGAGCGGTTTACAACAGTTTAGATATACAGAATACAAAATCATTATGCATTTAAAAACAATTACTATTATTATATTATATTGCATTACATTACAATATTATACATATTATATGTGTGAGCTCACAGCAGCCGCTCCCAATAATAACACAGGACGACAATCCGTAATCAATCAGGAAACTTTTACTGCTGGACATTCATACACAAGAAAAGCCAGGATTGGCTTGCAGCCGCAGTTCAACCCTTATATACCCTCCCTCACAATCAAATTCCCTCTTCCCGCCAGCCGAAAAACCCGCGCAACCTTCCCCGCCAAACATCAACTGCTTTTCCCCAAGGCCACCAGCTGCACACTCTTATCAGTCCGTGTCAGGAACTGGTTTATGGCGCCAAGACTCCAGGCCTAGAAACCAGTTCCTGACATGATGCCCTCCTCCCCTTCTTCCTGGAGGGAAGATATGCATCACTGCTACATTCCTTCCTTATCCAGCGACCCTTGGTATTTTTTTAACAGACTACAATGAAACGTTGGGTGTATCTTTCCCAAAACCTTCGGCAGTCGCAATGTGTATGTGACCTCATTGACTTTACTGGAGATCTTAAACGGACCAATGTATTTTGGAGATAATTTCCTAGAAGGGGTATCTAATTTGATATTTTTTGTACTTAACCATACTAAGTCCCCCTCCTCCAATTTCTCTCCTTCCCTCCTTTTCCTATCTGCAAATAACTTATATTTTCGTTGGGCTTCTCTGAGTGATTTCACGACCTCTTCCCAACTCGCCCTCACTTTGTCTGGCCACCCCTCCCTTCCCCATGGTTCCTCCTCCTCCCAACTTGGCAGTTTTGGCAAAGGGGTCACTTCCATGCCGTAAACTATTTCAAAAGGGGATTTCCCTGTGGATGCGTGACAGGCTCCATTATATGCGATTTCTGCAAATGGGAGTAAGTCGGCCCAATTGTTTTGGCAATGATTTGTGTACATTCTCAGGAAAAACCCCAACGTCTGCTGTGTGCGCTCAACCCCCCCATTGGTCATGGGATGGAATGCTGAACTCAGCGTTCTTTCTACCCCCATCAGTTGCATGAATCGTTCCCAGAAACGTGCCGCAAATTGCACCCCTCGGTCACTGATTACCTGATCGGGACAGCCATGCAGCCGATAAATGTGTTTGATAAACAGTTCGGCTAATCTTTCAGCAGACGGCAATTTGGGCAGCACTATGAAGTGTGCCTGCTTTGAAAACAAATCCATTACCGTCCATATGTAGCGCTGACCTCGGCTATTCGGGAGCTCACCCACAAAGTCCATGGCGATCACTCTCCAAGGTTTCGATGGCTCTGCTACTTTCTGCAACAACCCTGTGGGTTTCTGTGTGGGTGTTTTGTTCTGTGCACATACATTACATTGGGATACATATGATTTCGCGTCACCCCTCATCCCGGGCCACCAACACTGGCGTGCCAGTAGTTTTAGGGTTTTCGTGACTCCCCAATGTCCCGCTCCCTTGTTGTCATGGCATCTAACCATCATTTCTTTCCGTAGGCTGACAGGGATATACACTTTCTTGTTTACAAAGCCCAATCCGCCCTTCCATTCCACCTTTTCCTTGTTCTTCTCTAGCCATTCGTCTTCCCTGCATGCCTGCCTTATCTCCTCCTCCCATCCCCCGTCTTTGCTCTCCACCCCCACTAGCTTTTGGCTGCGCTCCGCTTGTGCTCTGGTTTGCACTGCCATGCCCCACTGCCGCTCCGAAAAAATGCTCCCCCTTGGGTTTTCCCCCCTCCCTTCATCCTCCGGCAATCGTGACAATGCATCAGCGACCACATTTTGTCTCCCCTTGTGGAACTTCAGCTGGAAATCGAACCTGCTGAAGAATTGGGCCCACCTTATTTGTTTTGCTGACAATCTCCTGGGCGAAGTGACATATTGCAGATTCTTATGGTCAGTCCATACCTCAAAGGGTATGCCGCTCCCCTCTAGCAAGTGTCTCCATGTTTCTAGGGCTCTTAGAATTGATAGGGCCTCCTTTTCCCACACTGGCCAGTTTCGTTCGGTCTCGCTGAACTTTTTTGATATAAAACCACAGGGCTTCAGCCTCCCTTCCGGATCCCTTTGCATCAATGCCGCCCCATAAACCCAGTCTGATGCGTCGCAATGGATTACAAATGGCTTAGCTAAATCGGGGTGGACTAGGACGGGCCCTTCTGTAAATCTGGTTTTTAGTTCTTCGAAGGCCCTCTGGCACTCTGCTGACCAATTCAATTTAGCTCCCGGGGATCGTACCTTTGTTGTCTCCCCCCTCCCCTTGGTCTTCAGCAATTCCGTGAGGGGTAGTGCCACCTGAGCAAAATCCTTTATGAACACCCGATAAAAGTTTGCAAACCCCAAGAACGACTGCAATTGCTTGCGTGTTCGGGGGGGCATCCCTTGACATCCTCCACCTTCGCAGGGTCCATTGCCACCCCCCCCCTGGGAGATCCTGTATCCGAGGAAATCTATCTGTTCCTTGTTAAATTCACATTTTGGTAGCTTTGCGAACAACTTCGCTTCCCTCAGTTTCTGGAGCACCTCCCTCACCAATTGAACGTGTGATTGCTTATCACGGGTGAATATGATTACATCGTCCACAAAGCAGTACACTCCGCGGTACAGCAGTGGGTGCAACACCTCATTTATCATTTGCATGAATGCTCCCCCAGAACCTTTTAGCCCAAAAGGGCACACGGAATATTCAAAATGCCCTAGCGCACATGCAAACGCTGTTTTCCATCTGTCCTCAGGCCGTATCCGCAACTTATGATAGGCTTCAATTAAGTCAATTTTCGTGAACACCCTTGCTTCCGATAGTCTCGATAGTAAGTCCTTGGTTAGCGGCATTGGGTAATTGTTGGTCGTGCTCACTGCATTCAGTCCTCTATAGTCCACGCACAACCTCAAGGAGCCATCCTTCTTGTGCCTAAACAACACTGGGGCCCCCAGCGGGGATTCAGAGGGTGTTATAAATCCTCGGGCTAAGTTTTTATCAATATATTTCCTCAGTTCCTCCATTTCCTTAGCCGACATGGGGTATAATCTACTCCTGGGTAATTTAGCATTCTCATTGAGTTCTATTTTCACTTCAACCCGTCTTGGGGGAGGGAGCTGATCCGCTTCCTTTTCGTCAAACACATCCTCAAAGTCTCTGTATTCGGGAGGGATCTCCTGCACTCCATCCATTGTGCTCCCCTCCCCCTTACAACATTCCCCCCTCTCTTCGCTTTGGAAGCTCAGGCTGCCCTCTCTCCAATTGATTTGTGGGTTTGCCTCCCTCAGCCATGGCATCCCCAATATCACATTGTAAGTTGCTATCGGGGATATCACAAATGTCACTTTACCTTCCCAGTTCCCTATATTGCATTGCACCTCTCTTACTTCAAACCGTGCCGGAGCTCCAGCAGCCACCGAGCCATCCAGTTGTGAGAATGCTATAGGGGCTGGTAAGGCTGCTTTCTCACATTTCAATTCGTCTGCCAACTCTGGGGTCATAATGTTCCTGGAGCAGCCACAGTCCATGAGGGCTTTGCAGCTGGCCCACTTCCCTTCCCCTTCTAGCCTTATCGGGAATACTAACATCCCCGAGCTGTGACTCACCAGATCCCCCATTGGGGTCCTATGAGGGAGGCTCTCTTCCGCTCTCCTCCCGGCCGCTGGTTTCAACTTTGACTGAGGGGGGTCCCCCCCTTCCTCTGCTGACAAACAGCGGCCCGATGTCCAAAACGACCGCATACATAACAACCGCCTCTCTGCTCCTTAGGTTCTCCGGCTGGGCGCCTCTCTGCCCTCCGATTCTCTCCTTGGCTCTCGGCTGCTGCGACGTCGCCCCTCGATGTCTCGTGACTTGAGCCAAGGTCGTCTCGATGCGGCCAGCTAGCTCGATCCATCCGCCTATCTCCTCCGGATCGTCGCGATGGAGTGCCCAAGTCAAGATTTCCCTCCGCAGGCCCCCCTTAAATATCTGGACCTTAGTAGTATTGGACCACTCAGGCACCTTATCTGCTCGCAGCTGGAATTCTTCCACATATTCGGATACAGAGCGCTGGCCCTGGGTTATTGTTTGCAGTCTCTCTCTCGCTCGGACCCTCTCGAGCGGGTCCCTAAAGCGTGCCTCCATTGCCGCCAGAAGACGTCTCGTGGACCCCAAACATGGGTCATGCCTGGCATGGAGTTGGACATACCATTCCGCTGCTCCTCTCCTCAGTGCTGCACCCACTGCTCGCACCCTGCTTGCCTCTGATCTGAAGGTGGCTGCATTATCCTCCAGGTATCCCCTCACTATGGTTAGGAAATAATCGAGGTTCCCAGCTTCACCTCCGAATTCGATCCGCAGCTCCTCCCTCCTCTGTCGCGGGGCGATGGGTTGCTCCCCTCGGCTCTCCGCTCGGGGTGGCCCTCCCTGGAGCCCCTGCTGCTCCGGGGGCAATTCGTGCCGCCCTGTGCCGCGCCCGGCTCCGCCCGGGGGCACCAGAAGCGTCTGCTGGGATGGTTGCATAGGTTCCCGGCCACTCCTCTCTCCCGCACTCCACGTTGATTCCCTTTGGGGTCGGGGTTCTTCTATCAAGGGGGTTAGCCGCTCCATCACCCTTGACATCACTGCGAGGGTCGTCTCCATAGACGCTGCTTTTCCCTCCAGATAGTCCAATCTCTGCGGGGAAGGAGATCCGACCCACTGCTCTCTTTCGCCACCGCCTCGGCCCCCTTCACTCGCCCCTGGGTTGCTCCGTTGGTTCGGGTGTAAGCAGTTGGTGAAGCCGAAGCCGCCACTCTCTCCAGCTCCTCCTCTGCATTCCCAACCAGGGATTCCAGCTCTCCCTCTGCCACTGGAACTTCCTCCCGTTCCATGAAGGTACCTCACCGCGGCCGCGGGATGATACAGGAATCCTGGCTTAGTGTGAGCTCACAGCAGCCGCTCCCAATAATAACACAGGACGACAATCCGTAATCAATCAGGAAACTTTTACTGCTGGACATTCATACACAAGAAAAGCCAGGATTGGCTTGCAGCCGCAGTTCAACCCTTATATACCCTCCCTCACAATCAAATTCCCTCTTCCCGCCAGCCGAAAAACCCGCGCAACCTTCCCCGCCAAACATCAACTGCTTTTCCCCAAGGCCACCAGCTGCACACTCTTATCAGTCCGTGTCAGGAACTGGTTTATGGCGCCAAGACTCCAGGCCTAGAAACCAGTTCCTGACATATGTATATACAATATATTATATTATAACATATTATTAGAATAGCACAGGAGACAAGGTGGAACTGTCCCCTGGCCCCTCTTTCTTCGCTCTGGCCCAGAGCGGCAGTTGGTGCTGGGGGAGGGGTCCCCAACGGATGGCAAATGCAGGAGACAAGGTGGAACTGTCCCCTGGCCCCCCTCTCTTCACTCTGGCCCAGAGCGGCAGTTGGTGCTGGGGGAGGGCCCCCAACGGATGGCAAATGTAGGAGACAAGATGGTGCTGTCCCCTGGCCTCCCCTCTCTTCGCTCTGGCCCAGAGTGACAGTTGGTGCTGGGGGGGGTCCCAATTGGCACATGCAGGAGAGAAGATGGTGCTGTCCCCTGGCCTCCCCTCTCTTCGCTCTGGCCAGAGTGACAGTTGGTGCTTTGGGGAGGGGTCTCCAGCTGATGGCATATGCAGGAGAGAAGATGGTGCTGTCCCCTGGCCTCCCCTCTCTTCGCTCTGGCCCAGAGCGTCAGTTGGTGCTGGGGGAGGGGTCTCCAGCTGATGGAATATGCAGGAGACAAGATGGTGCTGTCCCCTGGCCTCCCCTCTCTTCGCTCTGGCCCAGAGCGGCAGTTGGTGCTGAGGGGAGGGTTCATTAAATGTTTGCCGTTTATATGTTGTGCTCCGCCCTGAGTCCCCTTTGGGGTGAGAAGGATGGAATACAAATGGTTTAAATAAATAAATAAATAAAGTTTGTTCCCAGACAGGACAGACAAAGAAAACGTCTTGAGATGTCTATTTAGATGTCCGGGTTATCATAGCTTCTTTGTCCAATGTTCTGAGCACCTGGTGGCCCGACTCACACCAGAGGGGATCCCAAATGGCAATCATAAGGTCATCAGCTCAGATGTTGGTAAATAATATTCAAGTGATAATTGCTCTTGCTACACCTCTTGCCTGGAGTATTAGGAGACATTACTGGATCATTGGCCTTGTCCTGGGTTGGGCAGAGATTAAACCATGTCTCTTATCTTCAGAAATTAAATAGAATATAATAGAATATAGTTCCTAGCAAGAGATATGGATGAGGAAAGCAATGGTATAGGTTATTCAGAATTTCCTGAATTGGATGAATGCAGTTAGGGGAATAGATATATTGTATCTTATCTCACTTAAATATGCATTGACACAAATCAACACATATTAAGGAACTTTTAGCAAAATAAAATAAAATGGGGAAATGGTCTTTGAAAGGGGTTGGCTGCTACTGGTCCGTTGTGGGGTGGCAAAGACGTCATGAAAAAGGGAGGATGCCACTATATTTCATTCTCAAAGCCTTTTGAAAACTATAAATCTTTTGGGGTGGAGATGCTGTGATCCCTCCTTTCCTTCACAAGAAAGGGGTCTGGGATGGTGCTGGGATAGAAGGAAGGGCCTCCATATGAATGCAATATAATGACAGGTACGGTCCTTCAAATAACCGATTATAATATATATGCAATTACTATAACAAAAAAGTAACAAGATTTTATTACTCTCGCTATAGCAATGAATTTTTCACTAATTATACTTTAGAAACACTTTAGAAATGAAGCGTCAGTGCCCCTGTTTTGTACTGACTTTTGAAACTTTTTTATCAATCACCTAGCCTAGTAGTTACAACTTCTGAGATACCAAATGCCCTTTCCAACCAACCCAATCCTCTGAGATACTAACAAGTGCACATCAGTTATTAGATAGAGTGAAACAATAAATGACATTGCATAATAGCTATCAGAGACTTCGAGGAAGAGCTGAGGAGCAGACGTATGGGAGAAAGCTCCCAAGAATTGCAGGTTTTAAGAATTTATTTTTATCAAAGAGCCCTATTTTATTTCATCAAATTTACCTTGAAATGGTTACCCTAAAGATAAAGGCTCAATTCAAAGTCTTTGAAGCCCATGAAAGGTTTCTAAACTGAGCATAATACCTATAAATTTATTTATTTATTTATTTATTTACCTTACTTATATACCTGTACAATATTCAATAAATAATACCTGTACAATATTCAATACTGAATTTAAAAAGTCTAGATTGTCAAATATTCTGCTTACATTTCAATTTTTATTAAGCATCATGTATTTGGAGAATGATCTAAGAAAAAATATATTATATAGGCTGAGAGCAAACTCATTTGCCCTCTTAATAGCAGGTTTGCTAGATATTAAGCAATGCAATGGGTATCAATGCAATAAGTAAATATATTTATTTTATTTATTTATTTGATGCACTTATTGACCGCCATTCTCAGCCCTTACGGGCGACTCATGGCGGTGTACAGTACACATAAAAGACAAATTACAAAACCGGAATCGACAACATATAACTATACCACAACTTACAGACTACACAAAAATCCGCTTCGTCTCTTAATGGAATCATAACCAATCTCATCATCCTTGTACCATTCCAGTTCTCATTACCGTATTATTTGTGCTTAGCACTTAATTAAATGCCCTCTCAAACAACCAGGTCTTAAGGGTTTTCCGAAAGGACATGAGGGAGGGCGCCTGTCTGATGTGTGGAGGGTGTTCCACAGCCGGGGGGCCACCACCGAGAAGGCCCTCTCCCTCGTCCCCGCCAGACGTGCCTGTGAGGCAGGCGGGATCGAGAGAAGGGCCTCCCCAGACGATCTCAAGGTACTCGTGGGCTCATAGGCCAAGATGCGGTCAGAAAGGTATTTTGGGCCGGAACCGTTTAGGGCTTTGTAGGATAACACCAGCACCTTAAATTGGGCCCGGTAGCAGATCGGCAGCCAGTGGAGCTGGGACAACAAGGGCGTTGTGTGCTCCCTGCGTCCCGCTCCCGTTAGTAACATGGCTGCCGCGCGCTGGACTAGCTGAAGCTTCCGGGCCGTCTTCAAGGGCAGCCCCACGTAGAGAGCGTTGCAGTAGTCCAAGCGGGATGTAACAAGAGCATGTACCACCGTGGCCAAGTCTGACTTCCCGAGATATGGGCGCAGCTGGCGCACGAGCCTAAGCTGTGCAAATGCTCCCCTGGTCACCGCCGAAACCTGGGGATCCAGGCTCAACGATGAGTCCAGGGTCACACCCAAGCTGCGAACCTGCGCCTTCAAGGGGAGTGCGACCCCGTCCAGCACAGGCTGTAACCCTATATCCCGCTCGGTCTTACGACTGACCAGGAGTACCTCTGTCTTGTCTGGATTTAGTTTCAGTTTGTTCGCCCTCATCCAGACCGTCACAGCGGCCAGGCACCGGTTCAGGACCTCGACAGCCTCCTTAGTAGCAGGTGGAAAGGAGTGACAGAGTTGGACATCATCTGCGTACAGATGACACCGCACCCCGAAACTCCGGATGATCTTACCCAGCGGCTTCATGTAGATATTAAACAGCATGGGGGACAGTATGGAACCCTGTGGAACCCCACAAGTCAAAGGTTGTGGGGACAGGAGTCCCCCAATAACACCTTCTGGGTGCGACCCTCCAGAAATGACTGGAGCCACTGCAAGGAGCCCCCAAGACCCATTTCCGCAAGGCGCCCCAGAAGGATACCGTGGTCGACGGTATCGAAGGCCGCTGAGAGGTCCAGGAGCACCAACAGGGACACACTCCCCCTGTCTAGCTCCCGGCGCAGATCAGCCACTAAGGCGACCAAGACCGTCTCAGTTCCATGTCCCGGTCTGAAACCAGACTGTGCCGGATCCAGATAATCCGTGTCTCTCAAGAATACCTGGAGTTGTGAGGCCACCACGCTTTCCAGGACTTTGCCCAAAAAGGGGAGATTGGAAACAGGCCGAAAGTTGTCCAATGTAGTGGGGTCCAGTGATGGCTTCTTCAACAGCGGCTTTATAATAGCCTGTTTTAGGCTCGCTGGAATCTTGCCTTCCCGAAGGGAGGCATTCACCACCACTGTTACCCACTCAGCCAATCCCCCTCTGGCCTCTCTCAGAAGCCAGGATGGGCAGGGGTCTAGGATGGACGTGGTGGGCCTCATTCCTCCAAGTATCTTGTCCAATAATAATAATAATAATAATAATAATAATAATAATAATAATAATCTTTATTGATACCCTGCCACCATCTCCCTGATAGGGACTCGGAGCGGCTTAAATGAGGCCAAGCCCAAACAACAAATTAAAACAGAGTAAAACCGAAAACACAAACTGAAAACGTGAACAATAAACAACAACATCATAATTACATAAAACATGTGAATACTAGGCCTGGGTAACAACGGAAAAATTTGTTTCTAAAATCGATTTTTATGGTTTAATTAGTGAAAAAAAATTATAATATCACACCAACAGTCAACAACAGAGAGAGAGGGAAGCTTCAGAAGGTTTTGGAGGTTTTTTAGCGTATTTCGCAGTCGCGTCCGCCATTAACGAATCGATTCGTTATTGTTTCGGAAATCGATTCGTTAATTTTTTACCATTTACGAAATTTCGTAAATATCAAACTTTTTAAAAGGAAAATTTTGTAATTATTTTAAATATCGAAACAAAAAAAACCCCCAAATACAAATCGATTTTAGAAACAAATTTTTCCATTGTTACCCAGGCCTACAACTAACATGGATGGGGAGCATTCTAGTGCAATCACCCTAGAATAGTCTCTGCAAGCAGATTCATATGTCAAAAACACGTGGAATAACTAAAATAGGATTTCCACAAGAGTTAGAAGATACTATATTAAAGCCCACTGAAAGCTTATATTAGACCAACCTAGAGCATTGCTATAGTCTATGCTAGTGGCAGCAGATTTCAAAGAACCCTTCCCAATCCTACCTAAAAATACTAGGATTGATCTGAGGATCTTTTATATGCATACATATACCTGTCTGAACACATCTCCCTTTATGAACCACTGTGAAAACTTAGATCTTCTGGCTTCAGTACCGCCACAATCACAGGTGTGTTTGGCTGGGATGAGAGACAGGGCCTTCTCAGTGATTGCCCCCCCCCCCCACCGGTTATGGAACTCTCTTACTGGCAATATTAGATCATCCCCCTCCCTCCTGTCCTTCAGAAGGATGGTGAAGGATGGCTGTAAAACCAAGCCTTTGGTGCAGTGCAATAATATAATGGTGTCCTGATATGGTTTTTAAGCAAATGATTTTAAAGTGGATATAAGTGATTTTAATGTTTATATATATTTATGGTTTTATGTCCTGGCATTGAATGTTTGCCATATATATGTTGTGCTCCGCCCTGACTCTCCTGTGGGGTTAAATGTTTTAAATAAATACATGCATACTGTTTATTAGCTAACAAAGGTTCCCCAATTGCACTAAAACTTGTTGGTAAAAAAGCAATGATATGGGCAATTTACAACTACAAAATACTGAACACAAATACAGATAACAATTATAAAAAATAAACAATATAGATATAAACAAAATATTTTACCTACATCAAAATATTTAAACTTACATTCCAATAATGGAAATAGGGTCCCATTTCCTTTGTGCTCTCCCTTTCCTTTCCTCTCCACTTCTACTATGCTGAGTCTGTTTGGCCGTCTATCATTTGGAATTTAATTATTCCTTTTTTAATTATCTGAACTACCATTCAAAAACTGATCAAATTAAATATAACTCTATAGATTTGGTTTGTCAGTAGGAACACTAGAATATAATGGTAAAGACTGAAAAAGACATTAAGAAGTACAAAACATTACTCAAGGATTTTTTTACTTCAATAACACCCTGGAATACAAACCACAGATAGTATGGGGTGCATGTAAGGCAGTACTGAGAGGTCACTTTATCCAGCACAATGCCTTAATAAATAAGAAATCTGAAGAGAAAAGAAATAAATGCCTTAGAATGCCATACCTGTTTTGACAGTCCTTTGATTTTTGATATTGCTGTTTTTAAATTGTTTTAAATTGTTTTTAAATTGTGTTAGATTTTAGCCATTCTTGTAAGCCACTCCAAGCCCCAGGGGATTGGCGGCATATAAATTCGAATAATAAATAAATAAATAATAGAAGCAAAAGAAAACTAATTAAAAGCACACCCAAAAACAAAGCACTAATAACCAACTTAAAATCTTTAAATAGACAAAAACAACATCGGAAAGTTGGACAAATAGCTAAGCAACTAAAATTCATAAAGCAACAATCCTTCCAAAATGCAAACAAGCCAGGAAAATGACTAGCACATAAGGTAAGAAAGAAAAAACAGACTCAACAAATCATCATAATTAAAATGGAAGATAGAATTTGCACAACTGATTTGGAAATAATGAGGGAGTTTGATAAATTCTATAAACAATTATATTCAAAATAGCTAATCAATAAGGAAGATATTTAACAATACTTGGGAAAACAGAGACTGGAGAAAATCAAAGAGCAACAAAGAATGCAACTGAACAAAGAGATTTCAGAACAAGAAATTAAAAAGTGATAAAAAATGAGATGTTAGTAAAGCACCGGGCCCTGATGGGTATACGGCAAGCTTTTATAAAGCGATGAAAGAAGAAATATCACCTTTTTTAATGGTCCTTATGAATGAAGCTCTACAACATAAAGAAATGCCTGAAACTTGGAGAATGGCAAATATTATTATGATTCATAAAGAGAATATGGACTCATCAGATGTGAGAAATTATCATCCAATCTCCTTGCTGAACATGGATTACAAAATATTTACCACTATAATAGCAGACCAACTGAAGAACTTCCTCAATGAATGGATTGGTGAGGAACAAACCGGATTTCTTCCTTGCAGGCACTTGAAAAAATAATGTCAGAAACATATTGGATATTATTGAGTACTACGAAGCAAATAACCACAAAGAGCTGGCGCTAATAGCGTTGGACGCAGAAAAAGTGTTTGACAATTTAAATTGGAACTTTCAATTATTAATGAATGAAATAGACATGGGATTTCAATTTAACAATGCAATAAGTGCAACATATGATCATCAAAAAGCAAAAATCTCAATCAATGGATAATAATAATAATAATAATTATTATTATTATTATTATTTATTTATTTATTTATTTGATCAGTCATATGACCATTTCAAAATAGAACACGAGTAAAAAACAAGGCAACAAGGTGATAAGTCAGAATCTTATTTTCCTGGTTCTTCTTTCAGGAAATCTGCTCTTTTCTTAATAGCTTTCAGAATAAAAAGGCTAACTCTGATTATGCTGGATCTTTCCTGCCCTTGCAAGAGGGATGTCAGAATATCATTTCTGTTGGGGGATCTGCAGTTGGATAATACTGGATGTAAATATCTGTCTCGCAGTTCAGTAGATGCTGGACAGTCAATTAAGAATTGTTCTTCCACTGTTTGTTCTCCCCAGACGCAGAATCTCTCACTTCTTGGGATGTTACAGTAACGCCCGGTTTGCACCATAGTACCGAGTTGTTCAAACCTAGCCCTAGTATATATTCTTCTTCAGGGTAGAGGAAGTGGAATAGCTAGGTAGTGCTCTAAATGAATATTCCTTTTGTGGGAAGCTAAAAACCTTGTGGCTGAAGACCTACCTATGCTCTCTAGGTCCAGCTGTGCATAGACATCCCTAATGCGCTGCTTGAGCACTTGCCCTGCCCCCGGACCCAGAACACCCAGAAATTGCAAAGGCAGACCGAATCCAGCCAGCTCATTATTCAGAGCCGCCATCCACGATGACTTCTGGTCATGCTGGACTTGATCCTCTAGACATAGGCGAAGAAGTCTACTGGGATCCATAGAGATCCCTCCGTTCTGAGGATCAAGATCTATTGGAAATTCCCAGTGTCAAGACCTTGCGTCTAACAGCAACCAGACGCAGAGCCTTTACAGCAGTGGCACCATCACTCTGGAATACTCTGCCACCTGAAGTCCGTGCCTTGCGGGACTTATCAGTTTTCCGCAGGGCATGTAAGACATACCTGTTTCGACAAGCCTTTGATCTCTGATTGTTTTTAAATTGTTTTAAATTGTTTTTAAATTGTGTTCGATTTTAGCCTGTTCTTGTAAGCCGCTCCGAGCCCCAGGGGAGTGGCGGCATATAAGTTCAAATAATAATAATAATAATAATAATAATAATAATAAACAGAACTGATTGTTTCAGTTGAAGACACAGGAGATGATCAATCAAAAGTATTAAAAAATCAGTTGGTTTCAGTACCTGCAATTAAAAGAATACAAGGACAAGAAGTTAAGCTTTAATGATAAGGACTCTTTCTGGACAAATTGATTGAAATGGACAAGAAAAACATAACTCGGATATATAACAAATTATTAGAATGAGCCACTGAAACAGAATTAGTAAAAAGTTGCATGATAAAATCAAATATAGGAAGGGTGATTAAAATCGAAGAAACTGACTTTTGGTAAGCAGATATATTGCTTTCACACTTCAGTACTAATTCCACCACTATTAAGATCTGAAAGACTTAGGGTACGTGATATGACTTGCCTCTTTTTGGATCCTATTGCATTTTATCCCATTCCCAAACTGACATATTCCCAGAGCATTACCCAAGTTTCCTTAGTACAGATCTAAACCAATTTAACCCAATTTATCTTATAATAAGGACCAGAAGTCACTGGATGTCGTGTAGGCAGCCAGGAATGACTTTTCAGTCAGTGTGGGCTATTGAGCCCATGTAAGTAAGCCCTTTATAATGTGTGGTTTCATCTCAACTTACTATTTCAGTAAATGCCATTATCTCAGTGCGCCAGTAGGAACTGCAGTGCACATATATTAGTAAAACATTTTCTACTCTTTGGGTGCTAGCTCTTTAGCTCACTATCTGATCTCCACACTTCATCAATCAGGTATAATCCAGCATCATCAGTCACTGGATAATGGCCAATTTGAGACCTACCAGCTACTTTAATGAAACTCCCTGCTTAGTACAAGGCAAATATGAAGCAGAACACTCATAATTGTCTCTCATCTACTTTCACTTGCTGGAGGGAGTTCCAGATCAAGAATTTTATTTTCAAAAGCCAGTCTGCAGGTCTCAAACTGTAAATCTGATGTGATCAGCTGTGAAATCGTCACCAGTCATATCACAGAGTGCTCTCTGGAGGCTATACTTTGAAATAAGTAGGACCAGAAGTAAATAAGGCTGAGCTGGAAGAGGATACAGCAGCTAACATTCAGGACCCTTAGCTGTCAGGTGCCCGCTGCCCTCCCCTATAAAATCTCCAGGAGGAGAGAGTACAACAGAAGTAGTTTCTCTCTTTGCTTATTTATTTATCTCAAAGATATGGATATGCAGCCCATAGTCTGTATGTCATCTTCTGGGGTTCTACTCAGGCTCTTTTGTTATTGTTATTGTTTTAGTTATGGAGGTTTGGTGAGTTTCTGGACTTTTTTAAACAAAAATTGCATTTGGGGAAACATTAGTTTTGTGCAAAATATGTTTTTGCACAGGAAGCAACACTTTGCTGTTAGGAATGATGATAAAAACACTGTTTTTTCCATGTATTGTCGAAGGCTTTCATGGCTGGAATCACTAGGTTCTTGTGGGTTTTTTCGGGCTATAGGGCCATGTTCTAGAGGCATTTCTCCTGACGTTTCGCCTGCATCTATGGCAAGCATCCTCAGAGGTAGTGAGGTCTGTTGGAAGTAGGACAATGGGTTTATATATCTGTGGAATGGCTGGGGTGGGGCAAAGAGCTCTTCTCTGCTGGAGCTAGGTGTGAATGTTTCAACTGACCACCTTCATTAGCATTTGAAGGCCTGGCTGAGCCTGGGAAAATCTTTTGTTGAGAGGTGTTAAGATGTGCCTGGTTGTTCCTCTCTGCTGTTTTGCTGTTGTAATTTTAGAGTTTTTTAATACTGGTAGCCAGATTTTGTTCATTTTCATGGTCTCTTCCTTTCTGTTGAAATTGTCCACATGCTCGTGGATTTCAATGGCTTCTCTGTGTAGTCTGACATGGTGGTTGTTCAGGATCAGCCAGGCCTTCAAATGCTAATGAAGGTGGTCAGTTGAAACATTCACACCTAGCTCCAGCAGAGAAGAGCTCTTTGCCCCACCCCAGCCATTCCACAGATATATAAACCCATTGTCCTAATTCCAACAGACCTCACTACCTCTGAGGATGTTTGCCATAGATGCAGGCGAAACGTCAGGAGAAATGCCTCTAGAACATGGCCCTATAGCCCGAAAAAACCCACAAGAACCTACTGTTTTTTCCCTTCAAGTTCAAATTAACTTCATCATAATCTGTGACCAGTTCAAGAGAAGAGGAACATAGTCCCGTACAAGCATATCAGGGTTAAGGGTTAAGAAATTTAAAACTTATTGAGAAGGATATTGAGAAAATTAACTTAAGAATCTCAGCTAAAAGCCATATACAGAATTATATTAAAACCCAACTAATTTTATGGAATTAAAGGGAAGGGAATCTAAAGGGAGGGAACAGGGGTACTCATGGTCTTTTACTTTTCACACAGTGAAAAAGAATCATATGGTGGCAAACAATTTTTTTTCATGAGGGGTCTCAATTTGTCAAGAATCCTTCCCAACCTCTGTTGGGAAGGATTCTTGACAAATTGAAACCCCTCATGAAAAAAAGTTGTTTGCCACCATATGATTGATACACAAATTGACGGACATACTTTCTAGGTTGAAGTATTCTAGCCATGAGCATAACGTCACCTGCCTATAGTCTTTATTCCCCGTTAAGTTATTTATACACTGAAAGCATTGCAACTCACGCTCCATTTACTGCTGGAGTCTACCTTGCAGGATCTTGAGCATTACCTTACTGCCATATGAAATAAGTGCCACTGTACGAAAGTTTGAGCATTCTTTGGCGTTTCCAATTTTTTTGGTATGGAGATATAAGTTGATATTTTCCAATCTGATGGCCATTCTTGTGTTTTCCATATTTGTTGGCATATGGCATGCAACACCTTGACAGCATCATCTTTCAAGATTTTAAAAAGTTCAGCTGGGATCCCATCATCTCCTGCTGCCTTGTTATTAGCAATGTTTCTTAAGGCCCATTCAACCTCACTCCTTAGGATGTCTGGTTCTAATTCACTCACCACACCATCAAAGCTGTCCTCAATATTATTATCCTTCCTATACAGATCTTCTGTATAGTCTCGCCACCTTCTCTTGATCTCTTCAGCTTCTGCTAGGTCCCTGCCATCTTTGTTTTTGATCATTCCCATTTTTGCCTGAAATTTACCCCCAATGTTTCTAATTTTTTGGAAGAGATCTCTTTTCCTTCCTATTTCTTCTTCCACTTCCATGCATTGCTTGTTTAAAAATAGTTCCTTATCTCTTATAGAATCATAGAATCATAGAGTTGGAAGAGACCTCATGGGCCATCCAGTCCAACCCCCTGCCAAGAAGCTAACCTCTGGAACTGTGCATTCAATTGGGCATATCTCACCTTATTACTGTTTCCTTTTGCTTTTCTTCTTTCTTGGGCTATTTCCAGTGTATCAGCAGACAACCATCTTGCCTACTTGGTTTTCTTTTTCTTTGGGATGTACTTTGTTGCCACTTCCTGAACAATGTCGCAGACTTCTGTCCAATGTTCTTCTGGTACTCTATTTATTAAATCTAGTCCCTTAAATCTATTCTTCACCTTTACTGCAAATTACCAGGAATGTTACTGAGATCATATCTAACTAGTCTGTGTGTTTTCCCTAATTTCTTTAATATGACTCTAAATTGTGCAATAAGAAGTTCGTGATTTGAACTACAGTCAGCTCCAGGTCTTGTTTTCACCGATTGAATGGATGTCCACCACCTTTGGCTGCAAAAGATATAGTCAATCTGATTTTGGTGTTAACCATCTGGTGAAGTCCATGCATAAAGTAATCTTGTAGGTTGTTGGAAGAGAGTATTTGTTATAACAGTGAGTTTTCCTGGCAAAATTCTATCAGCCTACATCCTGTTTCATTTTATTTACCCAGACCATGCTTGCTTGTGAACCCGGTTGTTTTTTGACTACCCAACTTTGCATTCCAGTCTCCTGTAATGAAAATAATGTCTCTTTTTAGTGTATTATCCAGTAGGTGCTGCAGATCTTCATAGAACTGATCTACTTCTGCTTCTTCAGCAGCTGTGGTTGGGGCGTATATTTGGGTCACTGTGATGTTAAATGGCTAACCTTGAACACAAATTGAGATCATTCTGTCATTTTTTGGGTTGTATACGAGCACCACTTTAGCAACTTTATCATTAATTATGAATGCTACTCCATTTCTTCAGTGTTCCTCTTGTCCACAGTAGTAGATCTGGTGGTCATCTGTTGTGAAGTGGCCCATTCCAGTCCATTTCAGTTTGCTCACCGGAGTCCCCGGTGGCGCAGTGGGTTAAACCCCTGTGCTGGCAGGACTGAAGACCGACAGGTTGCAGGTTCGAATCCGGGGAGAGGCGGATGAGCTCCCTCTATCAGCTCCAGCTCCTCATACAGGGACACGAGAAAAGCCTCCCATGAGGATGAAAAACATCAAATTATCCGGGTTCCTTGGGCAACATCCTTGCAGACAGCCAAATCTCTCACACCAGAAGTGACTTGCAGTTTTTCACGTTGCTCCTGACACGACAAAAAAAAACCCCAGAATGTCTATCTTTAGTCTTGACATCTCACCAATAACAACATCCAATTTGCCCTGGCTCATAGATCTTACATTCCAGGTTTCTATAGTGTGTTGATCATTAGAAAATCAGATTCATAATTCACCCCCAGTACCGATGGCCGCTAGACTTTTTTTCGGCTTTGAGCTAGCTACGTCATCACATCTGAGCTATTTTTCTTAATCTTTTGGGGCAATTTTTCTTAAATAAAAAACCATATCAATAAACATAGGCTGAAACCTCTTGAACTTTTTCCATAATAAAGTATCAATCTATTGAGAATATTGTCATGTGTTCAGTTTTTCTTGTGGATTATATTGGGTTATCTCCGGATTTTGTCTCTCTGGCAAACTACAGGACCATATGAATACTGTCAATTTTGCTATTTTATTCTATGCTACTCACGTAGCTAATGACTTTCAGAGTTGCTTTGCATCACTTTCTTTGATTATGGCTACCTTGAGAGGTAGAAAACAAAACAATTGGGGACAGAGGTTTGAAACAAAAAACAGAAATGCAATCAGGACACTGCTAACTTGCAGAGAAAAGGCAGCAATGTGCAGCGTTCAGGGTCACTCTTAGTGTGGTTCTGCAGTGTCAGACAATTGGCAGAGTAAGGTTAAAAAGCAGGCTTTCTCATGTTTTCCAGATGGTAGGTGAGGTGTACAGTAGACCCAGGAGAACTCTGGCTATGAGCCATTAGGTTGCATGTAATTCCAGAATTTGCAAACTGGACAGGCAGTTAAACACCCAGAGAGCTGCTTCATTGTGTGCTTAACACCACATGGATCTACTTCTAAATTTTCAACGAAACAACTGGGTTGTGTGAGTTGGCCCTTCCTGCAGCAGCCAGGAGATAAAAAATTTCACGACACTAGAGATAAATGCATATGGCTGACCTATGAAACTGATGGAGTAAACTGTCATTGTGCAGAGGTCACATTTCAATAAATAATAAGGATGTGTTCACTGAGCAAACAACCATCATTCATGTAATAATCATATAACAAGTGGACTCCCCACTCACTCCGAGCTACACAGAGAAAATTGCCAGTATGCATACCCATGTAGTACTGTGTTTTATTTGGCTGTAACATTCCATAAATACCTCAGTTCCCACTATTCTTGTAAAATACTAGCATGAGTGTGTTGCAACCATCCCTGACATGCTAATTTTCTACTGAATGGAATATCATGGGAAAGGATTTCAATTATATAAAGAAACACAGATATGGGGGGCACATCTACACTGATGACCTAGGTCAGTGTTGCTGTGCCCCATGTTTGTATTTCTTCCCAAAGTGAATATTTAGTGTGACCTTACATCAGTCTCATGGCACAGGGCTGATCCAGCGTAACCTGAGGAAAGGCCACTTTAACATTCCCCCAAGTTAATCCTGTATCAGAATCCAAGTTCTCCCCCAGGTTAGGGGATATCAAGACAGCTGGGCAAGTTCTTAACTGGAGCCAGCCATGGCTGACTTGACAGCCATCCCATGATCCCCAAGGATAGGCGGCCTAGGAATGCAAGATGGCAGTCCCCTCCCATCCTGTCCTCCTGTGTTATAGCTGTCCCCAGTCAGGAATGATAGAATCATAGAATCAAAGAGTTGGAAGAGACCTCATGGGCCATCCAGCCCAACCCCCTGCCAAGAAGCAGGAATATTGCATTCAAATCACCCCTGACAGATGGCCATCCAGCCTCTGTTTAAAAGCTTCCAAAGAATCACAGAATCATTTAGTTGGACGAGACCTCATGGGCCATCCAGTTCAACCCCCTACCAAGAAACAGGAAAATTGCCTTCAATGCATGCCCAACAGATGGCCATCTAGCTTCCATTTAAAAGCCTCCAGAGAAGAAGCCTCCACTGTTAGGAAGTTCTTCATAATGTTCCGGTGGAATCTCCTTCCCTGTAGTTTGAAGCCATTGTTGTGCATCCTAGTCTCCAGGTTAGAAGAAATCAAGCTTGCTCCCTCCTCTCTCTGACTTTCCCTCACATTTTTATACATGGCCATCATGTCTGTTCTCAGTCTTCTCTTCTGCAGGCCAAACATGCCCAGCTCTTTAAGCCACTCCTCATAGGCCTTGTATTCAAGACCCTTGATCATTTTACCAAGTCAATCAAAGCATGTAAAGTTGTACTACCTCTTTCTAGCAAGTTTGATGGATGAGCATGGAGTAATGACTTGAGCATTGGTCTATGACTCTGGAGACCAAAGTTTGAATCCACATTCAGTGATGGAAAACCATTGGGTAACCTTACGCATGTCACCCTATCAGCCTCAGAGGAAGAAACAAAATTTTACCAAGACAGATGAGTGACATAGTCATCTTAGGGTTGCCATAAGTTAGGAAACGAGCCCCCCGGTGGCTCAGTGGGTTAAAGCCCTGTGCCGGCAGGACTGAAGACCAACAGGTCGCAGGTTCAAATCCGGGGAGAGGCGGATGAGCTCCCTCTATCAGCTCCAGCTCCTCATGCGGGGACATGAGAGAAGCCTCCCACAAGGATGATAAAAAAAATCAAATCTTCCACGCGTCCCCTGGGCAACGTCCTTGCAGACGACCAATTCTCTCACACCAGGAGTCACTCCTGACACGAGAAAAAAAAAAGTTAGAACCAACTTGAAGTCACACAACTAGAACAACAGGATAGGTTTAAGGGAACCAGTTTGGGATCTCAGTTGATTTCTCATTGTTTTGTTCCAATAAATAGAGAAATTGACTCTTTATGGAGTCATCTAAGTTCTCTGTTTCCCTCTAAGAGGCAACAGTATAAAACTTCGGGCCACTGTAGTGGCTGCAAAAATAGGACAAACAAAGATACAAAGAATAAAGAGTTCAAATTCTCTTGTTTTCCCAGCCTCCAGTCTTAGTGAAAAGCTGCAGAATAATCTTTTAGATGAAAGTAGATGGCTTCCATGAGTTAGTAGCCATCATTATAACAGAATCTGCGATGGACCCCACATACTCCTAAAGCTAGAAGCACTCAGAAGTCCAATTCTAATGTCCTAAATATTGAAGAAGTGTTTCAATAAAAAGAATAGGATCCTATATTGTTTAAAAGGAAAGTCATGCTTCCTCAGATCTTCCAGAAGTTCAGTTCTTTTTTTATTAACTAAAGAAAAGAATGAAGGAAATTAGGCACAACATTGGGCAGAAGCCACTTCTAATTTACACTATCCAAGATGGAAAGATCAGCTCCACTTGTATACAAGTGTATCTCCAAACTGCTTAATGCTAACACTTTCATATTAATCTTATTGACATGGCTCTATTCTACGGTATTCTGGGATTTGGACGTTAGTTAGGTACTTATAGCTCTATAGCACATTCCCTTGAACTACAGCAAACTGTTACGAACTAAGATAAAGAGCAAGAGGGGAGCAAGTATGTGAATCAGAAAAAAATGCTTAGCTTAAATGTTTACTTTTCTACAGATGTTGCTATAATAGTTTAAACTGCTTCTGGAAAATAGCCCTTCCTATCTCATTGATTGTTTCTTGCCTATGGATAAACCTGAGTTAAGGCTCCTATTGATTTATGTTCAGTTAACAAATCCAATTCTCACAAGTCATTCCAAAGCCTTTCAGATCAAGCAGTTCTTCAGGAAAGAAAATTATGTTGGTTATAAATAATAAAATAAAATGTTCTAACACTGTCACCTACTGTCAGGATGTATTTATAAGAAATGTGCTTCATCAGTCTCACCAGGAGTGGCTGATCTAATCATCTGAACCCCATCAGAATTGTGCCAAAACTTATGCGCCCTCAAAGAAAATCATCTGCTGCTTTTCTATACAAGGAAAAATATGTTCCTCCTCACAAGATTTTTGGGTGTGTGAAGAAATTATTCACCAAGTGGAGCATTTAGTGTGGTTGTTTGTTTTTTGTAGTTATCAGTTTCAAATGACTTAATCACATAAATTGTGCAAGTTCAATTATGGAAACATACTGGTCTTGTGTCAGTATCGATCACACCTATCTCTGCTTTAGTATTTTAGCTTTAGTGCTGCTATGGTGATCCATGGACATGTAATCTGATATTTGCACCACCCTCATAATGATGCCTTCTCACTCCTGGATTCCCTACCTTGCATATGCATGCATTTCCTGTATCCATCTGGGACATCTAGGAAAGGATGGGATACAAAGAAGCTACAGGACAGGCATAGCATTGTGTGATGAGTAATGGCCAAAGACTACCATCCCCTGGTAAAATCACTTCATAAGCCTCATTTGGTCCAGACTTCAGCTGTCAAAAATTTATTTAAAAAAGATCATGTCAGGTTTTACAATGTATTGTAATGTAATATAGCTGAGTCATGCACTGCTAATAGGCTTCTATTGGAAATGCTGAGTCACGCATTAACTGTATATAGGAATCATTTGGGGAATGTGTTCTGGCCTAGTCCAGGTGATTGTGAATGATGTAATCCTGGGTCTGAGTTAAGTTAACGAGTTGGGAACCAATCAGAGATTGCTATATGTAATTGTATATAAGGAAGTCATGTAGAGTGTATACTCTCTCCTTGTGCTGTGATGCTGTTCGTCGAAGGCTCTATGTAATTGATTAAAAGAACCTGTCTGCTAAGACAAGATATAACTGTGTGCTGTGGTAAGTTTGTGATGTCATCTAGACTGGGGAAAAGACAATGGTAAAACTGACAATGGCCGGGCATGCGCTCAAGTGTCTGTAAAAGAGTTCCAGAGTGACTGCAGTTTGTGGGAGCAGTTGACTGAAAATACTGTGCAAGAAGAAGCTACTGGAAAGCACTGAAGTTGTGCAACTGATCTGCTGCTGAATTGTGAAATTAATCTCAACAGATCACAAAACAGACAATGGGGGAAATAAGGAAGGGAGTTAAGAAAATTAAAATTGAGAAGTATAAAGAATTAGAAAGAAAATTTATTTGGAAACTATCAAATATGGCAGTGGGAATAAACTCAACATGCTGGCTTTGTGGAGCAAATAAAGGCTGGTATGCCCACATATGGTGGGAATGCCCAAAGATGAGAATTTTCTGGGAAAACATAGTAAAGAAAATGGAGAAACTATTTAAAATACCAGTTCAGGTAAATATGGACTTTATGTTAATGAGAATACTAGGGAATACTAAGAGTAATGTAAAAAACCAAAATTAATTCAGATCAATGTTTTTAGCAGGAAAGGTAGTATCATGGGGGCTGGAGATGTGAAAAATTGAATTTGGAAAATTGGAACAATTACCTGTTTGATCAAATCCATGCAGACATTATAGCATGTATAGTTCAAGAGGATTCACAGGAGGATAAACAAGAAATTAAAGAGAAATTGGTGACTTATATAGAATGGATAGAAAATGGTAGAGGCAATACAGATATTGTACAAAGATTAAGAAATTGTTTTCATGGTTAAAGATAAAGATATAGAGAAAATGTGGTAGAGGTATTAGAGGGGAGAGGAAAAAATGTGAAAGGAAGAATAACTTTGTAAAAGAGATGAATAGATAATAGAGAAATACTCAATTACTTACAATATGCATACGAAATAGCTGTCTGTAAACTATTCACAGATTGTGCTATTATGTACTCAATTTTTAAAAATGAAATCAAATAAAATGAAATGTCATCCACCCACCCCCACCCAAAAAAGACCAGGTAATAAAAGGATGAAAACTTTAGAAAAGTAAAAAATTAGCCAAAGAAAGTCAAACTTTATAATAGTAAACAGAAAGGGCCAACATGTCTTAACTATCAAAGATAGGACCAAAACCCTTGCAACCAAGACTTATTCAATTTTGCTTAGGCTTATCCTTCCTTTGGCTAGTTTTGGACCAACATTGTGACTGTGTCCCTGTTTGGAAATTGCATTACTTGGCCTCTTCTTCACCCAGATCCAATTGTTTTGGTTCTGCCAATAGCTCTGAGCTAATAGTTCAGCAGACAAACCATTCTGCTAGCAAAGCTCTCAGATCAACTGACAAAATAATGTTCTGCATGCAGAACGGAATTTCTACCCACTGAAAAGGTTTGTTTAGTCTCCTAATTCCCAACTTCCAGAGCATATTTGAGCTTCCTCCAAAAATACATTTCATTTTCTAGACTGAAAACCCCTAAAGAAGAAAGTATAGAAATGCAGTAGTTAATCATCACCGTTCCTTGGTTTTGTTTATTTCTGTTATAAGGCTTAAACATAGGACTCCCTTGCCTGTATTCTGAACATTTCAAGAACTCACTGCAAAATAGTGACTCCAATTTTACAACCTCATTTGCAGTGATGTGGGAACTGGAAGATCAAGGGTGTTCCCAGGAAATGTATGTAAATGGCAGTTCTCCGGTTTGTTTATTTATTTATTTATTTGGAGTGCTTCTATCCCGCCCTTCTCAACCCCCTAGGGGGGGACTCAGGGCGGCTTACAAAAGGCACAATTCAATGCCCAACAATTCACAAAATACAGTATACAAATTACAATATAGCGACAACAGTTATAACTAATTAAAACAATCAGATCAATACAATAGCAGCAATAAAATCATCTTGTGGTCAATGTTCACCAATTCATAAATCCACAATCCATCCAGCATTATCATTGTCCTTTCCTACTCTGGTTGACATTGTCTTTTATCCATCTGCCAGCTTACCCAAAGGCCTGGTCCCATATCCAGGTTTTTAATTTCCTTCTGAAAGAGAGGAGGGATGTTGATGACCTAATTTCCCCGGGGAGTGCATTCCACAGGCAAGGGCCCACCACCGAGAAGGCCCTGTCCCTCGTCCCCACCAGTCTCACTTGTGACAAAGGTGGGGCCGAGAGCAGGGCCTCCCCAGAAGATCTTAAACTCCGAGGTGGGACGTAGAAGGAGATACCTTTGGACAGGTACACTGGGCCGGAGCCGTATAGGGTTTTGTAGGTCAAAACCAGCACTTTGAATTGTGTTTGGAACAGGATCGGCAGCCAGTGGAACTGACATAGCAGGGGGGTGGTATGCTCCCTGTATGACACTCCGGTGAGTAATCTAGCCACCGCCCGTTGGACTAATTGAAGTTTCCGAAGAGTCTTCAAAGTCAACCCCACGTAGAGCTCGTTGCAGTAATCTATTTGGGATGTAACAAGAGTGTGGACCACTTTGGACAACAGTGGTTGACCAACAACAGCCATTTACATACATTTCCTGGGAATAGCACTGTGTGGTGAGGTTGTTGTATAATTTCTTGGAAATATTACTGCTTTTTTCACATCACAATACAGCACGTGGCTGAAAATTCTGCAAATTTTAGAATCTCATAGTATGGAACCATGATAGTTGAAGTGGTATCAAACTGCTATGTACAGTACAAGCCATGTGAATCTACTTATGAGAAAGGCTGATTGAGTTCAATGGGACTTACTCATTGTGTGTAAACATGTACAGATGAAATGCAGATACCAAAACCAGAATTCCCCAGCAAAGCTGAAGAGAATCTGGAAAGACTGCAGTTATAACCAAAGAGAGTGGGACCTGGCAGCCTTCTCTTTAATGGATGACTTTGTATTCACAGAAGCCTTTCAATTATTTCTTGTGGCACATGAGCAGCTTTCTCACAGCACATTATTATGCCATGTCACATAACTAGGATTCTACTTTCAGGCTTTTAATTTTTGACACCTTTGTAATGTTTCTGTCTGAATAGTGGCACATTTTCCTTCTCAGTGGTACTGCTGCTCTAAGCACCATGAGCGTGAAATGAGAATCATTTACTGCTAGTCACCCAAACGTTGCTCCCTCCTCTTTGCTATTGATTACAGCTGAATAATCAATTGGCATTTCACACAGCCTTATTTGTAATAATTCAAGTAAGCAACAGGATAATTTAGAAAGTAGCTACCAAGCATGTGCCGGTAATGAATCAAATCCATATACGTAATTCAAACCTTTTTTTAAAAAACTGCTAAAGCTGTGATGGCCAAAGAAAAGGCAGAAAAGTCAGTGGAAAGCAAAATAATTAAAAAAGAAAGGTTTTCAGAGCATCCAGTGTCCTTCACATTTAATATCTTTTTACTAGAACATGGCCACACAGCTCAAAAAACCTACAACAACCCAGTGATTCCAGCCATGAAAGCCTTCAACAATACATCTTTTAAGAGTATCTAAGCATTCAATTTTATACAAGACATCCACTACTTGAGGTCTTAAACTACAACCTGTATCAGGGTGAGATGTGTGTGTGCCTTCAAGTTGGCAGTTGTTTTAGGACAACCCTATGAATTTCATAGGAGTTTTTAAAGCAGTGAATATTCACAGATGGTTTTGCCAGTTCCTTCCAACAGCGCCTGGTGTTCCTTGAAAGATCTTCTGAAGAAGATCCTTCTTCCTTGGTCTGTCACCCCCAGAATCCCCCAGATTCTCCAAGCAACAGTTCAAAAAGGCAACTTTTCCCATGACTGGAAAATTTACCCTACAACATTTAGCAACAATGGATCAATATCAGAACTTGTGTATGAGCCTTCACTTGTTGTCTTATGGCATAAGTCGTTGACTTATTATTGACTTATGGCAACCCCATGATTTTCATAGGATTTTCTTGAGCAAGGAATTGTCAAAGATGGTTTTGCCAGTCCTTCTTCTGAATTATAGCCTACAGCATTTGGTATTCAATTTCCCATCCAAGTGGTAACCAGCGCCGGGTGATATTGGACACTACAAATCCCATAGTTTAAAATAGTCACCACCTGCACTCCAACCAGACTAACCACCAATAAGGTCTTACATATCAAATACCAGGGATCCACCTGTTAGTATTGCAAAGGCATGTCATCTACTTTACACCTCTCCATTCATCCACATTAATGCTGAACATCAGAGTAAAGATCTCGTTTCATGGTGACTGGTCTGCCTTTGTATGATTTGAAAGATTTGCACTTATTACAAAAATTGTATGAGGTGGGATAGTGTTATCTCTATAATGTAGTGGGGGAAAAAGTGAGATAGCAAGTGGTTTCTCTAAGGCCATCTAACAGGGGTCTGTCTAATTCATAGGCTGCAAACCCATTCCTACAAAGATAGAAATCTCATTGAATTCCCACTAAAATAGATATCACATTGAAGTATGCATAGATATGGACAGGACTACTATGCTACTATGCAATGCATGGAAGTGGAAGAAGACAACAAAATAGGAAGGACAAGAGACCTCTTCCAGAAAATTAGAAACATTGGAGGTAAATTTCAGGCAAAAATTGGTATGATAAGAAACAAAGATGGCAGGGACCTAACAGAAGCTGAAGAGATCAAGAGAAGGTGGCGAGACTATACAGAAGATCTGTATAGGAAGGATAATAATATTGAGGATAGCTTTGACGGTGTGGTGAATGAATTAGAACCAGACATCCTGAGGAGTGAGGTTGAATGGGCCTTAAGAAGCATTGCTAACAACAAGGCAGCAGGAGACGACGGGATCCCAGCTGAACTGTTTAAAATCTTAAAAGATGATGCTGTCAAGGTGATGCATGCCATATGCCAGCAAATATGGAAAACACAAGAATGGCCATCAGACTGGAAAAAATCAACTCATATCCCCATACCAAAAAAGGGAAATGCGAAAGACTGCTCAAACTTCCGTAACAGACTGGAAAAAATCAACTTATATCCCCATACCAAAAAAGGGAAATGCGAAAGACTGCTCAAACTTCCATACAGTGGCCCTTATTTCTCATGCCAGTAAGGTAATGCTCAAGATCCTGCAAGGAAGACTCCAGCAATACATGGAGCGAGAGTTGCCAGATGTTCAAGCTGGGTTTAGAAAAGGCAGAGGAACTAGAGACCAGATTGCCAATATCCGCTGGATAATGGAGAAAGGCAGGGAGTTTCAGAAAAACATCTACTTCTGCTTCATTGACTATTCTAAAGCCTTTGACTGTGTGGATCATAATAAATTGTGGCAAGTCCTTAGTGGGATGGGCATCCCAAGCCACCTTGTCTCTCTCCTGAGGAATCTGTACAAGGACCAAGTAGCAACAGTCAGAACTGACCACGGAACAACAGACTGGTTCAAGATTGGGAAAGGCGTACGGCAAGGCTGCAGCCTCTCACCCAACCTTTTTAACTTGTATGCAGAACACATCATGCGATGTGCGGGGCTGGATGAATGCAAAGCTGGGGTGAAAATTGCTGGAAGAAACATTAACAACCTCAGATATGCAGATGACACCACTCTGATGGCCAAAAGCGAGGAGGAGCTGAGGAGCCTTCTAATCAAGGTGAAAGAAGAAAGCGCAAAAGCCGGTTGCAGCTAAACGTCAAAAAACCAAGATTATGGCAACAAGAATGATTGACAACTGGAAAATAGAGGGAGAAGGAGGCCGTGACAGACTTTGTATTTCTAGGTGCAAAGATTACTGCAGATGCAGACTCTAGCCAGGAAATCAGAAGACGCTTACTTCTTGGGAGGAGAGCAATGTCCAGTCTCGATAAAATAGTAAAGAGTAGAGACATCAGACTGGCAACAAAGATCCGCCTAGTCAAAGCCATGGTATTCCCTGTAGTAACCTACGGATGTGAGAGCTGGACCTTAGGGAAGGCTGAGCGAAGGAAGATCGAAGCTTTTGAGCTGTGGTGTTGGAGGAAAGTTCTGAGAGTGCCTTGGACTGCGAGAAGATCCAACCAGTCCATCTCCAGGAAATAAAGCCCGACTGCTCAATGGAGGGAAAGGATACTAGAGACAAAGTTGAAGTACTTTGGCCACATCATGAGGAACAGGAAAGCCTACTCAAGTAACTCCTGACACGAAAAAATATATATTGAGAACTGAATAATACAGTCCTTGAAGTGACTGGACTGACCTTGAAGGAGCTGGGGGTGGTAACGGCCGACAGGGAGCTCTGGCGTGGACTGGTCCATGAGGTCACGAAGAGTCGGAGACGACTGAACGAATGAGCAACAAACTATGCTACAATGACTCTCAGAGAGACCTGTGTGCCTGGATGAAAAATCACACTTTGGTCTATGGCTAGGGAAACCCAATTCTTTCAGGCGCATGCACACCACTGTCTTTTTATTAACCACACATATTGGACTCAGTCACACCCTAATAATAGGGAATTAAAGTCCCTAGTGAGAAATCTTTGTCTCCATTAAAAAGATACGTCTCACCAAATTACTTGTGCCAGAAGGTGGCTCATATTGAGAAGTAGGAATTTAGATGATGGTTACTTATACATGTAATTCTCAAATTTCTAAAATGGGGAAAGCTAAATATCCCAGCAGTTCCTCTGTTATATTAGAATTTGGGTTCACCCGCCTACCTTCGTGATCGTATCTCTCTCCATGAGCCAGCTCGAACGTTTCGATCTTCAGGGGAGGCCCTCCTTTTGCCCTTGCCAGTTCCTCAGACTCGCCTTGTGGGTACAAGGGAGAGAGCCTTCTTCTCTGTGGCCCCTTGACTCTGGAACTCATTGCCCGGAGAGATTAGGAAAGCCCCTACCTTAGAAACCTTTAAAAAGAATCTCAAGACCTGGCTCTGCCGTTGAGCTTTTGGAGAGTAGTCACATGATCTTCAGCTATTGCTCCCCTCAACGTTCTTGTCCTAGGAGTACAGTCCCCACCTTATACGAAGATCTGTCTATCACCCTGTCTCTCTACGATGTCTCCCTTACAAATAATTCTGCTCTTTTATCTCACCCTGAGTTTTTAAATCATTTTATGTACATGCGGCCCACTCACTGTCACTATGTTTGGTTTATGTTTTTTTTAAATGTTTTGTGTATATTGTTTATTGTATGTGTTGTTTATTTTATTGTAATTTGCATTTTATTTCATTGTAATTTGTTGTTTGGGCTTGGCCTTATGTAAGCCACCCTGAGTCCCTGTTGGGGGAGATGGTGGCGGGGTATAAATAAAGATTATTATTATTATTATTATTATTATTATTATTATTATTAGTCCAGGCTCACAAATAAAAATAAAGCATAATTAATTAATTTAGTGATCTAGGATCTGATAGTGATGATTTCTGACTTAGATGGCTTACATTCCATCTGAACATTAGGAAGAACTTCCTGACTGTGAGAGCCGTTCAGCAGTGGAACTCTCTGCCCCGGAGTGTGGTGGAGGCTCCTTCTTTGGAAGCTTTTAAGCAGAGGCTGGATGGCCATTTGTCAGGGGTGATTTGAATGCAATATTCCTGCTTCTTGGCAGGGGGTTGGACTGGATGGCCCATGAGGTCTCTTCCAACTCTTTGATTCTATGATTCTATGATTTATGTCTTTGTGCAGGATTATTAAGATGGAAAGAAAGAGCTGAACATAAAGTGTGTGTCAGTGGTGGCAGAGAGAGATCCTCTTGACTTAAAACATTTAATCCCACTCAAAACCTCTCAAAGTGCCCAAGCAAAAGGCGACATCTATGTTTCAGTTAGAGCCCTTTGCTAATAGTTAAACAATTGAAAGGTGCCATGTAAAAAGAAATCTGAATAGTCTCATTGCTGATATCTAAAAGGAAAGGAGAAAAATAAGTGCAGCGTGGTTTATATTCTGTAGTGCAAATCCGCATCTCCTCTGCCTCTTGACCTCTGGAGAATGGTGTTGCTGCACTCAGTTCTTTGTATTTCTAGTCATTATGGCTGTATATTACCTCCAGTATTCTGTCATAATACAAGTTGCTGGAAAACATGTGCAGGAATCTGGTGATTTCTATCTCAGTAGCAGATTAAAGAGCTGATCCCTAACCTTACAATAGACTCAGCATCTTAGATAGTCTCTTTACAGTTCGGGCTAAAAGAGAGAGTATTACTGAGTAATTTTATATATAATTCTTGTATTACTTTACTGCTATGAATTTTCCATAGCCATCTGACTCACCATAATACACACAGTATGCTGGATTAGATAAGACTGTAGTCTGATCCAGCAGGGTTCTTCTTGTAATCCCATTCTATATTGAACCATTTTACAAACATTTATTAAGGATTCAGCACATGAATTGCTTTTGTGTGTGTGTGTGCCAGGAGCGACTTGAGAAACTGCAAGTCACTTCTGATGTGAGAGAATTGGCCATCTGCAAGGATGTTGCCCAGGGGGTATTATTTATTTATTTATTTATTTATTTATTTCGGTTACTTCTACCCCACCCTTCTCACCCCAGAGGGGGACTCAGGGCGGCTTACAAAGGCACAATTCGATGCCGGCATCAACATAACAGTAGAATAAAAACAATATAGCAGCAATTAAACAATTAACAATCAGTTTCTGTACTGCAACAATAAAACCAATAAAACCAATAAAACTGATTTCACCTAATTAACGCTCAGCGTTTGCCATCTCATAGTCCAAATTCCAATTCTACTTTGTCAGTCCAGTCAGTCCTAGTCGTCCAGTTGTCTTTATCTAGTTGTCAGATTACCCGAAGGCCTGGTCCCACAACCACGTTTTTAATTTCCTCCTGAAGGAGAGGAGAGATGTTGATGACCTAATTTCCCCCGGGAGTGAGTTCCATAGGTGAGGGGCCACCACTGAGAAGGCCCTGCTCCTCGTCCCCACCAACCTCACTTGTGATAGCGGTGGGGTCAAGAGCAGGGCCTCCCCAGATGATCTCAAACTCCGAGGTGGGACGTAGAGGGAGATGCGTTTGGACAGATACACTGGACCGGAACCGTATAGGGTTTTGTAGGTCAAAACCAGTACCTTGAATTGTGCTCGGAACTGAACCGGCAGCCAGTGGAGCTGACACAACAGGGGGGTGTTGTGCTCCCTGTATGACGCAACAGGGGGGGGGGGTGTGCTCCCTGTACCCGAATGTTCGATGTTTTCTGCCATCTTTATGGGAGGCTTCTCTCATGTCCCCACATGGGGAGCGGGAGCTGACAGAGGGAGCCCAAACCGCTCTCCCCAGATTCGAACCACTGACCAATTGGTTAGCGGTTCTGCCGGTACAAAGGTTTAACCCGTGGTGCTACTAGGGGCTCCACGTGAATTGCTGAGCTAAGAGGCATTCTACACTTTACCTAGTGTCCATGCTCTTGGAGAAAAGCTGTGTTCCCTGCAGAGATTTAGGAGTATTCTCAATCATAGTTCAAGAAGGCAGTCAGCCACTTTTCTGCCAATGTATTCATGAAGCACTTTCAAGAGTAAGTCATAAGAACAATTCAACCACTTGCTCTCAAGAACTCTCCAACATAAAAAGATGCTTCTTCATATACTGTATACGGCCATATTCAAAAGCAAATGTACAACCATATGTAGAAACAAGATGGGCGAAACCAGATGTTGCCTGCAATCTGTTCCAGTCAGTTTTTTGCACTCTAACAGCTAGTGAGGCAAAGAAAGAAGAGGATTTGATCAGGAAATCAGCAAAGAAAAAAGATATTTTTGGCCCAAATCAAGGCATTGGCTCGTTGACTTCTTTATTGTTTTTTGATGGGCAGGTGCTTATTTTTTGTCAGGCAAAGGTCTTAAAATGTCAGTCAATAATTGATAAAGAATTGAAAGGCAATGGCATAACTGCTAGTCTTAGACAAAGGTTAGAGCCATAATGGCGTTATATCAGCCATGAGGGTGATGTTACTTCCATTGATGACAGAAATTATTTTCAGCAAAACCGTACAGGAGGGGGAAGAATTTTGCAGTCCTTCAGATGCTGCTGGATAACAATTCCTAGCATTTCCCTCAATGGTCCTTGCTGACTCCAGTTGCTGGAAACTACAACAATCTCCAAAAGGTTGCATATCCCTACCCTTTCTTTGCACAAATAGCAAGACAGTGGTACGGCTGTCTGTTTTGGACTGTTTGTGGACTATCCCACCAGGGGCAGTTCAACCCATTACGCAAAGTAAGCATTTGCAGTATAGTTGATTTTGCCCAGGGGCGTTCTTGAGGCACTCTTGGGGGAAAATAGACCTTGACATATACGAGTTGTAGTTACTGGGATGTATAGTTCACCTACAATCAAAGAGCATTCTGAACTCCACCAATGATGGAATTGAACCAAATATGGCACACAGAACTCCCACGACAAACAGAAAATATATCAGTGATTGGTTGGTTGGGGGGGGGGGGCGCCAAAATACTGTTTGCTTACCGTTGAAAATTACCTAGGGCTGCCTCTGTATCCCACTATGCTACAAAAAGTGCTGGATGGGAAACCTCTATTAATATTAATTTTTTCAATAAAATTTGACCCAAAAGACCCACCCTAAGAAAAAACAGACCACCTGTAAGGTTCTTTATAATTCGGACTTGCTTGTGGAACTTGTATTTATTGTCTTCCAACTTAAGTCCATCTTGTGAATGAGAGACCTCCAAAATCTCAGATCATCAACAGCCCTGCTTGGATCCTCAAACATAAAGTTATGGTTTCTTAGACTGAATCAATCCACCTGTAATGTTTTCTTCCTCCTTTCCTATGCCTCTCGTTTTACTAAAAATAATCTCATTATATGTCCAAGGTTTGCCAGCTTCAATTTAGACATCTTTGTGTCTAGTGAGAGTTCAGTCCCAATCTGCTCTAAAACTCATTCTGATGTGTTTTAACAGTCCATGAAATCTGTAGAATTCTTCTCTACCATCACATTTCAAATGAATAACAATCCAGTTTTTGCAGACATATATAGAAACTTGAAATCTGATAATTAATATTTAATGATATGTCATCATACTTGTGGATTTTTTCTAGTTCTTTTGTGATTGCCTTTCCAAATCTTAGGCTGTGTCTACACTATCTGGTAAATCCAGGGTCTGTTCAGAGAATTATCTGGGCTTACCGCCGAGGCATGTACCCCACTGGACCATCATCCTAACATTCATGTCACTCCCAGCAAGCCAAAGGGTTCCATGTGAGCTCCTGGCCTCTGCAGGCACCCCATGTCAACATCAGCAAATAGGTCCACACAACCAGAAAGAAGGAGGAAGCCAATTTTCCCACCTTCTTCCTGGCCACATGGACTCATAGACTCATAGAGTAGGAAGAGACCTCATGGGGCATCCAGTCCAACCCTTTGCCAAGAAGCTGGAAAATTGCATTCAAAGCACCCTTGACAGATGGCCATCCAGCCTCTGCTTAAAAGCCTCCAAAGAAGGAGCCTCCACCACAATCCGGGGCAGAGGCTCCATAGAACATCCACAATGACCAGAGCACCGAAGCTGGCTGAAAGCATTGATGGCAGTAATATGAGCACAATTCGTGCCTTCTTTTTTTGCATTGATGAGAGTAGGGGAATGAGGATGGTCATGGTACCCTGTATGAACAATGGACTGGTCCAAATCAGATCTGATCCTGCTATCCACACTGTCCTAAAGCCACATTGTTACTCCAGAGTTTCAAGCAAACTCTGGATCATCCCCTGACTTTTACTAACGCAGTACTAAACCAGATTTATCCAGTTTAATTCCTTGTACGTAATGGAATTGGAGAAACATCATGGGGACAGCCAGGAGCCAACTTAGGATGACTCTGGGATAAAATGCCTGTATAAAAGAGCACTTGTTTGTTTTCTTGTTGCAGTCTCCTTTTTTATTAATGACTAAGCCAAGATATAGGGAATCTTTAACTATTTGGGATTTAATATCAACTTATATAAATCATCTGTGATAGTTATTTTCTTCTTCTTAGTATTCAGCTATAGCCCTGCTTTTTCTGGAAACAAAAATATAATGGGCAAATAAAGTTGAACAGAAAACTTCAGTGTTAAAGGTCACACCCTCATTCATGAGTGAAACCACCAAAAAGACAGTGGCAGGAACAAAGATAATGAATGTTACATTTCCCTAAATGATATTAGAAGCTTCCATGAAATCAAAGGGAAAGAAAACATTATGCAGTGGGAATAAATGTATTGTCGAAGGCTTTCATGGCCGGAATCCATGGGTTGTTGTAAGTTTTTCCGGGCTATATGGTCATGTTCTGGAGGCAATTTTTCTCCTGACGTTTCGCATGCAGGCAAAATGTCAGGAGAAAAATTGCTTCCAGAACATGGCCATATAGCCCGGAAAAACCTACAACAACCCAGTGGGAATAAATGTTTTTAAAATGGATCTTAACTGAATGGTTTTATTTAAGGTGTGATGTTGATATATTTTGTATGTATTCTGTATGTGTTGGCATCAAATTGTTGCTGTTGTAAGGTGCCCTGAGTCCCCCTTTGGAGGTTGAGAAGGGTGGGGTACAAATGTTGGAAATAAATTAAATAAATAAAGATCTGTGGTTGTAGCAAGAAATTGATAAGAAAAGCACTGGGGTAGGAAGAATGTTTTAAGTATTTCAGGGGGATCTCTTCATATAAAAATATACTATCCTCAATTCACAAGGTCTTTGGCCAATTTGGAGGAGCTCTGAAAAGGACCCAACCCATATAGAATCATAGAATCAAAGAGTTGGAAGAGACCTCATGGGCCATCCAGTCCAACCCCATTCTGCCAAGAAGCAGGAATATTGCATTCAAATCACCCCTGACAGATGGCCATCCAGCCTCTGTTTAAAAGCTTCCAAAGAAGGAGCCTCCACCACACTCCGGGGCAGAGAGTTCCACTGCTGAACGGCTCTCACAGTCAGGAAGTTCTTCCTCATGTTCAGATGGAATCTCCTTTCTTGTAGTTTGAAGCCATTGTTCCGCGTCCTAGTCTCCGGGGAAGCAGAAAACAAGCTTGCTCCCTCCTCCCTGTGGCTTCCTCTCACATATTTATACATGGCTATCATATCTCCTCTCAGCCTTCTCTTCTTCAGGCTAAACATGCCCAGCTCCTTTAAGCCGCTCCTCATAGGGCTTGTTCTCCAGACCCTTGATCATTTTAGTCGCCCTCCTCTGGACACATTCCAGCTTGTCAATATCTCTCTTGAATTGTGGTGCCCAGAATTGGACACAATATTCCAGGTGTGGTCTAACCTTTGAAAAGCTTCAACAAATGTGTGTCAGGCAAGGCCTCCTGCTTTGGGATCATTTTATATATGAGAGAAGAGTGTTTATTTTGTTTGTGTTCTAAAAACGAGAAGCATTGAGTTATTAATTCTGCTCCCCTCATCTGAAGAAGTGACGGCACGCGCGAACTCGTACACTCAGTAACCTATACTTTCACCCCTGCATACAGACAACAACATAAAACACACACCAAGAGGAGGTCATTAGCAACCTCCAGATGGAACAAACTACGAAAACTTCCCGTCTCATGCACAAGCTGTGGCATGTTCAGCTTTTTCACACTACAATTACTCAATTACATCTGCCCCAAGTGTAAACGGATCACTCACATGGAACACAGGATCCGACAACTCGAGGACCATATTAAGACCCTTAAGGACATTCAGGAACTTGAGCTGTTCTTAGACACCACACACCACACTGTCCTAGACACGCAGCCCATATCACACCAACATTACGGGGAGGCTCAACAGAACAGCACCTCAGATGTGGACAACCCTCAGGCTTGGAGAAATGTCACCCTTAGAAGGACACATAGGACCCGGAAGCCTCCTCAGAATACTTCCGCTCAGCTGCAGTTACACAATAGATTCCAAATTCTCACACAACTAACACCTGACCAAGAAACACAACATATTGGGGAAGACCAGAATGGCTTAGATACTGATCAGTGGCTCATCCTTGATCAGTGTGCGGGGGATAGCCCTGACTGGGACAACACTTCACAACATTCACACTTGCACAATCGTGCAGGTGTACCATCCCCAACCATAGACCAGGAGCAACAGGAACACATACAGGAGAACCATAGGCTCTTGGACGAATCTCAATGGATTGTCCTTGACGAATGCACCGGGGATGTCGAGGAGGAGGACAACACTTTTCGCCTACACAATTCACACCAACAGGATCACTTTTCTGGAGACCTACACACTACATTGCACAAAAGGGGCCCTGTCATTCCCGAAAGTAAACAGGTCTTGGTAGTAGGCGACTCCCTCCTTAGAGGAACGGAAGCTATCATTTCCAGACCGGATGGGATGGCTCGAGAAATATGCTGCCTACCGGGGGCAAAAATACACCATATCACTCAGAGGCTCACCAGGCTCCTCATGCCCTATCACTGTCTCCCCTCATGTTGATTCATGTAGGAACCAATGATACTGCAAGGCACACGTTTCAAAAGATCACAAATGATTTTCGAGCTCTAGGAGCAAAGCTAAAAGAATGTAATGTACAGGTGGTCTTTTCATCCCTCCTCCCTGTTGTAAGACACGGACCCACAAGAGCCAGAAAAATAGTACAGGTCAATGACTGGCTTAGAAAATGGTGTCAGGAGGAACGCTTTGGCTTCCTCGACCATGGCCTGCTTTTCCAGGAGGATGGCCTACTGGCAAGGATGGGGTGCATCTCACACAAGTAGGAAAACACCTTTTTGCTCACAGACTCGCAAACCTCATTAGACGCACTTTAAACTAGGTCCACCGGGGGAGGGGGACAACAGCCTTGCGAACACTACTTTACCCATAATGTCTGGGAATCGCCAGAAGGCTAAACGAAGGGCTGCACAAACACAACAAGGACCAAGTACCAAAAGCACAATAATCCCAATTAAACAGCTCAAGGGAAGATCTCAGGGGCTCACATGTCTTTACACTAATGCACAGAGCATGGGAAATAAACAAGACGAACTCCAACTTTTAGCACAACACCACAAATATGATATCATAGGGATCACTGAAACCTGGTGGGATGACTCCTATCGCTGGAATGTAGATATCGAGGGGTATAACCTCTTTCACAGAAACCGAACAAAGGGGAGAGGAGGCGGAGTAGCCTTATATGTCAAAAACTCTTATGCTGCAGAAGAGATTCAAGACAGCAATCTGGGAAACCAGCTTGAAATCATCTGGATAAGAATCAAGGGAACTGGGACTCAAAAAAATGTCGTTGTAGGCGTCTACTACAGACCCCCAAGCCAGGAGGAAGAACTTGATGAAGTCTTCTGCCAACAGTTGACCAAACAGGCACAGAGAAGAGATGTAGTAGTCATGGGCGATTTCAACTATCCCGATATTTGCTGGAAAACAAACTCGGCCAAGAGTACAAGGTCCAACAAATTCCTCGCTTGCCTTGCAGACAATTTCATGGTCCAGAAGGTAGAAGAGGCAACAAGGGGATTGGCTACTCTTGATCTCATCCTAACAAATGCGGAGAACCTGATCGATGCGGTTGAAGTGGTCGGATCCTTAGGGGCAAGTGACCATGTGCTCCTGCAATTTGAGGTACAAAGGAAGGCCGAAACTAAGACAAGTCAAACCCGCATTTTGGACTTTAGGAGAGCTGATTTCCAAAAAATGAAGGAAACACTGAGCAGCATTCCGTGGACACAGATACTAAAAGACAAGGGAGTTACGGATGGATGGGAATTTCTCAAGAGTGAAATACTCAAGGCGCAATTGCAAACTGTGCCAACAAAGAGAAAAAATAGGACAAGTGCAAAGAAGCCAGAATGGATGTCCAAAGCACTTCTAACTGTGCTAAGACACAAAAGAGACATGCACAAGAAGTGGAAAAAGGGAGAAATCACCAAAGAAGAATTCAAACAAATAGCCAACACCTGTAGGGAAAAGGTCCGCAAGGCTAAAGCACAAAACGAGCTCAGGCTTGCCAGGGACATTAAAACAATAAAAAGGGCTTCTATTCTTATGTCAGTAGAAAAAGGAAAAACAAGGAGGCGATAGGACCTCTTCGAGGAGAAGATGGGGCAATGCTGACAGGGGTAGGGAAAAGGCAGAACTACTTAATGCCTTCTTTGCCTCGGTCTTCTCACAAAAAGAGAGTCTTCAACCTCAGCAAGATGGAGTGGAAGAGGGATTGGAGGACATCCAACCCCAAATTGGGAAAGAAGTCGTCCAGGAATACCTGGCCGCTCTTAATGAGTTCAAGTCCCCAGGGCCAGATCAACTACACCCCAGAGTATTGAAGGAACTAGCGGAAGTCATTTCGGAACCATTGGCAACCATCTTTGAGAGTTCTTGGAGAACGGGAGAAGTTCCAGCAGATTGGAGGAGGGCCAATGTGGTCCCAATCTTCAAGAAGGGAAAAAAGGATGACCCAAACAACTACCGTCCGGTCAGCCTCACGTCGTTACCGGGCAAGATTCTGGAAAAGATTGTTAAGGAAGCGGTCTGCAAACACTTAGAAACAAATGCAGTCATCGCTAATAGTCAACATGGATTTATCAAAAACAAGTCATGCCAGACTAATCTGATCTCTTTCTTCGATAGAGCTACAAGCTGGGTAGATGCGGGGAATGCCGTGGATGTAGCTTACCTGGATTTCAGTAAGGCCTTCGACAAGGTCCCCCATGACCTTCTGGCAAGGAAACTAGTCCAATGTGGGCTAGGCAAAACTACGGTGAGGTGGATCTGTAATTGGTTAAGTGGATGAACACAGAGAGTGCTCACTAATGCTTCCTCTTCATCTTGGAAAGAAGTGACAAGTGGAGTGCCGCAGGGTTCCGTCCTGGGCCCGGTCCTGTTCAACATCTTTATTAACGACTTAGATGAAGGGCTAGAAGGCATGATCATCAAGTTTGCAGACGACACCAAATTGGGAGGGATAGCCAATAGTCCAGAGGACAGGAGCAGAATTCAAAACGATCTTGACAGATTAGAGAGATGGGCCAAAACTAACCAAATGAAGTTCAACAGTGACAAATGCAAGATACTCCATTTTGGCAGAAAAAATGAAATGCAAAGATACAGAATGGGGGACGCCTGGCTCGAGAGCAGTACGTGTGAAAAAGATCTTGGAGTCCTCGTGGACAACAATTTAAACATGAGCCAACAATGTGATGTGGCGGCAAAAAAAGCCAATGGGATTTTGGCCTGCATCAATAGGAGCATAGTGTCTAGATCTAGGGAAGTAATGCTACCCCTCTATTCTGCTTTGGTTAGACCACACCTGGAATATTGTGTCCATTTCTGGGCACCACAATTCAAGAGAGATATTGACAAGCTGGAATGTGTCCAGAGGAGGGCGACTAAAATGATCAGGGGTCTGGAGAACAAGCCCTATGAGGAGCGGCTTAACGGGCTGGGCATGTTTAGCCTGAAGAAGAGAAGGCTGAGAGGAGATATGATAGCCATGTATAAATATGTGAGAGGAAGCCACAGGGAGGAGGGAGCAAGCTTGTTTTCTGCTTCCCTTGGAGACTAGGACGCGGAACAATGTCTTCAAACTACAAGAGAGGAGATTCCATCTGAACATAGGAAGAACTTCCTGACTGTGAGAGCCGTTCAGCAGTGGAACTCTCTGCCCCGGAGTGTGGTGGAGGCTCCTTCTTTGGAAGCTTTTAAGCAGAGGCTGTATGGCCATTTGTCAGGGGTGATTTGAATGCAATATTCCTGCTTCTTGGCAGGGGGTTGGACTGGATGGCCCATGAGGTCTCTTCCAACTCTTTGATTCTATGATTCTATGATTCTATGATTCTAAGTGTACCAGCAATAATTTTCACTCACATTACTCAGAATCTAAATTGGCCCTTATACAACATAAAACAGGGTCTTTGCAGCCTCGCTCCCAAATCTCAAGAGTCACATATCTGTAGAGATTCTTATTATTGTCAAGAGCAGATAATATTACAGTATCTTTCATGACATTTGAAAGGATACCTTGAAGACAAATGTGTCACCATATCCCATCACCACAGGAGCTGCCCTACTTTTCTTAGAAGTAGCTTTCCCCTTCATTTCCACTCGCTCACATTAGATATCACTAATGGCATAATCTTTTTACCCAGAGATAATAGCTACATTCTTGTCAGATGTATGTATTCCCTTAAAAGAGAAAGGGAATAACACCTCCAGTGGCATTATTGTTGGTATAAACCCAGCATGGGCTATTGTTTTGATCTTGCCTTATTTTCTGGTTTACTGAACTGTCAAAGAAGGTGGGCTGCATTTACCCAACTCATAAGCACAAATACTTGATCTTTCAAGAACAAAACTCCACAGGACACCTGGGTGCCGTGACAGATGCCAAGACTCATCTCCTCTCTGGCTGTGCCTCCCAAGCTGATAAACTCCCCAGAGTAGATCCCTCCATTTGTCATGATGAATAATTCTACTAACAACACAGGAACCTAGTACAGCCTCAACAAGCACATTTCTGGCAATTATTTAAGTATTTAATTCATTTCCTTCCTTTCTCCAAGGACTGGGACTCAAGGTGACTCACAGCATGTTTTAAGAATAGATAAAATAAAACAAAACAAAATCCAATCTCTCTACATAAAAGTCAAAGTATCTGTGTTAGGGCTGTCCAACCACGGAAAAATTTGTTTCTAAACTCGATTCGTTTTTAGGGGGTTTTTGCGTTTCGTTATTTAAAAGAATTCTGAAATTTTTCTTTAAAAAAGTTTGATATTTACGAAATTTCAGAAATTACGAAACAATTTCGAAACAATAACGAATCGATTCGTTAATGGCGGACGCGATTGCGCAATACGCTAAAAAACCCTCCAAATGGGACAGGGGGAACTTCTGAAGCTTCCCTCTCCCTCTGTTGTTGACTGTTGGTGTGATAATTTTTTTTATCACTGATAAAACAAACAACAACTATAAAACTTGCACCAGACATACGGAAATAATAACGAAATAATAACGAAACAATTTTGAAACAATTACGAAACAATTTCGAAACAATTACGAAACGAATTGGAAAAATTCGTTTCGTTTTTTAGTTGCTCCTGAATGGTTCAATATCGCTTTGTTATCAAAAAATAACGAATTAATAACGAATTATGAAATTAACGAACGAAACCGCCCAGCCCTAATCTGTGTTGGTTGATTGGTTGGTACCACAAAAGCTTGATGGATCTAGACCAAATTTGGCACACATACCCTTCATTATCCAACTTTTGAAAACTGAGGAGTTGAATAAAAAAAAACAGAGCTAAGGGGAAGAAAAGGAATAAAGCAAAAAAGAAAGGAAGGCAGAAGAAAGGAAAGGAAGAAGGCAAAAGAAAGAAAAAGGAAGGAAAGAAGGAAGGAAGGAAGGAAGGAAGGAAGGAAGGAAGGAAGGAAGGAAGAGAAAGAAAAGGGAGAAAGGTATGAGGGGTTGGAAGGAAGGAAAGGGAAAGAAGGTAAAGGAAGAAAAGAAAGAAGGCTTACAATATGGAAAGCTTGGTGACGTGGTCCTCTGTCATGTAACTGGGAAATAAACAGAGTGAAGGAGATTGGTTGCTGCAAGTGACATGTGTACGAGGGGAAGGGAGAAAGGGAAGGGAAGGAGGCAAAAAAGGAAAGAAGTGGGGCTGGGGAAAGGAAGAAAAAAGTAGGAGGAAAGGAGCAAGCTTGTTTTCTGCTTCCCTCGAGACTAGGACGCGGAACAATGGCTTCAAACTACAAGAAAGGAGATTCCATCTGAACAAGAGGAAGAACTTCCTGACTGTGAGAGCCGTCCAGCAGTGGAACTCTGGAGTGAGATGGAGGCTCCTTCTTTGGCAGCTTTTAAACAGAGGCTGGATGACCATCTGTCAGGGGTGCTTTGAATGCAATAGTCCTGCTTCTTGGCAGGGGGTTGGACTGGATGGCCCATGAGGTCTCTTCCAACTCTATGATTCTATGAAAGGAAGGAAAGGGGAAAGGAGGGGATGAAAGAAAGGAAAAAGGGAAGAGAAAGGAAGGGATGAAAGAAGGGTGCGAACACTGCCTCAGAGTGCTATTTTCAGAACTACTCACCAATATCAGTGTGGAAGCCCTTTCGGAGCCTCTCAAAAGTGTTGCCCCAGAGAAACTCTAAGATAAGCCTACGCAGAAGGAAAAAAAGAGTCTTGAAGAAAACGCAAAACTTGTTATGTGATTTCAGCTCCGCTAAATCATAGGGTTCAGATTCCCTCTGGTGTCATCACTGGTTAGCGTTCTCCAGTGGCAGGTTCACTGTTCTGCCCCCAAGAGGAGCACAAGCCCCAGATATGTGGTGTGGCATTATGAGTCCTTGATTGAGTTTAATGGTCCAATCCAGGTAAACACAATGGAGGGCATCTTGTGTATTCAGTGGGTTTTTACAAATGTTTAAATAGCTTAATGGGCAATGTTTTTTGAGCATCGAATCATTGCCATTGTAAACCGCCCTGAGTTGCCTGAGGGCTGAGAAGGGCAGTATACAAATACAGTAAATAAATAAATAAATAAATAAATAAATAAATACTGTATATACTCGAGTATAAGCCTAGTTTTTCAGCCCTTTTTTTAGGATGAAAAAGTCCCCCTCGGCTTATACTCGAGTCAAGGTTATTTATTATTTTACTCTGTTATTATTATTATTATTATTATTATTATTATTATTATTATTATTTATTTTATTCTATTTATTATTATTACATTTATCATTTTACTCTATTATTATACATTTATTATTTTATTGTATAATTGTTGTTATTGCTACATTCATTCTTTTACTCTTTTTATTATTATTATTGTTATTATTACATATATTATGTTACTCTTTCTATTATTATTGGAAGGATACATAAACACATTTACAATGAAGAAGGTAAATAATCATTTAATCAGAGTTGGACAGTCTTATCTTAAATTACCAAAGCTGGAATGCTTTGCTGGAGTCTTCTTTATGGCCTCATAATCAGTTAATTTAGCCTCCCCACACTTTAAGGTGGTACCTTATTTTCCTACTTGACAGATGCAACTGTCTTTCGGGTTGCAAAGGTCGACAACAGGCTACACACAATTGGTTGGAAACCCACTCCAACTCGGGCTGGCTTCGAACTCATGACCTTTTGGTCAGAGTGATCTTAATGCAGCTGACACTCAGCCAGCTGCGCCACAATCCTGGTGTGTTCAATAAATACTAACTGTATGTAGTAGGCCTAGGTAACAACGGAAAAATTTGTTTCTAAAATCGATTCGTTTTTTGGGGTTTTTTGCGTTTCGATATTTAAAAGAATTCCAAAATTTTTCTTTTAAAAAGTTCGATATTTACGAAATTTCGTAAATGTTAAAAAAATTACGAAACATTAACGAAACAAATACGAAAGAATAACGAATCGATTCGTTAATGGCGGACACGACCGCGCAATACGCTAAAAAACCTCCAAATGGGACAGGGGGAACTTCTGAAGCTTCCCTCTCCCTCTGTTGTTGACTGTTGGTGTGATATTATAATTTTTTTTCACTAATTAAACAAAAAGCAACTATAAAACTTGCCCCAGACATGCGGAAATAATAACGAAACGACCTCAAACCGATAACGAAATGAATACATAACGAATCCGAAGCAATTACGAAACGAATTTTAAAATTCGTTTCGTTTTTAAGTTGCTCCAGAATGGTTCATTATCGCTTCGTTATTAAAAAAATAACGAATTTTTAACGAATTACGAATTAACGAAACGAAACCGCCCAGCCCTAGTATGTAGACTTTGATGTACTCGGCAATGAGCTACCCCATGTCAGAGTCTGAATGCATTGAAAGATGGATACTGAGGATAGTGGGATTCTGGATTTCTGTTCATCTTGGGAGAAATCAAGCCTTATTTTAAAATACAAACTGAAATTTCCATGCAAAGCCTCCTCCCTCCTGCTGAACAAGGAAATTGTCTCATTGTTATATTCAGGAGAGCAATCAATGTTTAACTATCTTGTTTACTTAATGGGGACCCTTCCAAACTGGCTCAGACTGATACACCCCCGCCCCATTATAGGGTATTTTGATGCTTTCAGAGCCACGAAAAAATGCAATCCCATATGCATCTGAAAGAAAATCAATGTATATACTTGATTGGCTTTGCCCCATGTGTGCAACTCCATCTAAGAATCATTACCAGTGCCTAGGGCATGATATGTAGAGGTCACATTTGTATCTTCTCTTTGCACACAGACCAAAAACCTCTGCACATGAGGCATAAGCTTTGCACTCATCTTTACTTTAAGTACATGGAGTCTTTAAAAACCCTCTCAAGAGAATAACATTAAGGCCATATTTTGCTTCATCCAAAGGAACCTGAAATAACTATCCAGAACAACTGGAAAAAAGAACGCTACTCACAAAAAGGGGGGGGGTAAGATGTGTGCTTTTGACGCCACTTTGAATTCAAGGTGCATATAATTCAGGGAATTCAAGAAGTAGTGATGTCCAGTATATGTATTAAAACTTTCCTATATAACACATTAACTTAACTTAGGCGATCCCTCGCTTTCCGAGGATGATTGTCTTCCAATATTCTTGTGGGTCCGTATGTGGCTGTGGAGCCCTATTCTTGCTCTGCATCTTCTTCCGCAGTGAGGGCATTGGTTTCCAGGTGGAAGGCGGTCTCGGCCGGGGTTGGCTTGACGCGCCTTCCTCTTGGCACGTTTCTCTTTTTCACCCTCCACTCGTGCCTCCTCAAATTCTGCAGCACTGCTGGTCACAGCTGACCTCCAGCTGGAGCGGTCAAGGGCCAGGGCTTCCCAGTTCTCAGTGTCTATGCCAGAGTTTTTAAGGTTGGCTTTGAGCCCATCTTTAAATCTCTTTTCCTGTCCTCCAACATTCCGTTTTCCATTCTTGAGTTCGGAGTAGAGCAAGCTGCTTTGGGAGACGGTGGTCGGGCATCCGGACAACATGGCCGGTCCAGCGGAGTTGGTGGCGGAGGACCATCGCTTCAATGCTGGTGGTCTTTGCTTCTTCCAGCACGCTGACATTTGTCCGCTTGTCTTCCCAAGAGATTTGCAGGATTTTCCGGAGGCAGCGCTGATGGAATCGTTCCAGGAGTTGCATGTGACGTCTGTAGACAGTCCACGTCTCACGGGCATAGAGCAGGGTTGGGAGGACAATAGCTTTATAAACAAGCACCTTGGTATCCCTACGGATGTCCCGGTCCTCAAACACTCTCTGTTTCATTCGGAAAAATGCTGCGCATTATAAACAGATTATAGCTGCCTCAGTGACAAAAGTGATTCTTTCAATAATAAAAAAATAATTAAAATAACAAATTATTCAATTCTTTTCTAAAATAACAGCAACAGTTTAAAGTGCATCTGGGGGTTGTAATCATGATGGGACTTGTAGCTTTACAAAGTCTTTAGCTTTTCTGGCAAAGAGTGCTTGCATTTTGCAAAACTACAGATTCCATGATTTCATAGCATTTAGCCTTACAGTTAAACTGATATCAGACAGCATTAAATCTTTCTATTTGTTATCCAATAGCAGATTTGAATCTCCAGTGTAGTGAAGGATCGACTCATGTTTACAACAGGAATAGTTGGAAATATTTCTTCTTTGCTAATGCTCTTTTTGGGAATTTCTATTGATGGGAAATCAGAAAATACACACTGAAACTGCCCAAAACTATCAAAATATCAGAAGGAAGGCAGCATATAAATTCAGAACTGAATCCTATATCAGGTGCATCTCCATACATTAACTTAGTATACGGGTATTGTCGAAGGCTTTCATGGCTGGACTCACTAGGTTCTTGTGGGTTTTTTTGGGCTATATGGCCATGTTCTAGAGGCATTTTTCCTGACGTTTCGCCTGCATCTATGGCAAGCATCCCCAGAGGTAGTGAGGTCTGTTGGAAATAGGAAAATGGGTTTATATATCTGTGGAATGACTGGGGTGGGGCAAAGAGCTCTTCCCTGCTAGAGCTAGGTGTGAATGTTTCAGCTGACCACCTTCATTAGCATTTGAAGGCCTGGCTGAGCCTGGGAAAATGTTTTGTTGAGAGGTGTTAAGATGTGCCTCGTTGTTTCCTCTCTGCTGTTTTCCTGTTGTAATTTTAGAGTTTTTTTAATACTGGTAGCCAGATTTTGTTCATTTTCATGGTCTCCTCCTTTCTGTTGAAATTGTCCACATGCTTGTGGATTTCAATGGCTTCTCTGTGTAGTCTGACATGGTGGTTGTTGGAGTGGTCCAGCATTTCTGTGTTCTCAAATAATATGCTGTGTCCAGGCTGGTTCATCAGGTGTTCTGCCATGGCTGACTTCTCTGAAGTAGTCTGCAGTGCCTTTCATGTTCCTTGATTTGTGTTTGGGCAACGCTACGTTTGGTGGTCCCTATGTAGACTTGTCCACAGCTGCATGGTATACGGTAGACTCCTGTAGAGGTGAGAGGATCCCTCTTGTCCTTTGCTGAACGTAGCATTTGTTGGATTTTCTTGGTGGGTCTGTAGATTGCCATAGATGCAGGCGAAACGTCAGGAAAAATGCCTCTAGAACATGGCCATAAACCCACAAGAACTTAGTATATGGGCATTATAACTGGGCAGTGTTGTAACATGTAACATTTGTATCCAGTAAAATAATGTATTACTAAGCAATAGGCAAGGTGCCCAATATTCATTTCATATTGATCCATCATGCACTGATGCACATGATATGTGTTGTACACCTATCTGCATCTTGCATTCAGGCATCAATCCCTGTGCATATTGAGCACTATTGATATGCAATTCCCTAAAGGTAATGTAGGATTCCTGCAGCAAAAGAAGACAATATAGAACAATTGGCAAATTACAAAAAAAAACAAAAAAACCAAGAGATTTTAAAGAACTAAAAAATAATATGTCCTTTAGATCAGTTTTTGCATCAGGCTATTGGAAAGTATCAAAACTACCATCACTTTTTAAAGGGGAAACCTTGGGAGAATATGAGAAATGGTGGACCTTAATGTTTCCCAGACAAAACCGGTTAGAAGTATTTCTAGGGATGAAATTGTCAAATACTTTTGAGAAAGGGTTCCATCCTGGGTCCGGTTCTGTTCAACATCTTTAGTAATGACTTAGATAACATCTACATGAAACCGCTGGGAGAAGTTATCCGGAGTTTTGGAGTTGGGTGCCATCTCTACGCAGATGACACACAACTCTACTACTCATTTCCACCTAATTCCAAGGAGGCCCCTCGAGTGCTGAACGAGTGCCTGGCCGCTGTGGCTATCTAGATGAGGAAGAACAAGCTGAAGATCAATCCCGACAAGACAGAGGTCCTCCTGGTCAATCGTAAACCAGATCGGGGTATAGGGTGGCAACTTGTGCTGGACGAGGTTACACTCCCCCTGAAGTCACAGGTCCGCAGCTTGGGAGTTCTCCTAGATTCATCACTTACGCTTGAGGCTCGGGCGTCGGCGGTGTCCGGGAGGGCTTTTGCACAACTAAGACTTGTGCGCCAGCTGCGACCGTACCTCGCAAAGGCTGATCTGGCCGGGGTGGTCCATGCCTTGGTCACCTCTAGACTGGATTACTGTAATGCGCTCTACGTGGGGCTGCCGTTGAAAATGGCTCGGAAATTCCAACTGGTCCAACGGGCGGTGGCCAGGATGTTAACTGGTGCTCCTTACAGAGAGAGGTCAATCCTCCTGTTTAAGGAGCTCCATTGGCTGCCGTTTACCTACCGAACCCAATTCAAGGTGCAGGTGCTTACCTACAAAGCCCTAAATGGTTTGGGACCTGCCTACCTGCGTGACCGCATCTCCGTTTATGAACCCACGCGTTCCCTTCGTTCATCTGGAGAGACCCTGCTCATGAGCCCACCAGCGTCGCAGGCGCCTTTGGTGGGGACGAGGGACAGGGCTTTCTCTGTGGTTGCCCCCCGACTTTGGAACACCCTCCCCAAAGACATTAGACTAGCACCCACATTGGCAGTTTTTAGGAGGAGCTTGAAGACCTGGCTATTCCGATGTGCCTTTCCGGAATAAGAAAACCCAGCACTATGCCCCAGAAGCACTTTATTAGAGTTAAATGACTCTCTGCACACTGCACTTGCCCAGAAATCCAACATACCATCTGTCACACCCAACACTTTTTAACCTGTACCCATCATTGGCCCGGCCTTGGTTTTATTGCGTAATGGTGTAATGTTTTTGTTATGGCTTTATGTTTTTAATTTGCTTTGAACTGTATTGTTGTTGTTATGTTGTTGTTGTGTTGAGGCCTTGGCCTCTGTAAGCCAAATCGAGTCCTTCGGGAGATAATAGCGGGGTACAAATAAAGTTTAATAATAATAATAATAATAATAATAATAATAATAATAATAGATGACGGGTTGGATGGCATAATCATCAAGTATTTATTTGTTTGTCGTGTCAGAGCAACCAGTCCATTTATCAAGTTTGCAGATAATACCAAATTGGGAGGAATAGCCAATACTCCAGAAGACAGATGAGCCAAAACTAACAAAATAAAGTACAGCAGAGATAAATGCAAGATACTCCACTTAGGCAGAAAAAATGAAATGCAAAGATACAGAATGGGGGACGCCTGGATTGACAGCAGTACATGTGAAAAAGATCTTGGAGTCCTCATGGACAAGTTAAACATGAGCCAACAATGTCATGCAGCAGCTGAAAAAGCCAGTGGGATTTTGGCCTGCCTAAATAGGAGTATAGTGTCTACATCCAGCGAAGTCATGCTACCCCTCTCTTCTGCCTTGGTCAGACCACAACGAGAATCACACTGTGTTCAGTTCTGGGCAACACAATTGAAGGAAGATGTTGACAAGCTGGAATGTGCCCAGAGGAGGGTGACTAAAAGGGTCAAGGGTCTGGAGAACAAGCCCTATGAGGAGTAGCTTAAAGAGCTGGACATGTTTAGCCTGCAGAAGAGAAGGCTGGGAGGAAACATGATGGCCATGTATCAAGATGTGAGGGGAAGTAATAGGGAGGAGGGAGCAAGCTTGTTTTCTGCTGCCCTGGAGACTGGGACATGGAACAATGGCTTCAAACTACAGGAAAGAAAATTCCACCTGAACATTTGGAAGAACTTCCTAATGGTGAGAGCTGTGATAGTCTATGATTTATCATACTCTTAAAACGTTAGAGAAATGAAGGCAATGAGAAATCTCCTCTGAGTAAATCCAGAAAATCTTATGGTGGGTTTGTAATAAATTGGAGTCATACTGAAGTCATATAAGGACAACAAAGGCAGAATGCACATGGTGATTATAATTTAACAAATCTATGAAAAAAATTAGTGACATTTCAAGTAAATGTGCCAGTCATGAAGAATTAAAAGACAGGACCAAACATTTCAAATGGCCTCTTAAACTTTCTTTTCACATGACCTACCATTCTCTTGTCTTAGAGCTCATCAGCCTTTGTTCCATTAACAAGGATGGCACTTGATCATTTTAATTCCAATGCCTATTTACTTAGAGCATTTTGATTTGTTTGAAGCTATAAGTACTCTAGTCAAATTGGTTTACAATACTGTATTACCAGCAAAACCATTCTCCATCAAGACCCTAGAGATGTCTTAGCCCCCAAGGGCTGAATTATTACTTCAAGGTATTCTAATCACAGTAGAATTAGCACAAAGTGAAGGCAGGCAGAACACATTTGTCCCTCAACAAGGCTTATTAATTTGCATGTCATTCGTTTTCAAAAGCCCCATTTAGAAACATAGCTATTGTGTCACAATCTTCTATTACACATCACTCTTCTACAGCTCCTTTCATAATAAGAACTTGGTAATTATCAGTTGTTTTAAGCAATTGTAATGGCTAGGGCAGAAAAAGCTTACTATTATGGATTTTAATAGGTTTGGCAGCCTTTCATTCTCAGCATTGTGTCCTTATATACTCACTTGGCTATAGTTACTGCTGCAATCCTATGCAGACTTGTGGAGAGCTAAGTCCCACTGAGAGATGGGAGAGATGGGCCAAAACTAACAAAATGAAGTTCAACAGTTACAAATGCAAGATACTCCACTTTGGCAGGAAAAATGAAATGCAAAGATGCAGAATGGGGGACAATGCCTGGCTCGAGAGCAGTACGTGTGAAAAAGATCTTGGAGTTCTTGTGGACAACAAGTTAAACATTAGCCAACAATGTCATGTGGCGGCAAAAAAGCCAATGGGATTTTGGCCTGAGTCAATAGGAGCATAGTGTCTAGATTTAGGGAAGTAATGCTACCCCTCTATTCTGCTTTGGTTAGACCACACCTGGAATATTGTGTCCAATTCTGGGCACCACAATTCAAGAGAGATATTGACAAGCTGGAATGTGTCCAGAGGAGGGCAACTAAAATGATCAAGGGTCTGGAGAACAAGCCCTATGAGGAGCGGCTTAAAGAACTGGGCATGTTTAGCCTGAAGAAGGAGAGGAGATATGATAGCCATGTATAAATATGTGAGAGGAAGTCACAAGGAGGAGAGAGCAAGCTTGTTTTCTGCTTCCCTGGAGACTAGGACGTGGAACAATGGCTTCAAACTACAAGAAAGGAGATTCCATCTGAACATTAGGAAGAACTTCCTGACTGTGAGAGCCGTTCAGCAGTGGAACTCTCTGCCCTGGTGTGTGGTGGAGGTTCCTTCTTTGGAAGCTTTTAAACAGAGGCTGGATGGCCATCTGTCAGGGGTGCTTTGAATGCAATATTCCTGCTTCTTGGCAGGGGGTTGGACTGGATGGCCCATGAGGTCTCTTCCAACTCTATGATTCTATGAATGCAACAGGGCTTGTTTCCAAGTGGACATGCTTAAGATTGCCATACTAACAACAACAAATTTATTACAGTCCATAGACCCATCAGTAAATATTGCCATACTAAAGTATTCCCATTATATAGTAAGGGTTACAACGACCAGCTTGTGGCAAGAATTACCATATATACTCATGTACAAATTAAGGGTAGGTTTTGAGGTCAACATTATGGATTTTGAGATGACCCATCAATAAGTCAAGGTTCATTCTATGTAGGAGGGAAAGTACCAGGGCCACCTCAGTGTATCACCACAGCCATTTTCCATCTTAGGTATTTGAAAACGCCAGAAATAGGCTGTGGCAGAACAAGTAGATGTCAGCATTTCTTTAAGTTCTCCCAAGATGCACTATTGCCACTCTACTAAAAAAAAAGGATAGATTATTTTCTTTTAAAAGTATTGAGGTACAGTACTTATATTCACCCATGGATAAGTCAATACAATTTTGGGGGGCTGAATTTTACTAAATTTTCAAGAATTGGGTTGTTGTAGGTATCTTCTGGCTATATGGCCATGTTCTAGAGGCATTCTCTCTTGACATTTCGCCTGCATCTATGGCAAGCATCCTCAGAGGTAGTGAGGTCTGTTGGAACTAGGAAAGTGGGTTTATATATCTGTGGAATGACCAGGGTGGGACAAAGAACTCTTGTCTGTTGGAGCTAGGTGTGAATGTTTCAACTGACCACCTTGATTAGCATTTGATGGCCTGGCAGTTGTTTGGTGTGGCTTGTTGGTGCCTGAGGCAATCTTTTGTTGAGAGGTGATTAGATCTAATCTAATCACCTCTTAACAAAAGATTGTCCCAGGCACCAACAAGCCACACCAAACAATCTAAAAGGATAGTTGCCATAGATGCAGGTGAAACGTCAGGAGAGAATGCCTCTAGAACATGGCCATATAGCCCAAAAAAACCTACAACAACCCAGCGATTCCGGCCATGAAAGTCTTTGACAATACATTTCTAGAATTTAGTAAAATTCTTGTTTGGAACAAACTAATAATCAGTGCAGAGTAAATCCAGTTTTTAAGCCAGTCTTTAAGAAATTTGTCCAAAGATTTTCAGCACTTTGGACACTAAAATGTCCAAACATTTTCAGCACTTTGGACAATTTAAGAATAAAGCCAACACAACAGTTTCCTTCAGCCTTCAATCTCCTGAGTTATTCAAGACAAAGGGATTCATAGGGTTTGTTTTTTTCATGGAGGTGTATAGATATTGGAGAGGAGAAGGATTTTTAAAAATATACTAGCCATCCCCTGCCACGTGTTGCTGTGGCCCAGTCTAGTGATCCGGAAAATAAAGTAATTGGAAAGTGTTGGTTTCTAATATATGTAATTTCTTTATGTTTGTGGGTAAACAGTATTTATTGCTGTTCTTTATCAGTGTTGATATGGAGATTATCTGGTTTGCCTACTCTGGAACATGCAACATATCATTGTCCTTCTTTAGGGGTCCCTTCCAAATCTATGATACTATGTGTGTGTGTGAATCATATTTATCTATATCTCTGGCTGGATGGCTCTTTGTCAGGAGGGCTTTGATTACCACCCTGGTGAAGGGAGTTGGACTGGATGGCCTTAAGTATTTTCTGTTGATCATGGGGGTTCTGTGTGAGAAGTTCCCCCAATTCTGTCGTTGGTGGGGTTCAGAACTATAAATCCCAGCAACTACAACTCCCAAATGTCAAGGTCTATTTACCCCAAACTCCATCTGTGTTCATATTTGGGCATATGGAATATTCATGCCAAGTTTGGTCCAGATCCATCATTGTTTGCGTCCATGGTAGTCTCTGAATGTAGGTGAACTACAACTCCCAAACTCAAGGTCAGTGCTCACCAAACCCTTCTAGTGTTTTCTGTTTGTTATGGGAGTCCTGTATGCCCTGGTTGGTTCCATTCTATCATACTTTTTGATTGTACGTGAACTATAAATCCCAGCAACTACAACTCCCAAAAGACAAAATCATTTATTTTTTTTTAGTGAAGGGCATACATTGGGTTGTTAGGTGTATGCTGTCCAAATTTGGTGTCAATTCGTCCAGTGGTTTTTGAGTTATGTTAATCCCACAAACAAACATTACATTTTTATTTAAAAACTAGCTGTACCCGCCACGCGTTTCTGTGGCCAACCTTACCTCCCTCTTTGTCTCCTTTCTTTGGGAGGAGATATAGTGCATGCACACACACGCGCATACACATATGGGTGTGGATAATATGGCAATGTCTATGTTGAAAGGAAGTTGTGGAGAATACCTACATGGATGTTAATTTTACTATATTTCCTCAACTCTCCCCTCAAATACACACAGTCACGCGGGAAATAAGTGGCTCTGGTGGAGTGCATGTCTTGAGGGGTTATTGTGGGGATGATCTTGCATGTGCATTAATTCCACTATATTTTCACAACTCCACACTCCCATATGCGTCCACTGTTGCTCTGCCAACATGTGTATGTTGCCAAGTTGTAAAAGATAGATAGATAGAATGATTTTCAATTCATACAGCAGTTCAAAAACATGCAAATGTGAGTAGAGCAATAGGCACCACTCTGGCAGGAAGGTAAGTGTGCTCCATGCAGTCATGCCAGTGGCCACATGACTTTGGAGGTGTCTATGGAAAACGCCGTCTCTCTCCCCCCCCCCCCACCTCTCTCTCTCTACCTCTCTCTCTCTCTCTACCTCTCCCTCTCTCTCTCTCTCTCTACCTCTCTACCCCCCGGGCTGTGCAAGGCGCGCTCTCCCCTCTTTCCCATGCTTCCTTCTTTCTTTCCCCCCTTCTTCCTTTCTCTCTTTCCTCCGTTGCCACAGCATGCAAGGAGGAAGGTGAAGAGGAAGGGGTCATGGCGCCATGGAGATCGCCTGGGAAGTTCAAGGGGAAGGAGCGAGGGAGAGAAGGAAAGAGGCAGGAGAAGGAGGAATGAGAAGGAGAGGAAGCTGCCTGAAGGGAAAAAGGAGGAGGGCTTCCAAGCCTTGCGGGGAGATTCCTTCCCCCCTCTCTCACTCACACACAACCGTCAGGAAGAAATGCCTCTTTTGCGCCTGCTTGCCTCACCTTTAAAAGAAAAAAGCAAAGAGCAAGGGGAAGGTGAAGTTGTGTGTATGTGTGTGGCCATGTGTGCAGGATAGGCTCCCGAGTATGCTGCCGTGAGGGAGGAAACTCGGTGCTGCCTGCTGTGCCAGTTCTGTTTATATGGCCATGCGTGCGCACGCACTTGGCTCTCAATGCTGTAACGGCAGCTCTTCCCTTGTGTGGATTTTTGGGGTGTCTGCTATTTCTTTGGGGGTTTTTTGAGTGGAGGACAGGGCGCGCGCGCGTGCGTGTGTGTGTGTGTGTCGCGTACGGGGGAGGTGAGGGGGCGCGCGCGCGTGTGTGTCTGCTGCGCCGGGGGGGTGAGGGGCCATGTGTGTGCGCGCGCGCCGGGGAGTTTGCGCCAATGCGCATGCTCAGTTGTTCTGCCGTTTTTTGTGGTTGTTGTTGTGAGGTTTTGATTTCTGAGTGGATTAGTTTGTACCTAGTGGGTTGTCCTTGGGGCATGGCAATTTTGGTAGAGTTTTGTGGAGAGGTTTTAGAGTTTTGCTTCCCCGTTGGACGCCAGTAGGAAATTTATAGATATAGATATATTGTCAAAGGCTTACACTGCCAGAATCCCTGGAGTATTGTATGAGTCCAGGCTGTATGGCCTTGTTCTAGCAGCATTTTCTTCTGATGTTTCACCTGCATCTGTGGCTGGTATCTTCAGAATTTACTTTAGATGCTGGGTGTTTAGAAATCTGATGTAATGTAAGCAATACTCACGGCCAAAGCTTTGTATAACGGTCTGCCTGGAAAAAGTGGGTGAGTGCCACTCAGAAACAATTCATGGCTAGGATGAAGACAACTTCAGTCAATTTTCAGAGAACTGACTCTAGCAACATACAGGCTGCCATTTGATGTGTAGACACAGGAGAGAAGGAAAGGGGCAAACAATGGCAACTATTATTGGCCTGTGCATGGATAAAGTCAATTATGTTGCTATTATAAGCAATAATCTAAGCCACAACTTCTCATACTTGCTGCCCTTAAAATTTCCTTGAGGGAGCTAAAAATGACAGAGAACCATCAATAACAAAATGCTACTGCAGCAGTGGAAGCAATCATAAAATAGTGACAGTTTTGCAATATCCTCTGGCAATTCCCCATATGTTATATTAATATCTAACCCCTCTGAAAATTGCTAAATTCTTTGCTGTGGTGAATTCTTTGTGGTGAGTTCCATATTTCAACTTTTTTCCAGCCTAGTATAGAAAATTTTCTAAAGATGGAAATAATATTTGGTGATATTTAAAATAAATGATCATAATTATATATTTTGAATTTTGGGAAAACGTGATGAGAAAAATTCTGGACCAATGATAATCTTTGCAGCATGACACTTATTCTGTATAGTATTTATAGTGGTAATTTTGTGCAGAAAACAGCACCTTTCTGCATAGGAAATAGCATTTTCTTTATGAAAAATAACATTTCAATGAATGTTAATTCAGTGCAGAAAAGTCTATTTTCTATAGAATCGAAACATGTGTAAACTTTACTGAGAATACATCCCCAATTTCAGCATTTTCTTCATAAAAAATATACTTTTTGATTTGGAAAATAATATTTCAACATAGAAATATTCCTGCACAGAAAATGCCGTGTTTTGTGAAATTGTGTGCAAAAATCTGTCCGGATTATTTAGTTATGTATGTGTGTTTTTCAATGTGCTTCTATGTAATTCAAGATGGATTAAGATGTATTTCAAGATGGATTCTATTCTGCTCTATTGTGTATTAGAAAATACTGTGCTGAGGCTGTGAAACTGTAACCTTGACAGAAATGAGATAACATGTTCTCTGGCTGGGAAGAAGAGGGAGGAACTGGTCTCAGCCAGAAGTCAGACAAGCAGGTGTTCAGAGACTGTTGTTTTTGCCTAGGAGTTTCTGTCTGTAGCTTGCTGTGAATAGACGTGTGTAGATGTACTTAGTAAAACGTAGTTTTCTATTGTAACTGAAAGCTTGCAGAGTCCTTATTTTGAACACAGTGTCTGCTGATCTAGCAATCCTTCCACTGGTAAGCGTCAATACCCTGACAAAATCAACTTCCAATTATAGTATTTTCTGTGAGTAAAATAATATTTCAATACAGAAATATTAACTTCTGCATATAAATACTATTTTCTAACATGTAATGTCTGAATTTTACACAGAACAAATCCTCAATTACAGCATTTTCTGCACAGGAATTAATATTTCTGCATTGAGATATTAATTTCCATGTAAAAGGGGCAGTTTCCTCTTCTGATTTCTGGACAAAATAACCACATGGGATTTTTCTTCAGAATCAGCCCCAAATTTGTGAATACTTTTTGAAAACCTATTGGTCTTTGAAGATTTTCTCACACTGAGAAGAAACTTGCTGAAATTACCCGTTGCCATCTTCAAGAAGAATCTTTGTGAAGAATGATATCTCTAGATTTGACTAGAAGTAGAGGGATGATAAATATCCTTTTTGATGTTCAGAACTTGTAATAGACTCAGTTACTGAAAATCTCAATCTTCTCAAAAAAAAAAAAAACCACCAGCAGTTCACCCAGACATAGGGAACAGCACATCATAGTTTTTTTTTATAAAGGCGTCTGGGTGTAACAGCACAGTCAGAGTTTTCAAACATTAAACTTTCAGCAACTTTGTAACTCAAAACACTTTATTTCCCAATTGGCCTCTCCTACAATGACAAATTTCTGCTTATCTTTTGAACAATTTCCTAGAATAACCTGTAACATTTAGCTTCTATGTCAGTGGGGTGGTAAATGCACTCCAGGCTTTAAACCATACTGTAAATAAGTTGTCCAAGGTGCTCTATCTTGCAAATTTGTTCAACAGCTCTCTACGTGGGGTTGCCTCTGAAGACTGCCCGGAAGCTGCAGCAAGTACAACGCGCGGCAGCCAGACTACTAACGGGTGCGGGGTACAGGGAGCACACCACTCTGCTGTTACTCAAGCTCCACTGGCTGCCGATTAGCTTCCGAGCACAATTCAAAGTGCTGGTGTTAACCTATAAAGCCCTAAACGACTCCGGCCTTGTTTACCTCTCCGAACGTATTCTCCCCTATGAACCATCAAGACCATTAAGATCGTCTGGAGGGGCCCTGCTCTCGGTCCCACCGCCTGCACAGTCACGGCTGGTGGGGACGAGGGACAGGGCCTTCTCGATGGTGGCTCCCCGGCTTTGGAACTCCCTCCCATTAGAGATCAGAACTGCCCACTCCCTCATGACATTCAGGAAATTAACAAAGACCTGGTTGTAGAACGTGGCATTTGACAACTGATTTAATTCTTTGCCCACCTGAAAGGAGGATGATGAACGGTAGTTTGGGATTGCGATTGTGTGGACGATTTGGCTCTTATAACTGTGATTATAATGTTTTTAATGTTTATGGTGCTTATATTTTAATCGTGTAATGATGTTGCATTGTGTTGCTATTGTATATTTTTGTATGTTAACACATGTTGTGAACCGAAGAGGGTCCGAATCCCTCTTTGAAGGTGAGAGGGTCGGTATATAAAACCTCAAAATAAATAATAATAAATAAATTTATAACTCTGCAAAACTTGGAGTGATTTTATAACCCCACTGACATGGAAGTCGCAAACCACACTGCCTTAGCCTCCCTTCCCTAAAAACCATGGTTATAGTAACATAATAGGATTCATTCCACTTGCCTTTAACAAAGACCCATGGCTGCAGGCCTATAATAAATTAGTTTTTGCCTATTAGTTTTATCTCCACTCTTCCTCCAAATTACGTTATCTTATTTTATTTTTTGCGCCTACCATGAAATAGCTGAATGACATTGTTTTAAACCCAGGTCTGCTGTGTATTTGCAATACTGGCAGCACAAATGTGATTGATGTGCCAAGATATCTCTTTAACTGCACCATAATTATCAAAGCATCACTGTCCCCCACTTTTCTTCAAATGCATGGCTACCAGTTGTTAATAACATATTTGTTTAATTAATGGCATGAGGCAAAGCCAAGGTTGATGTACTAATAAACAGACCATTAACTTTGGTAATGACCAATTTGGAAAGATGATTACAAGCTGTATTCTTTATCTTATAAAAAAAGGCAAGAGTGCAGTTCAAAAACCAATTGCAGTTTGATTTTAACAGAAGTGGTTGCCTTTGCAATGCCATCCTTAGAATCATAGAATCAAAGAGTTGGAAGAGACCTCATGGGCCATCCAGTCCAACCCCCTGCCAAGAAGCAGGACTATTGCATTCAAATCACCCCTGACAGATGGCCACCCAGCCTCTGTTTAAAAGCTTCCAAAGAAGGAGCCTCCACCACACTCCGGGGCAGAGAGTTCCACTGCTGAACGGCTCTCACAGTCAGGAAGTTCTTCCTCGTGTTCAGATGGAATCTCCTCTCTTGTAGTTTGAAGCCATTGTTCCACATCCTAGTCTCCAGGGAAGCAGAAAACAAGCTTGCTCCCTCCTCCCTGTGGCTATAGACTGAGAATCACAGTATATGCATTTAAAAATAAACAGGGGGAAAATGAAAAAAAATTGTGACAAAAATGAAGAAGAATTGACCTTGAAACCAAATCAAAAAATGGCTTTTTCCCCTAATAAAGAGTGTTTCAACATAACTAAATGACATTATCTAACACCCCAAAACAAACAATGCTCTTTTCAAATAACTTGGGCACCACCAGGTACTCAAGCTAGTAAACAATAAAACCAACTTTACAATAAAACATAAATAAACATTTTAAAATCATTTAACAGACACCAGATACCATTGTTGTGAGAACTTGTCAGTTCAGATGATAATTTCACTCGACTCACTGAAAATTATCCTTCCTGTCATTCCAAATTAAATGTCTTCATTAAAAGCTTGCTTAAACAGGAAGGTCTTCATCTGTTTTTAAAAAGATGTCAAGGAAGGGGCTGTTTTAATCTTCCCACACACACACCCCTCCTCTCCTCCCTCCCTCCCTCCCTCCCTCTCTCTCTCTGTCTCCTCACCGCCATATCTCTATCATACACAGAGTACTGCTGGACTTAATCCTCACCATCACTGCCATTCCCGTTCTCTGTCGGCAAGGTTGATGCCATAAACAAATAACAACATCAACATCATCATCATCATCAACAACAACAATATGAGAGGAAGAAGAAATTTATTTATTTATTTAAAAGTTTTGTATACCGACCTTCTCACCTCTCTTGAGGGACTCAGACCGGTTTCCAACCATAATATCACATACAATCAATAAAACATCATAATACATATTACAGTAAAACATTAAAACAGCAATTACAATCAATAACTATAATGGTCAGTCGTCACATTAAAATAGTTGCTCATCATCCTCCATCCATATCTCAGGGTGTTGGCTCACTCGTCGAATGCCTGTCTCCATAACCAAGTCTTCACCTGTTTCCTAAATGTCAGGATAGAAGGGGCGGTTCTGATCTCCAGTGGGAGAGAGTTCCAGAGTCGAGGGGCCACCACCGAGAAGGCCCTGTCCCTCGTCCCCACCAGACGCGCTTGCGAGGCCGGTGGGACCAAGAGCAGGGCCTCTCCAGATGATCTTAATAATCTTGATGGTTCATAGGGGAGAATACGTTCAGAGAGGTAAACAGGGCCGGAGTTGTTTAGGGCTTTATAGGTTAACACCAGAACTTTGAATTGTGCTCGGAAGCTAATTGGCAGCCAGTGGAGCTGGTGTAACAGCGGAGTGGTGTGCTCCCTGTACCCAGCACCCGTTAGTAGTCTGGCTGCCGAGCGTTGGACTAGCTGCAGCTTCCGGGCAGTCTTCAGAGGCAACCCCACGTAGAGAGCATTGCAGTAGTCTAAACGGGATGTAACCAAAGCGTGGACTACCGTGGCCAAGTCAGACTTCCCAAGGTACGGGCTCAGCTGGCGCACAAGTTTTAATTGTGCAAAAGCTCCCCTGACCACCGCCGAAACCTGGGGCTCCAGGCTCAGCGATGAATCTAGGAGAACTCCCAAACTGCGAACCTGCGCCTTCAGGGGGAGTGTAACCCCGTCCAGCACAGGCTGTAACCCTATACCCTGTTCGGACTTTCGATTGACCAGGAGTACCTCTGTCTTGTCTGGATTTAGTTTCAATCTGTTGTCCCTCATCCAGTCCGTCACAGCGTTCAGGACTTGGACAGCCTCCTTAGTAGCAGGTGGAAAGGAGTGACAGAGTTGGACATCATCTGCGTACAGATGACACCGTACCCCGAAACTCCGGACGCAAAGGCTTTGAGTTTCAAGGCTATTCGTCTTCATCAAATAACAAGCCAGTTCCTGTTGTAATCCTTTGTTTCCTAAATGATTATTTTTCCCAATCATAAAGATAATCTCAACCACTTGGTAAATCAGGAAATGTAAGTCAAAGTAGGCAATGGCAGAAGGAGCCCTTTTACGTAAGTATGGTACTATGTTTCAGTTTAAGTGAAACATCCTATGGCTTGTCATTTGGTGAGGCTCTAGGGCAGCTTCCTGGATGAAAATTCTACATCCCCTTCCCTAACCTGAAAATCTCTGGAATTCATAGTATATAGCAATAGCAGTTAAAGCAAAATAATAAACAAAAACATAGCTGTATGATTTGAAGGCCTTAGAGATATATTTCAGATGCATGAAACACGAAGGCTGATGGGCGTTTGAAATGGAGGTGCCACATAGCTTGGAAGTAATGCATCACAAGTAACAATTGGTACAACAGGCGGCAGCCAGGTTACTAACTGGTGCTTCTTACAGGGAGCGGTCAACCCTCCTGTTTAAGGAGCTCCACTGGCTGCCGTTCATTTTCCGGTCCCAATTCAAGGTGCAGGTTCTTACCTACAAAGCCCTGAACGGTTTGGCACCCGCCTACCTGCGTGACGGCATTTCTGTGTACGAACCCACATGATCTCTTCGATCATCTGGAGAAGCCCTGCTCACGTTCCCACCTCCTTCGCAGGTGCGATTGGTGGGGACGAGGGAGAGGGCCTTCTCGGTGGTGGCCCCTCAACTCTGGAATTCACTCCCTAAGGATATCAGGCATGCCCCAACACTGGCAGTCTTTAGGAGGAGCCTGGAAACATGGTTGTTCCAGTCTGCCTTCCCAGAATAAGGAAAACTCTTAGCAATATGTCCTCAAATGCACTTTAATATTGATTTAGGATTGTCTGCGCACCCTCATCTTCTCTGAAAACCCTATCCTAGTTTACCCTACCTTGTTCATGCCCAGCAATTTAAATTTTAAATTTTAATTATTACATTTGGCCCAGCCATAGGTTTTAAATGCTGTATGTTATTGATATTGTTATTGTTTATTGCTTATTGTGTATTTTCTGTTTTTGAGTTTATTTTAACTGTTTTGTATTGACTATTTGTTATCGCCTTTGTTTATTGATGTGCTGTGGGCTTGGCCTCATGTAAGCCGCACCGAGTCCCTTGGGGAGATGGTAGCAGGGTACAAATAAAGTATTATTATTATTATTATTATTATTATTATTATTAAGGTTACCTACCTTGTGTAAGCCGCCCCGAATCCCTTTGGGGAGATGGTGGCGGGATATAAGAACAAAGTTATGATTATTTATTTATTTATTTATTTATACACTTGTATACCGCTAATATCTCAGCCTAAATCGGCGACTCATTGCGGTTTACAACAATTAAAAAAGACAATCTTCAATATAAAACATACAACACATACAATACCAATTATTGGGCCACCAATAATAATCCTATGCATCTCGAACTAAAATCACAATCCAAAATTCGTTGTCCATGATTACCTGTCGTTTGGTCACCTAAATTCGATTGCAACGGATTAACCGAATGCTTGTGTAAACAACCATGTTTTCAATCTCTTCCGAAACACCATCAGCGAAGAGGCTGATCGTACCTCTAGAGCAGTGGTTCTCAACCTGAGGGTCCCCAGATGTTTTGGCCTTCAACTCCCAGAAATCCTAACAGCTGGTAAACTGGCTGGGATTTCTGGGAGTTGTAGGCCAAAACACCTGGGGACCCACAGGTTGAGAACCACTGCTCTATAGGGAGGGTGTTCCAAAGCCGAGGGGCCACCACAGAGAAGGCCCTGTCTCTCGTTCCCGCCAGCCGCACTTCTGAAGCCGGATTATGATTATGATGATTATTATTATTATATAATAAAGTAGTTATTATTTTACTGACACAAAAACACAGTGTGTCACAACAAACAAGATCTTTATGCTGGATTCCCAAGTGTCTAGGACTGTGTGATGTATTTTCGAATGATATCTGCAGATCCAAGTAAGGTGGCCTTTTGCAGCTGACAGATCGTGATTTTGTCATCGTTTCTTGTTTCCAAATGCCAGCTGAGATCTTTTGGCATGGCACCCATTATTATTATTATTATTATTATTATTATTATTATTATTATTATTGGAGTAATGAATGAGGGCTCAACAATTCTCTCTTTCTCTCTCTCTCTCTCTCTCGTGTGTGTGTGTGTATATATACACACACACACACACACACACACACATATGAGAGAGAGAGAGAGAATTGTTGAGCCCTCATTCATTACTCCAATAATAATAATAATTATCATCATCATCATCAAAGGCGATAACAAATAGTCAATACCATGCAGCTGTAGTAAGATTGGTGCTATGTGGCATCTCAGTGGATTTGTGGATGTCTCATTGTAGTCTCATTGAAAATACTATATATCCAAAAGTATTTTCAAATTCATATATGATTGGATATGAATGTAGAAATCAAATTCATTTCGGTGTACTGCTTGTGAGATGCTCATATTTGCAATAGCGACAAAACATAGAATCATAGAATCATAGAATCATAGAATCAAAGAGTTGGAAGAGACCTCATGGGCCATCCAGTCCAACCCCCTGCCAAGAAACAGGAATATTGCATTCAAATCACCCCTGACAGATGGCCATCCAGCCTCTGTTTAAAAGCTTCCAAAGAAGGAGCCTCCACCACACTTCGGGGCAGAGAGTTCCACTGCTGAACGGCTCTCACAGTCAGGAAGTTCTTCCTCATGTTCAGATGGAATCTCCTCTCTTGTAGTTTGAAGCCATTGTTCCGCGTCCTAGTCTCCAGGGAAGCAGAAAACAAGCTTGATCCCTCCTCCCTGTGGCTTCCTCTCACATATTTATACATGGCTATCATATCTCCTCTCAGCCTTCTCTTCTTCAGGCTAAACATGCCCAGCTCCTTAAGCCGCTCCTCATAGGGCTTGTTCTCCAGACCTTTTCTCATTTTAGTCGCTCTCCTCTGGACACATTCCAGCTTGTCAATATCTCTCTTGAATTGTGGTGCCCAGAATTGGACACAATATTCCAGATGTGGTCTAACCAAAACTGAATAGAGGGGTAGCATTACTTCCCTAGATCTAGACACTATTGATGCAGGCCAAAATTCCATTGGCTTTTTTTGCCGCCACATCACATTGTTGGATCATGTTTAACTTGTTGTCCACGAGGACTCCAAGATCTTTTTCACACGTACTGCTCTCGAGCCAGGCGTCACCCATTCTGTATCTTTGCATTTCATTTTTTCTGCCAAAGTGGAGTATCTTGCATTTGTCACTGTTGAACTTCATTTTGTTAGTTTTGGCCCATCTCTCTAATCTGTCAAGATCGTTTTGAATTCTGCTCCTGTCCTCTGGACTATTGGCTATCCCTCCCAATTTGGTGTCGTCTGCAAACTTGATGATCATGCCTTCTAGCCCTTCATCTAAGTCATTAATAAAGATGTTGAACAGGACTGGGCCCAGGACGGAACCCTGCGGCACTCCACTTGTCGCTTCTTTCCAAGATGAAGAGGAAGCATCTCAGTGGATTTGAAACATATATATGTGGATGTCTCATTGTAGTCTCGTTGAAAATACTATATATCCAAAAGTATTTTCAAATTCATATATGATTGGATATGAATGTAGAAATCAAATTCATTTCGGTGTACTGCTTGTGAGATGCTCATATTTGCAATAGCGACAAAACATAATTGTAGAAAAGCTCTCAGCAAACATGCTCTAGGGATTCTTTTTTCCCTATTCTGTTTTCCGATAATTTCAAAAGCCTGTGTTCTGGTATCTGAAATGCAAAAATGGTCCAGTATGCAGAGTTCTGGACACTCTCCCACCCAATTTCAGAGGCATTTCAGCTACAAACTACATTAATATTGATTCTACCCTGTAAGTCTCTGGGAGCAGACACAAGAATAAGGTAGAATGGGGAAAACAATGGGGGCTTCATAATTGCTGGAACTGCTATCTTTCTTCTTGGAAGCTCACTGAGAAACAAATGGAATTAATAGGATTGTCTTGTAGTGTGGATTGCCAGATCATCCATTAGCAGTAATTCTTCGGGGCTTTTCTTTGGATTATTAAATGTTTCAAGGGAATAGTGAATGACCTGCAATCAAGCCACTTAACAGCTGCAGTGTTCACATGACACTTGCCAAAAGCCAGAAATGAATGTGTGTTATTCCCACCAAATGCATAATTGCATCCAAGTGATTCTAGTTTTGCCATGAACTTTGGTAACTCCCCTAATTATTTTAATACAGCCCATACTTTGATTCCTAATCTTCAATACATTAATCACTCCTCTAACAAAGTGGGGTGTAGACATCCTGTGATGATGCAACATGTCTCATTACGAGCCACATCCACTGTTTTAACATAGTACAATGTATTCCACACAGGGACGGCTCAACCCATTACGCAAAGTAAGCATTTGCAGTATAGTTGATTTTGCCCAGGGGTGCTCTTGAGGTGCTCTTGGGGGAAAATAGACCTTGACATATGCGAGTTGTAGTTACTGGGATGTATAGTTCACCTACAATCAAAGAGCATTCTGAACTCCTCCAATGATGGAATTGAACCAAATATGGCACACAGAACTCCCACGACGAACAGAAAATATATATCAGTAGGTTGTTGTAGGTTTTTTCGGGCTATATGGCCATGTTATAGAGGCATTTTCTCCTGACGTTTTGCCTGTATCTTTGGCAAGCATCCTCAGAGGTAGTGAGGTCTATTGGAACTAGAAAACTGGGTTTATATATCTGTGGAATGACCAGCGTGGGGCAAAGAACTCTTGTCTAACGGGTTACTAACGGGTGCTGGGTACAGGGAGCACACCACTCCGCTGTTACACCAGCTCCACTGGCTGCCAGTTAGCTTCCGAGCACAATTCAAAGTGCTGGTGTTAACCTATAAAGCCCTAAATGACTCCGGCCCTGTTTACCTCTCCGAACGTATTCTCCCCTACACACCATCAAGATTACTAAGATCGTCTGGTGAGGCCCTGCTCTCGGTCCCACCGGCCTCACAAGTGCGTCTGGTGGGGACGAGGGACAGGGCCTTCTCAGTGGTGGCCCCACAACTCTGGAACTCTCTCCCACTGGAGGTCAGAACCGCCCCGTCTATCCTGACATGCAGGAAATGGGTGAAGACGTGGTTATGGAGACAGGTTTTCGGTGAATGAGACAACACCCTAGGATTTTGGATGGAAGATGAGGTATACTTGTTTTTAATATGACAACTGACCACCGTAGTTTTAAATATATTTGTTATTTTAAATGTGTTATTGCAATTATGAATTATGATATTTTACTGATTGTATGTTTTTATGGTTGTAAACCGGTCTGTGTCCCTCAAAGAGGTGTGAAGCTCGGTATAGAAAACTTTGAAATAGATAAATAAATAAAATTGTCTGATGGAGCTAGGTGTGAATTTTTCAGCTGACCACCTTGATTGGCATTTGACGGCCTGGCTGTGCCTGGGGAATCTTTTGTTGAGAGGTGATTAGATGTGCCTGATTGTGCCTGATGAAAGCCTTCAACAATACAATATATATCAGTGATTGGTTGGGGGGGGGGGCACCAAAATACTGTTTGCTTACCGTTGAAAATTACCTAGGGTAATTCCACACTGGGCATGTATATTGAGCAGCAGAGTAGCAAAGCGCAAGGCAGCCATTATGACAAGTAGCCACTGATGATTTTCCGGACTAAATTTTCTCTATTTAACATCTCTTGGACCATCTGTTTCCATACATAACCAGGCTGGGAGTGCAATGAAGTCATAATTGCAACTGCTCCAGCCAGCTATCATTAAACCTAGTGGCAATGTGCATTTGTATACCAGGTGATAAATGGGAAGAACACGTCTTCATCTTGACTTACTAAAAGAGAAAGAAACAGCTGAAAATATACCCTTTGCTCAGCTGAAGGTACAAATAGACTCCTGCTGAGTTTGTAATTTACTGAATGGAGATAATTAATGTTTAAAGGAAATCTGAACTCCACTGTTGTAAATCTATCCAGTCTCTGTAATCACAGCACTCATTCAGCACAGCCTATTTCTGCTCCCTCCCATAGTCTAGTTATATTGATTAGTTACAAGCAGACAGCCCTGCATTCACAACATTCCATTGAATAACCTTATAGACAAAATGGTATAGCAGTTACACTGTACTACTAGTGCCAACCAACACAGGAGCATTTCATACACATTCTCAAGCTATTTATTTATTTATTTATTTCAAAGTTTTCTATACCGAGCTTCTCGCCTCTTAGAGGGACTCAGCCCGGTTTACAACCATAAAAACATACAATCA